>JABJVR010000001.1:9802876-9836647 GCA_025773905.1 Chitala chitala
ATATTAAATGTTTGGCCCAGGTTAAAGGCACCTGTAAACATTTACACCGGTCTTACACATATATGTTTTAACACTTTTTGTCGTTCCCCCCCCCCCCCCCCCCAACAGAGTGATCCAGAAGTCCTTTGTCGATATGGAAAGCATGTTCAAGCTGTTCAGTGAAGAGGAAGAAGTATGTCGTTTTCTATCATCACCATTTTGATGTGTAATATAATGTCTTCCTCTGGATAAGAAGTGCATGTTTTGAGTTTTTCCTCTTTGTTAGCTTGTGGAGGGAAATGCTTATGTTTGTGGTGACTGGGTCCAGAGAGCATCCAGTCGGTCCTCCTATCCTGAGCCCTGGTCAGAGTTGGGCTGCGCTGTGGGAAAATTCTCCCCAAAAACACACAGCCAACACCCATCATACAAAGGCTGCTCAGAACCCCTTGATATGTTAATGTCTGCAAGAGTCAAAACAAAGGCATTATTTGATGTTCAGATTTCTTTTTAAGTTTGTCTTTGGGAGCTGCAGCCGTACAGTGATGGGCCAGGCGTCGCCGTAGAAGAGGGGGCCTGTAGTCGAAGTGAGCTTTGATGCTAACTTCAAGGTGGTTGCTAAGAAGTATTCTTGACATTTTAATTCTTTAATCCACTTTGTGGCCCAGAGGCAAGCCCCCCCCCCGAGGAGCAGCGTGTAGAGCGGCAGCCCCCCCTTGCTTTGGCTTTCCTTCAGTGGCGACACACGGCCACTTCCTGTTCGGTGCTCATGTGCCGTCTTTTCTTTAGGTGAAGGATGATGTCAATGCTGGGAACCTCCTGTTCAAACTCGGGAGGGTGGAGTTCGAGAACATCCATTTCAGTTACATAGACGGGTACGTTTTTGGTCACCCTGACGCCCTAATGCTCCAGCTTTGCTATTTGCATGTTTCGCATGTAAAGGTTTTTGAACTTGTAGCGTAACGCATGCTGATTTCCAGGTACGTTCATGAAAGCCATTTGTACTTTTAGCTCAAGTTTGTTGTTCATTTAGGTTTTCTTTATTATAGCACATTTTTGCTATGAAGGTGTCACATGCTCAGTGTTCCATACCTACTTTATGTAAGTCCAGTTTCTTCCCCACAATGGCAGCGAAGCATTATTCCTCTGAACTTGCCCACATACACAACTGTACAAATCATTAATTAATCGATTTACATCTCGTGAAAGTGTATGTGGCAGTCTTGGCACGAGAACCTTTCTCCACTTGCTGATAAGTACTGAAAGACACAACACATTCTCTGATAAGGCAACTTCACGGTCTGATGTTCTTCATGTCTCTGTAGGAAGGAGATCCTTAAGGATGTATCCTTTACTGTGATGCCTGGACAGACTGTAGCTCTGGTAAGTTCAGAACATCCCTGTCTTCATTATGGTTCTGAGTCCAAAGCCTGGTAATATTAATGACTGTTAGTGCAGAACATTTACCTATTGTGTCTAGTCCCATCCGGCCCACTCCAGTCCAGGTCTGTTTTGCTCCTTCTCTTCTTATCAGCCTGTGTTGGTATCTCCAGGTCGGTCAGTCAGGATCAGGGAAAAGCACCATCATTCGACTCCTCTTCCGCTTCTATGATGTCCAGGGAGGCTGCATCCGCATTGACGGCCAGGACATTTCCAAGGTCAGTGTTTACAGAGAGAACAGCAGCAGGAGCAAGACGATGCATAAAAAACAGCTGCTGTCGTCTTTGGAATGTGCCAGAAAAAGAGCAGATCTACACTGCTGGCTTCTCTTGTCTCTTGTTATTTTATAGTAGTTACACTCAAAACATTTACTGTTATTAAATGCTAAATACTGCATCTACTCCCTGATTTATATACTCAAATAAGTATACTTTTCCTTTTGCTATGTATACAAACTCATTTTCACTGGAGAGCTTAAGGTTTGGTAATTCAGCCTGTCCAGTGCTGGAATTTGAACCAGCTAGCCCGTGACTCTGTTCTTCACCTCTGTGTCATCTGCCACGTTACTAAATGCCAGAGTCATGTAAGCTTTAGCAAGTTCTCACTTTACTGCTTGGAAGGCTTCAAACATACTTCAAACCCCAGAAGCCTAACAAAACACTTGTTCCCAGCTGAGTTTTCTTCCTGTCTTATGGAAGGCAAAGGATATAGGGGCTTAAACCTTTAGAGGAGCTGCTTTAAGATTTTAAACTGATGTGGACTTCTGTGATATCCTATTAACGTGTTCAGATCAAGCATTCTCCACATCAAGTGGGGAGAGATGAGATGTGCTTTGAAGTTGTTTCCGACAACCTCTGGAAGAATAATGTTGAGTTCTTCCACCTGGGTGATTATGAAAGTCCCACTCTTTACAGATCTTATAGTTTGGTCTTTTTTACTTGCAGATCTTTTCGTTTGCTCATGTGTCTGTTGTTAAAGTGCAATATTAAAAACAAACCGTCTTGCTGGGTGGCCAGCCTGGCAGTGCACCATGATCTGGGCAGTGCTGCTCTGCCTTAACACGTCACCTTTGTAGTCAAAGTGCTGAAAGCCGAGATTACATGCAGGAGCAAGTTGGCTTCTCTGGTTCTTGCAGCCAAAGCCAGACACACAATCCTGAGCACACAGTTCCTAAAGGTTTATAAATAATGGGTATAAACTCTGTTAATGCAGGAGTTAGTGAACCTGGATTGCATTTCCACAGCAGCATGTGACGTGCAGAGACACACAGTGCCATTCTGTAACACTCTAGAGCAGGGGCTCTTAACCTGGGCTCCATGGACCCCTGTGTGGCTCATGTATGGGTTTCAGGGGGTCCGTGAGGGTCAGATTAAAAAATAACATTTGCATTCACTATACAGCCGTCCCTCTTGTCCCAATTAATGAATATTTGTTGGGAGGGGGTCCGTAGCTTTTATCAGATTTTTAAAAGGGTATGTGACTCAAAATAGGTTAAGAACTAGAGTGTGTGCTGTCCAGAATCACTGCTACAAACACGCCTGTGCAGTTAGCAACACTTGCAGTTTCTGACATTCGTTTAAAAAACGCCAGAAATAACCATTTACAGTGAGGCACACCTGTCCAGGAAGATTAAAGGCTAGGAACCGAAGGCTTTGTAATTACCAAACGAGAGTGCAGTTTAATTACCTGGTGACTTTAGCACTAAAATGCATCTGAAGGCTCATTGTTGAATGTGGGTATTTCCCCCCCTCCTAGATGATTCCCTCTTTTAGGTACTGCTTCATTGAATTCTCTACATACAGTACAATATACTGTAAGTTAAATGCAACTTTTAAAATAAATTAGGGAGCATGGATGGGGAGGGGGACTGATGAGACCGGTTTCCAAGGGCACTGGCCATAGGGAGACTCCTTGTACTTTTTAATTGCCTAAAGATGAGCTTTATCCCCAGGATGTGGCTGGCCGCACATTCCGGACCAGGATGCCAAACTCGATGCCCTCTTTATGAAGGCCCCTGGCTCATTCTCCACAGCCCACATTGCCCATGCATTAATGTATGAACTCCACCAAAGCAGTTTTAAAGGTCCCTCTGGAGCCGGAGAGGAGCCAGGAGCCCACAACATGCGGGTTCAGGCACGGAGAAACGCTAAGCATTAGCACAGCAGTGCTTGGTTTTTTTTTTTTTTTCCTTCTCGGCACACGGTGTGTGTGACAGCCAGAACGGCAGGACGAGGGGCTGACAGTGAGAGCGGTGCGTTTCTCTCCAGCTGTGGTGCCGCATCTGGCAGACTGACAGCCCCCACCTGCTCCAAGTCCCAGTGCGTTTGTTCCTGGTGGGGGCTGTTCATCGAGCAGCACAGCGCAGCCGGCACCCTTATGTGCTGCCTGTCCGTGGCCCGGCGGGCCCGGGGGAGCCCAGCTCTCGCCTCTCTGAGCTCGTGTGTTTTGTTCAGTCACACCAGGCTGTCGGCTGGCCCGCTGCCAGTCACATGCAGCCATCCGTAACAGGACGCTTGTGCAGAACAGGCCGACAGCCTTTCAGATAGTCTGTCCTCGGGTGTTTAGAGAAAACGCTAAAACCACCTGGATCCCTTCAGAAACACATGACATGGCCTTTTTGCCATGCTTTCGTACCATTAGAGTTTTTAATGAGAAGTTTACCCTACTATATAGAAGCCCTAGTGAATGCTTGACACTGTGGCTGAAACAGACAAGGGGGCTGTGGGGGGTTTTGGGAAGGGTGGGGAGGGGGAGTAGAGGGTGAGGGGTGTGGAGGGGGGAGTGTGGCACGCTAACAAGGCTTAAGATGAAAGGAGTGTGAAATATTTAACATTTTCATACAAGACCGAGGGTCACAAATGTTTCATTTCAAAGGAATTACAAGAGGCTTTTGATGATGGAAAATCAAAGTTGTTTGCCAGCGTGCCGTTAGGAGCTGCCTGCTGTGCCTCATTGATCTGTAAGTGACAGGCACAGGGCACGATGGGGCCTGACAGGGCCAGAGGCAGCCTGGGAATGCAGAGCCGTCACCTGTCGGAAGAGCAGTGTCACCTGTTCCAGACCTGGAAACCATGTTGCAAGCATATGTGGAACAGGACACGTTCATGTGAGCACTGTGCAGGTTTACTGTAAGCTGGAGAACAGGACACGTTCATGTGAGCACTGTGCAGGTTTACTGTGAGCTGGAGAACAGGACACGTTCATGTGAGCACCGTCCAGGTTTACTGTGAGCTGGAGAACAGGACACGTTCATGTGAGCACTGTGCAGGTTTACTGTGAGCTGGAGAACAGGACACGTTCATGTGAGCACCGTCCAGGTTTACTGTGAGCTGGAGAACAGGACACGTTCATGTGAGCACTGTGCAGGTTTACTGTGAGCTGAAGCCTGTTTTTTTTTTGTCCCATGTGGCTGCCATCGTGGTACCTTCACTCATGACTCGTCCACAGGTGAATGCACGTGGTAGTTAAAGCATTTCCTGTGTTGCATTTCTGCCCTATATATGTTGCTCTACACAGTTTTTGCTTCAAACCATATGGCGGTTTCACATGTTGCACCATCACTTAATTCTCATCATGGTTTTAATAATCTCAAAATATAAATTTTTTTTTTTCTTTGTTGTATTTCGCATAAATTAAAGTTTGTAAACTGAAATGATTTATCCATAGCAGAGTTAAGATTCCCTGGTGGGGAATGTATTTACAATGGGGGGGAAAAAAAATTGTGCATTTGTTTGCAAGCTGCTTTGTGGGACCTAGGTGGTCAGGGGCATTGCACTAGTTATCAGATGTTGTGAATATCAGGGCAGCAGTCACTACACAAAGCCTTCGACTCTGACTCCTCAGCACTTATTTAAAGTCTTACTAATCATATAATAAAATAATCCATCATATGACAGGTTACAGTAAGTAAAAAACGTTTATAAGTTAATATGAGCTGTGACTGTTGGTTGCTGCTGCTTATTTTAGGCCCATATCGTAAGTGTAGAAGTGCACAGGTGTACCCTAGGCCCGAAATTAAATATTATTTTGGAGATAGACTTATTGGGCAAATAGAGATCTAAACCTGTAGTACACCTCTAATTTTTGGTGGTCGACTTGTATGCCAGATCAACTTATGGTACATTTAGTTGGAGCTGGTATGTTTTTACTGACCCTGACTCTGTACAGTCTGTCAACATGTAATTTTTTTCATTAGTATTGAATGCGCTGATTATTTCATGTATGACTGTGTGCAGGTGGGTCAGACTCCAGAACACAGCCACTCATGATGCTCCAATTTATTTGCTCTGGTTTAATTTTTGCTGAGTAGTGATCTTGAGCTGATGCGCTGTAAAGCATGGTGGTTACACAGAGCAGGAAAAGGGCAAGCAGGAAGGAGTCATCATAGGTCAAGTTGTGTGTGTGTGTGTGTGTGTGTGTGTGTGTGTGTGTGTGGGTGTGGGGGGGTGTGTGGGTGGGGTGCACTCACGCACATGCAGAACATGCAGATTACAGTTTACTAATGGTTACCTAGTTTAGTGTCCGGTCACAACAGACGTAGGGCTTCTTGCACACAGTCTTATTATAACTGGTTCTACTGCATACTTTTACTGTAATATCAGTGGCTAACAGAAAACATGAGAAATCAGTAACATTTTGAGTGGTCCATCAGTGCAAGGAAAGTCATATGGGAAAACATCTCAGATGAGAGTTTTGTTGAGTGCATTGCTGTGGTCATCTTGATAAGGAAGCTGCTTTAAATCAGCAGGAGAAGGCTGCTGTGCTGTATCTGCCTGGCTGCTTTCACCAGCAGTGCAATAAGGAGTCCGGAGAGAGGGGGCCGTGTGCTAAACAAAGCCGGCTGTGGGGCTTCTACATAAACAAGATGTTTCTCAGCTCCCTTGGCATATGTTAGCCACACATGGCTCTTTCTGCAGTCGTGCTCACATCACATCTGTTTACCACTGCAAGCCCATATATGGCTACTGCCAGAAAGAATTGTCTGTTGTATTTCATGTTTTGAATATCCATGTGTCATTACCAGTCTTTCAATTCTCAATGTAAAAATGTCTTTTACCGTACAATGGTTTTCATACCATTCAGTCAGGAGTGTCTTAATTACCATATATGTTATTACCATATGTGAACGTTCAGCTCAATGACTAGCATGTTGCTATGGTGACACATAACATTCACTGTATTCTGTACACTGTGTGCATGACAACACTACAGTCATAATACAGTACGCAATAGCAGTGGGCTTTATTAGTTTAGAACCTGTAGCCTTTATCTAGCAATTTTGTTACTCATTTGAAACGAAACCCCTCTTTGTTAAAGAGGGAGCTGTTTTGTTAAATTTTCAAGGTCTGAATTTGTACTCAGGGAGTTTAGAGTGGCTCCAGCTGACTCCTAATCCCCTCTGAGAGCATCATTCTTATTATTTGTGGTCTATGGAACAAATAAACAATTTGAAACAAGTGTGTATTTAATGAACTGTCAGTCTACTTTTGTAAATCAGGAAAAAAGAGGAAAGTTCAATTTCAGGACTTTGTCTTAGACTGTATTCAGTTCAGTTCTTTTTTTGTGTAGCACCTTTTTGCAACAGACTTGCCCCAAGGTGCTTTACAGTTATTATGGAAAAAAATTACAGTTATGGCAATAGAAGCTAAAATAAAAGCCAGATGACGACAGAGGAGAGGAACCAAAAACAGTGTGGAGAAAAGTAAGCCTCTGGGGGTCCAAGGTCAGCTGGCTGCCCAGGTCCCATGTGCTTGCTAACATATAGTACTGACTTAATCTTAGGACTGTCTAACTCTGAATACTAATATGAAGTCCATCCACATGGTCTAGATGCAACACTTGGGGCAGCAGGTCTAACACAGCGTCCCACTCAGGTGGTGCCCATGCATGACTCCAACTGCCAAGAAGAGCAAAGAGGGCTGAGTACAGGTGGCAGTCACAGGACACAAGGGTGACAGAAGCACGAACAGCAGCACCAGCGACTCTAGTGAATGGTGTAAGAAGGTTAAACCAAAGAAATAGGTCTTCAGGTGGGATTTAAAGACTGACTCAGATTTGGCATCCCATATGTTGGCAGGTAGACTATTCCATAATACAGGTCCTCTGTCATTGGAGAGGTCAGCTGATATGTGCACACCATAGCTCGCTACCCACTCTACCTCCTCTCCATAAATACAGAGGGCAGAGTGCTCTGTGCACTTCGAATTTTCTTTGATTTTCATTTTAAGATGAAAGTATTTTATCAATAACGTTAAAATATTTCATAATATACGTGTGCTCAACTTTGTGCAGGCAAACATAACTGTTGTCTCACAGGATAGCCCATTCATCACAGGATAGCCCATTTATACCCTGTATCAATTTAGAAAGGTATCAAAATCCAATTAACATGAAAGGGTTGAAGAAGCTATTAGAAGGAATGCTAATCCACTGTTTGTGTGCTTATTTTCCAGTTGTTGGAGCTATTGTTCACCTGAATAGTGATGTTGTGACCCATCTTTGATGCACTTCAGCTCCAGCTGGTTAAGGTTATTTACCAATTAGAAATGCTCAAGGGGAGCATTATGCAGTGGGGTTGGTAAGACCTGTGGATGCAGGTATGCAGTGGGGTTGGTAAGACCTGTGGATGTTGGTATGCAGTGGGGTTGGTAAGACCTGTGGATGTTGGTATGCAGTGGGGTTGGTAAGACCTGTGGATGTTGATAAGACCTGTGGATGTTTGTATGTAGTGGGGTTGGTAAGACCTGTGGATGCAGGTATGCAGTGGGGTTGGTAAGACCTGTGGATGCAGGTATGCAGTGGGGTTGGTAAGACCTGTGGATGTTGGTATGCAGTGGGGTTGGTAAGACCTGTGGATGTTGGTATGCAGTGGGGTTGGTAAGACCTGTGGATGCTCTCCTGCCATTGTGTAACCACTAGTTTAGTGAGTCATATCTTCCTGTTAGCTAATCTTTGTTTTTATTAATCCTTCCGCCAATTGGCTGACTGTTAGATGTATAAATCTTTTCCTTTGACTGGATAAACATTACTTTTATGAATTCTTTAGTCCAGCTGGCTAATCATTATGTTGTAAAATGAAATAAAAATAACCTGCAACCAATAAAGTACCTGGTACCATAAATATTTTATTACGATTGTCTTGTTGAATTATCTTGCATTTGCAGTTGAACGTTTCCTGTTACTTAATGTCTATTTTTGAAGTGTCAGGGGCAAATTTTCTTTTGGCAGATTTATAATTTTTTAGATTCGTTATAAATGTGCACAATAAAATTTGATGACTTTTATCTACACTATCATTAGGGCAAGAATCAGAATAATTGGAACAAAATTATAGTATAAATAATGATACTTTATGCATTTATCCCGTTTCTGCTTACACTCCCAAAATTACCTGTCCTTGCCAATTCTCAGTAAGTAGTTTTGGGGCTGCAAACTCAGAGAAGGTGACTGTACAGAGCTGAAGTGTCCAGTATAATAGTACTTGTATTTCGTCCTGGCTGTAACACACCATGCTGCTCCCTGACCTCTCTGTGCCATGCTTTTACCATACAACATCATGTACAGCACAGAGTCCCTTCCCTACGTACAGCATCATGTACAGCATACAGAGTCCCTTCTCTATGTACAGCATCATGTACAGACAGAGTCCCTTCCCTACCTAGAGCATTGTGTCGAACGGGACCAAAAGACCAAAGTGTGCCCGTCGTTGAGAACTAGGGAGTTTCTTTACTGGCCGGTGTCCTTTTTGATTTGCTTCAAAATCCGAATCATGTTGGAAAGCGTACACAAGGCACAAGGAAAAATACATAGGGCAAACTGGCACAAGGAAAAGGTACTTGCACTTTCAGTTGTTTGCTTAGAGGACAAAGTATAATGGAACTTGGAACAGTTAGTCATAAATGGAAAGGTGTAATGGATATACCTGCTAAATTATTGTATTTCTTATTATTACAAATGTTATATTCATTACATATTATTAGATAAGTGATTGACAGGAATGTGAACATGGCATAAACGTCCCCTTGTTAATAAGCTGTTTTGTGTGCTCGTTTTGCTGCCCAGGTTCCCACAGCCATGGCAGCATGTCATAGTTGAGTTAGTGCCTTGTCTGAGCCATAGCTGCTCACTGGAACAGTAACTTGTACAATTCTGTGTTGAGCCGTGCGCTGTAAGTGCTGTATGGTGCAGTACAACATGTTTACAGTGAGTCAGTGAAAAAACACCATTAAAGTCTTATGGGAAAACACCTCAAATGAGAATTTTGTTGAGCCTCAGATGTTACCGCTTGTGTAGAACGTAGGTCCAGGAGGTGTTTTGTTTTGAATATGGTTCTTTCCTTAATCTGAATGCAGCACAAAAACAGGAGGGGATTGTTTATTGAAAAAGTCATGGGGCGGTATACAGTAAACTGGCACTTTACTAATGTTCAGTACAGAAAGTGGGTGGGTGGGGGGGTCTTCAGAGTCTTTATAATTCAGTGTGTCTTAGTTACAGACACATCCGTGGAATACAGAGACAGCACACATTAATGTCAGTAAACTATACAGGAGGTGAACAGTTAGGCAGACCACTGCTACATATGGTGCACTTAAACCTTGGAAGTGCATTTAAATAAAACACTTCCTAGTTATGTGAGAGGCCACACGTTCTGATTCCATGACTGACTGTGACGAGCTGCAGAACATCGTGTGGAGGCGCAGTGCTCAGTGCTCAGATGCACCTGGGCAATCATGCCTGCCTCTTTTGAAACATCTGAGGGACAGACTTCTGTGGGACACTCACACTGTTGATAACAAGAAAACGGGTGCGTGTCCTTTGTAAGCTTCAGGAATCATCTTTTTTATTTATCATATTAAAGTTAAAATGAACTAAATCCTGGGGATTTCCCCTTTCAAATGAGTTTGCAAACATTGAATAAATGTCTGTAGGATATTAATACATACAGTTTAAGCAGCAGAGGGGCACAGATTACTCTATATGGGGTATTTTAAAATAAACGAGCAGAACTTTTTGTCCCAAATGAGGGAAGACTTTTTTTGATACCCAACCTTTTCAAGATTATTTTGGGAAGCACACATGTTTTGTTTTATTTAGTTATTTATTTATTTATTTATTTGAGCCCATCTAACACCAGATGTAGTCTAAGATATTTTCCACATCTGGCTCCCATGTTTCTTTTATGAGAAGGTATTATTCATTGCATTTAATCTTGTGATTTTTGCATTCTATCTACTAATCAGAAAGTAATGAATTGTGATTTTAGTTCTGTCCCATATTCCAGAAAAATGTTCTCTGGTGCATCATTTACACTGCAGTTGTTAATATAATCTATTCCGAAAAGAAATTGCCAAAAGGATATGTGTGAAATGTGGAGAAGAATCCTTCTGTTTTCAGATGACTGTTTGAATGAGCTTGCCTACATGTTTTGTAGCCGGTGACGTTTGTGAGCACCTCACACAGTTAAGTAATGATGTCCTTTCTGTTGTCATGTAAGAGCAGTATTATGGGGTAGATTATAGCGCACCACACAAAAGGACCGCCACAGCTCAGAAACGGACAATAAAAACAGACAGTTATTCTCGTGAATATATTACCCATCTGATTTTCAGTAAAAACCAAAGTGTTCCCAAGACAGAAGGGTTTGCAGCTCTGCACATAACAGAACTATAACCCGTAAACTGTCTTCCAAGTTGGTTCCCTTCGTGTTTAAACTTTAATTAATGTAACTGCAGTGATGACAGGAAATGAGGTTATAATGGAGTTTTTAGGTTTAAAGCAGGCATGGTCCCATACGGTGGCTGGCGTTATCCTCTCTGTGAGGGACTTCTAGGAAAACCTCTTGTGTTCTTTTCACAGAAATCAGTTGTATTTCCTTCAGTTCCTCCTGATGTTAATTGACTAATAAAGATGCAAGACTTCAGACAGAAGAACAATTAAGACATAAAGAATAAACAAAAACAAACTTCAGAAGAGACATATAATACCTCTTGTGGTTTTGAAGTGAGCGGAGTAACAGATGACCCCCCCCCCACACACACAGACACACACAAACTCACACACACACACACACACACACACACACACACACACATCCCCTTCAGGCCAACAGACCTTATAAATTATGCCTGGGTGCTGCTGCCAAAGCAGGAAGAAATGGTGGGCATATCTTTGTGGCAGCCAAGGTGCTTCTATTCTGGAGCCCGCCCATGGACACCAACACAGGTACCTACTTGCTATTTCTGTGCCCTGACTGTGTAACAATACTCGTGTCCCTTTGGGGGGTGTTGAGCCACATTAAAACACACCAGCCATATAGAGTTTTACAAAAAAAAAAACAGTTATTCCTCCTGCAGAACCATGTTGATTAGGGCACTAAAGAACTGGCTTCTGTCAGTAAATGTGAACATGGCCATATGATGGAGATTTAGATTAAAGCTTTGAGTGATGTTGTGCTTTTATGTGAGTTTCATCTTAGTTTTCATGTTCTGTAAGTGCATGTCACCTGTCTAGAACCAAGGAATGTCAGTCAGGTAATGTGCAGGTACTGAAGTGTCCAGACATGGGCTATGTGGCACGTTACAGTCGTCTTGTATTTGCAAGTTTGGAGCAGACTAGCTTGTGGACAGTGTGTGTGCAGCTGTCTGGTTGTACCTTAGGATAGCATAGGATGTGATTTTATTGTCATTTCAGCTGTACAGTTGGTACAGTACACAGTGAAACGAAACAACGTTTCCCTAGGACACCAGGTGCTACATAACACAACACAAAGGACAGCACAAAACTACTAACAGAATATTCAGGGTGTAAAAAAGCTAACTGCTGCAGACTATATAGTGCGAACAACAAGGCGTAAACGTAACACAGATAGCAGTGTCAGCCAGTCATAGTGTTATGCAAAGTACACGGATGAGTGTGCTGTGTGTGATAAGTATAAAAGTGTTGCTGTGTGAGTGATCAGTGCAGCCCCTGAGGATTGTGCCTTATGACTTGGGGAAAGACGCTGTTACACAGTCTGACCATGTGGGCCCGGATGCTCCGGTACCTTTTGCCCGATGGCAGTAGAGTGAACAGTTTGTGTGATGGGTGTGTGGGGTCACCTACAATGCTGGTGGCCTTGTGGGTGCAGTGTGTAGTGTAAATGTCCTTGATGGAGGGAAGAGAGACCCTAATGATCTTCTCGGCTGCCTCACTACCCTCTGCAGGTCCTTGTGTTCTGAGTGTGTCTTAGTTATTGACCCTTAGCCATTTATGTATGTACCTAATAATGTATGTATTATGGTTCCATATGGATGTCTTCTCCTGTTATTGCGAAACAAATCTACCTACGGGTATAAATAAAGTTACCTGAACCTGTACCTGTACCTTAGCCATTTATGTATGATGGCTGGGTTGTCTCTGCGAAGGTAGTGTCAGTGTGACCCAGTCAGCAAATTACTGCTGTAATCTTTATGGGAAATCTCCAGTTAATTGAATATTGACTAGGTTGTCCAGTGGAGAAGATAAACTTCATAGAGGGGAGACGATCTACGGACCGCTCTGTCAGCCTCTATTAGCACACAGACCAGAGTGTGTGAGAGGAGTGTGTGAGCACCCTGCCCCTATCTGGAGCTCTCCAGCAGAGCTCCTCCGAGTGTTCAGTGCTCAGTTTGTTTTGGAGCCCGTGTCCTCTCCAAGCCAGAATGAATCTCTTTTCTGGGATTAGTGCTGGTGAGGAGATGGACACTTGGCAGCTAGAGATGGACAGAATCCTTTTGTTTGCAGAACAAATAAAGGTAGCGTTATGTCTGCCCTGTTTCTTAACCGATGTTTGCTGTTCTTACCCACACAGAAAGGTGTCTTCTTGAGCCGATAACCCTAGTCTTGTTTTTGGAATGAAAGGACTCTGTGTGCGCAGTCCCATGTCTGTATGCAGTAAGATGGGGAGACAGATGAGGTGTTTATATCTTTTCACCAGCATCTACCACCAAGAGAGCACCATGTTTTGAAAAGATATTCTGAAAGTGTTTTGTTTTGTGTAATTAACGTAAAAACAGAAAAAACAGCACTTGATTGGCATCTTGTATGAGTGTGCTGTCTTGTATTCTGTGCTGCAGGTGAAGCAGGCCTCTCTCCGTGCACACATCGGCGTTGTCCCTCAGGACACAGTGCTCTTCAACGACAACATCCGAGAGAACATCCGCTACGGGCGCATCTCCGCCAGCGACGAGGAAGTGGAGGAAGCCGCCCAAGCAGCTGACATCCATGAAAAAATCTTGACCTTCCCACAGGGTGAGTGGCATCCACCATTCAGCAAAGGGAAAGGGGACTGGTTTTAGGGTTAAGTGTGTGCTAACAGTTATTAGCTATATGGCTGGTGTGTTTTAATGTGTCTGATTAGGTGTATGAAAGATATTTACAGCATATATGATATTACTGCTTATGTAGTTACTGCAAAAAGTACAGTTGCAGTTGTACAGCAAATGTATTACCGATTGGTTTGCATTGTGCAGGGTACGATACACAGGTGGGGGAGAGAGGCCTGAAGCTGAGTGGGGGGGAGAAGCAGAGGGTGGCTATTGCTCGCACCATCCTCAAAGACCCCCGAATCATTCTGCTGGACGAGGTCAGTGTGGGGGGGAGGGTGCATGGCAGCATACCAAGGGCAGTGGTGCAGGTGATCAGCCTTAGAACTCAAGGTGCATATTTTTTTCTAAAATAGTTCTGGTTCCTTAATTTTTAAGTTGACATTTCTTTCTGTGTTCTCTTCTTTTGGAAAAACACCCACAGTTGTAACAATGTGCTGCACCATGTTCTTAGGGGAGGCAGTTCTGTTATGAGATTTGCTACACAAAAACAGAAAAAAAAAAACTAAACTGAGCAGAACCTACATGATGTCTACACAGGCTACATCCTCACTGGACACACAGACCGAACGCAACATCCAGGCCTCACTGGCAAAAGTGTGTGCCAACCGGACTACCATTGTGGTGGCGCACAGGTAAGGGCCGCTCTGGACCACCAGCCCACAACATCAAGGGGTGTGTCATGACTTCTTGCTTTGCTCCCACTGTCATGGTGATGGGAAGTGGGATAGGGGCTGCTCTGGGTAGCAACCGCAGACTGCTTTTCTGGCAGTGATGCTCTCGGCCTTTGGTGCAGTTGCCTGACGTGAGGAACGTGTCCGGAACCAAGATCACAAAGTTTCTGGAGCATGTGGCCACCGTGCACAGATCTGAGAAGTGTGCAAGTAATTTAAAAAAATCCAATACTGAACTGCTGTAGGTCACTTGCATTTATCTGAGAGATAGCATCTATTGATGGGAACATCAAGAGAAAGGTCTGTGGTCCTTCAGCTGATAGTTTCTAAGATGAAGATCAGTAATTATAGGGAACATTGTGTCCTTGCACCTGAATGACCGCACTGTTGACCACCCTGTGCGGTTTAACACATGCCAGTGTGCCTATGGAGAACATGTAACACGTCTTCAAAACATGCCCCTTCTTCATATGGTAACACCCCAGAGTACAAAGTAAGACTTCATCAACGGTGCTTATAAAAGGAAAGTTTATTAATATTTTACTGAGACTTAACACGTTTTGCTCGGAATCATTTACACATGTCGCGTTCCTTAACACGGATCATGTGTACACCTGGTTCTTGTTATGAAGGTGGTATTTTATTTAAAAAAAAAATGGTTTGCATTAATGGAACCACCTGTTGAGTGTTACCATGTTTGTACTCCCTCTCTCCATTCTGTTTCTTAATCTATTGGTTTCTTTTCCTCTAGCCTCAGTTCTCTCCATCCTTCTTACTCTTCCTCTCCTTACAGCATCTTCCTATATATTTTTTTCATCTTCCTCTTACAGAGAGATAACCTGTAAACATGGTGACTGGGCTGGCTCCATTCACTTTGATCCGTTGTTGCCTGTGAGGCTCTTGACGGCACTTTGATCTGAAGGGAACAATCAATAAAGTCTCTCAGCTTTGTTTGAAGATGATGGGGGTGGGGTGACCTGGGTGGGGGTGGGGCATGACTTCAGGGAGTATGACGATGTAAGAAGGTACATGTAAGGAGAGACCATGGCTTTTAGTGGGCAGGGTACAATGATTTCACCTGAGAGGGTACTTGAGGAAAGAGGGGAGGTTGTTTCTCTATTTGAGGGTATAGCACATGGCTGTGTTTAGGTTTAATGTGGTTTTCATGTCAGGAAACGAATGCCAGTTTAAATCATCTACTTCTTACAGGAGTTCAGAAGCTTCTGCTTCAAACATGTGGGCGGGTCTATTGTTACCACGGTAATGCCATCCCTTTCAGTTGAAACAGTTCCCCAATCATCTTCCATCCAAAGCAATTACCTGTACAGATTCAAATATAGTGCAAATGAAATGAAATCTACTGCAGTAGGATAAACATATTGGGACTGTCAGCTAATGTTTATTAAGGCTGATGCAAACTGAAGCACATATACCCTCTGTAAGTGTAGTATACTTGTTTGTCAGTCGACAGTAGAGCGGCATTGAAGTACTAAATGTCCTTTCTGTGCCACTGAGTTACCTAAGTAAAGGAATAATAAGGATGGAGATTTGCCTGCTTAATTTTGTAAGACTTTTTACAGCTGTTTATTAAAGTTTGTGCTATATTTGATTGAAGTGTATGTATACCTTGATATACACTTGTAGGGAATCCCCAGAAATTTGATGATAAATAAAAATTATCTCTTATTAGTTCACAGTGGTGAAATTCATTCTCTGCATTTAACCCAATGCCTGGGGGTGGGTTGGGAAGCAGTGGGCAGCCGTTTTTCACTACCCGGGGAGCTAGCGTTTTGAGTGCATTGCTCAAGTATACATGGTGCCAGGGTTGGGATTTGAGTTGGGAGACTTCCACAATCTGTCCTGATGGTTACCCATCAAATCACCAGGCCGTTAAATATGGAATAATTTAATTTTGCGAAGCCTTCATTGTATCTGGGGAAAAAAAATACATTAATTCTTTTACTTTATTAAAAAATAGGATTACCAAATGGCTGTTATGTGATTAAATTCAGCCTGTCAGATGTTGCTCGATAGTGTGTCTTCTGAAGCACTTTAGTTTCTGGAAATATATTCCTGATTACTTGTGGAGCAGCAGGTTCGGCCATCATGTAAAGTGAATGACTTTTTTAAAAATGTAGGACATGTTCTGGAATGCATGCTGTTTATATAACTATGGGAATGTGGCACCTTCAGTCTGAAAGCATGATTTTTGATTGCAGGTTGTCCACCATTGTCAGTGCTGACCACATTCTGGTTCTGAGTAATGGGGGGATCGCAGAGCGAGGCAGGTGAGTGCTCATTCATTACAAGTGGAAATAAAATAACCTGTTGCTCCAGCACACACTTGTGCTTTAAGGTTAAATCTGTACAGACAGACAGAGTTGGAGCAGGTGTCCCAGAATGTGAGCGGCCCTGTCTCTGCCTGAGACGCCTTTGGGCCTGTGCCGGGACTGAAGGAAGGGTGCAGGGAGCTGAGCTGTGTTTTTTTTGTGGTGGAGTGTGATTATGTGTGGATCAGCGCTGGCCTCCAGGGCCATCTGTGTCTGTGCTCGTCACCAGACAGGATGTGCGTGCTCTGCGGCTGGTGCGGACCCCCCCGTCCTCAGTCCGCTCCCTGCACTCCACACTGTCCCATTAGCCCCCAGGTGGAAGGCGTCCCCCACATTAATGGCTTCCGCCCATTTATCCGGCTGATCGGGGCTTAGAGTAAACGGCACGCTTGAGCTGCCAGTGCACTTGCGCCTCATTGTGCCTTTGATATACGAGCTCCAGCGGACAGAACCCTACCCCCACCCCCGTCCCTTACGGGCATCTGGGCTGTAACCTCACACTGGGCCCATTCAGCTCTGACTGACTGTATGATGTAAACATAGCACATGAGCCTTTCACCTGGAGGGGTGGTGTCTCAGAGCAGGACCTCTGCTCTCGAAAGGGGCTGGGGGGTGAGCACTAATGCTCCAGCCGTTTTTCCTGTCCTCCTGCTTTATCTCATGTCCCTAACAGATGCACAACACAACTGAAAAATCAAATCAACCCTTGTTTGTATAGCACCTAACAACAACCTTGGAGTTGAACCTATAGTAGGTACTTCACAACATGTGGGATTATAGACGATGACATAGTGCAAAAAAAACAGTAATGTGACCAAATTTTGAAAACACAAAAGGGAAGAGGAACATTACGACAACATTCCACTATGTACAAAATGCCTGAGTAAATACAGTCAAACCTCGGGTTACGAATGGCTCCCTTTTCAAACAAATAGGTTCACAAACAGAATTTCGAAACTCATACTTGCACTGGTTGCCGTACAATAAGTTGCCAAACAAGCTACTAGGTAACAGCTGGCAGCACGGCATCACTGTGGACATCAGTTATGCTGCAGCCCTCGCTCAGAGAACACCCGCTCCGAACTGTTCTTTGATTTTTGGCGATATTTATTGTGTTGTGCATTATTTCTTATATATTTTTTTATTCCATAAACCACCATGGGACCTAAGAAAGCGTGAAGACAAAAAGGAAAATAATGTTAGAGGTGAAGAAAGAGATCATACGGAAGCATGAAAATGGCATTCGTGTCTAGGATCTGGCTTTACAGTTCGGCTTAGCAAAGTCATCGATCTGTATCTTTCTCAAGAACAAGGAAGCAATAAAGGATGCTAATGTTGCCAAAGGAGTGACTGTGATCACCAAGCAAAGATCACAGACCTTAGAAAAAGTGGAAAAGTTGCTCTTGATTTGGATTAACTAAAAGCAGTTGGTAAAGATGAATGAAATTGTATTTCTTATTTAAAACTTTATTCAGTTGGTATTTTATAATTTACTATTGTGAAGTGAGGAGTCCAAATTAATATGCATTACAGAGCATCAGGGCAGAGTGAGGAGGAGGTCAAGAACGATGTAATGCATTGTGCAGTGTTTCTTATGAGAAAATCAGTTTCAGTTTACAAACAAGCCGGGTTAAGAACAACATTTAGGAACAAATTAAATTCGAAAACTGAGGTCTTTACTGTAAATGAATTTTCAGTTTAGCTGTAAAAATACGGAACTTGGTTACAGATCAAAGTTCAGATAGCAGTCCATTTCATAATTTAGGGGGCCTCACCCCAAGATTTATATCTGGATCTGGGAATTGCCAGCAAAAGCTGATTAGATGAACCTAAGGGAACAGCCATGCCTGTGAAACTGAATGAGTTCAGACAGGTAAGTAGGTGTCTGGTCATTGAGGACTAAATACAAATTGTAAAATCCTGACTTGTACTCTGAAGAGCACAGGGAGCCAGTAAGTGGGGTCTAGGATAGAGGAAAAAGGTTGTTCAGAAAGAAAGCAGTGTTTTTACTTTTGCTTGTTTTTTGGACCATTTTCATTTCAGAATGGTATCTTTTCTTCAATGTGTTTTTTTTTTTCAAGGGGAGGTTGTGTCTTCACTCCATTGCCAAGGTTTTCCGGTGTTGGTATCCTGTGCATCCCTGGCAACCTGTGCCTAGCCCATGTCCTTGCTTCTCCCCCCAGGCACGAGGACCTGCTGGCCAAGGGCGGTCTGTATGCTGACATGTGGCAGAAGCAGCAGGCCCAGGACTCGGACTCCGCCTCCGACACTGAGACCAAGGACATGCAGACGGAGAAGCTGCAGCCTGCTGGAGGCTCCTGGACACATTAAGAAGATCACTGCTGCTCAGGGAAGGGGGTGGAGTCAAAGGTCAAAGGCCATGGGGCAAGCCCAGAGGTGTGCAATACAATTTTAGGCAATAAGAGTTAAAATTGATCCATCATATATATATTTTATTGTTTTTCAAGGATAGGAGAAAGTGTGACTGACATTTGCTTAGCCTTTGTTTTAATTTTTTTTTTTCTTCATATTGACAAGGACACATTTTAGGCATCATTTTATTTTTAAGAATGCACATGCCTGTATTTGTTTTCTGTGATATATATATATATATATATATTGCCTATATTCCTGTCATCACATGTAAAAGTGTGTTTTACGTCTGAGGTAGAAACGTTCCAACCCTGGAAGACTTTAGTTGCGTTATGGCTACAGAGCGACTCAGTGTCTACTGGTTTGCTTCACTTTACTTTCCCTAGAAAGTCTGTGGTGAACCACATGTTTAGCTCTGTACATCAGTGCTGCATTTTAATGGTTTAAATAGAAATGCCAAACAAAGCTATGTGCTGTTTGATGGGTAACTTCTGAAGATGACAACCAGGATGTTTCTTTGCAGCCACTGTGTAAAACGTACATATAAACCTTGCACTGACGTATGGTAATTTGTTCTCTTATAATCCGTTTCAGTCCATTCCGAACACGTCGGAAACGCTTCTCTGAGCATCAAGGCAGTTAGAGGGTGATGCATTTTAGTTCACATCTCACACACAACTATTTATGGGTCAGTGCTGAATGGCTCATCACGTTTCAAAAAGAACTATACAGTAACTGTGCTGCTGTCCAAAGAGACTCACTCAAGTGCTGTAAGCATGGAGGACAGGTAGTGCTGGCTTTATGACCAATGGGTGTGCGTGTCATGAGCAATTCCAAACTGAAGTGGAAACACAGGGATTCAGATAAATCAGACAACTTTTCACGTCTCATGTCTTCTCATTAAGGACTGCATTTATTTCTGACAGATTCTGCTTGTGTTTTTTTTACCTGTGGTATCCCTTACATGAGTTCTCCCCAAACGTGACGGAGATGATGATGATGATGATGATGTTTAACTCGCCATTTGTTCTCAAAAGCAGAGTGTTTGTAGACAGAGCGTGCACTGCGTGGGATTAAACAATGAAATTTGCTTTGAAAAAATCACTGTTTAATAGTAGTGGTAACATTTGGTCACATTGAGCAGGGCTGATGCACAGACCCTACTGTGTAAGGACAGGGTGTTTTATAACTGAATGTTTATATTTGTACGTTGTCTTTGGATTTTTTACTAGGGCAAATCTGAATGTATGACATAAATACTATTTACTTTGATTATATAATGATCACTACTTATTTATTTGTTTGGTTAATGATGTATGATCTTGTTGATGCGTTCTCTGATTATATTCTCAGTGCTATATGAGCTAAACTAAATGAGGGATTTTATTTGCTTTATGCCAGTATGAATACCTTCCATGGAACAAGAAAAAAACAGACATGGTTTTGACACACACTTAATAAAAATGTAGTTGCATTAACACTCAGGGAAGGTTGAGGTCTCGGATACGTAGTTATGCAGCGTGAGAGGCAAAGGGGACAATAAGAAGGGAAGCAAAGTGTGTAACACCCCAGAGGGAGGAAGGCTGAGCGTGTGCACACATGGCAGCTGGCCGCCGAGCGCTCCGGACATCCCTGGGCCGCCTGTCAGAGTGTGTTTGTGAGCAGTGCTGAGTGCCATTAGCGTGCGGCTGCTCTGACACTGTAATGGCATGAGCGAGTCTACAGCACCTGCTCACACGTCTGGCTGTGTGCCCGTATGTCTGGGGCTGCTTTTGTATTTTTGATTTTATTTCCAGGCTTTCAGACAATTCCTTTACTTCACAAAGAAAGTTGGGTTTTTTATGAGCACTTGATAAGGAAAACCACAGTGCTGGAAATAGTAGTTTTTTATTATGACAGTAAGAGTTTGTCACTAATGGGAATGAATGTGAGAATCTGCAAAATTGCTGCCTTTGGAAAAATAAAACAGTATATGGATGTTCTTCAAACATGCAAATGTGTTTTTTTTATTCTTTCAGAACAATTTAAAATAAAGGTGAGCAATAAGAATATTCCAGTTTATTTGTGGTTTAATTTGATGGTTTTTGTTGAAATTGTATTGTCAGATTAATCATAACTGGATTATAATTAATACAATGCAAGAAAATCAGCACTCAGTATGTAACTGTTAACTCTTCCTTTCAGTAGTTTAGGTAGGTGTGTAATAAACGTAATGCTATTAAATCAGATTTGAAAAGCAGTTATTCCTTTAAATGTAATGCTAAAAATAGTCATGTTAACTCTAATCTGGAGTTTCATAAACAATGCACAGCACAAACGTCGCTATGTACAAAAGTTAATTTATTACAAATATGTACAGCTGCTTACACAGTCTATGGTTTAAAATGCATGAACAGAGAAAATGGTCCCTTTGCCTTTGCTTCAGCAGTATACATCATGCTTCATTTGTGAAACACCTCACATACACATACAGCATATAACACTTTTTCTGGCAGTAAGAGCTTCCTTCATGTGTGTCTTTCTGTTTGACAAGTGGTTCGGTCAAATTTATTTCACCAATGAAATGTGGAAAGAATATTCTCCACATATTTGGCATGCTGTTTATCAGTTTGAGTGTAAGGACCTGCATGTCTTGTATTTACATCCTTAAAATGGCAACAGTGAACTGTACACTCCTAACAGTCTGTGTGTGTCTGTAGCCCACACCTGTCCCTTTGGATGATGGGTAATAATGTGTCAGCTAACCTCACCAGAGCTCCTGTTCTTTGAGCCTCTCTGACTCTAAGGATTTGCTTCCATACTGGTTAATATGACACTGGCTCTTGCCTCCTGTCAGGCTGTCAATAAGGCTGAAACTGCATCGTGTCTGGGGGCTGAGGGGAAGTTTCCCAGAAGCTGTCATCATATTTAAATCATAGGCAAGTTGTCAGCTGCCCAGTGAGGTGCCGAGGCATTCTGGGACAGCGCCGTTTGTTACAGGGTGAACGGGAGGTAGTGCCGCATCCTGCTGCATGCTCAGCGACCCATGCAGGGGTGTTCTCCCACTGCGAGACATCACTGTCCTCCAGCTGAACCCCCTCTGTCTCCACCAGTGTGTTTCACCAGGACACCGCGTACTGCACAGGACACCTCCCACTGTACCTTGTTGTTGTCAGGCCAAGGTTCAGGAAGAGGACATCAGAGCCTTCCCTCTGTAACACAGGTCTGGGCCAGTTAGCGTAACTCTAAATCCTCCACTCGTGCTTGTCTGACGGTTTGTGTAGAAGTACAAGAAACGTTTTTAGCTGGAGACTTGGGGATCAAAGTGTGCTCAACTCTATTTTGGAGTGGGTAGTGGCTGTTGGAATGTAAACATCCAGCTTTGGAACATTTTGGCATTTACACTGCTAATAAAATTTTTTGTCTACTTATTTCCGTAGAAGAGTGTGTGGGAAATGAGCTGTGGGAATTATGAGTTACCAGTACAACTGGATGTCAGTTTCTGACCAGCAACCATTGTCCATTGTGAAGTGTCAAGGGTGTCTATAGAGAGAAGGGTATCATTATAGCAGCCCATGAACACTGCTCACTTTCTGCTCTCTGGGGACTGGAGCTGGTACCAGAGGGCAGTAGGTAGATTCTGGCAGCCCATGTACTGCTTGCGCATTTCACCGTCTGTAAGTGGTGGTGTGATATTGCAAGGAGCCCCAGACAGAGTAACATTCAGAAGGTCAGCAGAGGAATCTGTAGGGGGGGTTGACTCGTGTTCCTGGAAGGTGGGAAACAGCAAGTCGTCCTTATTAAGGTTTCCCACACAGTCACACAACTCTAGTCTATGCAATATACATCACAAATGTGGCCACCTACCAGCCTACATAATTATATTGCCAATTCCCATGGTACTCACCTGTCTCAGGTGATCTATCAAACAGCGTCTGGGAAGCAGAGAGCCCCAGAACATGGCTGTCTGAGCCCCTGTCGTACCCCTGAGCAGCACCACGTTGGTGTGTTTCAGAGAGTCCTTCAACCTCTTGGCCAATGTGGAACTGTAGCTCTGCTCCACAAACAGCAGCACTCGTCTCGCCCGACAGCCTGCTAAGTCAGCCAGCAGCTCGCTCACTGAGTAGCGTTCCGCTGAGTCCGCCTGAAGGGAGAGCACGAAGACCGTGACAGTCTGCAAACACGCACCTTATTATCGAGGAAGCTGTAATCTTCCAAAGCGTTGTCTCTGGGATCTCTGGTAAACTCGTACTTGTCTAAGGGATCGTTCTCCTATCCTTTTTCATTTTACACCTTATAGGATTTGAACGTGTGGCACGTTTGAACAGGATGGCGTGGTCCTTGTGTCTCTCAGCTTTCTTGTCACTGCCTGCATGGCTTGGGATCACAAAGAGCCTGTGCCCATCATTACAGGGAGACATATACTAAGGAGCACTATGACTCCACCTGCACTAGGAAGCACACATGGCAGGGATTACCAAACATCTTCAGAAGGGGAAAGTGGGGATCTAGTCAAAGTGGGCAAGAAGGGGACAAAATGGAGTGGGGGCTGGAGTACAGATGAAAGACAGGAAGCCAATTAAACTGGGCATGTTGTGGACTGAACACATTATTCACACATGAAAGGGTGGTTAACAGTGATGGCAGGGGTGGGGGGATCCAGCACACATTGTCTTTGTCTTTTTTTGTTTTTAAGGTTTTTTTGAAATGTGGGTTTTCTTGTTGTAAAGACTGTTGTCTGTTTCTTCCTCCTAATCTCCTGTAATCATCCCACTGATAACCACAATGCAATGCAGGGGGTCCTGTGCATTAAAGTAACCACTCAGAGAGCAGGTGAGCTAAATCTGCCATGGTATGACATGTGGTTCTCCAGGCTTGTGTGCAGGAATGTACCCTGGTTTCTAGTCTGATCCACCCACAGCTCTTTTGAAGTGGTGAAGTCCTTTCTTTATGGCCATCATGCTTCCCTCATGTAGGGGTCATGGAGAAGTGTAGGGGTGGTGATAAAGACAACCTGGGGTGGTACAGCCAGGACACGGCCCTGTGGCACCTCTGTGTGGACTGTGCTCAGAAGAACACTTACGATGCCATTGTGGTTGCTGTCCCACAACAGCATGGTGCCATCGTTGCGCGTGGGGCTGTTGAGATAGAGCACCAGGGAGTCGGCACAGTGGTGCTTACGGCACACGTAGGAAATGTGGTTCCGGATGACTTCCTTCTCTGTAGCTGGGTACACCCCTTCAACTTCCTCTGTGGACATTAGCCAATGGAAATAACCACTAACACAATGTATTCAGCCTGTAGTTGAGATAATGCTTCCCTTCACATTACAAGTCTTGTTGTACTGTACCTCTTTCAGCTCTGAGAACAAATGGGACTGTATACATGCACTTCATGATCAACTCTAATCATTTATGTTTTCATAGTAATTAATTAAATTGTGTTTGCAACATTTGGAGTTTATAATGGTAAATTCCTCACCTGGTCCCAGCCCATTGCCTGCAAAGAAGATCTTAATGTGGTCTTTGCGGAAGCCATTGTTCCTCAGCATGCTGCGGAAGATCTGCAAATTGTTCACGTGCTGTTGGTACGTGATTTGCTGCTGCCAGCCCCCTGGGTGTACATAGAAGAAAGCATGCCTTCAGAAAGCAGACCAAGAGCTGCAAATTGCCCACTTGTAAGGCAGTATCCCCTTCAGACGGCTTCTACCTGACAGCAACACAGCATGGTCGCAGGTCTGGTACAGTCGACAGGACAGGTGCGTTGCCAAGGGCTGCTGATGGCAGCGGCGTGTGTTCTTGTTGAGCTCACAGCTGAAGATGGGCACTGTGGGACTGGACACAGGCAGTGGCTCTGGGCATCTGGCAAAGTCCCTCAGGTCTGCAGGAGCGGCATTGTAAGAGAACATGGAGATGCTCTTCCACAAATCAAGGTCACATATCCAACCCCCTGTCCTCTTGTCAAATGACCCCCTCCCCAGCACTCTCACAGGGCCAGAACCCACCTGCACAGTGCAGCCGCTGGATGTGGCTTCTGTTCCTCGCCATGACAACCTGGGGAAGAAAATGTATTTCGCATAGCCCCTCACTTCGCTCGAGCCGGGCAGCATGTCCCGCTGCCCCACGCTGGACACGGCCTTTCCTGCCCAAACGCTCGCTCCGGCTCTGACGAGGCTTCAGCTGGTTCTGGCAGCGGCTCTTGAGGGCCAAGGTCAGGCACTCCTCTCCTACGATGTGGCAAGGTAAAACCACAGGTTGTGTGAAAGATAAGGTCATCAGAATTCACACCACAGTCACTCCATACAATGTAAGTACTGATCTGGCTCAATAAGCCTATAGGTGAAGATGATGAGTCCATGTAATTAGCGTTTTCAGCTCTTCTCTTTGAGAGGAGTATAACACAAATAGAAGTAATATAGTGTTGCTGTTTTCCTGCTCAGCCAGGAGTGGACTACAGTGGAACCTCAGTTTACTAACGCCTCCCTTCACACACTTTTTGGTTCACGAACTATATTTCCCCCCAAAAATGCATCAGCTGCTGTTTAGCTTTCGTGCAGTTCACATCTTTGTTCGAATTTGGCTTGCATTCTTCTCAATTAGTTTTAAGTTAAGTTATCATTAAGTTTTGTATTCTACTTCATTATAAACAATTAAATAAGACCCCATGGGACCAAAGAAGGATAGTGATAATAAAGGAAAAAGAAAAATGGCCAGAATTATGGTAGATATGAAGAAAGAAATAATTGCTAAACATGAAAATGGTGTTCATGCCATTGATCTGGCTTATTGGTTTGGTCTGGCAAAATCAACAATCTCTATTATTCTAAAAAGTAAAGAGAAGATCAATTTAGCTCATGTAGAAAGAGGGGTAAATGTTATTACTAAACAAAGATCACAGATGCTTGAAGAAATGGATAAACTGCTGCTCATTTGGATAAACTAGAAAATGTTAGCTGGTGACAGTGTTTCTGAAGCTATTATATGTAAAAAAGCAAGGTGATTTACACTGTCAACTCTCCTCTGTACAAGTAAGGTAACATTAAATTAAGTTTATATTTATTATATTTGTCTATTTTATCTGTTTAGTATTGTGTTTGGATTTAATGATTTTCCTGGGGTCCAGGAATGGATTAATCGATTTTACATTGATTCCTATGGGAAAAATTGTTTCGGTTCATGTTATCATGAGGCTGACCTCTTGGGCTCATCCTTTTTCCTCCTGTTAAACAGATATGGTGATTATGAGTGGTTTGTAACACTTGCTAAAGAGAAGTTTTCAGCACTATCTAGTTTCAAACATCCTAGACCACAGACACTAAATACAAATCTCTGTTTCCCAGTTCCCTTTTTTGCTGCATTTCGGGTTGGTTCAGGTTAATGAGAAACAGCTCAAAAACCCCTCTGAACAGAAAAATATTGGCTTAAAAAAGAAGATCTTAGCATCAGCCGCTTGGTTAAAAAGCTGTGACCACATGAAAACAAAAGGTTTGTTGCGTGTCGAGAATTCAAGTATAAAACAATGGTTTGTGTTCACTTTCATGTTCTTCCGTGGTCTTCTTGCCCAATTCCTTTTATTCTCAATGAAAGGGGGCATGGGTGGGTTTATATGCAGTTAAATATGACCTCCATCCCACACACCACCAAAGCTCCATACTTTAGATGAGGTGGTCAAGCATGGACACACGCAAGTCTCCAAACCACTTCCAGATCCAGGCCTATGACACACGCAAACTAGTCCTCACCCCTTTTTGTGTGCTATTTGTCTTGCCGTCTACAATTTGTCCTCTTTCTGTTGGGCTCGTTACTAAGCCCTGCAGTGTAATTTGTATTTTTCAGCAAGGCAATAGCTGATTCTTGTGGAACTTGTGACTTTTTGTTGTGGTTCCTATATTAATTCTCAAAGCAAAAGTGGTCTTTCCAAAGCTTTAAAGCATAGCTGTGCTGCCTGGTGCCACTCTGAACAAGCCCCTTGGTCTGACTTGAAACAAAGTAATGGACCCTTAACATTTTTCAACATAAAGTGTGTTTTCAGAGACATTCAGCTCATTTTGTCTAAGAACATTATTAAACAAAACTGATCTGGACAAAGAAGTAAAATAGTCCTTGCTGTTTCACCTCTAGAGAATATTGCTGCTTCCCTCATACCCTAAGAGTGACTGTACTCACCAGTGCCCTTTCTGTAATTGCTACACCGTGAATTTATACTGTGATCCGCTGCTGTTACTTTGCAAGTTTTTATAATCTGATGTCAATAGGCAAGCTACCGCTGCTCCCTGTGTGCTGTGTTTCTACTCAGCCCTGCCCCCTTCATCACCCACGTGTTTTGGCTTCTCATAGTAATCGTGACAGACAACCTGAACTGGATCATCGACATTTTGCCTAAAATTAAAACCACAAATTTTAATCTATGGTTCTGTTTTTGATGTTTAGCAAAAATAAACTTCATGGTTGGATTCCGTTCTCGCTGATCAGAGTGTGAAGGTGTTATACTTGCTACATGGCCAGAAATACAACTACCAGGAAGGAGAATATGAGCTTGTAAAGAATGTTTTATGCATACAATCATGTAGAAATTGTGGGTGAAAATCCAGTGTAATACTGAAGAGGAAACTCGTAATAATGGCAATGTAAAAACCCAACAGTGTAGGACACTGTCTGTCCTACTGACAACAGGAATAGATGCATGCCACACCATTCTCTGACTACTCGTATCTCAATTATAGTGCACATTCTTGTATTTCCCAAATGCATGCATTAAATGCAGAAGTACTATTTTAATCTTACAGATTCTACTATACCAACCCACATTACATAAATCAATATTACTATAAAATAACTCTCATTTGATATACTATAGTAATTTTAAATTTTTATTCACAGTATTTCAGAAGAGCATTCTAGGTTAATGGTAAAAGCAGAGAATTGTGGTATTAATTTTATGCCAGCATCTGGAAGCCAGCACTGTCTCTGTTTTTCACTTTAGCGGAGCTCAAACTGCAGAGCAGTGAGAGGTATTTGCACACTAACTTCAGTCAATACCTACACGTCCCCCGTTCCAGAGGAGAGGGTCTCATCTTAAGCAAGTGTGCTTCAATCAAGAGAACCACAGATAAACAAAGGGAGAGAAAAGGTTGGACTGTACCACAGCACAGCCCTCAAGCCGCCCTGCTGTGCCACCATGGGCAGGGGGTGGGTAAAGGCGAGGGGTTTCAAGACTGAAGGTAGTCTCAGATGGAATACAGTCTACACTAGGGATAAACCACTGACATGTAAATGCATCACTCTTCAGCATCAATAATCTGTTCTTATGACCGTTCTCTGAACAGGTAACAACTTACAGTTCACACATTAAGACCATCTTGTACTTATCTGAAAAGAAATTTCATTATTGTTCAATAAATGTTTAGTTTTACTTATTTTCATTGTGCTGTTGACTTTATGCAACTATAAAGTCAATAGGATTATCATAAGGAAGAAAATGCGTTTTTGTTATGTATACTAATGAGAACCACAATAATGAAAGGTAATTATCAACCAGTATTTAAGAAATTTAACTTAATAAACCGGAGCACGGTGTAAACAGTAAATAACAAAGACGTCGTTCCAATAATACATCCGAACAGGCACAAACTACCTTTTCAGTAACTGTGAGTTCTGCGATGTCTTCTGTAACGTAGGAGTTAAGAGAAAATGAATTCACTGGAATAGGCTCTCAATCGTTACTGATTTTGGCGCAGTTTTTCGGCTAAATAAACTACAATAAAAACGCATTACAATAAGAAAACAAGAATCCAAAAAACAAGTGACAGATGAGATGACCAATAATTAAATTTGGTTCGAAATAAAAACATGCATTTTATAATTCCATTATGAAAACAACAGTTTTCACATACTATGTAGTCCACAGTCTGTTTAGCAAAATATAAGGATGCTAAAAATTAATGAAATTATATTATCTAACAAATTTCAAATAACCATGCACGATTTTGACAACGTTTTGTATAATTGTTCAGTACAAAAAATACTACTCTTTTAGTAATACAATATGTAATAACAATAATATAGATGAAATGTATGTATATAAAATTTCTATAAAATATTTGTAGAAATAATAGCACTTTGCCACAAACATCACTCCATATTATTGAAATAAATCTTACCTAAGAAAAGTCCATCTCTATGTGTACATTTTTTCTTTGTCACATTAAAATCCACGTAGAACATGACAACAGGGTGCCCGAAACTCTCCCCAGGACTGGGGTCCAAAACCAACACGCCGTCATGCTCTGCAGGGTGCCGCTTGGCTTCTCCGTGTACCGAGTCCCGCTTGGGAGCTGGCAGCCGGGCGGACTTCGAGTCCGGTAGTACTGCGACCACCTTCTCAGAGTTAAACTCAGTAGCATAGATCGCCACTCCGCTCTCGCCAAGGAGAGACAGCCTCCTGCACTCGGTTTCCGACAGGGAGGACACTCTCCGACACAGGTTCATCTTCACATACTGGAATCCAGACTTTGCCCACCGATTCAGTTGAGAAAACTTTTCCTGGGACTCTTGACACTCAGTAATCGAAACAGCCAAAAAAAGGAAACAAAGCCTTACCGAAAGCAAGCGCATATTTCTGGTGTTCGGGAATCAGAGTAGCTATCTTTACTTTTTGTTATCTCAGAAATCTATCAATGGAAAAATATAATTATAAATTGCAGCTATAAGTTGCTGGTTTGGTGTCGGACTTCCAGCTGGTCGGAAAACGTGGGATCTTCATAGAGGAGCAAAGAAGCAAAGAAGGGTTTATCAAATTGGAAAGATGCAGTTCTCTTCATTAAAGAGAGACTTCAAAAAGGTCAGGCTACAATCCAGATGGAAAAGTAATCTGCAACAGTAACCCCATCCCACAGGCTCTGACATGCCAATGAACACGGGGGGTGGGGGTTACAGCGAAAGGGCATGTGCGGCACTGCGACGGGACTACCTGTCACAAAACATGGAAATTCAAATCTTTATATTGCATAGACTACTTACCTGCCTTATATACCGGCAGTATTAGCCAAATCTCACTGTTTCTGGAGGTAGGAGGATACACAAACAGGGTATAAAGAGGTATGGTATAGAAAAGGACAATATCAATGTATAGTGAAATATAATAGGATGAAGTACTTACTCAATAACATCGGCACATCTAACAAATATATATATATATATATATATATATATAAAGAGAATTCAAGAATATAAACATCAAAAACATTATGAAAGAGGTTTTAAGACATTTAGTTATGGATATTTGGATATTTTTCACTTTCATTCTAAAACCCTTTGAGCAACAGCATTGAGTTTAGTACAAACATATTACTTCCTTCAAATAGCTGCTACAGAAGGGAAAATATAATAATAATAATAATAGAAATTTGGTTATATGGTGTTACAAATAACTATTGATTTCTAAGGCACTTCATTTATTTTAAAGCCGTCTAGGACGTTTTCTTCGTTGTTGACACTCCTGGACGTGTCGGTCTTCAGACGGTCCTTATAAAAGTACGATGTCTACAAGTGTACTTAAACTGCTCTTAACTTTGGGGGCTTACTTTCAGTATTTGTTAATATATTGCGTTATTGCGGTATAATCACAGATTAGTTGGTGTTAGCATGCCAGAAAAATTATTCTGGACCATAATTAACTGAACATACTAAGTTAATTACGGTCCGCAGTTTTTACACATTTACCAAATCAGACGCTAGTGTCTTAGGCCCTCTAGAGTAACTCTGGTAAAATGACAGTCATTGCAGACTGCTCATCGTCCTTTGGTTTAGCAGCCTGTTACTCATTTATAATGGACTGGTGTAACAGTTAACTGTATCGCAGTATTTTTACATTTATACATAATGACAGTTATAAAGCAAGATACAGTATGCGTAACACTTTGAGTCCAGCGTACCATATTGATGTAGCAAACACCTGTGTAGTAATTTAATAATGTTAGTGTATTTTAAAAAGTCATTTTGGCTTTTCTGTTTATCCTTTTTAACAGTTCTAATATTAAATATTTCCTTTATGATAATTACATACTACAGTTTTTCAGTAAGTATTTTGTACCACTGTAATTTTTCTAAAAGATTCTGTGTATAATGAGTGAAACTATATATTAAAACCATGCATTTTATGTAGTTCTTGTAAACAAGTACTTCATAAAATATAACTGATTCAGTAAAAGGGTTACTATTTTCCTTTTTTCCTTTATGAATAACTAGATTTTTAAATTCATAAACGTTAACTACTGGGATGCCTCCTGGACGTTTCCCTGGGGAGGTGTTTCAGGCATGTCCTATGAGGAGAGGACCTCAGGGCAGACCAATCAGTTGATGGAGCGATTATATCTCGTCTGTCCTGGGAGTGCCTAGATATCCCTGTGGATGAGCTGAAGGAGGTGGCTAGGGAGAGAGAGGTCTGGACATCTCCACTAGGACCATTGTCCCCGTGACCCGGACTCAGATAAGGAAGGAAAATGGATGGATTGTTGGATGGATGGATGGATGGATGAATGGACAAATCTATATGCAGCTTTCATTTATATTGTATTGTTGGTTTCTCACCTGGTGACACCCTAAAATGGGTGGAAATCTCAGGCTCATGATGGACAGGGGTCGGTCAATTATAACCTAACATAACACGATAATACTTCATGGGGCCCATTTCTCAGTATCCATAAAGGAAAAAAATGATTGCCTGTCACTTGTTATCTCCTTCAATTTTGAATTATTCCCACTGATTTTTCTCCATATTAATCTTGTTTTTTTTATCAGGGTAAGAAATACTGCTTTGGTAAAAACTCCCAGATTCTACCATAATGAGGTTGATTAGTGCCCTGAGCTAAAAACTTGAATCTTTAACTCAACAGGCCAATCCTCTGGTCTGCTAACATATGCAGGCTGTGGCCACACAGGTTTCAGTTCCCATAAGCATTGTCCATGTTATACTTTTCTCATGAAAAATAATACTGAAATAAGGTTTTATGCAGATTTATGTCTTTATTAGGTTCACAACAGTGGACAAATTGTCTACCTGAAGGGGTTAAATAGCTATAATGTTTGAATTCCCATGTAAATATCTGGTTTTGGTTTTATGAAAGTATATGTATACATGTTTCTCATGAGCTTTGTACCCCTATAGATTTAGTTATAACCCATGGTATTGATAATGTCATATCAGTGCATCCATTAGGTAATTTCTGCTTTGATAATTTCTTGATCACTTTTGAGATTAAACTTTCTCCTCTGCATGTAAAAGAAAAGGTTATTATGACCTTCCATTTGAATAGAGACAAAGTGAAAAAAATTATATAGATTCTATACAGAACACAGTTTTCACTGACAGTGCATGTATTCATGAAATTACACATAACTTTAATGCAATAATTAGTCATACACTAAATAAAGTAGCTCCACTAAAAGCTAAACCAGTTAGAATCACCAGGTGCTCACCATGGTTTGATAAATATACACAATGTCTAAAACAGGAATACCATAAATTAGAGTGCAAATGGAAGTCCATCCATCTCAAGGTATTTCAGTCGGCGTGGTCCAACAGCCTGAGACAGCATAGGAAAGTGCTACACAGCTAGAACGCCTTCCACTATTACTAATGATAACTCTATTACCTCCTTTTAGTGAGTTTGTACCACCTGTCCACTAGATCCCATTCCAACTCAACTACTTAAAGATTCACTAGTAATTTTAGTGAGAGCTTTAGTGAACCTCATGAACATTTCCATGGCTTTAGGTATTGTACCCAACTCATTTAAAGTTGCAGTTGTTAGGTTGCTGCTTAAAAAATCTAATCTGGATTCAGAAGTAATAAGTAATTATACACCAATTTCAAATGTCTCTTTTCTCTCCAAAATTCTGGAAAAAATAGTTGCAATACTGCTGCATGCTCACTTAGAAGGCAACTATTTATTGGATAAGTTTCAGTCTGGCTTCTGACAAGGACACTGCACCGAAACAATGCTGACTAGGGTTGTAAATAATATCATAATGTCATCTGATGCAGGGAACATGACAGCTCTTATGTTAGATCTTAAAGCTGCTTTTGATACTGTTGATCATTCTATTGTGGTAAACTGGCTTCAAACTGTTGTGGGACTTATCGGAACTGTTCTCAGGTGGTTTACTTCTCACCTCGCAAACCATTATTATCATGTTCAAATGTCACCCTCATCCATGTCATCACTTAGAAATGGAGTACCACATGAATCTGTGTTAGGCCCAGGACTCTTTTCCCTTTACATGTTACCTCTAGGTAATCTTATACGTAAGTATAATATTAACTGTCACACCTGTGCTGATGATACTCAGTTATACCTTGTAGTTAAACCTAATGATAATACATCAGCTAACACCTTATTAAATGTCTCAAAGACATACAAAGATGGATGGGCACAAACTACTTATTACTAAACACAGATAAACTGAGATCTTGTTGTTTGGGGGTAATGATCCTGCGAATGTCCATGCTTCTGTTTACAGTCATTTAGAAGCTTTACTCTCTGGAAGTACAAACCACACATTAAACATGTTACACTGCATCTAAAACACATTTGCTATAATTATTACTGGGAGCAGAAAGTATGATCAGATAAGTCCCATAATATCCTCACTTCACTGG
>JABJVR010000001.1:9836747-9867146 GCA_025773905.1 Chitala chitala
TTTTCTTGCACCTTAATCCCACTTCCCTATAAGCTGCTGTAACAAGTGAATTTCCCCACTGTGGGATCAATAAAGTTGAATCTAATCTAATCTAATCTAATCTAACTTTTCATTACACTTGAAGAAATGCAACAGAATCATTTCTCAGCATAGGCCACAGGATGGCTGCCTAGAGCGCCATCTACTGTACGTGTGCCAAGCAGTACAGTATGTACTGATATTAAGTGGGGGGAGGTGTTTAAAGGCCTTACCTATGCCACCAAAATGGGCCCTTCCTTTTCAAACTAAACAAAACCTTCTTAACATTGCTTGGGAGAGGCGTAGAATAATGGTTGGAGTCTGACTGAGCCGTCTTTCCCAGGCAGATTGTCACACTGAGACACTCCAAATGAGCTACCCATCTGTGGAGAGTGGCTCCTCCATCCTATTATCACCTAATTCTGGATGATCGCACTGAAGAAGCTATGGTCTTCAAGTGAATTTTTTTAACAATTCAAAAAATTCCCATAAACTGTAAGAAATCATTTCGCATTTTAACTTTTTTGTCAATGTGTTACCTTGCCATTTGTTGAGATAACAATCTTCATTTTCTTTGAGTGAATTCAAAGAACTGTAACTGTAAAGTTCACCCAAAGACATGCATGTCCGTGTCATCCTGCCCACCGTTTGTTAATCTTTGTGCATCATAGTTTGAAGTGAGTGTCTTGTTCTGCCCCTGTCATCTCCCTTCGTTGCTTGTAGATGTCCCCAATTTCTGGTTTTCTGTTCTTTCTCTACCCTTCAGTTCCCATGTGAGGGATTTTAATCCTGTTATTGACCACAGCTGTTTAATCTCAATCCTTCTGTGAAGTCCTTTGTCAGTTGTTAGAGTAATGTAGAGTCTAGTGAAGCCCTGTATACCTGTGCTAGCTTTTGTTTTGGTCTTTTGTTTGTTTATGATCTTTATGATTTTTTGTTATTTATGCGTTTTGTCTCATGTATTTACTGTCTGAATAAACCCTTCTGCAGTTAGACTCAGCCATTACCTCCATCTCTGCGGTTCCCCAAACATTACAGTGAAAACGTTACAGTAACTCTATAATAACCCTATTGAAATCTAATTCTGTGTATTTTAGGAAAAACAGTAAAGCACTTTGCTCTAACAAGTTTTAATACAACATTATTGTTTGTGTTTCATTTCACATTCTGGTAGCATTTTACAATATTAGTTTTGCAGAGCTGTGTCCTAACAGACTTCTTTGCCTTACAAAATTAATTTATTTAACTTATAAACTATAATCTTCATTCATACCCTACTCACAATGCTAAGGCAGTAAGGAACCATGTCAGCTAGAACCAAACTTTCTCCCATGTTTTTGACTAATTCTTGACCAGCTAACTACCTTTCAAAAGAGACATAGTTTTCCAAATGACTCCTTTAGTCAGATGTTTCAGAATTTTATTGCGTATTGTACTGAACTAATCTACCCTAGGACATCCATGTCCTTTATTTAAAGCATAACAGTTAACACAAAATTAAAATTGATTGCATCAAAAAAGTAGTCTTTTCTTCAGTTTTAGTTGTTCAGTTGGTTTTCCGTTACTTGCTAGGCAGAACTTCTTTTTAATCTGCCTAACCTTTTGCCTCCTTGTTGCATGATTGTTTGGCATCCACTCACCTGTATGTGTTTGGGAAAGCCTGGAAGTGAAATCGCAGCTGGAAGTCTACAAGCTGGCTCACAACTGAAATGCAGAACGTAATTCTGAGCACACTAAGATAGCAGCAGGTGAATGGAAACTGGAAAAGCACATTAATATGCATTCAAAAAAAATCACACTTTGTATGCATAAGGTAACAAGTGGATCATTAATACAGCACACAAGTCATTAAGTTTAAATGAAAACAGTAAATAAAATTGAATCTTCTACATTGCATGGGACCAAGGTATACACTATACTGCCAAAAGTATTGGGACACCTGCCTTTACATGCACATGAACTTTAATGGCATCCCAGTCATAGTCCGTAGGGTTCAATATTGAGTTGGCCCACCCTTTGCAGCTATAACAGCTTCATCTCTTCTGGGAAGGCTGTCCACAAGGTGTAGGAGTGTGTCTATGGGAATGTTTGACCATTCTTCCAGAAGCACATTTGTGAAGTCAGGCACTGATGTTGGATGAGAAGGCCTGGCTCGCAGTCTCCACTCTAATTCATTCCAAAGGTGTTCTGTCAGGTTGAGGTCAGGACTCTGTGCAGGCCAGTCAAGTTCCTCCACCCCAAACTCACTCATCCATGTCTTTATGGACCTTGCTTTGTGCACTGGTGTGCAGTCATGTTGGAACAGGAAGGGGCCATCTCCAAACTGTTCCCACAAAGTTGGGAGCATGAATTTGTCCAAAATGTCTTGGTATACTGATGATTTAAGTGTTCCCATTACTGGAACTAAGGAGCCAAGCCCAACCCCTGAAAAACAACCCCACTCCATAATCCCCCCTCCACCAAACTTTACACTTGGCACAATGCAGTCAGGCAAGTGCTGTTCTCCTGGCAACTGCCAAACCCAGACACATCCATCAGATTGCCAGAGAGAGGAGCATGATTCGTCACTCCAGAGAACATGTCTCCACCGCTCTAGAGTCCAGTGGCGGTGTGCTTGACACCACTGTTTTTTCTATACTCTTGTATTCATGTATGGGCTGAGCTATTGTTTTTGTTGATTTTTTTCTGTAATTGTTTGAAAAAATTCAATAAACATAGTTTAAAAAAATGTTTGTAGAAACAGTCTGCATGCCTAGGTGCTTCATTTTATATACCTGTGGCCATGAAGGCGATTCGAACACCTGAATCCAATTATTTGGAGGGGTGTCCCAATACTTTTGGCAGTATAGTGTATGTATATATAATATATATCTCTTTTGCTGCATGGAGCATTTTAATTCATCCATGGACAGTTTTTGCAATGTGAAAACAGACAAATACCAAGGATATGAAACGCATCTGTATTTTATTTCATTTCATGGGACCATAACTTACAGGAAATAATATTTTCTACCTGCTAGGTTTTGACACGATACAGAGCCGAGCTTCCTTGTTTTAGACCTGTAAGGCAACTCCTGTCACTAGACTGTGAGTGATTGTCTGAGTAATCCTGCCCAAAGTGCATGAACACTCACAGGCTGGCTGACATTACTTAGAGAGAATACGGCCCATCCTTACTTGTTAAAGAAAATAAGTGTAGTTACCTTATTAAGTTAAATTTTACAAAGAGCTAGACAATCTAGAGTACTTACTAACCAGATAATATATTATAAAAATCATTAATTATTAATAAAAATTATTAATAATAATTTCATCATGAATTGTCATTTGGATAGCAATGCAGCTAATGTCAGTTATAGGTTACTCGTTTTTTTTTTTAACTAATAAATATTACGAATTAAAAATAACATGAGGATGCTCACCATACATTCACCTTTGTTTTTATTCTTTCCTTCATTGACATTTATTCTGATTTTAATCAGTTAGTCAATCAGTTAGTTCACAGTTAATCCCCCTGTGTATTTCTCTAATTGTGAAATGTCAGGTCAAACTGACACATGTAGTGCCATACCAAAAACTCCCCCCCAGCATCTTTTGCATTGTGAAAAATAAGTGAATAAACATTTTAGAAACCATTTACGAAGAAGTTGAGATACACCAGATACGTCACATTTATTACTGAACTCTTTAGAGGACTCAGTGCTGACCTCAAGTCTGGAAACGTATTTACTTGAGGTGTGTGTTTGTTAACACAGATAACCCCATACATCCTGTTCAAATGAAGCACTTAAGTCAATATTATTTGACATGCAGTGCACCAGAGAATGGTTAAACTTATACAATGTCCTGTAACACACATCTTACTATTTTGGAAAATCAACTGATGGAATTTGTTAAAATGTCACTGGCTGACATTTTCTTAGGTTTGATAACTGACTGAAAAATAGACTAGTAAGTAAAAGACTGAAATTAATTTTGACCAGTAATATCTGGTAGCAAGATTGCTCCAAGTTTATAAAACAGTAACAGAAGTAAAATGTTATTTTCAAATAGCCTTTAATAGCTACAATAATGATAAAATGGTGACAGATAAACTCTGATAAACAAAACAAACAGTCAAATAAGTTATTGTTTCTTGTAATTTTAAATATCAACTTCCAAAACTACTGAACATGAAAATGAAACATATTTTGATGTCTAAAACTTGCTGTGAAACTCCAGAAACAAATTCAAATGGCATAAGGAAAAGTGTTTACATTTAAAATTTTTGAACACCCGAATGAGCAACATACGTTGAAATGCAGAAATTGTGCATCAAAATAAACTAAGAAATAAAAACTTGTATGAAATTGTAACTACTGTGCAGTGCGAAAACGCTTCTCTAAGGTAAAGACAGCTATTTATTTTCCTTAAACAAACATTCAGGTTATCAGATGAGGAGAATGATGATAAAGTCTGCTAATAGGGTTGGGGACCATATGGTATATAGTTTTATGTCTTCATTGGTGTTGTGAAGCCCAAAGGACAAACAGTAGCTGCTGTCAGCTGATGGTGCTTAAATGTGTTTTAAAGCATTTTTATCTTGTGACACAAGCTCTTTTGGCTTGTAGGAGAAATTGGTCCTTCTAAAGAAAAGTGTTTTTATGGGGTTTTTTTTCTCAAGGTGCTTGGATTAATTAAAATGAGTTTTGAAGTGATCGTTGTCTTCAGGGACAAGTGAAATGGATTTTTAATCATTATTGAAGGGACAAATTCAAGGTAATTTTTACATGTCTTCATTGCTTCTACTTAATTTACATGAACTGGTTTATCATAACTACAATTTTGCTGATATATAAAAAAAATGTTTATTTCAATGTAAATATTTTCTGGTGTATCAATAGTATATCTATTAATATCCCATTTACAACACTGGGAACCTGAGAGAAACAGGCAGTTTCACCCTAGTGTAAAAGAAAAAAAAATGTTCTCTGTTGATACAGTGAATTAGGGTGGCCAAAACATATTTCTAAATGTATTTATTTGTTAAATAACGTTTTGTAAAATTATTCATAGATAATGTATCTATGAAGGAGACAAGGTTTAGAACAATTCTGCTTTAACATTCTGACTTTCTCATATTTATAAAAATGTCTGGACAGTTTAGAGTAAGTATCTTAAGTTGTGTTAAATAGCTGTGCAAGGAGTCGGATTGGTGGAATGTTTGTAGGTTGCATGTAAGGCAGAGGACAAACAGCTCAGAAAACAGAGCCAGAGTCCCGGCCAGCCCTGCGGGAGGGAGGCTGATTTTCACACTTAGGTGGCTGTACTACTCCACAACAATTCAGATGTAAGGCATCAGAGCAGACAGCTGTAGCTAGTGACGATTCTGCCTGACTGGCTGGGCACAGTAGCGCTGGTGCTCTGGCGAGAGCAGGTGCACATATGTGCACAGGCATCATTTCTGTGACAAGGACCTGCTCTGGAAAACATCATTTAAACTGAGAAAATGGAGTTTGAAAGTCCATCTTTGCAGCGGTAAGGGCAAACAAATGTAAAATTGTCTTGTTCATGTGTGTAAAGCAGGACCTTCTGCTATTAATTAGTGTAGTAATATCTGACGGTGTTCGTTAAGAGACCACTGAAGTTTAAAACGAGAATGTTGTTTTCATCAGAGTGTACATTATTTTGGATTGTGTGTAGGTGTGCGTGCAAGTTTGTGTTTGTGTGAAAGTGTCTTGTGTTTGTTTAAGGAAGGGGATGTTTGGACTGAAACTGAAGAAGAAGAAGAAACCTGAAAAGGGTCTAGTCTTGGCAAACAAAGGTGCTCTGGGTAAGGCCTTAAAAATAAACAAGCATATAAAGTCCTCTGATGTTTACCTTTTTGTGTGGGAGAATGCATGTACTCTGTCACAGCTCACTTGATCACCACAAACACCAGCTCATCACCCTGAGCTTAACATGTGAACCCAGATTAACACATGTCAGTCACGTGCTATCTGCTGAGTGTTGCTCCAAACCAACCTGATGAATCACCTTTGGTTGTTCTTGCTAAGCTTCGATGAGCGGTGGCTGACCATGTGTTTGACACAGATGGCACTGAGACGGAGAGCCCAGAGGTCACCTCAGCTGCTGAGGCTCATGGCTTTGATGACAGCATCCTGGCTGGCCCCTCATCATGGCCTGCCAAATTTGAGCGCCCCCGTAAAAGGTCTCATGTCATCCATCATGTTCAGCCCCTCCATACTGTCTGTACTGCTGGTCTACAGACCTACCTGGCATTTTTATTTGTATATTAAATGATTTACAAAGTATTTACAGAGTAAAATACTGTAATAGTTCAGGTTCAGTGCATTCATCTCCCCTATGAGGATGAAAACCATTTACTTTGCACACTTTCAAATATGAAAGATTTCCGATAATCTAGTGCTTTTTTGCTGTTTTTACCATCTCTGTATATGATCTGTCTCTCTCACAGGTCCAAGGTAATGGACAAAATTGAAGATGGTGAGAGTAGGACTCAAGCGTTCCAGGTAGTCACTGTGATATAATGAAAGACACTTTGAGACTGGTTGAGACCACTGAATGGAACTGATTTGGTTCTTTGTCATTGTCTTGCAGATCTCCATCAACATCACAGAGGCCAAACAGCTGGTGGGTGAGAACATTGATCCTAGTGTGGTCATTGAGATTGGGGATGAGAAAAAGCAGACCACGGTTAAGGAAGGGACCAATGCCCCCTTCTACAATGAGGTAGGAGATCCTGGAAGAACAACACTATTAACAACATGAGTACTACGATGCAGTTTGATACATAATTCTGTTTCTTTCTGTACCCAACCAGTATTTTGTGTTTGATTTCTTCGGCCCACAAGAAACCCTTTTTGACAAAGTCATCAAGCTGTCAGTGAGTACATGAACCTGTGGTTCCATATCCAAGTGCAAGTTTGTATATGTACAGCCTGACAATTACTTTTGTTGTAATTTTCACCAGTTAAAAGTACTTTGCTTTGACACTGATGAATTAGTTAACTGAAACATTTATGTCTCCAAGTGTCACTACAACCATTAGCACATGAGGCTTTATAATGTATTTTGTACTCCCACACAAATGATGCAATAATGTTGACATTTGTTTCCTTGGTGTATAAAGGCTTCATCCTTTCTATTTTCTCTCAACACCTGCATTGCATTCCAAGGTGATGCATTCGAAGATCATGCGTAGCTTTTGTGTGGGCTCTTTCAAGTTGGACGTGGGGACAGTCTACCGACAGCCAGGTCAGATATAGGAGCTACGGTTTGCCACAGCGTAATACCTGCCCTTAAGATGTTTAAAAGGTTTTCATTAGCAGGCTGTTATCTCCCTAGGTCATCAGTTCACAAACAAGTGGGCGGTGCTGACAGACCCTATGGACATCAGCACAGGGGTGAAAGGCTACTTGAAGTGTGACATCAGTGTGACTGGTAAGGGGGATGTGGTACATCATTCTCAGAAGAGCACCGATGCAGAGGAGCAAATCAGCAAGTAAGCTCTCCATCCATCCTGCAGTCATCTGTGTTGCTGATTTAACCAAACTTTGCAATTCTGGGGGAGGATAAATGCTACAATTCCTTGAATGCTTAGGCTCTAAATGAAGTTTTGCAACACAACGGTGCTATAACATCAGTGTGAAAGGATGGAAAGAATATTTCTTGCAAATTTTACGCACATGTTGCAGACCATAGTTGTAAGCTTTATTTAATTTGTATTATTTTGTCCTATATACAGAGTTATAGAGATACTGATTCAGAGATTCTTGTGATGTTCACTTTGCTAAATTGCAGGCTTTTTAATTTTCTTCTTTTTTTTTTTTTTAATCAGAAATTTACTGCTACCAGCTGGTTTTCCCTCAGAGCGTCCCTGGGCCCGGTTCTATGTGAAGGTGTACCGGGCTGAAGGTCTTCCTCGAATGAACTCGAGCATCATGGCCAATGTCACCAAAGCATTTGTTGGGGACAACAAGGATCTTATTGATCCTTATGTGGTGGTGTCTTTCTTCAGCCAAATGGTACAAACACACATTGCCATCCAAATATGTCAGTTCAGTGTGCTTGTAAATCAAGTGAATTATGGGATATGTATCAGTGTGATCAGTAGATTCTGAATATTCAAGTCTGTCTGTTGCTTGAATTCTGTAAAGCATATGACATTAGATTGCTAATGCATGTTCTTATGTTCTCGATACCTTGTTTCTTTTAATTCTCTCCTCCTTCTTCCTTTTGCTTTTAATCCTTCATTTACTACTGAGACAGGGTCGGACCTCTACTCAGAAGGGTTCAGCAGACCCAGTGTGGAATGAGCAGATAGTGTTCAAGGAGATGTTTCCTCCGCTATGTCGGCGTGTGAAGATCCAGGTGTGGGATGAGGGCAGCATGAATGATGTGGCAATTGGGACACATTACATTGACTTGCGTAGGATCTCCAATGAGCAGGATGGTGATCGAGGTACCTACCCTGTGGTCTTTAACATGGTTAAAATTACCCCCTTGTCAAGATGAATATCACAGCTGTTCTATTGTGAGATGTTTTTCTGTTTCATCCTTGTATGGCTCAGGATCACTGCTGTTTGTTCTTTAGGTTTCCTTCCCACCTTTGGCCCAGCTTGGGTCAACATTTATGGCTCACCCAGAAGTTCTACATTGGTGGACAACCAAGAACTGAACGAGGGTGTGGGAGAGGGTGTCTCCTTCCGAGGGCGGCTCTTCCTTGAGCTTGCTGTTGAGATCCTGTCAGGGGCAGGGGCTGCCGAATCTAAGATGCTCAGCCTTTCAAAAGCCACAAAGACAGGGAAAGATCCCAAGAGTGCCCCAGCTGCGGGAGGTGGCTCTGGAGGCGGAGGCACAGGTGTAGATGAGGACAAAGGAAGTGCCCTGGGTGCGGAAGTGATGCCAGTGGAGACTCCTCCTCAGGTGACGGGCTGTGCTGAGGGTCTGTTCAAATCCAACCTGCCTCTTCCTGTGTTATCTTCCCATCTTTACTGACCTGTTCTGTCATTTGTTTTGCAGATCTGCAATGAGGATATGGAGAGCTTTCTGCTGTTTGGTGCTGTGTTTGAGGCATCAATGATTGACAGGAAGATTGGAGAAAGACCTATAAATTTTGAGTTCACCATTGGTAATTACATCTGCTTTGACATTTTAAGTAATAATAATAAAAATATTAATAGTAATTATTATTATTATTATTATTATTATTATCAGTAGTAGTAGTTGTAGCTAATTAAAGATCCAAGAAAAGGCATACCTGACACATCAATGACAGTGTTCTTGCATACAGTATATTGTTTCTTTCTTGCTGCCATTTTATGACATTGAGATATTTACGTGGTTAGTGAGTCAACACTGTTTCCTGCCAACCCACAACCTGGAAACAACTTTGGAACATTTTAAATCTCTGTATACTGTGTACCCACACTTGAAAAAGAATGGGTAACACAACCATGCTTTGTGTGTCAAAATAAGACATCCTTTATAAATCTTTATAATTTGTTATATTTTGTAATTTCCCTTTGGATTAATGGAGATTTGTATCTATATTTGCCATTGAAAGATCAAAAAGATCCCTTGTTAGCCTAGAAAGGTCTGGAGAGGCCTACTCATTACAACACCAATTCTAGAGAGGCATACTCAGTACAAAAACAATTTTGACATTTCAGAAGGTCTTCGTTTCTCTCTAGCAGGCAGCCAGAAGGTGTGGCATTACCAGCAGTTTCCTGTGTTTGTCCCTATGCCTCTGAGTCCTGTGTGAGCTCTTTGTAAATGAGCAGAACAAAGTGACACACCAATACCTATGTCTAATATTAACATGTAACACAACAATATAATTGTTAGAAGAGGATGTGTCGCTGATGTTTATGATATTATCTGCAATGTTCCAATCCACAGAAAATGAATATTGTCCGAGGTGGACACAGCAGGAAGAGGGTCCTCTCTATGTGCTCAGTGCTGTGCCTCGTGATTTTTTTTTCTTTGTCTTCTCACTATTACAGGTAACTATGGTAACTTGATTGATGGCTCCTCCATTGTCTACAGCAGTAAGCGAAAAGGACCAGAACAGGTGGAGTCTGAGAGTAGCCCTCTCTTAGACCCTCAGGGCCCAGAACTGTGGAAGTCCACAACTCCCCCTGAGAGACCTTTGCCCATGGTGGGAAACAGGTGACTGTGATTTTGTGCCACACTCTGAGTATCGCGCTGTGATGGCAGTAAATATAAAAAAAGTGTAAGCTGTGATAATTCAAAAATCACAATGACAAACAATGAATTTAAGTGTCAAAGTTTGATAGGAAGTAACATCTGCAGTGTCAGAGACCTCTTCATCTGCTCAGATTGTGGCCAGCAGTTCCTGATGCTGATAATAAATAAATAAATTTGGTAATCAAAAAAAAATTTAATGTTGGTAGCCACTGTTCCTCAGTAATCTTTTTTTATAAAAATAATTTTATTGTGAAACATAATTAACATAAGAATTGGTGTAGTGTTTAATAACACCAGCTTACATTGAACTGTGGGAGCTGTTGCCCAATGACTTTTAACAGATCCATCTCGCTATATGTGTATGGCAGAGCAAACTGTGAGTCAGTTAAAATAAAAGGTTTGCCCACATACAGAATCTCATGGTTTTCAGACCATGATGATTATGACTAATATCATTTGAGTTGGGTTAAAGTGTGAGCCCCGTTTGCCTTTGAAACCCTCTACATCTACAGGAATTATCTTTACCTGCCCATTCTGAAAAGCAAGCCATGCATTAATATAATAAGCCGGTGGGAGGACCAAACCTTCCGCCTTCACTATTCCAACATGCTGGAGAACATTGCTCTAAAATTTGTAAGTCACATTTGATATTACTAAAACAGTCATAGTGTGCATTACTGCTCTCTGATAACAGTCCCATATGTCTTTGATTTCATCCTCTGCATGATCCAGGAGGAAGGTGTGGCCAAGGCGGCTGAGTTGAACAAGACCTCTGAATCAGAGGCCCAGTTTCTGACACAACATGTTTTCCAGGCGTTCGAAAGCAATAGCAGGTGTCCAGCATAATTCTCTTGTGTAACTGTCACTTAATAGACTAAATGTACTCACAGAGACATATAAGAATCTGGTTTTCAACACGGCGTAAGGGTGAAATCAAGTGTCTTAACCATGATAAAATGGATCTGAATTTTGTTTTTTGCCTTTAGAAAATTCCTTACCTTTGTGGAGCAAAAGGTGAAGGGAAATAATCTGACCATGCTGGACAAGAAGAGAATGACGCTCTGCAGGCAGGAACTGGTAGGAACAGTAGAGCTGCTGTCCACAAGTCAAAAGTACAATATCAGAGAAATTATACTAACAAGATGTTCAAAGCAGAAATGTTACACTCATACATAAAGTGTTACTGTAAGCAGGTCAGCAGTCTGGACCGTAGTCATTTCAGCTCCATGTGTTTAAATTTAGTGTGTTTCACAAGAAATGAGAAGAACCTTGACAGTGTAAAGAAGAATCTAACCCTGTGGAGGTCCCCCCAGTGGTGTCATTAGGTCAGATCATTTAGGGCTTCAGCCCCGAATATTTTAAGCGTAGCCACAAATATTTTCACTTTTTTATAGCAAAAAAACAGAGAAGCCTCAGGCAAACTTCACTTAGCCCCCGATCTTTTCACTAGCTAGAAACTCCCCTGTGCACCCCCTCAGATGTAGAATTAGCGAGGAGACCCAAGTGCTGTAATCCATGCAAAATATTAATCAGATTCATGAATAATAATCAAGAATCCCTTCACCTTTAAGTGTGTTAAATGTACATTTAAAACTTGGACATCTGGCCTGTATTTAACAGGAATCCATTGAAACAAAACAAATTACTGCAGTTATCTGTGCTGCACTGTGAATATGCTGCAGACAGTGGCTGTTGAGTGGGGGAACCAGGAGTTCCTCAGCAGGTACCTCAGCAGGTATTTCAGCAGGTACTTCAGCAGGTGCCTCAGCAGGTGCCTCAGTAGGTGCCTCAGCAGGTGCCTCAGCAGGTGCCTCACAGAATTACAAAATCTGACACTTAAATGTTTTCTGACAAGTAGCCTAAAATTCCTTTGAAAAATTACCTCCACAGGTCGAGAGCTACTGCTGTAGAGCCTGCTGTATGTATACACTGTACTGTATGTATAATAATTTCCCTCACCTAAAGATCTGTCCATTAATAAGGAAAGCATGATTGGTGAGACAAAGTCCATTATGGAGCCAAAGAGGAAGAAGACATTGACTGTAAAGGAGATCTTGCAGGAGGCGCTGAGGATCATTCAGAGGCTCAGGTTCCTGGTAGAGGAGGTGGGTATAATGGGCCTGTGTACGTTTAATTTGATTGGTAATGTGTTGCTGTAGATGACTATAATTCCCCCCGGCTGTCTGCTTCACTTTTAAAATATGCATGGAGTTAACTTGGTGTATAAGTCATCACCCTGCTCAGATACTTGACTGTATTCAATCGCCTCTCCCAATCCAGCCACAGCACACACTCCCAGATGTGTTTGTGTGGTTGCTGAGCAACAACAAGCGCATTGCATATGCCCGCATCCCTGCCCGAGACATACTGTACTCAGCCTGCCCCGAGGAGAGGGGCCGAGACTGCAGCAAGATCAAGACCCTGTTCCTCAAGGTATCACTTCAAAGGACATTTTTAAAATACACCTTCATATCATCTCTGTTGAGCATTCCTTCAGTCATCTTCAGTTTCTTGCAATACCTGTGGACGTTGCACAGCCTGGCCAAACCAGAGGCCAGTTGTAACATTTGCAGTAATGACATTTGTGGCCATCTTTCAGCCCCCGGGCAAGCGTATGAGTGGATGGACAGTGCAGGCTAAATTTGATGTGTACCTATGGTTGGGACGGTGCAGTGAATCCTCAGTCATGCTGGAGAACCTGCCTGCAGGGTTTGAGCTCAACAGCAGCACAGCAGACAGTGTCTCTCCTTCTGACTTCCTGGTCTATGAGGGTATGGATATTTATATACAGCTGCTCACACAGGGCCCCACTTGTTTAGTCTTATAATGAAGTGGCCTGTTTTTGAGGGATTTTGTCTAAAATCTTCTAATGTCCACCATCCCGTTGGTTGTCCAGCCCAGCACCAGTTCCAGCTTCGTGCCCATATGTACCAGGCACGTGGACTTATTGCAGCTGACAACACCGGACTTTCTGACCCCTTTGCCAGGGTGTCTTTCTTGTCACACAGCCAAACCACATTGGTAAGGATCTTCCCTGTGACAACTCAAATGCTGAATTATAAGAAAGGGACATCCTATGCTGTTATGCTTAAAAATGGTGTCACATCCTACCTGCTATAATCATTGTGTGTGTTGAATGTATGAAGTTAATGCTTGTATTTGCTATAGAGCTGTTGGCCTTGTTACTATATCTGTTTTCTTGGATTGATGTACCAGTACCTTGTTCATTGTATTAAATCCCCTTCGCACATTAGACTTTGCCTTTGGCTAATCAGTGTGTTTATCTTTAATCTCAGACTATTAATCAGACTTTGACACCCACCTGGAACCAGATGCTTCTCTTCAGCAAATTAACTCTTCACGGGGATCTAGCAGAACTAGCAGAAGAGCCTCCGTGGGTTGTCATTGAAGTGTATGATGAAGATGCCCTGGTAGGCAAGCTGGTGTATATACCGCCATGCAGCTGGGCTCAGTCCACCATGTTGAGCAAATCAGTAGAAGCTATCAGTCCACACTGCTGAAATTACTGTAGAGGCTAATTTCTCATTTAAATCACTGCTCTATACCAGAGGCAGCCCGTTGCCTAAAAGAGCTGCAGGATTAAAATGTTTTTTGTAAAGGATACTAGTTTTTTACACACTGTAAAATGTATATATTACATACTTTAATTTTTATATTTATCTCATTCACTGCTCTTCAGTCCAACTTAAATGCATGAACAAGTGGCCTGTTAGTTTAGTTTGTAACAGAGGTTTTGCTCCCTGTCTACAGGGCAAAGCGGAGTACCTGGGCTTTTCAATGACTGCTCCAGTTGTGTGCCTGTCCCGGGAACCCTACTCACCCCCCCAGCTTCAGTACAGCCCACTCTCCTGTGGCAGCCAGTCTGGGGGAGATCTGCTAGTTGCCTTTGAACTCATCGAGGTATGGCAGGTTCCTGACATGGCACAATGTCAAAACGCAGCAGCATCTGTCGGTTTCTTGCAATGTGATCAAGCTGATGACAAGACGCTTCGTCTGTAGATACCAGAATCAGGAGAGGAATCCCTGCCACCCATGGATGAGCCGGATGGGGCTATTTACCCCGTTCCACCCAGCATCCGTCCCAAACTCAGCAAGTACAAGTTGGAGGTAAACAGAGACACTCGCAGCACTGAGATGGTCATACAGACCTAGGTGAAGCTCACTGTGTGATGCTAAGACTCTACCTTTTGATTGGAAGGGGTTCCAACCAGGGAGCAGAGTATGTACAGATCGTCAGGGCATTGCTCAGGTGTTGCTGTAACTGACATGTATCTGCTGTTCAGGTGCTCTTTTGGGGGCTGCGTGAGCTGAAGAGGGTTCAGCTGCTACCTGTGGACAGGCCACAGGTGTTCATTGAGTGCGCAGGGAGTGGTGTGCGCTCCTCCGTCATACAGAGCTACAAGAGCAACCCCAACTTCACTGTGCTGGTGGACTCCTTCATTCTGGTAACCAACCAGTATCCTGCATTGCCTTAATGTGCTGCGCTGTTCTTCATTTCATTCTGTATTTTTCAGGGATTAGAAGACTTTGCAGAGACTTTAGAATACAAGTTTAATACAGGCAGAGGCTATATCTGGTGTATCAGCTTTCACCCCCCTTTTCAGGAGCTGCCGGAGAATGAGCTCCTGCACCCACCCCTCACCATCACAGTGGTGGACTGGCGGGCCTTTGGACGGAGCACGCTAGTAGGCAGTCACATGATTAGCAGCATAAAAAAGTTCAAGTACATTCCCCCTGTACTACCCCCAGCACCACACCTGGAGGACACCCAAGGAAGAGAGGGTAAACTTTACATCAGTGTTTGAGCATGAAGGTTCCCACATGTATTCCTGCGGAAGCTTATAACTTCATATCTGTCTGCTCTCCACAGCTGCTTTTCAGCCTGCCCCTGATGCCAGCTCCATAGAAGTGGCACCTTCTGATGATATTTATCTTAACATCGAGCAACCGGAGGTAGCTCCAAAGCCTACCCCTACTACCCCCAAGACAGAGACAGAGACCCTGAAGAGAAAGGTGCTACATCTACCACTGGCAGGTCCTCTACGTGCTCATGTCCATAATACTCCTCTCAGTACACTTGTCCTCTGATCTGTAACTACAACAGGAGACCAGAAAGAGTTCACGGCGGTCCACTAAGAGGAGGAAGCGAACTATAGCAGATGAATCAGCTGAGAATGTTATTGACTGGTGGTCCAAATACTATGCGTCAGTGGAGAAGATGCAGCTGGTAGGCAACTTTTGGTAATTTTTACACATCATGTAAGCAGACTTATGACTTTGTTTATACATGTCTCAGAAAAGGTTACTGATTACTTTACAGGCAAGGCAAAGAGAAGCTCATGAATTTCCATACATTTACGACAATGGTGAGTTGAAACTGCATTGCCACAATGAGTGACAGTTTTTCAAAAACACAGAAGGTACATTACGGAAGGAAGGCTTTTACAATTCCATATTTAAGGGAAAGATAGTTAATGTATTTTGTGTTTATACTGGGTTTTTACCACATACACAATATTGTGTATTGCAGTATCTTCATTCCAACACTTGCTCTTGGATGGAGTAGACTCCTTGGGTAAGGACTGATGGAGTTCCTTCAATGCATGGCCTTGAAATTTAGCTCCTCTCTTTGTCGGTTACTGTGGTAGTAGAAGAAGTATGGGAAAGCAGTTAGTGGCCATTACTGAGTGTTCATATTGAAGACTCACTTCAGGTGATTTTGTATCACCTGTGAAGAAGCAGGTAAATGACAGGCAGCAGAGGTCCCAGGTTATTCCAGATGGGAATGCAGGTGTCTTACAGGCTCCACATTCAGCATGTTAAATTTGTGTTTGGCAGGTATCTACTATTCCATAGGGGCTCCATGGGATGTTATTACTTTTGTGAAGGGATGTATAGTACAGTGTAGACCCAATATAACATGAAATCACTGAACATGGTCAAAGGTGACTGGTGCTGACTTCCTCTTTTTTGTGCTTCAGATTTTATCATTATGGAACTGGTTCAGGTGCACTGATGAACATTTCAGGGTGCTTATTTTTGTTAGTAACTTCGGGTCTTTTTTGCTACATGTAGAAGGACTTGTTGTGTTCTGCCTGTTTCAGCTGCCTTTTATTATCAGTTAAGCTGCTATTCACGATGTCACTAGGCAAGGCAAGTTTCTTGGAGTGTCAGTGGGGAGAACGGATTAGCACAAGCAAACACACTCCTAACTATGCAACCCTGTTCCCATAAAATGAATCAATTCAGTGCACAAAGGAAAAGACTTTGCCTGTATCAGAGACTCAAGTTTATTGCCACAAACTCAAAACTGAGCAAAATAGCAATGCAGAACATAAATGGTCACAAACGTGATGAGTCACAGGCATGCTGTCTGGGTGACTAGCCCTTTCAGAGGACAGCTGCTCTTTTGCCATGGCAACAAGTGCTGTTTGCAGGACAGAGCTCACAGCAATGTTCTAACTGTATTTCTACCTGTGAAACTGAAGATATTTGTAAGCGTAGCATAAATATTACTGTAATGTATGTTAATTTAATTAAAACACAGGTTTTAACAGAGCACAGAATATTGGACCACATCATCCACAATATATTGGGTCTACAGTGTATGTGTACAAAAGTTCTGAAAACTGCGAAAAAGAAATAGGTACAGCTTTGCTTATACTGAGGCTCTGAGTATATTAACTTCTGTTAAATGTCTAGTGAGTGGACAACAGAGCCAGTTTACAGCCAGAGATGGAGAAAAGAAGAAAAAACTAATGAAATCAAAAGGTGTCCCTGACCAACCCAAGCTGGCAGCTCTACAGGTAGAACAGTCCTTCACAGATGTTTTGAAGATTTTTTTGCAGCTAAAGTATTAACAAATAACATGGGTTCAAGGTGTGAACTATGGGGTAGAGGTTCCACATGTTGGTAATTCACATTTTGGATCTCAAAAATCCAAAATCAAAGTAAAGTTTTTCTGATTAATGCACACCAGGGGTGCCCACACTTTTTTAGCTTCTGAGCTACTTTTAAAATGACCAAAATTATCTACCTGTATAAAAAAATGCTAAATATATTTATTTATACATGCATAGGTATTGCGTATACTTTCACATATACTATATACATGATCTACCCACAGTATATTTGTGATCTACCAGTCGATCTCGATTTTATTTATTTGTTGCTGTCACTGAAAAATCCTGTTTCCTTGAGGTCTTTTAGAGCAGCATTTGCACCTGTGATGTCATCTGGGCACTGACTCTGTAATTCGTTAAAACCCAGCTGTATGAAAAGGAACTGGAGGCTGAGTTTGGGCCGTTTGATGACTGGGTCAACACGTTTGAATTGTACCGGGGCAAGGCCAATGAGGAGGACAACTCCACGGAAGACAGAGTTGTTGGAAAGTTCAAGGTCATTAAGACCAGGAAATATCTTCGAACACTTTGTTTTGTAGAACATTATTACGCTAAGTGTTTGATTTATTGTTATTTATGCGTTCAGGGCCGGTTCTGCCTTTACAAGCTAATGGGGGAAGATGATGGTGCAGAGGGAGGTCTGGATTCTGGCCAGTTTAAGATTAACCAGGGAATCCCACCAAACTCTTCCATCAAGGTTTTGATCCGAGTCTACATCGTTTCTGTGAGTGCCTTCTTCACCTTGTGGAAAAATCCAGTGAAAAACTTGCTATACCAGCCTTTAATGTCACCTTACAACATGGATTTATCTTGATGTTCTGCAGGCTTCCAATCTGCACCCAGCAGATGCAGATGGAAAATCTGACCCTTACATTGTTCTGAAGCTTGGAAAAACTGAGATCAAAGATAGGGACAATTACATCCCTAAACAACTGAACCCTACATTTGGAAGGTACAAAACTATTGGTTTATTAGTTAATTTACATTTGATATTCTGGTTCAGCTATACTCAATCTTTGCATACTGCAAAAAAGGTAATTACTGTATATCAGCACAATATAAGTATTAGTGAATTATTAAGGAGATCATGAAAAAAATGAAATAATTTTTAAAAATCTATCAAATTCAGATCCTTTGAGATTCTAGCTCAATTCCCCAAGGAATCCTTGCTGACTGTCCTTATCTACGACTATGACACCATTGGGACTGATGACTTGATTGGGGAGACTAAGATTGACCTGGAAAACCGCTTCTATAGTCGGCATCGGGCTACATGTGGACTGCCAAGTGAATATTCCATGTGAGTATCACATTGATATCCCTATGTTGGGCTGCAGTGCCTGTTTTGGCTCTTGTAAACTTTCTGCAGTGATTCCACAAACCCATTTACGTATCTATCACCCAAGGGGGTGTACCGTATTCTAGGATGCCAAGAGAAGCCAAGCTTCCCCAGAAGTTAAACTATCAACGTGTATATAGATTAATATATCTAAATATTTTAACATATATGTGATCTATACTGGATAATTTCAGTTTAATGTAAGTGGAAGTATGACACATTCAAAATGCGCCTTTCCCACATGATCCCTTTGCTGTGACTGCGAGTATGAGTTAATGATGAAAGAAGCAGAAACCTGTAGACAGCCATAAAACACTGGCATGCCTTGGTTTAAAAAAAAAAAACATATAAGATTACCTTATCAGAAGCATTCCTCAGTGAATGTCGCTCAGCTATTTGTGGAGAAACACTTTGAAAAAAATCAACCACCAATGAAATCGTGTCTAGTAAGTGTTTTATTTTTCATTTCCTGCTGTCAGTTTGACTTTGCTTCCCTGGTCATTTTATCCACACACTGCTTCTGCTTCTTCACCTTGGCTTTTTCCTCCTCTTTTTTTTATTGCAGTCCTTTGATGCCACCTCGTAACGTTTTAATTAGCGAAGGCTCCACTGTTTATTGTTTAAGGTTGTACCATACTATTCTACCCTGTACCCATAGTAACAGTTGAGTCCTATGTATTTAATGATGAAAACACGTCTCTCTTTTTTCCAGTGAAGGCTACAATGCCTGGAGGGACAGCATTAAGCCTTTAGAGCTGCTGGTCAAGCTATGTAAAGACAACAGACTTGATGGACCACACTTAAGGCCTGGAAGAATTACCATCGGAGATAAAGTCTTCACAGGGAAGACTGTCTTTGTGGATGAAGGTACAGGGTTACAGTCATACAACACCCAAAATATTACATCTGTTTTGTGTTGAATTGTGCCTATCTAGTTTCTTCCATGTACTGGAAAATTAATCTTGGTGTAACTGGAGTATAAGATTGTTTTTCTGGCTGACTGAAAGAAATACTCTTCACGGGTTTTCTTGCATTTGCTTCCATTGATGCTGTCCTTAATGGCACCAACATCTCACTTCCTGCTGCAGAACAACTCCAGAACAGCATACAAGTCAAACTATGAAAAAGAAAGATGGTGATACTTGCTGGGCTATTGTTTGGCTGAAATCTGTTTGTGCTAACTACAGAACTTTGCTTTCAGGCCAAAGAGGTCAACATTATTCTAATAATACTAGGAATTTTTTCTTGGTTTGAAAACTCCAAGCAAGCCTTAATGTTAGTCTTTTTTTACAAGTGGCTTCCTTCTAGTGACCATCCATACAGGAGTGTAAAGTGTTAGAGTCTTGAGATTCAGACAACTCTGCAATTCAACACTGATGTTTCAGTTCTGAGATCTCACAAAGCCAGTAATTGTGTAATTACAGAATGGAACACAGATACATTTGAAATTAAGATGTGTCCTTAATTTATTTATTGTGATTTATGAACAATTACTGCAACAGTTCTATTTCCCAACTGATTTTGGTTGTTAGAACTGTTATTGGAAGGGATGAATACTTAGTTATTTTTTCACGTTTTTACTTTTAATCTGTATATGTATCCCGACACTTCATTTAATTTTATCTTTATAGATATTATTTCTTAAAAAGTGAAATCCAATTTAAATGTGTTAAATTGATTTTACAGCACATTAGAATTGAAAGGAAAAAAAAAATTGGTAGGGAATCAGGTTTATTGCCAAGTATGTTTGTCACATACAAGGAATTCTTTCTCTGCATTTATCCCACCCCCCTGAGGGGAGCAATGAACAGCCATGTATGGCACCCAGGGAACTAACGTTTTTGAGTGTCTTTCCCCTGAGGTGGGATTTGAGCTGGGAGACTTCTGCATCTGATGTTCTACCTATTGAGCAACCAGGCTGCTGTTTCTGCAAACAATGTATATATCTGTTACCGTGCAGAACAGACAGTTGAGTCCTATGAACACTTGGCACTCAAGATCCTGCACCGGTGGGCTGAGATACCAGGGGTTGGGTGCAAACTCGTCCCAGAGCATATTGAAACCAGGACTCTTTACCACAAGGACAAACCAGGCATGGACCAGGTAGTCCACTGTGTCCTTCACATTCAATACTTTTAACTGTTACAAATTCTGAGTTGATTTTTTAATTGTAATGGAATGGTTGTGGTTTGGTCACCCATTAAGGGACAGCTCCAAATGTGGGTGGACATGTTTCCAATGGATATGCCACATCCAGGCCCTGCAGTTGACATTTCTCCTCGAAAGCCTAAGGGGTGAGACTCTTCCTGTCTCATATTGATAACGTTTGATTCCTGAATCTGAGTTTTTGTATGAAGTCTAAACTATTTGGTTGTTTTGCTCATCTTGTGAAGGTATGAGCTAAGAATCGTTATTTGGAACACAGAAGATGTAATTCTTGAGGATACCAACTTCATTACAGGGCAGCAATCCAGTGACATTTATGTAAAAGGGTATGTATTTAATCTGTATAATTTATGGGTAATTCTACACTTTTTATTTTTCATTAGTTTTTAATTACATGTTGGCTAAACTATGTGCTGATTTACAGATTCTGGAAAACACAAGAATACAAGGCCACCCAAATGGGTCCAAAGAGACATTTGTATGACGCTGTACCTCATTGCTAAAACAACGCTTTTCTTTCTAATCTGTCTAGGTGGCTTAAGGGCCTGGAGGATGACCGACAGGAAACTGATGTTCATTACAACTCACTGACGGGAGAGGGCAACTTCAACTGGCGCTTCGTGTTCCCTTTCAGCTACCTGCCAGCAGAGAAGGTGCTGGTGGTTAGTAAACGGGAGAACATCTTCTCTTTAGACAAGACTGAACAAAAAATTCCCGCTATGCTGATTTTGCAAGTTTGGGACTTTGAGAGATTGTCTTCTGACGATTTCCTCGGTGAGGAGCCTTTTGTGCTACTTGCTACAGTTTACATGGTTTATAGTTACATTTTCCACATGCTAAAATGCAGTTTCAACAATGAATGCAAAAATAGCTTGTTTTTTTTTATCCATCAGGTACTTTGTAGTGTTTAAGTGTTTTAAACATCTGTGTGCTCATGGTCTGCTCTCTGTTTTTAGGTTCAGTGGAGCTAGACTTGCATGGGTTCCCACGTGGTGCCAAAACAGCAAAAGTGTGCAAGATGGACATGCTGACAGACACCGAGAAGATATCCATCTTCCAGCAGAAACGCTCCCGAGGGTGGTGGCCCTTTGTCAAGGCTGGAGAGCTGACAGTGGGTGTCATGCACACCATCAGCTTAATGCATCTTCTGTTTTATGTTCACCTTCAGGAGATTAAAACTACTAAACCAATCAACTTTACTACCTTAGGGAAAAGTAGAGGCAGAATTCCACCTGGTGACAGAAGAAGAGGCAAAGAAGTATCCAGTGGGTCGAGCCCGCAAAGAACCAGAACCTTTAGAAAAACCAAAGTATGGCCTGATACTAAGCTGTTACACTGCTCTCAGAATATCAACATTACAAGCATTCCAATTAACATTCCAAATATATCATTATAATAACTAAGGGACCGTAACTGAGAACATATGAATGACAGCTCCATAACACTTGTCCCCTCTTCCTCTCCCTAGCCGACCAGACACCTCCTTCTCCTGGTTCATGAACCCCTTCAAGTGTTTCTTTCACCTCATCTGGAAAAACTACAAGAAGTACATCATCATTGCCTTTTTGCTTCTGATTACTACCCTGTTCCTTGCACTGCTGATCTACACACTGCCTGGTGCTATCTCCCAAAGGATAGTTAACCCTAAGTAAATGCATGTCTTGCTAGCCTTTGACGAAAAGCAAATTGCAAATGGAAATGTTGCTAATCTGTTTTTATGTAATATGGCAGACAACGCTATTCATTATTACCTATTAAAGTTCTAATGTGTATTTTTTCATTAATTAAATTAGACTTTGTCCGGTCAGGTCTTCATTGACTTATTGGTTAAAGTGACAGCTATGTAGCTACAGAATGTGGAGCTCTGAAGACATAGAAATGCTGCTGTGTTTTACAGAAACATCCTTCTCCTGCCCTTTTCTACACTTAACATGTGCAGGAACAGCTTTCATTGCATGTATTATTTGTGTTCATGTGCACACATTCATAGACATAAACAAGCACATACACACCACATTCACCAACACAGAGAGCAGTGCTACCTCAGTCTATCTTTACAAAATGTCAGGCTTCTCTTTGGAGCAGCAGCATTTGTTAACACTTCTCACTACTGTGGAATTACAGCTGCATGCTGCCTTAGCATATCGAACTGAATGTGAAACCACCCGTTTGGAGTGTAGGTTTGTGAACAGTGTCGTTTGGATTTCCCCGTCTGGTGATGTTTGTTCACATTTGTGGCCTGGCCGAAACTGCAGTAAAAACAAACATTCTCATATGTAGCAATTTAACGTTTATCAGCAAAACAATTTAAACAGATATGCACTTTTTATTATTCAAAAGTTAAACGCACTTGAAAATTTACAGACAATTGAAGAGAACTGACCAAAAAAAAATAAATCAACATTTTCTTGGAAAAAGTCTTCAAGCTTTGTTTGTACCTTAGGTTATGGATTTATCTTGATATATTTTCTTTTCCTGAGGAAAAATACATTTTAATAAAAATATATTGTTATATATTGCTTTACATGTAATGCTACAAAATATAAAATTAACTTGTGTGGACAAGGAAAACAGCTGTGTAAGTGGTACACAGAGCTTTTAAGGTTCAAAGTAACTTCCTCATGAGACAAATTAATCATCTTAGACTGGGTGTGGGCCTGCTTGTTTTACTGACGTACTTGTTCATGCGTACCTCTAAGAGCTGTTGAACAGCCATTTGTAGTTTGGTCCTGAGCTGGTCATCAATGGAAGTATCCTGCAGCACCTCCCAAGTGCCAGCATGGAAGTTCACAGGCATGGAGAAGACGAGACCATGGGGAATGTCAAACTGCCCTGCAATGCCATTTAAACCACAATATACATCTCAGACTTCACCTAATACGACAATTACACCAATGCTTAACTGTCCTAACTTGTAATGCTGAACATGTGAGCTATACCTGACCTGTTAATTGTTTGACCTTCACCTGTACTGACCACTCCCAGTGAAAGACTCTCTCCTGGAGCAGAGCCATTGGTCCAGGCCTTCAGAAGAGCAATGATCCCATTGGCTGCTGACAGAGCTGCACTCCTTTGGGTCTTCTCTATCACTGTTGCATGATGGGAGCTCACCATGCCCAGGAAGTCAGTCTCAAGCCATTTTCTTTCACATAAGAATACACATCACATACGTATATGTTGATGAACAGCAGTCACAGATAGTGTACACTGAATATCATATCTGCTGTTGTGGGTGTGACTTTACGGTCTTAATTCACAAAAGAATAAACCAAACATAGTTTGGTATATTAACACTGAAAACTGCTATCATTTGTATTTGTTTCTTACTATAGCTAAGAAACAGCAGCAATATTTCCACCTTTAACACGAGAAATTGTGGAATTCAAGGCACAACATGCAGTGGTCTGAGCTCTAAGGCACTGGTTACTAGTCCTCTTCACCAGGGTCCTTGCTAAATCACCTGGTTTCAATGCACACAATGCCTAAACTGGTTAGGATTGATTTGTCTATAAGAAACTACTGCACGCACCTATATGGCCACATTCATTGGTCATTACAATAGCCACAGTGGCCATTGAATAAAACACTACAGTCCAGTATTAAATAAAGTAAATCAATTATATGGCTAAGTGGTTAATTTCTATGAAGTACTAATGAGTTAGGCAGTTCTCTAAATAATTCTGATATATGTAAATCTGTACTTGCACAAGAAATGTCCACCATACAATTTTGCAGAACATTTGCAAAGAGTGCATGCACAGAGAGTTTAAAATATGTATAAAGCTCAAGTAATTTCATGCGCTAGTCAGCATATTAACCTAACAGATGAGCCAGTTTTTATCTCTTTATCATTAATTTCACTTGAACTTATTTTTTAACATACAGAAAACCATAGATACAAAATGGGCTACAGAACACACTAACTACAAATGTCAGGAAACATTTGTATAAAAATGCACCAGTAAATTTATTGGTCTTTTAAAACTACAAAAAATCTTTATATTTTCCATGTGACCCTTAAAGTACATCTTAAAGTAATATATCTCAGATATAAAACTAATGGGAACTTACATTAACTTCAAGATAGAGCTAAACAAAAACAAAAATAAATAAATAATAATAAATAATAATAAATAAATAATACCGCAGTACACGAGGTTCTGAAATTGAACTACAGCACTTCCAAGTTTAAATTTCTTTAAGCAATCATTAGGTGGCACTGTATCTGTACTGCAGCATCCTGTTAAAATCCCCTCCTAAATGTATAACGCAGCACATTAGGGGTATCTTTTAACTTCATCTTATTATCTTTGAGAATTTCCCCACTTTTGGACTAATAAAGTATTATGTTATCTTTAGCATGATTTTGATAATGCCAAATGTTAGATTTATAGCCTTTTACATTCTGAGAAAACTATAGATTGACCATGTGATTGACTATATTTTTCTCCCAAACTGACTCCACCATGCACATTTCCTTCAATACATTAACCGAATACTGAAGTAAACCCAAGACATTAATGGTGTTTTCATAGCTGCTTGGTTAGTCTGCTAGAATCAAACTCTGGTTCATTTTCCCTTTTGGTGTAGCTGGTTTAGGCAGATCTGAGCACAACAATCACACTCATGTGCGGACCAAAACAACCGCACCGAGACCCTTTACTGGATGTGGTCTCGGTCCAGTCCCAAACGAACTCTGGAGCAGTTTGTTTGTGGTATGAACGTGATCTGACTATGATCTGGACCAAATACAAGGAGTAGGCTACAAGTTTTAGCTAAGTGGCTCCCTTAGCCACAAGCACTTTGTATGTTGGGATGCAGCAGAGCTAACATTAACAGTTGAAACATCTAGTACTAGCAGTAAGGAAGACAATGAATTGCGGTCTAACCTGGACTAGCAACCAGGTGTGTCACCTTCTTGATATTTTAGAAGATGAGAACATCTGTCAGGTCCTACAAACAACTTATAAAAACACTAATGTATTCAAAATGTTCAGTGAGTTTAGGGAGAAGGGGTTTTTATGGTCAGTTGAACAGTGTAGCGAAGAAACTAAGGCAACAGTACAGATAATTACTACAGTATGAGCCAATGGCAACTGTTTCTCCACGTTGCAGAAATTTCTTTCAAACAGCTCCTCACCAGTACAAAACAAGGATCTTCTTTCTGTGTTTACGTTCTCATTTCTGCCCCAGACTTTTTAACTAATGAGTGGAGGTAAAGTCTTAGATGACTGCATTTTGGTTCACTTGGATTTTTCCCGTGTGAAAAGGAACCGAACAAAGGCAAAATTGGACCAAATATGCCAATTAGCGCAGTGATTTGGATTAGTGCAAACGAAGTATGGTTTTGAAAACATCCTAAGAAACAATGAAGCAAAATGTGAACAGTCAGATTCTTATGGTGACTGAATACGGGACAGAAAATTTACCTATCATATAAAACATCTAAGACTGGTTGGGAAAATCCAGGAGGTCCCCAGATGGCCCCCTCATACTGGAACACCTTGGCCTTCTGAAGATCTACATAATACCTACCACTGATGTTCCCCCAAATGATGACATCTGTCACATCTGGTAGACAAGAATAGAGACAAAAGAAACAATCTTCAATGGAGAAACACGGTACTAACCCATAACATTCATTTCATACAATTATTGGGATAAAATGCAATTTTAAATCCTGGGGAACAATGCGTAGGTCACAGTCTGCCACAGCAGAAATGTACAAAGCTGCAAAAATTTTCAGCAGAGAAAATAAACTAAACAGTGATATTGGGTATTTACCAGTATTAACAGAAAACTGATTTTTACCTGAATTTTTAACATTTAACTTTTGTGCTATGTGAGCTGTTGCCTCCTTCTCCAGCTGGGTTGCCATGCCTACAACCTGGTGGCATGTCAGAGAAGGTGCATTCTCCTGCAGTATGGAGCACTTCAAGTTGACGAAGGAGCTTCCTGCTACAACAACTCGCACCTCTCTATGTGTCCTCGTGTCAATAAGTTGGCCATATTTTTGGAAACGTTCTGCAATCATTCTCATGCTGAACTCTGGTTCCTTGTCTTCTGACAGTGGATCATCCAGAACGACAACAATGTGGGCATTGTGGAACGCCTCCTCCAGGCTGGTGTGGATGGTCACTTCGTGCAGCTGAGCCACAGCCATGTCCTCAACCTCCATCTTGAGGCCCTCTAGATCCTCCATGCTTCCCTCTACATCCAGTAGGTGTAGGCTGATAATGGGGTTGTTTCGGAACACCTCATGGTCAAACAGCAGGGGAATCAGGTTGTAGCAGGTGGGGGTCAAAGAACTGCAGATTAAGGAACAGAGCAACAGTCTATTTCTGTGAAATTTGTAATTTTGGTTTTGACTGCTTAGTTTAAGGATTACAATGCAATAAACGTAAGTGCTTGTATCAACCTGGAAATACTGCAACGCAATGGATAAAACGCCTGATATTCGCACATTTAAATTGCAACAAAACCACCTTTGATATAGATCCATATTTCCTTGATTTAGGCTGTTAGCTGTTAGCTCCATTGGTTGCTCCAAATTTTCCTTTACACCAATAATACCACCTGCTGCAATGCTGCTCTTGGATCTATAGTCAAGACCAATTCATTAACACTTCAGTTCTCTGAAATAACCAGTTCCTCCTTATGTGCCATTGTGCCTTCAGCTCCGTAGCCCAGCAATATTTGTGTTTTGCATCAGTCCCCCTTACCGGAGTCCTCACCTGCTGATCCAGATGTGCAGAGGGTGAACTAGGCTGCGTCTGTGAAGCTCTTCCCTCCTGCACCGCTCTGCCGCATGAAGGTTCTCAGCTGCAACCTCCTCTATAAGTTCTGCAGTTGTGTCCAGGGTGATGCCATAGTACTCCTGCCGGGTAACCAGACAAGGATGGAAAGGGCATGGCGCCGGACTGCCTCGCCTCAAATTCACAAGCAATTTATTCACTCTTTGGGATGACAGACGCGGTAATACCTGAACATGGTCCAAGAACTCACTCAGCCCCCCCAACAACATGCCCTTGCTTCCACGGTCAATCAGCTCCCTCCACACAATGGGGGAGTCACCATGCTTCCAGCTGTTTTTGTGACAGGTCATCTCCAGCCATTCCTGCAGCAGTCAAGTTAAAAGCATATAGGTGTGGGACATGGTAGCTGTTACCACCTTAAAGTATTGAACAGTTCTCAATTGGAATGTCCTGCATGTAAACAATCCACATGCAACATGACGAATTTAGTTTTTGTGACAGATTATCAGACTGGAATCATTTTTAAGGATGTTGCATGTAAGTGTATTTAAATCATTAATGCACTGTATAGTAGGGTTGGACAGATGCCATACACATTTTTTTAATTGCAGCTGTATTGTTATTTTCACACAATGAAATAACAACGTAACAACAAATAGGATAGACCATGGTCAGAGCACCAAGTGACTGCAGCGTACAGTTCACCTATGTCTTAATGACTTTAAAGTTAAGATTTCATTAATCAAGTTTTAAATGCACATTCTGGCCCCAGATCATCTGTTATATTTTCAGTAGCTATTGAACAATATTGTCAGCACAATGTGTTTACATTTAAAAGCTTGAACTGTAAGCTTTGAATTGTAAATATATAAAAGCTTTGAATTGTAACTATATCAACTTTTTGGAAGAGATGAAGCATGGCAACGTACTGTTTATTAAAACGGTTACCTGCCAGTCCTCTGGACGTTGACATATTTTATGAATGTGGAAGGTCGGAAGGCTTTTTTCCAAAAAGTCTGCAAGAAGTTCCGCTTTGGCATAGTTCGGGCAGTCTGCTTTGCCTGCGCGACACAGTATAAGCGTTAAGCATTAACATCTGTGAAGTCCTGCAATCTAAATGGTGCTGACAAAACTGCAACATATCGTACTTGCTTTTCACATATAAAATGTAACTTCCATAAAAGTTGTGGAGAAAACTACTTCAACATTTATCCATTAATGTTACAGATGTGTGATACTACCTGCTACTACAAATTTAGCCATGTCCGCAGTGTTTGTAGCGGTTGCTTAGTAACCACTTTGTGTTACAGTCGGTTGGAAACAAGAGTTGTGGATCACGGTGTTATTATTATTTTACGTTGCTAATATAAACAAAAGAGAATATGATGTAGTACATTTCGTGCAGTTAGCAATGGTAAGAGTGTTGAGTTTTGCAGTATTTGCAGTCAGGGAAAGATAACGCTAATCTTAAAATAATGTGTGAATGGATTGATTATCTGTCGAATCAATTTTGATCACGTCATTTCGATATATTTTAAGTCGGATGAAAACCGTTGTCAGTTTACATGGTACTATAAGATAAGCTCGAGTAACTACTTCGAGTTGCAGTTGTTGTAATACTTTAGTAATCGAAATAATAGTAGTGTTCATAGAAATGCTGCTAACAGAGGTGGGGCTGCAACTGTAACAGCGGTGATAAGATAAAATAAAGGTAGGACCGAATAAATCCGGAGCTCTTGAGCGCGCCACGCAGTAAAACTCATAAAGCAGTGGCATTCATTCTATGAGATTCGTAAGGAAAATTATCTTGGGATAAGAGTCTATAAGAGTTTAAAGGTAGGGGGTGTGTATAGATGAAGTAAACAGCTACACGGCAACACAAGTGTAATAGCTGTGGGTGAATCCTAAATGTTAACAGGACTAATTCTGCGCTGGGAACTTCTAAGTGTAGCACACATGGCTAAGCAAAAGTTGCATTCATTCGCCGGTCTTCTACACTGTTTGTAGTGTTAGTGGTGGTGGTGGTGGTAGGTTTTGTTGACAAGGTTTTGCACGGCTACTTAAAAACTGTTTTCTTGGGTGGACAACTGAAGAACTTGTTATACTTCGTGACATGGTCTTTTGTAGTGTAAATAGTCTTATTTGTTATTTCTCGTATCATGTTATTTACTAGCATAAACAGTCTATGTTCAGTAGCAAATGTCCCTGTTAGAGTGAGGTGAAGCGGTCAAGCAGAAAAAACGTACACAGCTGGGATTTACTGTGCAGGGGACTTTTTAGTCCGTGAAGTTCATGTTTATACTGCATTTCCTTTGGAGAATCTCAGTCAAAAATAGAAAAAGCTGTCCACTTTGCTATGGCATTTGTTAGCTTGTCTTGCTTTTGTTTATCTATACTTCTCCAACACGCTGTATCTAACGTGGCCTGCCGAAGGCTCCCTCCACTGTTTGTTTGGGTGAGTGATTTGCCGGTATCACCGGTGTGTATTGCATTTAAGTGATATTTAATACTCGAAGTGCGCCGGTGTTAAGAAAATTCAACTTTGCAGTGGTTACAAATAACTTTGGTTCTATCGATTCCGCTGTCTGGAAGAGATTTAAAATGAAAATGTCCATGTGAAAGTTCGGGACCTTTCTGCGTTTGTTTTTCTTCAATTCTTTTCTTCTCCGGTTGCTGTGAGCGCTGCAGCAGTCTTACATCCACCCCAAACGCTCTCATTGTTTGAGACGCGTGATGACGCTCATCCCAAGTCAGTACTGATCAGGACGCCACCCCTCCTGTCACCCATGGTCTGTATGTACAGTATGTGTATTCAGTGAGCAAATGACTTTCAAAATAATAAAAACTGCGTTAATTTGCGATAAAATAATTGTCGGCGTTAATTAATTAATGAGATAACGTAAAAAATGTATATATATACACTGCTCAAAAAAATTAAAGGAACACTTTGAAAACACATCAGATCTCAATGGGAAAAAAATCATGC
>JABJVR010000001.1:9867246-9934323 GCA_025773905.1 Chitala chitala
TGGAGTGTAAGTGTTAATCAGCTCTGACAGATATACTGGTGCCTTGCCTTTAAGTGCCTTATATGTTAACAAGAGAACTTTTAAATCAGTTCTGTACTTAACAGGGAGCCAGTGGAGTGATGACAGTATAGGGCTTATATGGTCATATTTTCTACTTCTAGTGATAATTCTAGCAGCTGTGTTTTGGATGCGTTGCAATGTGTTTAGCGTTTGGTTAGTACATCCAGACAGTCAAGCATTTTGAACTTATGCTACTCAAAATTATGTCAGATCCATCTGTGCACTTGTAGTGGAAGTGATCCTGGGCAAGGTCTTCCCAATAGTCAATGTCCATGTCAATGGTCTTTATTTCTCTCTTTGAATTGAAGTTGAGGGCAGCCCTGAGGCCTCTTGGCTATTGCAAGCTTGCCATATTGGAAGTCCTTGGGGATAGTACTGTCCTGCATCATTCACACGTGTCCCAGCCAGCGAAGGAGACATTGTCCCAGCAGAGTACAGGTGTTGGGTATGGCAGCGCGGCTGAGGACCTCATTGTTTGTTATGTGGTCTGATCGTTTGATGCTAACTACATAAATACATATATAAAAATAAAACATAACTACATAACTACACTTTGCTAAATAAATTGTGTTATATAAGGATATACTGTGATCCTGATCTGATCATAATTTGTTTTCAGATATGTTTTGGGCATCAAAACATCACAAAAAAAAAACAACATAGATTCAACATGTAAACAGTATATAGAACTATGTACAACCTGTTGTAACATCCACTCTTTTAAAAAATCTACTCTGCATTTTTTTAATATAATAGTAAACATTTTCTTTAATTTATGAATTGCGTTTTAAGTGAGAGGTGGGAGACAGAAGGGTCCTGGCAAAATTGTCAGCTATGCTGGACAATGAGCGTCACCCACTGCATGTTGCCGTGGCAGCACTGGAGAGCAGCTTCAGTGACACACTCCTCCACCCTCGGTGTGTAAAGGAGAGATTCCCAAGGTCCTTCAGTGACACACTCCTCCACCCTCGGTGTGTAAAGGAGAGATTCCCAAGGTCCCTCAGTGACACACTCCTCCACCCTCGGTGTGTAAAGGAGAGATTCCCAAGGTCCTTCAGTGACACACTCCTCCACCCTCGGTGTGTAAAGGAGAGATTCCCAAGGTCCTTCCTTCTTGCTGCTGTCAGACTGTACAACAGTCATTCCTAATATGGACTGGTTCTTTTCATGTGCAATATTTACCATGCAATTCTATGTTTTTAATTTTATTATGTGTTAATTTATTTTATTTTATTGCTATTTTTATTTTCTAATCTGTTTTTTTTTCTTTTTTTGTATATAGGTATTTTGGTTAACTTAATTTTTGATGCTCTTCTGTGTTTTCTGTTACCTTTTCAGTACTTGGTTGTGAGACAAATTAAGGTTTCTTCTTCTTCTTAACAGATATGCTAAAGGTATTTATAATTTGGAACTCAGTCATCACACATTGCTCATTAAGCCTTTATGTTATGATAAAATAAGGTTATGGCACAATTTAATTAAATTAATCTTTTGGCTCTTGTCAATGTGAAGAAACATAGAGATGAAGCCTTTCCCGTGAAAAAAAGGTGACAGAACAATTCCACACATCCTCTCCCCTAATCGTATATCATTATTCGCTTAAAATGTTGTTCATTGACATTGTTATTTGGTCTGACAATTCAAATTAGTAGCTTTCACAAACAAACAAAACACCTCTTAATGTATAATCCAATTGCTTTAAAGTAAAACAGTTATAAACCATATGAGTCTTTCATTGATTGGGATTGTGTGTATTGAATACATACATTGAACAGAATAACAGAATAACAGAATAACTTTAGCAGGATTGGTTGTAACTTTATTTAAAGCACCGGATTTGAAGCCAGATAATTTAAGTGCAGAATGTAGAGGAATGTGTATGTAATTGCTTTTCAACTATATATAGATTAACTATCTTGCTATATCTCAGTGGAAATAATCTGCACGTCAGTGAAAAACCAAGTAAAACTGTTATGTGCTACTGAGGTAACTACAAAATGACTGTGGTTAAAATAACAAAAGTCTGTGCATCGGTTGTGACATCAGTCATGGTATGCGTCTTTTTAGTCTTTGTTCTTTTTACCGTTTTGGGGGGCAGGGTATTTCCCCAGTAGTACTGATTTTACATATTAAAGCAAACAGGGGTCAATCAATTTCCTCTCAAATGGTACCTTAGAAACTCACTGCGATATTGAGTAGATGCACCCATCTGTAGAAGCTGCCCATTTAAATCCGGGCAAAATATGTCATATAAATGTTGAAAGTACCTTGACAGTTGAATTCCATGAGTCAAATGACAGATTTAGAAATTAAGCAATTTTTCATCTCTTGCATACATATTCGCATTCAGAAAACACATCTATTTTTGGGCAATACCGCATACATAGAAATATGTATACTAATGAAAATAATGTAATGATGTAAACATTAAAGTTGAAACAGCAACAATCACATATAAATAGAAATTATAAAGCTTATCTGTACCACTATAACTGAAAAACACATTTGCAATGTTTTAGCTTTTTTCTACAGAAATTCTTCATCAATGAATATGCACATTGGTTGCACATAATAAAATTGTTTGCTAAAAATGACTGATTTATATTTAATCTACTCAATCATTTAATGTTCATAATTAAATAATTATATCTCTTATATATAAATCTGAAATAATTTCCAGAACAGACCATTATGTTTAAGCAACAAAATGTTTTCATGTTAAATTACTGTGATTTTTTTCTTCTTTTTTTCATTTCATTCTGTTGAGGATTGAAACAAGAGGACCCAGAGGAAACCCCTGCATACACAAGGAGAACATGCAACCTCTGCACAAAGTAAAGATTTGAATCCATGGCCCTGTATGTACAACCCCTATTCCAAAAAAGCTGGAACGTTTTGTAGAATGTAAATAAAAACCAAATGCAATGATTTACAAATTTTTCTTGACATACATTCAATAGAATTCATCACAGAGACAACATATTCAAAGTTGAAACTGATCAACTGTATTGGATTTTTTAAATAAATGATTATTGTAAATTGGACGGCTGAAACACATTTCAAAAACGTTGGGACACAAGCATGTTCATCACTATGCTATATCACCTCTTCTTTTAACAATACTCAAAAGACATTTAGGAACATTTGTTTTGAAAGTGGAAAGTTATATGTTGTGCTTCATAATATGCCACACATTTTCTATGGGGGGCTGTACTACAGGGAGGCCAGTTAAGTACCAGCACTCTTTTACTACAAAGCCACGCTGTTGTAGCAGAATGTGGCTTTGCACTGTCCTGCTGGAGTAAACAGGGACGTCCCTGAAAGAGACGTCATTTGGATGTCAGCTTATGTTGTTCCAAAATCTGTATGTACCTCTCAGCGTTAATGGTGCCCTCACATATGTGCAAGTTACCCATGCCATAGCCATTCACACACCCCCCACCATCAGAGATGCTGGCTTTTTAACTTCTCATTGAGAAAAATCAGGGTGGTCCTTTTCATCTTTCACCTTGAGGACAGAACAACCAATATTTCCAAAACAGACCTGAAATGTGGACTCTTCAGACCACAGCACACTTTTCCACTTCACATCTGTCCATCTTAGATGGGCTCAGGCCCAGAAAAGTTGTCGGCATTTCGGGATGTTGTTGATGTGTGGCTTGTGTTTTGCTCTGAAGAGTTTTATCTTACATTTACAGCTGTAACAGTGAACTGTGTTTACTGCCAAAGGTTTCCTGAAGCTTTTTTTCCTGAGCTCATATTGTTATATCTGTTTATTGTCTGACCACTTTTGAATGCAGTGCTGCTTGAGGGATCTAAGATCACATGCATTAAGTATTTGGTTTAGTTCTTAGCCTTTACACACACGGATGTTACCAGATTCTTTGAATCTTCTGATAACGTTATGGACCGTAGATGCTGGTAGACCTCCCCATCCTTGCTTTTGATGGCTTAAAGCTTTCAAAAACACCTCTTTCATGACTATCACCTTTTACTAATGAACCTCTTTCCCTGTGAAATGTTTCAACCAATTTTTCAAAACTTTTTAATGGTGTTCTTGCACTTGTCCCAACATTTTTGGAACATGTTGCAGTCATCAAATGCATAAACATTTATTTACAAAACGCAACACAGTTGATCAGTTTCAACTTTAAATATGTTGTCTATGTGCTGTATTCTACTGATTATATTTGAAGAAGGATTTGTAAATCATTGCAGACTGTTTTTATTTACATTTTACAAAATGTCCTAACTTTTCTGGAATAGGGGTTATGTGAGGCAATGGTATTACCTAATGAGCCCCTGGGTTAAATCAACGTAGCGCTATCAAACATTTGCAAAACCTCAACATAATGTTGCTTTGACCTTTTCTACTCCGTCCATTTTTTTATACAACCTGATTTGTTGTGGGTATTAAAAGGATATACTTTGTAATTGATCCAAACCCACATTTCAGTCTATTAATAATAACATATAAAAGTATGAGGTATACATTAAATAAAAACATGAACAAAAAGTTTAATTATATAATATATGTAACAGGATGTTATTTTGTCACTATCATATATAAATATATGATAGCAATAAGATATCATCCAACACTTGTCCTAAGATCATGTCCTGTCACAGTTTACCATTTCTAGTCATGGCAAAACATAACTATTTTCTTTTTATATAATTAAAAATGTCAGTTGTACATCAACCAACATTAAAAGGCTGAGTTATAATTTAAGAGGACATTAGTGTTGTTTAAACTAATTTCGTATTTGTATATTGAACAATTTACAATTCCCCCTTTTTTCAGCATAGTCAGTTTCAGCATAGTCAAAAAGCTATTTTGATCACAGATGACTTGCAGTTTTGAGATGAGTGTGATTTAGGTGGAAGTTGTTTTTTTGTGTTTGCGCAATATTAGTATTATGTTACTATGCTTTTCCACTATAAGTCTTATTAGAATGTCACGTAAGAGTAATTTCTGTAGTGATCAATTTCTGTCATAAGGTTGGTTTAAAAAGGTGGTCATTTTCTAACCAATTGAACAATGTGTATTTTAAAAGTAGATTTCCCATGCTATGTATTTCAATGCTTAATATTCAGTCATGCCACTTAGATTTATTGTCCAGATAGTGTGTATGCAGTTTCTGACTACAGTTGGCCAAACATGGTGCACCCTGAACAGTAGGCCAGTCTTATAAAGTACGCTCATCTACAGACACTAGAGCAGGATCGAGGATTTCACCTTCTCTACATTTGTTTGGACTGTGGGAAGAAGGAAGTAAGAAGGACCTTTGCAAACACAGAGGAAAAAATGTTAATTTGATGCACTGCATCCAACAAGAGTCCTGCATGTCCGAGTTTATGTCTTGTCAAGAGAAGGCCTGTTAAAACAAAGATACAAATAAAATATAACCTTTCACTATAGAGTTTTAACAAAATAAAAACTACCCAGGGAACCTAGCTAAACATCCCAGGTTATATTAACAAGGAACCTGTTTAGTTGCTTGTATTTTTCATTTATGAATGTATTTCAAGCCGTCAATTAAAACACAAAAAAATTCTCATTGGAAATAAGAGAATATAACCGGCTCATGTGCACATATGTATGGTGCTGAGAAGGGCAAACCAAAGTTACTTTAACTCCTGATTGTCAAGCTTCGTCCTTAGCAGCTGCTGTCCCTGCATCATCACGGTTCACAGCTTAAAACATCCGCACTCACGACAGTCCAGCGCGAAGTATTGAGCCCTCACGTGCCATACCGAGCGTTATTGCTGTTACCTGTCTTGTGTTCTTTTTCCCTGTGTTGCCTCCGGTCCCTGTTACTGCCTTGGTCCTCCACCTCCTGTCCTCTCCATCCCCATCGTTGTCCTGGACTGACGTCACCGGCTTTTGGATCCCTGCTGTTTTTAGCGACCACTGCTATCTCTAATTCCCTCGAAATAGGCTTTTTTGTACGAATAAAGACATATCATCTGCACATTGGGATCCTGCCTCTTAATCTGTGCTCTAAAATGTTACACCAATACAAATTTACATGGCGAAAACATATTTACAACGTTACCACTTTTACCAACTCAAATGGAATCAAACAGAAGGGGTTGGTAGAATTTACTGGAAGTGCTGCTACTGACCTTTTGTGTTGCTCAGAGGTTTTTGTGTTGGTAAAAGTGTTTCACAATTTTTCAGGTTATTGTGAACCAAGTTATATTTTGAATCTGAGATGACTATGTTCAAAATTGACTGAAGATATATTGAAAGTTTCAATATGTTTTATTTGGGAATGCTAAAAGTAGGAAGTGTTTATTTTTGGTTTGTTTCTGTTTTCTAGATGTCCACTTTTCAGATGACAATAGGGCAAAAATTTAACTGTTTCCCATGCACTTATTCCAATTGTCCTTGTGTTTTTAAACGATGGAATACGCTATATAGTCTCCTGAGTTCATTGCGTAATGATCAAACTGATAAAACACCTGTGAATCTTGCCATATTTAACTTTAGTTAATCACAGATGTGATGGAGCCACTCTCCAGGTTTGGAGGTCACAGCCCTGAGTGTTCCAGTTACCACGGAGACCACTGTTGCCTTCACCTTCCACATCTTTTCTAGCTCTTATTTCAGCCCTTGGTATTTCTTGAGCTCTAAGAAATGTACCTGTGTTTCATTGTTAATTGCTTAATATGCTAATTAAACCAAACCATGTGAACTTTAACACGCTAGTACCAAGCCCAGGTAAATGAAGAGGCTTAAGGGAAGACCTTGCAACCAACCCTAAGAAAAGCTTGCCAAGAAAATTTTATATAAAGGCTCTCTGTGGAGACAGCTGACCCACAGAGTTACTGACAGTCAGATATGAGTGACTGGCTAAAATCATCATGCTAATAAAATAACCTTGTGTTTAGTCCTTTCAGTGTACAAATAACAAACTAACCCTATTATTTCAAAATCTCAACATTTGGTAACCATATTGTTTACAAAACATTTATTTAGTGCCAATTATCCAGGTACTAATTACTCTGTGCAATTCTTCTCCCTACATGTCTACCTGGTGGCCCTCTAGTCTCCATTTTGGCAGGATGCCATGTTAGAGTCATTGATACCAATTGTAACCTCATGGATGTGGCCCTGGCCCAAGGCATTCTGCAAGCCTACAGAGTCCTACTCTTAAATCTGGAACATGGACAGACTTCGTATTGCTATTCAGGTTTAGATAGCCCTTATACTGAATATGTACTCTGTAATGTCAGCATGCCCAAGACGGTTTGCCAGTCAGTCCACCTTGGGCTCAGGATTTTTTTCCCACCACCACAGAGTTTTTGGTTCCTCTGTTTCATTGTTGTCTGGAATTAACATAAATTTTATCCTATGCCAATAGCTATAATGTTTAAAATAACTGTAATTCATTCATGTAAACTACCTTGAGGTGACTTGTTTTAAAAGGCGTTATATGGAAATAAAGTGAATTTATCTGTTTGTTTAGAATTAGTAAAAAAAAAGACAAGCTGTGCATTAGAAGCTGAAGCCAAAGTCAGGTATGGATTTTTGTTGCAGCCAGGCATGTTTATATATAATGCAACAGCAGTGAAAGTCCAAGGTGTCTTCATTTACAATGTTTGTGGTAAAAGTGTGCTGTGATTATAACCACATCCCAACTGGTACTCATTTGATGTTCATAAACAAACACCCAGGGGTCTTGCCTTATCTGTGGTTTCACTTTAGCTACTTTCTTTTGCTCACCACACTCTTGTTTACTTAAGCTGTGCTCTTCATTCTTTACTCAAAGGAGTATGGCGATTCCAGCAGAAGTCCTTCAGTTGTAGTCCTGTACTAGTAACACAAAGAGTTTTGGGGTTTTTGGAGTTTTTTCATGACCCATTCTGCAATATGCAAAGTGAATGCAAAAGTCTTTATAATATATTACAATCAACATTTCTGGTTCTCAAAAAAATCTAAAGCAGCTGACAAATTAAATGAAATTGTTGATGCACTGTTCTAAGTGACACAGTATGGTCACGTCCTGTGTTGACATTCTCAGTCACCTAGGAAGAGTTGCTCTTCTGTTTTTCCTCACATATCACACTAATGCACAAGCATCATGGTCACCAACTGCACACTACTGACCACAGTGTCTGGCCCTGTTTACTATTGTTGTGCCATACATGTAAACGCAGGTGTTACTTTAGCCATCATCAATGCCCCAACAATGAACCCTTTGTCATTGTCACTTAGATCGTTTCCTTTTGCCATCTTGATCCAAAACCAGAATCATGTGACCCTGCTCAGCATGTTTATACATGCCCCAGAGCATGATGGGAAGGTTCATTGCTCAGTTGTACAATGCAGTGCACCTGTGTGGAAGCATCTGTGTTCATAATGTGATATCCACTCATTTAGGTCATGTAATACGTAAGTAAAATATGGGTCTGTTAAGCCAAATTGGTGTTGGAGTAGGAAATTGCTAAACACATCTTCTGAAATAATTACATATGCTTTTTTAAGTTCTTAAAAACCATCACCCACACTTTTTCCAGAGACATTTGAAATATTTGAAATGTCACATTTTTGCCATTTTAAAATTTCAAGATAATATTGGTATGAAATTCTTCCTTCCAGTCGTAGATGTTAACAGGAATCTGATGAAATATGCAGATTGTTTTTTTCGTCATTAGACTGTGGAACAATTGAGCAGTGATGTCACCCTGTCTCTGCCATGGTGACATGTACCCAGGCAGCGCCATGCTCTGCACTGCCGCACTTCCACCCATGTGCTTGCTGCCCCCAGCTGGCACCAGCAGGTACACCCACACTATCGCAGCACATACGGGGGCCTGAACACGGCAGCAGGTGCACGGTGGCTGAGACACTTCCACGGGTTTCTGAGGGATGTGCGAGTGAACAGGACCGGTATTCACTAATGTACATTATTCCTGGACAGCAGGACCACTCTTATAGTGGTTAAATAAGTGCAGTTACTGCTATGTGCAAAATGCTCTACCCTAAGCCTTAAAGCTAATTTAAACCATTTCACTATTAACTCCCAGCTGTTATCAATGGATATCAGATTAAATACCTGTGTGCCTGGCTTTGTAATTGTGTACTTATTTTTAATCATCTGTTGTGTTAAGGAGAGCACACTCCCGACCAAAACGTAACAGTCGTGTCCGTCCTCTGTGTATCTCTATTGTTTTCTCAGTGGCACCAAAAGCTGTAAAGAGCTGTCAGTTTACCAAAGGACATTCTTTCAGACAGGATTAATAGTGGTTATTTATTCTGCTCTTGAAATGAGATCTTTCTGGAAAAATTTATTTAATAACTGATTTTTTAAAATTACATGCAGAATGCAGGCCAAATATCAGAGATAAAATGCTTAATTGACACAAACTACAATGGAAAACTACAAAAGAAACAAATAGTTACCAAGGTTTTGCCTTTGTGGATGTGCACTTGCACATATAGTGCTGTTATGTGTAATAAGGTATTATAGCTGTTATGTGTAATAAGGCATTATAAGTAGTACTGCACAGTTAGAAGTGATGTGATGAAGAGGCAGCCTACGGCTGCATGTTTTTGTATCTAAGAAGCATATACACAAACATGAACCATGCCACAGACACACACACACACACACACACACACACACACACACACACACACACACACACACACAGCCTGATCTGACTATCATTTATTTACTGCCTCAAAATGTGTTCTTGTACAGCTAATGTAGTACGGCAGCTGCCTGTTGTGTGGGTTTACATACAGTACATAAATACAGCATTAGGGTTTTTTTTGTTTATTCATTCATTAGTAAAATCAGTATACGTACTAATTTTCATTTTTTACACAAATTCCTTTTAAAACACAGACTAAGGTAATAAAACCATTACATGGACATTTCAATGCAAATTGTACATGCATAAACATAAACATTATGACTTAGAACATAAAAAGACAAGATGATTTGTGAGCGGTATAAAATAATGCATATCAGAACAACTGAAAACAATTATACAATTAACATTTGCATGATTTTCCAGTAAAACTGGCTGGGTTAGACATTTGGGGGGGGTTGTTAGACATCTCTTGCAATGTGGTTCTTTGTACGGCTCACAGAGTGAAAGTGTGGCTACTACTACAATAAAGGATCTCCGGAAGCCTCAGTAGCTTATGTGAGGAGAGTACATTCTTAACTGTGTCAAAGGTTTATTTTGTTGATTTATGTTTTTGAATTTTGTGTTAAAAAAATTATGACCCCCCCCCAAGTTTTTTTTATTGGACCTCCGTTGTTATAAATGCAGGCCTTTCAGGCCAGAAAAGTTCTTGGTGTGTAGGCCCGTCCCAGGTCCTGCTGGTCGCTAAAGAGGCCCTCAGTATTTGCCCATTATGGCTGGATGCTGCACCCGCGGGTGCTTCCGGAAGCCTCTGGGCTTCATGTTCATGTAATCGTTCTGGAGACACTGTTTGTACTTCAGTTTGTGCTGAAAGACAAACATGGAAGGTAGGAGGAATCATGAAACACTCTGCCAAGGTCAGTAAACATTAGTAGCAAAAATAAAATGATTTCTTTGGTTTTGTAAAGGGATGTGGATATTGTTAAATACAGCAGACGCCTGCGGTTTCATTGCTGGCATTTCTTTACTTCACCTTTCACTGCTTATCAATTATAGCTGTTATATTTATTCATTTTATTAACTCTCATTATTATTCACTTGCCGCGTGGTTACCTATTACATCATGTTTCACCACCTGAACTGTACTGCAATTTTTTAATATTTAGCTAAGCTTTTGATTTTTTTAGCATTTTCCCACACTTGCAATTCACATAGTGTTTTATTTACATTTTTAGTGGCCTAAATGCATTTGCAAGCTTAATAAAGGGTGTGCTTCACCATTCACTATTATCATTAATCACCAGTGCTCCGGTCCCTGATCTGATGAAAGTGCAGGTGACTGCTGTAAGGTTATCGAATTGATTTTAAACTGGGTAAATGCCCTTTCATTGTAGCGCTATGTATAAAACCAAAAATCATATAAACCTCGTCCATAACGTATACATTAAATATGACGAATGATGCCTTAATGTTGAATGTGGTAGGTTTCCTGTACCAGAGCGAAGCCCGGCCCATGCTCACCCAGAAGATGATGGAGATGCATGTCATGAGACAGCAGTAGAACACGAGCAGGCCACACCCCATGGGCCACCAGAAAGAGGAAAGGAAGCTGTCTGGAGGACACTGTTGCCTCTCCTGTTTCTGACACTCTTGATGCTCCACTGCAAAAGATTATTGTTTAGATCTTAAACAAACATAAAAATGTCTGCATCGGATTATATTAAAATCTTACAAGAGTCAGACATCCACTCTATGGGTGATGCCTTCTCCAAGCCCCTGGAAAAATGTACTCAAACACACTGAAACCATCCTTTGGTCTTGCCGTAGTATTTACAAACTCATTTTTATAAGCCATGCAAGTTGTGCAGGGTTACAGGGGGTTTTGGGTCTAACCCTAGCAGCACAGAGCAGCACCTCATTCACACAAAGCACTGTGCAATCTATAAAAATGAAATCACCTAATCTGCATGTTTTTTCACTGCAGTAGCAAACTAGAGTACTTAGAGGAGGCATGAGAGAATATGTGACCATTGTACGCAGTGAGATTTGAACCCACGTGTGACTCAATATGTCATCCTCCTGTTAATGTTTCTTAAAATTTAATTACTAGATTACACAGCCTTGCTTAAAATTGTCATCATTGTCATTCACCTGCACATACAGGTGCTGCAATAGGACTGCCTAGGCAGGTGATTGGCTGGGGCCCAAAGCTGGGAGGGAGCCTTTGAGAACAGTCAATTGCATAGTATATTTCACAGTGCAACTCTGCAGGAATCCCCTTGAAGCATTATGCCTAGAACCTCTAGAGTCCCTAGAATCCCCTAGTCTGCACACCTGCTCTGGTGTACACATGCAGTTTCAATCAGCTGCAGGGCTGATTAAACCAAAAAGAGTATACAAAACAACAGGGAGGGTGGCAGGAACACACACACTCCGGACACTTCTTTGTGTCAGGGGAAACACACCTTCAACAACAACCACGGTTTGCTTGGGCTCCAGTTTCTTGAAGGGCGGTGGGTAGAGGATTTCTCCCTCACAGGTGTACAGACCAGAGTGGTTCTGTAGAACATCTGAAAGCGTGAAGTACGCGGTTTTTGTCTTCTGGTCCACATGCAACTCTACCCCTTGCTCTGTGGTGTTGGACGCTTTTGTTTTGTTGTCCTGGTAGGAAATGGTGCTGAGCTCATGCCCGTTGTGGCAGAGAATAAAGCGCATGTCTGGACTAGTTTCGTCAGAGCAGATCACCTTCACACTGCCTTTCACCTTGACTCGTTGAATATTCAAGTTCTGCTCTGAGAGACACAGACAACCGTACACATTATAGACCGTACTGTTATACACTTTGGTGTGGTTATTACGTTGTGTTGTAAAACATTTAGCCTGACTTGGTCTGTAGAATACACACTGAAAACAAGCGGAAAAGAAAATGTGAATCATCAAGTGTTACAGCGTGTAGATGTTGTTTTTCTTACATTTTCTTGAATTGCTTTTGACGTGCTTGTGAAAGAAATTTATAAGCAATTGATTTTTGTAATGATACTAATACAATATATTATGGGATTCTTGTTAAGATTGCTGCATGAGACAACAGTTAGAATTAGCTCATGCTTTGAAAATGGCAGAACTGGTTCAAGCCGACTAAGTTTGCATTTTACCATACTTACAGACAGAACATAGTCAACTGATAACATTGAACGGAATTTTTCCAGAAGAAAAGGGCCCTAAAGAGGAACGTTTATAAGGGGTTAGTGGGAGGAGTTATGGTTCTGACAGCCATACCACACTGTTTGGTGCTGTTCGCTTCTCTGCGCAGACATACTAATAAACTCCATTGCTTCATGACATGCTGCCTTTGAATATTATTGAGTGTTTGTCAGAGTTAATAACGGATAGGTATAAATATATTTTTTCCAATACAATGCTACTGTGGCGCAAGCTAGCAGGGATAAACATTAAAATGGTTAATGTCGTCCCATGGCTATAGACATACCTGAACTATTTAGTGACACATTTGGAGTGTCAGAGAAACATCTCAAGCTGGTTTTATCTGTAGATTTGTAATTTATTGACGGTTGTTGTGCCAGTTATCATTTCCCACTGTGTGAGTTGACTCAAAAAGAAATGTAGGAGTTCCTCAGTAAAATTTGTTATTTTTCAGTCAAAAATGTATCCTCACAATGAGACGGAGATGATACATTTGGGAGTCTTAAAACAAAACTGTTATTGACGACAGTGATATTAATTAACGCTGTGTAAAAGTATAGCAAATAACGCAGCTAAAATGACTGAAATTTGAATAAAGTTCAAAAACTTCTCCTTATGGAGATATTTTGAGAAGACACTTATCTATGAAGATGATTCACATTGAGAGATTCATATTTCAGATGAATTCATACACAGCACCGTGTTAAAGTATACACTGTAGTGTCACACTAACAGATTTTCATATTTCAGAACATCTTGTTTTGCCAACCTGGCAAAAAGAGCTGGGAACAAAGTTAACCATGAAATAAAATTTAAGTTGCTTCTTAATATATATTCCTAATATATAATATATGCTTATTTAGTAATTAAAATAATAATACATTGTGTTAGATGCTTTCTTGCTGTAGCAGAACAGTAGCTAGCTTCTTTTAGCCAGATAACCACCATAATGTTACCTCTGATAGCTAGAGCTGTGGTTATAAATGTACGAACATTAGCTCACCTTTACATCCATGAGAAATGCTGGTGAGTGTCCTGGCTGCAACAGCCAGGATCAGGACCATCACTGTCACCCAGGAGTCATACATCTCAACTGTGCCGTTTCTCCAAAGTGAAACTGCACCTCTGCAGGTTTCTTTTAAACCCTAAGAGGAAGTATCAGCCTTGTGTGCAACTGTCTCTCTGTTGTGGAGCTGCACTGATATCTGTGCTCAGCGTTGTGCCACCCACGACATGGAGAACAGAGCAGCACTTTGTCTGTGTTGTTCAGAGCATCTGTGAAGGCGCAGCCATTCATCATCATTTGATCAGTGTTCAGAAGAGAACACAAGACAAGTAAAACAATAACAGAACAGGTGTTATGATTTTCAAATCATTTCATTACTTTAGTCATTCTGCAAAGTAAGCCATTGATTTTATAGGTAATCAGGGAGATTCAAGCTCAACATTACTGCGAACCCTGACAGAAACTCCATGTAATCTCGTTTTATACCTACACAAAGGTTACTTGAACTTTGACATTTTTGAAGGTGTCAGTAACAGAAATTTTAGAACCTGTGTAAGATTAGATGTGGAGAGTACATATGTCTGCAATAAATTTTGAGTACCAGTGTATTTTTTAAAAAAGAATAATGCTGATTTAATGTAATACTCAGGCATGGTGACCTTTGAGATTCTCTTGTTTTACTGAAAGGTTTGACTGTGAGTCATTCTACACGTTTTCTCCTGTCCTCTCCGTCCTTTACTGTAATGTCGTGCATCAGTCTTTCCACTGATTAACAAAGGCAAGGTTAGATTTCTCAGCTAGTTCACTGGCTCATTTAGGCAGAAATGCAGTCAATATGAAAGAGCAGAAAATGGCTTGGATCATGTGTGAACGCTGTACATCACCATACATTACCAGCTACGTTCTCTTTCACATTTTATCTGTGCATGTTCCCATGACTCTGGCACCAACTAACCTTTGTGGTTACATCTGAAGACACCAGAAAAGGGATGCTTATTGTTTGAATTTAGTTTTTTTATCTTGAATTTATCAATCTCATCACATGCATTCCCAAACAGATGGCAAGAAACAGAGAATGTGTGTGTGTGTGTGTGTGTGTGTGTGTGTGAGAGAGAGAGAGACAGAGACAGAGAGAGACAGAGTGACAGAGAGAGACAGAAAAAGTGACAGAGAGGGAGAGTGAGAAAGAGAAAGAGAGAGTCAGAGAGATAGAGAGAGATAGAGAGAGAGAGGTGGAGAAACAAGCAGAGTATTCTGTGTGACAAACTTTTGCGAAGTTGCGGTGAGTCTCGAGGGTGAGCGGTTGTGGTGGTGGTCGAAGAGCAGACCTAAGATGCGTCTTTTCTCCTACATATTTTGACTGTAATCCCAGTGTGACTAAAATCACGTGGATCTCACTGCTGCCTAATTTGGTGTTGCCGACATGTTCCCCCCCAAGGAGCAGTTGAGCAGGAGCACACTGTGCCTCCCACCACCTTTCACCCATCATGAAACAAATAAGAGTGCCTGACGGTAGTGCAGTCTGCTTCCACAGAGTTTTAATTGCATGTAAAAATTGTCTGTGCTCTCTATATGAAAAGTAAACAGCATACTAGATTGTTTGAAAAGATGGATGGTCTGGCAACATAGATTTGAAAAAGCACAAAGAGCAGGGCTGTATCACATGTATTTTTTCATAATCACAAGACTGACTAACACTAACATCAACAGATAAAATAGAATGTAGAATATTTCAAAATGCTGCTAACTGTAAGATGGTTTATTCCTGATGTGCAACTGAGCGGGCTCAGTCACAAGGGCAGCCTTTAGAGACGGTTCACTTGATGAAGCTACCTTTGTGACGCCCACACATAAAAGTGGGGAAGGATCCATCCTAAAACAATCTGTTGTTTGTTAATCAAAACAAGAGTCTTCTGAAAAAAACATTGGTCTCTGTGCGTAGTGCTGCTATATAAAACTATTTATAAAGAATTTTAAAAAGAAAGGGGTCAAAAAAGAAGTTAAAAAGAAAGGAAGGAAGGAAGGAAAGAAGGCAAAAGTTATGGAGCAAGGGGAGTTTGTGTTCACACAAACCTGGAAGAAAACTAGTCTTTTCCAAGGGCTGAATGGGAGAAGGAGTATGAAGAATTACAAACCAGTGAAGGCACTGCCAGGTTAACAGAGTTAGACACAGTCTGAAAAAGTGTGGTCAACTCCTGTGTGAAAACTATAACTAGTCAGAATATTACAATTTATGGATTTAAGAAACTAGTTTTTTTTTTTTCATACACTCATGTACTGTGTGTGTTCACCTGTTTGTTTTGCTGTTTGTTTAGCTTTTTGTCCACGTACTGCTTTGGGTGGATTATTGTGTTCATGTTTGATTGAGTATAATGACTGGCAGAAAAAACCAAGTACATGTAGATTAAAAAAAAAAAAATCCCATGACACGCAGTCAGTGTAACGTTCTGGAGAACGTATGAACAGAGGTGTAGGCTGAGTCTAATGTGGAAAGGCAAACTCAGACGGAGTAACCGCCTTGCTAAGTAACACACTTCAATAACTGTCAAGGGAGAGAACAAAGTGAGTATATAAAGATGGTATATAAAGAGTGGTATATAAGTGGTATATAAAGAGACAAAGGAGGAAATTGCTTTTTCCATCCACCATTCCTATACACGATACCTTATCCTATAGATCAGGGGTCTTAAATTTGGATACTAGTACCTCCTGGGGGGTACTTCACAGAATTAAAAAATGTGACTGTTAAATATTTTTTCACATGTAGCCTCCAATTCCTTTGAAAAAAAAAACCTTCACAAATGTACAAAATGTACATAAAAAGGGTAGTAGAAAGAAAAAAATGCAACAGAGGGTATACAAACCAGAAAAGACTGTGAACCACTTCTGAACAGGGTCGCAGGTGGCTTGGAGCCTGTCTCAGGCATCTTACTGTTATGGTTCTCCTTGGCGTTCTTGTGTGGTCTCACTCTCTAGTTTCCTGGTTTGTGTTTGTCTAGTGTTTCCACCTGTCCTTCATTTCTTGTTTGATCTGGTTTGTCCTTTTACTGGTGAGTTGTGAGGTATTGCTATTACTTTGTGCATTCAGTGCACTCCTGATGTTTTGATGTTGTTCTGCCCTGTATTCCTTGTTTCATCCTGCATGGAGTCTCCCTGATTGTGCCTCCATCAGGCTGTCTCGGATTTCTTCCTGGTTTCCCCTTGTCTTGTTTTCCCATGTGGACTGACTGTTTGGCATTTGACCATTTTGTTTTGATTTATGGTTTTGTTTTTTGGATTAAATTGTAATTGGACCTATTTTTGTGTTCTTGTCAAACATAACACCCAGGGCATTTTGTCATTAAAAATTAACCACTCAATACCAGCAATCGGGTACACAAAGCCAATACATCTGGGTTTCGGCCCATTTCATTTTCAGATATAATAATGCAAAAAAAAAAAAAAAAAAAAGACTGAAACAAAGTCTCACAGAAAGGTCAGCTCAAACATGAACACGTAAAAAAAATTTTAAGAGGTGAGAAAGAGAAAGACAAAGGAAGCCTAAGGAAGGTAAAGGAGGTGATGAACAGGAAACGCTAACCACTTGTTTGAATCGCTTTCACGATTTCCGGTTTATCTTTCATTCCTGTTTGTTAGTACGTGTTTGAACATAAACAAAAACCTTTTGAAGTTACACAAACAACAGTTTAGTTTGAAATCAAGAATCACTACCTACTTTCATAGTGCTTTTATGATTTCAAAAAATACATTAAATGTTGAAGTTTTAAAGTTGAACATAGTGTAAGAGAACTAATTATATGCACTCATTCGTTAGCTGAAAAAAACCTTTTGTCAAAATGTGGCAGTGAAACTATATATTATCCTCCTTGCAAACACACTGCACTTGAATAAAATACATATGCAGTGTGTTTAGTAAGCAAATAGATGTGGACAATGGAAAATGTGGACAATGAAGGTAGAGGTGGGGCGCATGGTTATGGGTGGTGTCAGTCCAACCCCACCCTTGGATGTGGATATGTACTGGAACTTGCCTTTCATTCTCCTCCTTCCTTCAAATCTCTCTGCGTGCTTACGTGTGAAAAGAACACAACATTGGCAACCGAAACTTTGTGCTTGGAACTGGGGGGTGAGGGTCTCAGCAGTGATTTTCTTACACTTTTTGTAGTGGGTATGACAAAATGATCAAAGCAAATTTCCCTCACATAAACTTGCTGTTATTGTACACCCATGAATTATGCTGGTTTAGTAATACACAGATCTCTCTTTTTTCCAACCAACAAGTAACAGCCTTAAATCACCATGAGTAAAGGAGATTGCTTTATTACTAATGTTCTGTCATAAATATTTTTGGTTTGGGGGGTAATAATGTGTAAAACATTTTAAAATATTTTAGACTACAAGGTGATGTCGTTATGACGAGAGTTTATAAAGACAAATTTCCTGTTTGGTGCCACTAGCGGATACTGTGGTTATGTTGTGCAGGTTCTCAAGCTTCACAAACAACAAGAATAATTCTGATCAAACACAACACATCAGAATTTCAGTCAATCAGTCAGTCATCTTCTACATCAGAATTGTACGGTTATATAAAACGGATGCATGGTTACGCCTCCATGAAGACTGCAGAAATGCACTAGTTCACCAGCATAGACTGCTGTGCATTTCCTCAGAAGATGCTGCTGTGAGATCTTGAAATCTCCACATATGAGTGTCATGATATGGTCCTGTCAGTTCCTCCTGTGTCCACTAGTTGATGCCCTTACCCCAGTTTTTCCAATTCCCTTGTGCTAATTGTCTTGTTAATTCTATCAGTAGACCCCACTTGTGCCTTGTTTCCTTGTACCTCCTTTATACACTCCCCATCTGTCTTAGTCCTTTGCTAGTTGTTGATAGCTGTAATGTTTGTTGCAGCCCTAGTAGCTGTATGTGTAGTGTTCTTCACCTTTGTTACCTTGTTTGGACTCCCAATAAACCTCCCTTTGTGCACATTAGGCCTTGACTCTCACTTCTGTCACCCAGAATGTTACACAATGAAGATATACAGGGTACCCCTTAAAAGGGAATTATTGTTAATTAGACTACTGTTCACAAAAGGTATTTGTTGTGCATCTGCATATAGAACATCTCTTTTACTTCCCTATAATTTTGCATTGTTTCTTTATATTGCAGTGACTGCTGTATGTGGCAGTGATGGTGATGGGGTCAGGACATGAGTTCAATTAGCTCTCAGAGCTACAGACTTGAGTCTTTGGCTCAGCAGGCTAATTTTCCTGTATTTTCCATGGGCAGTCACAACCCGCCTGCTCCCTAGGTATGTTACAATGGTGTCTGAAGTGGGATTAAATTACTTCATCTGAGATAGGACTACATTGAAGTGGGAGCAACAAGGGGGATAGTGTAGCAATCGCTGCATGTGGGTCGGCAGTAATGATAGTGATGTCACCCCCAGAGTTTGGGACATGAGTTTGATGAGCTCCCAGAGCTAGAGACTTGAGTCTTTGGTTCACTGGGCTAACCCTCCTGTCTGGTGTTCTGTGTGGGCAGCGATGACCTTGCCCTGTTACAATATGAAGGGAAGCTACTGTTTGTTCATTTCCCTTTACTTGTATGGCTTGTGTGAGAATTGCTTGACTTAATCATGTGCACTTTGATGACAGGACAGCACTTACTGTTAGTAGATTCCCTAATACTGTTGGACCTCATTAGTGACATGCACGTGTACTATTATTTATTGTAAGTCGCTTTGGACAAAGGCGTCTGCTAAATGAATAAAATGTAAAGGTTACTTAAAGAACAAAGCCTATAAGTAAAAAAATTGAAATAATTTATTGATTGTTTTCATATGAAAATACAGTTATTTCCATTTTTAGAATTTTAAATTGTATGTGGAGTACTTTTAGAGCAAGTGAACAAAATCAATAATCCATAGATGTAGAATGTGAATGCGTGAGACTGCGATCACCCACGGGAGGCATTGTGAGTTGAGTAGGCTGCTTCTGCTGAAGGCACAGTCTGAGGAACATCTCGCCTCCTTTAGTCCCACTGCTATTATTCATTCTGCTGGCTAATGTTGATTTACTTATTCCAGTATGATTAAATTGCTTGGGCGATGAATTTTCTATGAAACTATTAAACACGAACAACATAAGTAAAATTAATATTTTTCAGTCCGCACGGAACAGGCATTGAACAAGTTAAATAAAACAGTAACTCAAATGATGTCGGTTTCAGCAAAGTTCAGCAACCGCATGCTAAGAATTTATCATTTCAAATTACAACCTGATTTCTGCGACAGTTATGCTCTTATCAAAAGAGCAGAATGTCCACAATGTAACAAATTACAAAAATCCTCCTATAGTAAACAGTACGTTAGTATCCCTTCAGTATTTGTGTGAACCGTTACATTGTATGTTTAGTTATTATAGACCAATACGGAATGCGACCGCTACAACTGATGAAACAGACAAATTCTGCGTTAAAAATGTTTCATACAGTGCATCGTTTAAAAAACTTTATTTACGCAGTTTTGCAGTTGTAACAGATAGTGTTCCTCCAAAATATTCATCATGTTATTACTAAAATATATAAATGAAAGCCATACGGTATTTTCCCTTATGTGCATTGAGAATCCCTGTGCTGTGACTTCATCCATCCAGACGGTGGTACATCTGCTCCGCTTCTTTCTTCTCATCACAGCAGGACGGTCTCCTCGGCGTGTCATTAGCGCTGTGGACTGGAGGAGGCTGGTGTCTGGGCTGGTGGAGGAGGCTGGTCTCTGGGCTGGACAGGAAGCGGCGCAGCACAAGCGCTCACATCCCTGCTGCCTCATGGAACTGGGAACGTGAATCAGTGTGTCACGTATGGAGTTACACAGGCGTGCAATCGGAGCAACTGTTTGCTGTTTTGTGAAATCTGATTACCACACGTACTACTGGATCTTCTTAAACTCTTTTTTTTCGAGGGAGCCTTTGCTGCATTTAACCCTATAAACCAGGAGGGACGCATTCCTCTTAAATAAAGCCTCAGGGATTGTCTTACAGTGAGTGAAAATCAAACATTTCTTTTATCGATGTGATTCCTTTTCTAAATCTCGTTGTGCTCTGTAACAACACCGTAGATGTTATTGAATGTGTTTGCGAGAGAATGCAGAAAGCTGTAAACTGGGATCATTCATTGATTCGCGTCTCGGGCTGCAGAGGCAGCTTGTGGTGCCGTCGGATGTGATTTGGAGAAATGTGCGTGAATATCTCCCAAGCATGGAGATCGGTAGGGGAATGATCACTCCAAGGCAGATCGTGTGCTGTAACCATGTTGGAGCATTTGTTAGTGGCTGGTAATGGGAGTTAGTAAACCGATGGTGTGATCCGTGCATGATTCCGGTTTGCCCTTTATGTGGGATATAAGGGGTGTATGCCATAGGGATAGTGGCAGGAAAAATCCGCGGATATTTCCAGGCCTGCGGGGACTCGCCGCTAGGAAAAACACACCGGTATATACATTTTTGCACACGAAATATTGTGCATATCGTGTTTCTTAAAATCAGTAGCTTGGTCGTGGCAATATACGTTTAAAGGAGGATGTGTTGGAGTACACGAATTACTATTTGGGGGATATGGGCGTGTCGTGTCTTTTATCTTAATTTTCTTAAATAAAATCATTATAAATATTGACATTTAACCGAAAACTACACATTCTGTAACAGTTACAAGTAAATTATAATTTACAGTGCTTCGTTTTTTGTGCGTTAGGACGGGTAAAGGTACATGGCATATGTTAAATGCAGTCTCCACCCTATCTGCTTGCCAGGTGACGTTAGTGTCCATATCAAAATATTATCTTAGTGACCATGGGTATGTGTTAGATTTCTCTGGTTTCACTCGACTACGGTGCTACCTCAGATTTATTTTAGGTGGTTTGTCGAATGAAGTCATAGCCATTAATCTTTGTTTTTGGCACGTGTTATAACAAAAATTTCCAAATGCATATAAAGGATAATGTAAGCCCACCCCCCACTGCAATCTGTAAAATAGAAAAAAATGACAGTGAGAATATGGTGCAACAATACTTGACGAACTGTTGCTTTTGCAAATGTCTTCATGCGTATTCTTATAAAGAAGAGCTGCCCTGTGCTGGTCGTGTATGTGGTTAATGTGATACAGTATGGGGATTCATTTAATAAAATGGGTGTGTCCATTGTAGGGTCATTTATTTGTATACAGAACATAATGCCATACAACTAGTCATAAGTACTTACTAGCATGTCAATTTGCAAGATCCTTGCCAATGATCACATGCACCATACTGCATGCTGGAGGTAAAGACGCAGGTGTCAGGAGTGTCCCCAAAACTGTAGCCACGGCTATATCTCCGTAAGAGCACACCATGGGAACTCAGTGATGTCACTGAGTGTGTCCTGGAGCCACGCCCATGTGACACCCCTCTGTGCCCAGTTTCTGTGTGTGACACAGTCAGGGAATGTGGTTATTAATACCCAAAGGGGTACAGGGGCGTACCTGGGAACATACCTGTGCAGGAAAGCAGCTCGTGCTAAAGTTTGGTTCTGTCATTCCTCGGGGAAAGAAGAGTTGCATCCTAGAGGTGGGGAGTCATTTCGGACTGTGCGAAAGCTCGGTCTCATTGACCTGCACAGCCGAAACTCCTAAAGAACAATAGGGAGTGTGCAGCTCAAGGATAAATATACTGGTACAATATAGGCTACTGTAAGTTTGAACCGCTAAGCAATTTTTACTTCTATCCAGTCTTGTTATTTGGGACATTTTTTTTCTTTTAATTTGGTGACGTCAATGGGTGTAGCTGATTGTAGCTCCACATATGAGGACCACTCATAACTGTGCAAACTTACCCTTTTCTTCTCAGCAAAACTATTTTTGCAGATTCAGATAATGGTGTTGCGTTTTCAGGATGACTCTTCGCTGGTTTTGCATCATGTTGCATGTATGAGGTTGACAGGTTGTGTGTGGTTCTGCTAACTTCAGACATTTGGGTTGGGGGGAGGTTGTTTGAAAAGCAGTGCTTCTCATCTGTCTGCCATCACTGCATTGATCGTGTGTGTGTATGTGTATGTGTGAGTTCCTTTAGTTTAGAGGCAGCATGTTGATGTTAGAATCAGCCTCCTAGACAGTTGTTCTATTTGTAAATTTATTGTATGTGTTTATTCATAGTTTTTACAGCATCTGCCCTTGGACATTTGCAGTGCCTTTGCATCAGCCAGAGAGAGAGTGGTCAGCTGATGTGTTGTTCTCTAATCACATGAGTACTTTCTCCGCTCACTTTTCACAGTGTCACTCAGCCTATGAGGTATGGACGGGTTCAACACCAGTACAAAGAGAGCGGCCGCTCTCGGCACTTTCAAGCACTGACCTGGTGGAGCCTTGTGCTGTGTGCAGCTGATGAATCCCAGCCAGCTTCCTTCCCTCATCTTGGTTAAGTTAATGTGTTGTGCTGCAGGGGGTTCTTGGCTGTAGTCAAGTGACAAAGTCCAGATTTAAACAGTAATTGGTGCTGTGGACCTTGGTTCTCACACGAGGAGCTCTTTTTGAAAGGACCCGGCCTGCAGCATAATGACTGCTTCATTGCTTAAACACTCTGCTCGAGTGCTTCACAGAGATAGACCGCACCATCTATGCCAGAAGAGTACACTGGACATCAGGGCTAGCTGGCTACATGTTATACTCAATGAAACAGAAGCCTTACTAATAGTCATGTCTGCACATTTTTTCAGTGTGTTTGTCAGTTTGTCTTCTCCTCTACCATGGATATTCAGGATGTGGACTGTTTGGAGTTACACAGTATCCCAAATTGTATTTCTTTGTGTTGTGTTGGCTGGATGGTGGGATGAGACAGGAGAACCTGGTGTATGGTGTCCATGTGAATGTGACAAAGAAAGGGAAAGACCACAAAGAGATAGCTGGGGCTGAACTCAACCACCTGGGTGTAAGGGAGAGGGGCTGATCCCAACCACCTGGGTGTAAGGGAGAGGGGCTGAACCCAACCACCTGGGTGTAAGGGAGAGGGGCAGAACTCAACCACCTGGGTGTAAGGGAGACAGGCTGATCCCAACCACCTGGGTGTAAGGGAGACGGGCTGATCCCAACCACCTGGGTGTAAGGGAGAGGGGCTGAACCCAACCACCTGGGTGTAAGGGAGAGGGGCAGAACCCAACCCCCTGGGTGTAAGGGACAGGGGCAGAACCCAACCTCCTGGGTGTAAGGGACAGGGGCTAACTCCAAACCCAGATGGGTAACGGTGAGAGGCTGAATCCAAACCCAGATGGGTAATGGTGAAAGGCTGAATCCAAACCCCTGGGTGTAAGGGTGAGAGGCTGAATCCAAACCCAGATGGGTAAGGGTGAGAGGCTGAATCCAAACCCAGATGGGTAAGGGTGAGAGGCTGAATCCAAACCCACATGGGTAACGGTGAGGGGGGGTTGCACTTGGAGCTCCTCTGATGCTCTGTACAATTGAACACGAGTCCACAGAAGTGTGAAAAGTCTGGTGAGATTCACTGGAGCTTCCCTCAGCTGTTGGTCCTGTGCTTCACACACAGCCTCAGGTTTACCCCGTGTTCATTTACCCACTGCTGGACTTTGCTGAAAGGCCCGTCTGCCTCTCCTTTGTATGAGGCAGTGAAGAATGTGAAACAGGAGCTGTGTCACCCAAACCAGACCCTGTAACTAGGTGGGGGTGACACTGGTGATGGGGGAATTCATTGACCTGAGGGCCCTAGCTCTCTGGCTAGACATGAGTGGGCGGGGTGTGACTCTCAAACAAAAGAGGATAGCTGTAGTACTGCAGTAGATTATTTTTCTATGACATAATTTCTTATGAACCCTTTTAAATTTAATTAATTTATTATTATTTATTGTGTTACAAATGTCAATGGTCTGTATGTATTTGTGGTTAACTCCAGTTCTAGAGAATGTGAATTAAAAATCTCATTTGGCTTTTTGCAGTGACTGAATTCTACATTGGTGAAATGGTTCTAGCAGCAATGTGCATGTATGTACACACATGGACAAATTTGTTGGTACCTTTCCATTAAAGAAAGAAAAACCCACAATGGTCACTGAAATAACTTGAAACTGACAAGTAATCAATGATTTAATGAACATTGACTAATGTAAATCAGACATTACTTTTAAAATGTCATTCAACAGAATAATTAAAAAATCCAAACTAACAAAACTGGCCTGGACATATTAGTAGGTACCACTAGGATAAATTGAACACAATTTGACTATAGTGGCATGTTAAACTAAATTGTGTCCTGTAATTAACACCAGAGGTGTCTTCAGTCTTGCCATCAGTCAGTCAGCCTATTTAAATGGTGAAACGTAATCATTCTGCTGTTTGGTGTCATGGTGTGAACCACACTAATCATGGACCAGAGAAAGCAACAGAAAGAGCTGTCTGAGGAGATCGGAAAGAAAATTATCAACAAACATGTTAAAGGCTGTAAGACCATCTCCAAGCAGCTTAATATTCCTGTGACTACAGTTGGAAATACTATTAAGAAGTTTAGGGTCCATGGGACTGTAGCCACCCTCCCTGGATGTGGCCGCAAGAGGAAAATTGACGTCAAATTGAACAGAAGTATAATACTAATAGTCACTAAAGAACCAAGGACAACTTCCAAAGAGATTCAAGGTGAACTCCAAGGTCAAGGTACATCAATGTCAGATCTGTGACTGTTTGAGCAAAAGTGGACTTAATGGAAGATGACCCAGAAGGACTCCACTGTTGGAAGGGAATCATAAATAAGCCAGACTGGAATTTGCCAAAATGCATATTGAGAAGCCACAGTGCTTCTGGGAGAATGTCCTCTGGACAAATGATACAAAACTGGAGCCTTTTGGCAAGTTACATCAGCTGTATGTTCACAGACACAAAAATGGAGATTTCAGAGAACAGCTACTGTGAAACATGGAGTAGGCTCAGTTATGTTCTGTGGTTACTTTGCTGTGTCTAGCGCAGGGTGTCTTGAATCTGTGCAGGCTACAATGAAATGTCAAGACTATCAAGGCATCCTGGAGTGAAACGTAGTGCCCAGTGTCAGAAAGCTTGGTCTTAGTCGCAGGTCATGGATCCTCCAACAGGATAATGACCCAAAACACACAGCTTAAGAATGGCTAAAAACAAAACACTGGACTGTTGTGAAGTGGCCTTCTGTGAGCCCTGATCTTATTCCTATTAAACATTTGTGGAGAGAGCTGAAACATGCAGTGTGGAGAAGGCACCCTTCACACCTGACACAGCTGGAGCAGTTTTCTCACAACGAGTGGAACAAACTACCTACTGATTACAGTGATGGCCTCAAAAGGCTGTGCAACAAAACATTAGGTTAAGGGAACCATCATTTTGTCCAGGCCAGGTTCGTTAGTTTGGTTTTGAACTGTGATTCAACACAATTGTTTAAAAAAACTGTGATTTTCAACAGTCCATGTTCATTAAATTATTTGTTACTTTTGTCAATTTTAAGTTATTTCAGTGACAATTATGGGTTTCCCTTTCATTAATGGAACTGTACCAACTTATTGGTCCACGTGTGTATATCCAGGGTTTAGTGGTGAAATACCACTTTTTGTGAGAGATGCCTTAATATGCTTTAAGTTGTTCAGAGGTGTAATGGATGCCTGGTTGTCCTGTGTAACAGGGCATGATTAGCAGTGCTCTGTCATCACTATGAACTTTATGATTTGTATAAGCAGGTTTGCTGGAATTTTCCAGAATTTGCCAGTCTGGAAAAATCTTCTGAATTGGCATCATCTGGCATTTTCCAGAAAGATCTGTTATATTCACAAACCCTGATTTTTTTAAATAAAAATGCTGATTAAACATTTTAATTTGCATTTTGTACACATGAAAGTTATAAACGTATATGCACGCAGTTATTTAGGCTAGCTTCACCTTCATGTCAGATATTTTAACTCAGGTTTGGTCATGTGTCAGTTATGCATTGTGAATGAGCAAATCAGTTTCACAACAGGAGAAAATAACATTATGAGAAATACACTACAGACTACAAAATGTGAACATTCAGAGCTACCATCAGAAACACGGAAAGGTCAGTTGTATGGTCAGTCCATGTAATATGATGTTGTCTGAGACTGTACCAGACTTCAGTGGTTAAAGGGCTCACTGTCTGATTCATTATGTACAATTATGGTTAATGTGGGTCGACTATATTAAAAGCTGGACACAAAGGCCAGACAAATATTTCAGCAAGTGCCTGAAAAGGCTGGTAATTGTTGGAATATTCCAGAAAGTTTCTCTGGCCCAGCAAAATCTAGAAAATACCAGAATTTACCCAACCCTGTGTCTGAGCAATATACACTGTATGAGCTGTAGTTTTATCAACTTTATGAGCTGTACGTATGAGTTGTAGGTACATCAACTTTACAAGCTGTGTGTATATCAGCTCTATGAGCTGTATGTATATCAGCTGTATGAGCTGTATACAGGATGTTTGCTGCACTTGTAATCTTATTACTGTTTGTAGGTTTTTTCCAAACCATGTGAGTACAAAGAGGGGGAAGTTCATAAGGAACAATAATTAATATATAGCTGTATTAGTGCTGTGGGCATATTTTTTTCCAGCAGGTGACTTTGTCCTACCACTCCCTCGGCAAACTGTTTTTCTCTGGAGAAGGTTTAATTTGATTAAGGTAGTGAACGTAGGTGGGTTCTGCTTAACTATGTGAATAAGTCTGAGGCCAATGGACAACCATTGGCCAAATGTCTTTCTGTGTGTGAAAGAAACAGGCTGGCATGTGTGTTTTTCATTTGTGTCAACAACAATTTAGTTGGTGTTAAGACTATGTGAAGATGAAGGCAAATATGTACCTGTGTTAAATAATTACATAATTAGATCTTGGCATTTTGACATGTGCCATATGTACCAGTGTATGTTTTTCAGTGAAATTCCAGCTGAGTGCAGTAAAATGTGCTGGACTTCCTTTGTTCTCCTGTATTCTGCATTAATCATTAATCTGTGACCTCACTCTTAAATGGTCTGTGTGTCTGTGTGTGGGCAGCAAAAGCTGCTTGTGGCATGACACTGAATGTAATGTTAGGGTCGTGGTTCGGTTCTACAGGGACGGCTACCCTCACCCTGTCTTCTTGAGCACCAGGGCAGTGCAGTCTAGTCTGGCTCAACAGAGTAAAGAAATTAGTTTGGTGAAATGTAGGTAATGTGAGAATGAGTTAGAATGACATTTTTTAGATCAGTAGGGTAGAGTTATATAGAAAGGTCATCAATGAAAGGTCATCAATGAAAGGTCATCAATGACAGAAACTGAAGGTGAATGAGTGTGTTGACTTGAACACATTTTCTCATGGGGAGTGTACAGGAGTGCACAGGAGTGCACAGGAGTGCTCAGGGATGGTGTGCTCTCACTGGTGGGTCCCCATTAGGCCATTGAGTGATGGCTTTATATTGACTATGGATTTTGTCTCGCTTATCAGCTGGCCGTTTCCATGGCAAAAGGCATCCCTGGCTGATTGAGAGCAGGTAGGATGTGAGGACATGATGAAAATATGAGGCCTGAAGAATTGGAGAAGCACGTGTCAACTTGGAGGCTGAACCTCCAACAGTATGGGTGCTTTCACGAGATCCTGTCGCCAGTCATTGTGCTAGTTGTGGTCCATGCGTGATGTAATGGACTCATCGCTAAGCAAGTACGGGTCAGTAAAAAGCGTTAATTTGTAGTTACGTTTAAGTCTCAGACCACGCTTAGCACACGGCTGCACATAGCCTCTCAGCATGGAGACGTTTTCTGTGTTTTTCAAATTTCTGTTAATCTCTCAGCACTGTTTTGTCATCACCTATATCAACATGGTTTTATGATAGAGGTCGTCATCTTGTCTTTCAATTTAGAAAAAAAGGCCTGAAACACCTTTATGTTTCTGACTGACTCTTCCAGTTCACATTGTAATTTCTTCCCTGACCCAACAGCTAAAATTGTCTGCACTTGTTGGTTGTGCCATTTGAAGTGTTAGATAATTATTTGCAGGCATACACAAATGTGATGAGATTTAATAAAGGGAAAGTATAACACACTGGCAGATTGAGCAGCATTTTCACGAATGCCATCCCTCTCTTCTCCTACTGCTCCTGATGCCAAACATTTTTCAAACTTCCACTAAAACAGGACTGTTGCAATACACCCATTTAAAATTTTTTTTCCTCTTGATTTTAATTGAAATGAAAAGTGATCCATGAACTACACCAACGTCAACTGAAAATTTAAGATGATACTAGCGCACGTGAAACAGGATGACCCAAGCCGATGACTTCACTAAGATGTTTTTGTGCACGCCGGAGCAACGTGACTAACACAGTAGGGTGTAGGCGAGTGAGCGGTGGAACAGTGTACATTATGGATGTGCCCGTGTTTAAACTCCGCAAGACTCCATACAGTTCTTTAATAGTGGTCACCTGACTCAGACACATGTAGTACAACCTCAGGAGACCAGTGAGCCCTACTCCTAGGCAGTCACTGAGTTCTCGCACGTGTGTTGGCTTTGCTGGCATGGGGCAGCATGTAATTAAAATTGTACATTGGTAAGACATCTATTAGAGTCTTGGTTAGATTCTCTGTAATTCCAGTTTCTTAGTTTTTAATGGGTTTATAATTTGATCTTGTATAGCTGGTTGACAGTAAACAGCCATGTAAACAGGGTTCTGGGAATGCATTGTTGCAGTAATATGATTTGAACAAAACCACAGTATAATTTTTTCTCTTTAGCAGTTCCTTAGGCAGTTGATGGGTGGTGAAGCAGGAAATGATCACTTTTTGCTGGTGTATGTGGAGAACAGAGAAAATTAAAAATGTGTTGAAAATAACCATGTCACTGTAGTCCTGACAATCAGCCAAGATGTTTGTATTATTTTTTCTAATGAAATATGAAAGTAAACAGTTCGTTCCAAGTGGAGGTTTATGTAAGTAAATACGTGTTTTAGGATGAACTCAGTGACTTTATAAATTTCAGAACCAGTGATGGAGGTGCTTGAATTTGTTGTTGACATTAAAAGATTGTTCCCTGCTTTAAATTTACCGATATATCTATGGTGTTGCTGTCTTTATGGGTTAAACATGTTGTCTGTGTTATCAGTAATTAAACTACTGTTAGTTACCTCTTTTGATGCCGATTCTGTTTTCAGTGGGGTTGGGTTGGTGTTGTGTTCTTTTGAAGGTTAAACTGTATCCTCCCAGGGTTTCTTTTTTTTTTTTTTTTTTTAGGTGATATTGTGGAGAACTTACTTTGTTCAGATGACGATTCTTTTAGTCTGTCCTTTTTTGAATTACAATGGATGCCTGGTGGACATCCCCCCCCCCCCCAGCTGTTGGCTTGCAGACAGATCATTCTCTCTGCTGTGCTCTGTGCTGTGGGGGCCACAGGGTAAGAACCTTATCCTGACTTCTGGTAATGTGAGGATCACAACCTGACAATGACAAATGAGGCCTTTCTGATGTGCAGCTACTCTGTTCTCCAAATATCCAACTATCTTAGCAAAAACGACACAATTAATGTTTCTTAGGATAAATTTAAATAATTAGGTTAGGAAATTTGTGTTATGTCAGATATACTAAATGGACTGCGGTGTGTTTTGAGCTTGCATGATCTTGGTTTAATGAAAAATGTGAATATTTGTGTATAACATACAGGTGTGTTTTTGGGTTAGTTTTTCCCTAAATTTGATACAGTAGCATTAAAACAAATGTGTAAAACAGAGTAAGATATTTTTGTCTTTACCTCTGCTGGATTTCTGTATCAGTAGTTATTCACAGTTAAAATTGTTTAAAATAAATGTAATTTTAATCAGTCTGTTTGCTTATTAAAACTGTGAGTCCATTATCTATATATACTACAATCAAGAAATGAAAGATAATAAATTATACTAAAATGTTATTCAGATATTAAAAAATGGAAGAATAAATTAAAATGTGAACAGTTAAACAAATACGGGTGCTTATTATAAATGATGGTGCAAACTTAAGTAAAAGTTGCTTTGTTTCGGCTTTGTCGTGTTATGACCATGTGATCCACATGGGCTCATGCCCGCTCACAGCATGGAAACAATATGGGAAATTTGAGTCCTTTTGTAAAGTGTGTGTGTAGGCTTTGAATATTTTTTTCCAGTAAAAAAAAAAAAAAAAAAACTGCATTACAGTATATACATTTTATGGTAGTCAAAATTGTGATCTTATTGCTTTTTAGGAGAAGAATTATCATATCTTTTTCATTTGAATGTATTTGAAAGTAAAAACTGAAACAAGACTGCTATGATTTTTTGTGAATGAAATTTGTGATGCATGATTTTGGCTCTTAAAACATTTCTGATACACTTGTGGCCTATTCAGAAGCATGTTTCTGTTCACATGCTACAACACCCACATGACTCACTGGATTTTTAGGTGGATATAAATTTTAATTTCTTTGGCCCTTGTGCTGAATTGCCAGAGCTGTAAGTGGTCCTGGTGATTCTTTGGCACATTTCCCCTTTGCTGACTAAATGGATTTGTTTCGTACGTGAACGACAGAAGGGGAGGGGCCATGTTGGTTTTAGAATCGCAGTCTGCAGGCTCTCAGTCATGTGTGGGACCATCACATCAGCAGCTCTCCCCTTGGATGCTAACGCTCCTGCACGTGTTGCAGTTTACAGGGGAGGCAATGGATGTTTCAGCCAGAACACCAGTGTGTTCTTTGCATCCAGTTTATCACAGCACTGTGTCTCTCTGGTGGTGCTACAGTGGTCCTCTGAATGCCTGGTTTGCTGCAGAACCAGGACATTGTTGGCCATTAGCAGCTGGTATTCAGCATGAGTCTATATAGCTGAGGCACTTTTGTGCCCAGAGCTCACACACTTCAGTGTTAACAGAATATAAGAAAGCATCATAGACGTTAGTTAGTTGGCTTAGGGCCGACTATTAACATGGTTTAAAAGCTGTAGAAGTTATGGTACTGTGTTGGGAAGACTGTAAAGAGTCCTCCCTCTACTTGTCCTTTTTTCCTCTTTGGATGGGGGGGTACGTCATTCCCATGTCACCGTGGGAACATTCCTGCTTTTGCGTGCTGTTTAATTCCTGCCATGTGTTTGGAGACAGACCGCTGTGACCCAACTGTGACGAATTGCTGTGCAAGTGCTCTGCTCTTGTCTCATTAAATCTTAACTTAGGAGCCCTCCCCCCTCCGCAGCCCCCAGCAGCAGTTTGTGAATATGATAAAAGTGCTGCAATGCGGAGGTCAGGTTTGAGGGGCCTCAGTGAGTGCTGGTGTGGGTGTCGATAGTGCTCCTTCCAAACCTGTCTTCAGCCCGGCTCCATCCTGCTAAACGAGATCCAGGCCTGGATATAACAGGGCTTAGCTGCACTCCTTCCCTGGGGACAGTGAGGAGGAATCCATGGGCCTTCATCTGATCCGCACCACCTTCACCTGTCCATCCGTGCAGCTGTCCCTGTTCAAAGCGTGCTGTAGATCCGTAGTAATCCATCTCCCAATCGCAGGAGTGCTGATTGTTCCCATTGATTCTCAGGACGTTTTACACGACCTCACCATTGCACTCATGTGTAGGTTTATTGTTTTTTATGACTGTCGCTGTAGCACCACACCGATCAGTACGTGTCGCAAGACTTGAACTCTGTCCGCATTACACAACATGCTGTTGCGTAAACGACCTGGTGAACAGCCCCAGCTGAGTGAGAGTCCGTGTGCAGTGCATTAGCACGAGTCCTCCTTCAGTCAGCCCTGGGTTACCTTTACCTTGTGAAGTCCACTTTACGCTCTGTAGATCCTCTTCAGGGAAGAAATTGATTAGAAGGGAAATGCAAGAGGGTGAAGGAGAATCTGAAGGCTTTGGCAGGACGGTCCTGCTCCTGCACCAGTGAGAATAATTTTTCGTACATTCTGCCCCGTGACACCATGTGCTATCTGCTTTGTGAAAATCATTCCTCTGCAGATGCTCTGGGAGAATTGTGGCTGCTGTAAACCTACCGTGACTCTGCTCTCACCCATGTTTGCTGTAAAACTCTGCCTGCTTAGCTTGCAGGTCCACAGACAGTGATCTTCTCACAAGTTTTTGTTCCACTTACTCATGGAAACTGAAATTCTTCTGGTTGGTCCCAAACCTCTTATTTCCTGTCTGCCTGACTTAAGTTGATGTAAATGTGGTTCTAGTAGAACCTTCATTTATGGTCCATAAAGTAGGTTTCATTTTTGATCACTCTCTTACCTTTCAGGCCCATGCTAGCTCTGTGGTTCACACTGCTCTTTTACATATCTTATCCATTGCTTTTCTTCATGCCCTTCTCTGTATTAAAGAGACAGAATCTCTAATCCACAATTTCATCAATTCCTCTCTAGGTTACTGTGATGCTCTTTGCTGGTCTTCTCTCCAACTATCTCCCCAGATTATAGTATGTGCAAAATACTGATTATAATACTTATATTAATTATAATAAATGCTCTGTACATTTTACCCCAGTAGTTTGACTTACATTAGGTGCTGGTCACATTCAGAATCAGATACAAAGCACTACTTATCTCCTACAAAGCTGAGCCTCATCGTGGCTCACTCGTCTTTATGCTCCGGCAGGTCCTCAGGGTCTACCTCTCTCACTGTTTCTACATTCACATTGTCTTTCATTAGTGGCAGGTATTTAGCGTGGTAGCACCTAAACTCCGGAATGCACTTCCTCAGAGACCAGAGATGTCCCACTTAACGCGTCTGTTCCAGCAGTGCTACAGGGATCCATCCAGTTTGCAGTGTTACTTGCTTTTTTGGTTATGCTGTTATGTATTTTGTGTGTTGAATGTGATTATTCGGAGTATCTGTATTGTAAAGCATCCTTGAGTGTGAGAAAGGTGCGACAATAATTAAAACGTTTGTCATTAACTGTCGGTTGGCTTTTCCCGCTGCTCTTGCAGTTTGCAGTCTGTCTTGTAGAAGTTGAAGTGGTGGTTTTCTTGACTGCTGATATCCAGGAGGATGTGATTCTGCTGGTAGGCAGGTTAGGCTGAGGAACCCCAAGCTGGGTCACCTCCTAGTCAACATGTTTGCATGCAAGATGTCTGGTGGGAAACCACTTCAAGAAAAGTGAAGAAAAAAAAAAAAAAAAAAAATGTAGACCACGAAGGCATACTGACGGGGTGGGGGTGAGGGCTGTCACACACACCGCAGCGTGTGGTGGTCTCCCCTCCCCCACCCTACTCTCCCTCTCCTTCCTCCTACCCCCCTGCCACACACAGATGGTGAGCAGTGCCTCTGTCTTTACTGGTGCTTTTCCACTAGCTCACTTTAACCATGCCACCCTGCACTGTGCTGAGCTCATGACCGCTCCACTTTGTACCTGATCCATACCAGACTGTACTGTGCTAGGCAGGCGGCACCTCCAAAGTAAGCTGGACTCCTCCTCCAAGAGCATTGCAGTAATGTGGGTGGCTGGAGTGTTTCATGATTTATTGGACTGTAGGCACCAAATGTGTGTTTGATCTTAGAAAGCATCATTCCACTGTTCTGCCATTTTGGTTATTTTTTTCACTAGGACTTTAGAAAATATCAGTAAAGTGCTGTTGTCCCATGTGAAATCAATACATTATAGATTAGAAGAAGCTGCAGGTAGGCTTCTTGAAGAGACAATAGATTTCAGTCATAATTATTATTATATTAAGTACTACTACTGCATGGGCTGGACTGTGTTTGAGGGCTCCAAGGCTTTAGCTGAAATTCTGTAACCCACCAGAAAAGTGCAGCAGCCCTGTGTGAACTGCCGTAGGCACTGCAGTCTTTTTCTAAGCATGGTGTGCAGCTGTTGGTCCAGGTCAGTGAACGCCTGGTCAGCTGTGGTATGAGGTCATAACTCGAAGGGTGTTGACCCAAAAGAGGGAGAGGAGGAGAATTATGTGTTGGTGCCAGAGGAAAAGGCGGTGAGCAGGATGAAGTGTCCTGTTCCAGTGCCCAGTCCATTTTATAGACTTCAAACACTGCTGTCACAGAGCTCTCTTTTACACTTTGGGAATTCATAGTAACCACTGAAGCTGGGTTTGCTGGATTTTTACTGTTTATGTAGTAAAGTACAGCAGTACAGTGAGGTGACTGTTCAGCATTGAAAACAAGTCAGTGCTGTGTTTCAGGTGGCATGTGCCACCTTGCAAACGCCTGATCTCGAAAACTGAGCAGAAGTTAGTTAGAGACTTAGAGCATGGGGACTACATGGAAACATTGGGAGCCATCTGTGGTGTTCTGAAGAGGAACACCATAGCCTCATCCAGGACCCTACCAGGAAAACCAAATGGGTGAAAACACAGGACAGACCTTCCGTACTGGGGTCCATGTGGTCCTGAAGAGTTAGGCATGACTACATGACTTAACTATTTTTACAGCCTTTGTTATCCCTCCCAGAGGATTTGTTTTCTTGTCTCAACATCTTTTTTTAGCATTTAGTGGTTAAGAACTGTAAATGCAACAATTTAAAGTGTAATAATAGCCACCAGGCCCACAGGCAGATTTAATTTAGAATGTTCTAAAATAGCTGTTTTTCCACACTAAAACAATGTTCATTGCCAGTGTGAGAGTACTGACTGTGACATTCTTCTGTTTGTGCCCTGTGATTGGCTCAGGCACTGGAGGGTGGGCGGTACCCTATAATGAGTCATGTCCTGTACACATGGGTGTGACCTTTACCTGCTAACCCACATCTCATGCATGTGTTGAAGATCTCTTTGTTCCCCTTGCAGCATATTTTGATTTTGGGCTGTTTTTATTGTACCCTGACCACAGCAGCCCCTAGTTTATAAAACTGGGCAGTAAAATGCTATTACTGGGAGAGTTAATTGGACTGTGCCCCCTTGTCTCCTCACTTCCTCTGAAACACTCTGCTTTACTCTCATGTTGAGGTGTGCGTAGTGTTCTTGTACAGATGACTTTACCATCTGTCATGCTGGCTGTTGCTGAGCCAGTGTGCTGACCGTTTGTCCATAGCTCCTGTTGAGCTCAGAGTGCTGCAGCCCCATGACCACACTAATGGTTCCATGGCTTCCATTTTGCTCCATTAAATGGAGTTCTTCATTACCTTTAAACAGTACAGTCTGGATTGTACTGTATATTTCTCTGGCACAAGTCTCCATCCTGTTTTTGCTTGTCTTCTCTCCAGCTTTCTTTCTCCCTCTCTCTCTCTGTGTTTGCCCCTGAATCTGCTTGACATAGCAATAACAGGAAGTAGGCCATAGGAGGAGTGGACTCACAGCTGCCAGGTGGCACGTGTGAGAGACACACAGACACAGGCTGTTAAGCAGACAGGCCGGCTGCAGTGTGTGTGTGTATGTGTGTATATGTGTGTGAGGGAGTCAGACCTCTGTTTCTGCTGTTTTAAAGCAGCAGCCACTAGAGCACTGCAGCTCCCTTCTCTGAAGCCTGTCCTCAGCATTTCCTGTTGTGCCTGTCTGCTTACAGCCATGTTCCCTGAGCAGACAACCCCCAAAGATCCATGTCTGTGCAGTGGCAGGGTGTGCACGGGGCTCCGGGTTACAGTGGATGTACTTAAGACGTCAGCTGTGGGCAGCACCATCACTGTGTATGTGCATGTTTGTATGAGCAAATGCAAAATATTATGATCTGCTTCTTGAAGCATGGAGGGGGTTGTATTTAAAAATGCCAATGAACAAGCGATTAGCTTCTTTCCTTTGTAGCTAATTGTAATTCTGTTGTAGTAATTCAATATTGATGAAGTCTCAGTTCATGGGTTTGGATCTTGACAAGTGGATTCCCAAAGATAGGCCTCATAAATAATTTAACTTGTGCTTATTCAGAAAAAGAATTGCCAAGCCCATGTGCAATAATAGAACAAAAGCTCTTAATAGAAATCTTGTCTTTGAAGACATTCATTGTGTTGGTGTAATGTGGCATGCTGTGGGACAGCTGGTTTACACACGTGTGCCTGCCACCTGTCACCTAGGGAGTGTTGGTGCCGTGGTTGACCGTTTTAGCGATGTCGCGACGGCAGGATCACACCCAGGGCGCCGGCACCCTGTCTTCCGCCCCAGCTGTGCGCTGTTATCATGTTTGTTTTATTAATGTCTTTGTGCATGCCTTTGCTGTGATAACCAGAGCGATCATGCTGTGCACGTTGGGTTCCAAAGGGGGGGCGGGGGGTGTGTGAGCTGTGCTGCCTTTTCATCCCCTGTTCCGAGTACAGTTTATAGGAGGCTAAATGAAAGTGTTAAATTGATACACAGTTTCTGAGAGCTGTGCTTTAACTTTTTTTGTGGTAAGGTCTGTATATCCAGGCTTTGAACATTAGTATTATTATTATTTGCTGCACATAAGGCAAGTCAAGGCAGAAATGTTGTAATTCACGTAAAACAGGAACGATACAATTCATTATTTCATGTATCATTCCAGAAATGTGTTCTGGATCAAAATGATGAATTATGTATGTATCAAGTCTTCTCCTAGTTAGCATCTCAGTTGTCCAAGTGAACCCTTCCTGACAGGGACCGTGCTCCAGGCGTCTACTTTAATGACAGAGTCCATCCATGTCTGTTGCTGGGTTTGCCCCAACATGTAGAGATGCTGAATGTCCAATGAATTGGCTCCAGGGTCACCCCGTGCACCACTGTGGGCCTGTTAGTAATAGGCTTGGTGCCCAACTTGTGTCAGGGTTCTGCAGTCCCGAACACAAGTCAAACTTTACGCAAGTCAGAATTGCTGGCCACGGTTCTATGTCATTTTTACATGTCACTAATGGAGCCTTCCCGTTTTTCTTGACGTACGTTTCATGGATGCTGTTTCTTCAACATGAGCAGAATCCTTCAAAATAGTGTTCGCTGTTGTTACAGACAACCCAAATGTACCAGTGATGTTTCACCACTGTCATGCGTCCGTATTATTTTCATTTTAGCTCCAATCAATGTACTTTCTTCTCAAAGATGACTCACGTTTCCCTTCACTGACACATTTACAACCAGCCATGGTTTTAATGGGAGAAGTAAAGAGTCACCGTGTGCTTAACTTGTGTTAACAAACACGTGGTAACTTGAGATGAAGGCTCTGTGTGTCTCCCTCATGGACCTTCGCATAGTGTAGTACGCAGCTCACACATATCGCACTGTGTGCCGCAAATATTTACGTTTGTGCTTTGCCTAAAGTTTGGGCAACTTCAGACTTATTTCAGACTTTTTACGTAACTTTGGAATTATGTATTTGGGAGTTATGTACAGTGTCATCAGTCTGTAATTAGAAAATTTGACAGATCAGTGTACATATTTCAGTTCCAGATGATGTGTAGAAGCCCCATCTCAGTCACTGTTCCTCTGTACTTTTGCCAAGGTGATGTAAACTCTTTGATCTGTAAAAGCAGATATATGTTCTAGGTGAGGGTCTCGAGCAGATGTTAAGGGTGTTCAGGACACAGAGGTCCTTTCCTGCCCTTTATTTTTGTGGCTGACTGCACGGGTGGGACTGAATTGCAGTACATGCATGCTGCAGGTTTTGTGCTTCCCAAAGGAGGTGTGGAGGGGGAGCACTAAAGCACAGGAGCTTCCCAAAGGAGGTGTGGAGGAGAGCAACCAAAGCACAGGAGCGAAGCCGCAGGGCATGTGAAGCCGCAGAGCTTGCACTTGATACTATTGGCTGTTACTAATAGACCGCAGCTCTGGATTCTGCAAACTCTACTGCTTATTTTCTGCTTTCTGTCAAAGATACATTAAATGTTATGCAGTTGCCTGTTGTCTTTTGGGTACGTACACACACACACACACACACACACACACACACTGGAGGACATCCACACTAACACCTGATAGTGGTGCTGATGACAGCTCTGGCTTCTTTGGGATTGTTGGCATGGCCCAGGCCCTGCAGTATGTGCCTCAAATGTGAAAGCAGGCTCTGACATCCAGCAACACTTTGCATACTCCTTATCCTGACTGTGATATTGAAGCTGAGTGACAACTGTGTGTGTGTGTGTGTGTGTGTGTGTGTGTGTGTGTGGGGAGTAAGAACACAATGCTCCTCTCTGCAACCAGACGCCTTCCTGTGAGTTGTGAAAACACCAGGCTGCCCACATATTCAATCTCTTGCATCGTCAAGCAATGGCTTTTGAGGTGCCATGGTTGTTTTTAATCAAACTTACTTTTATATAGCACCTTTTGCAGAATTTCGGCTGTGCTCTCTTGTCAACCTTGAGGATGATGGGTTTGCGCTTGGTTAAGGCACACTGAGGTGATGACTCTAAGTTTGCTTTTTAAAATGCAACAGAAGTGGATTCCACCATGCGCAGTTGTGAAATCTGCATGTACCGGAATGATTTTCAGGCCCAGGCTTGGCAAAATTAGAAATGATCTTGCTGCTATTCTTATGTAAAATTAATTTTTCTCGTCCTTATTCATCTTTGTTTCAGACGCAGTATTAGCTGCCAACCGGCTTCTCGGAGCGTCGATCAGTTGCGTGTGAATTCCGGGCGAAGAGGAAGAGTACAAAACCAAAGGTAATCACAGTGTAGCTGTCATTCCCTTGTAGTTCCTCACGAATACAACCTTCTGACCTGGTTGTATGTACCGGTAGCAGGCCCTAAATACCCTTCCTTTCACAGTATAGATGCTGTTTTTTGATATTTAATGTGTGGATCCTCTTGTCTGGCGCTGAATATTTTAAGCTAGAACAGGTGCATTCTCCACTCTTACATTCATCTTGCCTTCCTGACTGGATGATTCTCTACAGCTTTGGTTCTTAGGCATCATAGCATAGAATTTCCACAGTACTCTACATAATCCTTATTTGATGTAGATTTATTGAGAGGCATATCAAATCTGCTTCACCATCAGTCATGTGCTGCAGTAAGTTTATAAATCACATATTTGGTAAAAGAAAGATGATGTTGACCTCTTCAGATTCCTGTCATAAAGTCTGGTTTAGGGGTTATATAATTGAAACTGTTTGGTGCTGTATAGATGGCTGACATTTTGGTCTGCTTTGTAAATTGGTAGCTTTTCTGGTCTAGCATGAGATCATAATGTCCTGCTTTCTCCAGGAAGGTGGATCTGCACATTTGCTCATGTGACATCCCTTTCTCTATGCATGATCTGCAATCTGTAAGTGCCCTTACTGGGTCTGCTGTTCATGCAGTTTTAGCTGAGGGAAGGCAGTGTTGGTCTCTGTGAATAACATCTGTCTCATGGATGACGTGGGCACAGACAATTAAACGTTGTATACAAACTGGACTTTGCATTCATTGGCTGGCCACTGGCATTGGGCAGGCTTGATCTTTAGCCAGTTTGTGCTATAAAGTAGACAGTTCAGCAAGGTGTACTGGGAATAATGTAGTGGATGTTTGAGAGCACTGGCTTTTTGTTTGTGCAGAGCTAAAGATCGTCCCCTGAGGACAAAAGGGAAGTGTTCAGTCTCAAGGCTAACAGTGTGACTCAGTCTGCAGAGAGTTCACACCATTCAGTCTTCTGAACGTCTTGAAATTCTTCTGTGTTCTAAGACGTGATGTCATTTTGAGGCAGAAGCCTAGACTTGCTGGCCTAGCCCTGCTGCTTTGGGTATTGCTGTGAAGATTTACAGTGTTATTTCTTACATTTTTCATAGTGAACTCAAAATGACTTGCTTGACCGTCTGCATGAATGTGAGTTGGCTTAGCAAGATGCTGTGTTTCCAGGTGTGGGCGGGAGGTGGACTGTTTGAGAAGCAGGCATCCTGTCTTCCTGTATTAGATGACATTCACCAGTGCTCAAGTTCTCATGACTTGGCTGCCACTGGCTGACAGTTGTGGCATCTCCCACAGAGCTCCTGGAAGACATGCTGAAAAGCATAATGTGCAGCAGACACAGGAGACATCCTGTCCGTGTGATGTGTATGAGCCTGCGTGCAGGTCACCACGGTGCTTGGTCCTTGATGGAAGTCATGGATCAATGTCCTTGTGCTGGCAGGGTGTTGGTTATGGGAATGTTCTTTTGATCCACTCTCAATGTTTCTTCTACAATTCCCAGTCAAGCAGACATGCATTTCCTCAGCAGTAGAAAGTGTGCCTTAGATGTGTCTGTGATTTTGTCTTCAGTACAGCTCCTGATGTTGCCGTTGAGGTGACACTAGATTAGTGTGCCCTCCACCTCCCCTGTTTTCTGTGAACTTTTGACTAAGCAGCATGAGCATTCAGCCTACCTGGATGTCTATTGTTTCGAGCACAGAGTTTTAGCAGTCCATTGGTACCGTGCTGGGAAGGTGTTTGCACTTGTCCAGTTGTGCATCTGTAACCAGTAACATGGTGTAACAACTCAAGAAGCACACACGGACTTGGGATCCTCTTTGAAGAGCCGCAGTTTTTATTAAACATGGCAAGGCGCAATCCGTGAGGGTAGTCCAGAAAACAAGGCGGAAAGTTGTTGATCCATGGAATGGAGCCAAAACAAGGACGGGACCTGGAAAAAACACAAGAGGTTAGTGAGATCTTGGAAGTTAGGGCAAGACATCACACGCTTTACACCCAGCTGTTGTGCTCCATGTCTACTTACGCTCTTCTCTATGACCGCTCACGGCTGGTCGGTACTGACGAGTGGGACGTGACACATGGTCACTAATATTCAGAGTAAGGAGCAGTGAGCAGGCTTCTGTCTTACAGTATCCTTCTGCTTGCTTTGTTCCCTTGTTCAGTCCCAGTCCCAATGCAGGTTTCCCATTAGCTTTGTTACTTTGTAAAATACACTGACAGGCAGACATTCACACCAGCATTACAATCAGTACCTGTTACATGTAACACAAGATACTCAGCACGTTTCAAATGAACGTAACCTGCATTAACAGCAGTCATTTATACAGCACAACTCAACACATTCACTTGGAGCACGTTTATTTCAAATGCTGTTACATTAACTGGTGTCTAAATGAAGTGTTACTTCATGATGCACGAGGCTGAATGAACAGACGAGGGTGGAGGTGCTGGCATTTCTCTGAGCCAATAAAACAGCAGCGGTGCTGTCTGACATCACACAGGGGAAATTACCTGTCCACACAACTGGAAATTTAGGAATTGATGGAAAAGATCAAATAGAACAAAGCAGTGTCCAGTGTTAATGGTTTCTTGGAAGCATGACCCAGTATGACTAGTTGATAGCCAGTACAGCATTTTTAAAGATTGATCCTGGGTTTCTGGGTTTTTCCATTACCAAGTGTCCTTTGCCTGGTTCAGTGGCTCAGTGATTTGACACTGTCATACATGGAGTCAGGTAGAATAGACAGAACTCACTCCAGGAGGCTCTGGAGTGTCTCTGTTAATTGGTGCTTCACCTAGTGGACCTTAAACTCCAGGGACGCTTGCTGACGCTGCATCTCACTTGCACAGTGAGAGGTGTGGCACTGTTTTGTTAAGAGTCTTGACTGGGCCTGGGTCCTCCAGCTCCTTGGTTGAACTGCATCCTGTTGACATTTCCATTTTTGTCTTAAGCACACCGTGTACTTACGAGCTTCACGCACATAGGGAGGAGACACTGAAATGAGGTAGTCCTCACATCTGAAACATGGCTGAATTAATTAAAGCAGTTCTTCCCATTACCTGTTAACAGAAACTCCTTCACTCCTGCCCCGTTCACATGTTTCACGTGTACAGGAGCTCAGGAGCCAGCTGTGGTATCAGTTAAACTTTATATATAAAAACATTACAATTCTGCTGGAAAATGTATTTTGTGGAAAAAGGTATGCATAAATCTTGCTTTTTATTTTGCTGACATGCAGTCATCCATTTTATAAAGTCTAAAGAAGATTTTATTGGGAAAGACATGGTCAACTACCTTTCCAAGAATGACGGCCCTGAGTGACGAGGCGTTTTGGACAGGCTTCCATCTCGTTTGTCTCCCTTCTTGCGTTTCTGTCACTGTCTGTTACAGTTGCAGTGCATTACTGCCCCTGACCTGTATGCCTGGGCACGTCGCTCTCTCACACTGATGCTTGACTTTTTAGGTGCCCTCTCAGTCTGCTTTTTCGGTTTTTGTAACTGACTGTTGCTTCCCTCAGTGTAAGGTGGTCACTTTGTTTGATGGTGTTCATACTTTAGTACTATGATAGTAATGTTATAGTGTTTTAATATAATTAATGGTGGACTTTTACGTACCTTTTTCAAGTGAGGAACCTATTTACATCACTTCATGTTTTATTTTTAATAATAAAGTTAGTCCCACAACAGTGAAGTTAGTTTTCTGCTTTTTAACCCATCCCCCAGGGGGCGCAGTGGGCAGCCAGCTACATGCGGCGCCCAGGGAGCTACCGCTGAGTGTCTTGCTCAAGAATACACATAGACTTCCACATCCCAGCCTGATGTTGTGTCCATTGAGCCATCAGGCCATTTTATAGATATGGAGCTTAATGGTGAGTTTGGGTTGAGAAATTTTCAGACTGCTGGCAGTATTTTCCTGGCATTTGGGGGAAGCTCAGCTCCTGTTGAGCCAGTCTGGAGAGGTTGTCTGTTGCCATGGAGACCTTTTGGACCAGTGACATAGTGGAGGGGTCTGCCGCACTGTGCGCCCTGTTGCCGGGTTCCTGTTGCCTGTTCCGCAGCTGCTGAGAGGTCAGCGGGGGAAGGGTGGCACAGAGGGGGCATTGAGAAGGACTGCTGGGTGAGGTGGGTTGGTGTGCGTCATTGCTGTATGAATGGAACGTGTGCTGCCGATATGACAGGAAGGAGTGCTGCACCAAAATAGAGTGAGTTAACCCATGTCTAACACCTTGTTCTGTTGGTTGGTTTTCTTGATTGGCGTAAAGTTCAGTTTTCCTTGTCCAGCTTCTGTATGTGCCATTGTTTGATAGGAAACACTTTTTACGGGTACTACTGTGTGTGTGACTGTTGACCTTCTATTGGGAACGTGTGTATCAGCACCACACCCGTACAGCATTATGAGAGAGCCAAGGTAGAGGGACATTTGGGGTTTATTGAGGGATGGGTGTGCATGCAGGATAATAGGGAACACATGTGTGATGTCACACAAATGCAATGCACACTGGTGTGGTGGAATATTCAGCAGCATAACCTGGCACATGGCCCACAGGCTCAACACTGTCATGTCATCAGGTCATTATGGGTAGATGGTGGCGTGGTCTTGGAGGACTTGTGGTTTTCAACCACATATGTTACTGTTGTACACAAAGCAAGATGTTCTGTAATGGAAACGCAGGAATGTAACATCGTGAGATACTGGGGAATTGTTTTGTAGCTTTTCCCTGTCATTATTACTCTTGCATTCAGATGTTCAAGTGGAGTGTGAGGGTGAGGACATCTGCTTGTTCTGTGAAAGGTGAAAGTGGTGTGAATTGTGTTTGTGGACCTGAAGTTATAAATCAAACTGCAGAAAGGACTGGATCACTGTCCTTCAGGCTTGGCTGTTTTCACTGTAGTTTTATTACAGGCACTGAGTGAATTTGTGATGTATTTATTTTAACATGTATGTGAAATGTTGTAAGTCGCTTTGGATAAAAGTGTCTGCTAAATGAATAAATGTAAATGTAGATGTGTTTGAATCAGTTTCAGAGAGGGAAAACTTGTTAGGGCTGGTCTGTTACTTTCTCAGTGGGAATCTGTTACTAAGTAACCTTTTGAGCATGACATAACAGCCAAAAACTTTGTTTCCAAGGAACATCTTTGGTTGGGCTAGGGGGTGGGACAAGTGGGCTGTAATTTTGCTCAGATATTTCTGTTTTTTGCTTGCTGTTTGTGAGGTGTTAGTCAGTGTGTGTACATTTGTGTGCATGCATGCATGTCCATGTATGTGTGATCACATATGTGCGTGCGTGTATATGTGTATGTGCAGGACCAAAAGAATGAGAATTAGACGTGGTTTTATCCACATCTTTCTTACTTGTCTGAAGTCAGTATTTCACAAACCTCAGGGGACATGGTTTTTCCTCCTGCTTTTGTTACATATAAAAAAAAAATGGGTGTAACTGAATCTATTCCTCTCCATGGTGGCTGGAGAGCTGCAGCTACCCTGGAAGGTCTGCCAGGCTTCTGCTTGCTGTGGAGATGCAGGTTGACTGAGGTCACACTCCACCTCTGGCGTGGGAATGTTCAGCCTTTCTGGGACTGCCACTTCAACATCTTCACTTGCCGTCTCCAAAGACCTTAACAAAAGAGCCCATCTATGAGCAGATCTTAAAGCAGGCCATGAGTTTTGAAGTCTTCTAGATGATAGTTAATGAGCTTTTTTTTCTTCCAAAGGGAAGACTTCCAAAGCTGTATGTGGGCTTGCCTACTATATATAAACTTTCCAACTTTACAGAGCTGGCAATGTAGAACAGAAGTGTAATGATTGCAGCCAGAGCAGAGATAATAGTCACCTCTCGGGACGGATGCTCCCTCTGTACAGTCTTTTTGTCCCTGGTTCAAGCATGGATGCTGTTGATGACTGTTATGAGGTACTCAATTCTGAAGGCTACCAGAGGGAGAGAGATGGCAAAATACCCCAGACCCTGTCAGAGTGGACTGGTCCAGTCACATAAAACACAACAGCCTGATAAAAGGCCTTGTATGCATATATATGTCATATAGTACAGAGTTACGTGGACATTGTCTTAACGTAAATGTGGATCTTTGCATAGTGTTTTCATTGTCAGTGTCTTAGGTCTGTATTGTTCAGTAAATGTTTCAGGCCACTCTCACCTCCCTGCTCGCCCTCCTTGCTAGTGCTGTCTTTCCTGATGGTTACTGTCCAAACATTCCTGAAGACCCCCCCTTCTCTGGGCCCAGTCACTCATTTCCAGTTTTTGGCTCCAGGGTTTGACAGGTGGCTGTTTTTCCATCTCTTCCAGGCCTGTTTCTTGTAGTTACCAGCATTGGCCACTCTGGGTTGACCTCACAGACGCTCCATTCATTTTGTGTGAGCTGAGGGCTCAGTGAGGGACCTTTTGACACAATTTGCCACTCCTGCTCCTCTCTGAGCTTCTGAACTGTGTCCTGGAATTCCTGGCAATAGGTGCTCTGTCTTTCCACAGAGTGCCCCCAGAGGAGTGCTGGGGGGTGGGGTGCACACGGTGACGTTATTGTGCTGGTTATTAGGGTTACTGGGGTCAGATTAGAAGCACAAATCAAGACCTGCCACACAGCCCACAGAGGCAGTCTCTGTCGATGCTTTGGAGCTTCCTGTCCTGTAGGGCATTTACGCATCCATATTTTATCACTGACACAGAAGAACAGAAGACACTGTATGTGAATACTGACCAGCAGTTAGACTATGAAAGAGGAAAGAGTTGACACTTACTGGGTGCCAGTGGAGTCCTGGAGTTATGAGGACCTGTGCCTCTGTCTGAACTGGACAAGGGCTGGACTCAGCACAGGGAGGAGGGGGAATTTGGTGAATAAGGCTCCGCTTAGCTCCTTCGGGAAGCTTTGTGTGGCCTCGACAGGAAATAAGCACAGAGCGGAAGATGTTGAGGTCATCTTCCCACAGCCGAACTGGGGTTTTACCGCTCACAGTACAAACATTTAGCTCCATGATATGAGGGAATTATTTGAGGTTTTGTTTCAAACATCCTGCACTGTGCCTGTAATCAGATTATGATTGTTCTTTTCCATGGGCCTTTATGAACCTTAGCTGACCGGTGTCTTTCCAGGGGATGCGTAAGACTCCGTGAAGGTTTTGTGATGAATAAAGGCCTGGTCATTCTGCCTGTGGCAGCTTCTAAAGGGGAGTGATCAGCATGCTCTCTGATAATGTCACACTTCAGTGTTACTCCTTGTTTTGGATGATGTAGAAGATTCTGAGTACAGCGAACCCAGGATACTGAACACTGCAGAGACAAACGTTCTGAGCACCCAATGGTGAGCTCACTTCCTGCGTTTTTTTGGGCCTCTTAGCCGCTTCTTTGGTGGCTTGTGTACATGCATGTGTTTGTGTGACCTGGCAACAGTAACCGAGTCTTCACAACCTGAGATCAGGATTTAGCTGATGATCATTGTATGATTATAACGGAAATCAAGGAGCAAAGCACATAATTTCCATTTGATTAGTCTGGATTAGTGTTTATGGCCCTTTTTTGTCTATATAAACATAACTGGCAAAGAGTTAAAATGTCACCACTCACCGTATATGCTGGTAGGATGGTGTGGCTACAGCCAGGCATGGATCCAACAGAGGTTTGAAACTGTACTGCAAGAACCGCAGTTGATCCACACCTGTTTGGCGAGGGTAGAAATCTGTACTCAGAGCTCCACTTCAGATGAGCCCTGCTGTTGCCAGGCTGGTTTTCTGCCAACTGACACAGCATTAGGTTTCAGGTGATTATTTAAGCTGGTAACTTCATAGAAATTAGAAATTCATACAGTATTATATTCTTGAAGTGCTATTTCATTTATGTATTATTTAAAAAAAAAAAAAAAAAAAAAAAAAGAATTGGCCAACTTTTAAGACTCATTGGCGTCTACAGCTGAGGAGTGTCATTTTCCAATCCTGGTTTATTGGACACGCTGACAGTGAGTGAGTAATGTCAACTGCTGTGTCCAGCTGGACGTTTTCACCAGCTGTCTTGCCTTGTGTTTCACCCCTTTCAGACTGTGAAGCCCCTTTCTCCCGCACTGAATTTAAAGTTGACCGTTGAGAAGAATACATGGTGTCATAGTGTAATCCATGGCCGCAAAACGGGTGTATCAAATCCAAAATTACTTACTAACAAAATTAACTATCTTCGTCCAAATGGGTCTTGTTATTTTGAGAGATTGAGTGAAGGGACATTCTGGTTAAATGGGACATGTCTGGGAAATGGGAGGGGGGGTACTGAATGAAATCCTCATATTGTGTGCTCACCATGCCCTGCCCAGGTGCAGCATGCCCTTTTGCAGGGGTGGTTTGTTTTTTCACGTGCCACATTTACTGCTGCTCCTGTAAACACTGGCCCTTTTCTGCTGTTGGCTTCTCTGTAAGTTTTCAATTTTGTAACAGGTTCAAAATTGTTACTGAAAAAGCTTTGTTAGTTTTCACAAGGCTGCATTGAAGAGTTTGGCAGCAAGTAGAAGGGCAGATTGTGGCAGCAAGTAGAAGGGCAGATTGTGGTAGCAAGTAGAAGGGCAGATTGTGGTAGCTCTTTCATTTTCCTGCCCTTCCATGGTAGTGGTGATGTAATTTTTCTCCGAAGCTCCACCCCGGTGGTGACCCTCGGGGTTAGGGAACAGCCAGGGAGGTGTGTTCACACCCCCTGCAGGTCAGTGTACTTTGTACATTTCAGCATTTACTGTTTGCATTGTGGCTTCAGATACTTAAACACAGTTTTGTAACTTTACATTTGTTTCCATCATTAACCTCCTTAGTTTCATATCCTGCAAGACAAAGTTTTTACTACATTAAAGTACAACACCTTTTCACAACAGGAAAATGGTTCCAAGCTGTATTACTTTGGTGATGTTTAGGGACTGATTGATTGAAGATCCTAACCTAAGTCTGTTGCCATTGGAAATGCTATACTCTCCTTCAGAGACTGTGTTGTGTTTGGAACAGCTGCAGTAGAGTGATGCTTACCTGGGCTCATTGCACAGGAGGTCATTGATACAGCCAGCGTGATGTTGTGGGTGATTCGTTTTCTCCCACCAGGAAGCTTTCCTTCTTGTCAGGACTGTTTCTCTGTGCCCCCCAGACCTCGAGAGAGTGCTGATGGCAGGTGAGGTGCCATGGTCTGATGCCAGCGCCTTCTTTAACCAGTTTTCTACACTGTTCTTGTTAGTTGCCTCCTGCTGTCTACATCTTCCCAGCTGCTGTGACGTGTGTGTAAGGCTCGCGCTGCCTGGGGACTGATATGGGCTGACTGAGCCCTTCAGACAAAGCAGGGCTACACTTGGCATTAGCCTGTCTGGTGCAGCACTGGGGTCCAGCTGACCCTCAAGTGATCACCCTTGGTTGGTCTGCTCCTGGCAGTGTGCGGGGCAATGCCATGTGCATCTGTCAAAGGAAGGTTTATGCTGGCAACCAGTGGGCTGATTTGTTGACCTTTACCCTAGCTATGTCACAGCTGTGGCATGCTGTCATCCTGCTTGTCAGTAACTGAGGGCTTATTTGAGGACTGAATGACAAAATCATTGCGTGCGTATGTGTATGTGTGTGCGTGTGCGTGCGCGTGCGTGCCTGTGCATATGTGTGGATGTGGATACTCTTGCAGACGAGTGTGGGTTTTGTTCTGTGCAGAAAATGTATTTTCATGTTACTATTTAATAATTTCAGATGGGCTTTTCAAACAGCATTCGCAGAGTGTGTTGTGTGTTGCCTCCATAATGTTTTAACAGTGTTTTAGAACTGGTTGTTGCCTTAACAAACAGAGAAAAAGTAGAACATTCAGGTGACTGAAGCGATGGAACAGGGAATCTGCAGTGTCCCACCTAGTAAAGCAGAGCTTCTCCCAGTTTAAGTTCACTGGTGTACAAATTGAAACAAATATTAATGATGCTTTATCTCCACTAGAGGGCTCTCTTCTCATGCTGATGGAGTCAGTGGCAGTAAAGCTTTCTGCAGCATTTTCAGTGTGTTGGAAAGACTGCACCTAAAGTTGTGTTTTGTTTGTGTTTTTTTCCATCTCCTTTTTTTTAAATTTTGGTTTCAAGTTTTACTGAAAAACATCCATATGAATTATGCGTCTATTGAAGGTTGGTGATTCACTATATGCAGGACCAGGTCAGCATAATGTTTTACTTTCGTTAACCTTTGCCTCCTAAAAATCAAGCCCAAATGATGAGATTGAGCTAGTCTGAAGGCTGGAGAAGGACACGCTCTGTCAGCAGAGCCCTCGTCTCACTTTCTTCTGTCTGTCAGCGAGAACTGGGGCCAAGTTTGACAAACAGATTTGAAAACTGAGGGTTTCTTGTTTAAGCACTAGGGAATGTTTTTACAGTTATACCCTGAAAACCTGAATTACAAGTGGTGGATGGTGATGATAATGATGAAGATGATGATGAAGAATTAAATGGTTTGTCCTTTGACTCTTTATCGTTTATAATCTGTATTAAAGTTGTATCCATTATCCTGAAACTGCTGATTTTTGCCCTTCAAATATGGCAGTGATTGTAAAGGCAGCTTGGATCCAGCAGTCCTGCTGCGTTACCATGGAAATGTTCTTGCTGCGCTGCGTGTGCCCGCCCTGAGCAAACTGAGCTGATGCACGTGCCGGCGCTGATGCCTGAGGCACTATTCAACACTGTCTCTTGCAGATGGATCAGCTTTCTGATGATGAGCTGGACCACGCTGCAGAGGAGGACAGTGACAAGGAAGACCAGGACCTGGACAAGATGTTCGGCGCCTGGCTCGGGGAGCTGGATAAACTGACCAAGGTCTATATGGCAACAGTTTCATAGCAACAACATCATTGCAGCCCAGTTTTACCAGCTCAAATATCAGTAGCACAAGTTATTTTGGTGATGAAACTGATTGCCAAATGAATTTATTTCTGTCAGTGTTAAATGGAAATGCACACATTTAAACATTAAGCAAAGATCCAGTCTGCTGATTATTACTTTAAAATACAGCATCTGTTCATGTTTCTTCTCAGCACCTACCGAGAGTGCTCAAGTCGTATACCTGCCCTTGCCTTCTCACACTCTTCTCCACTCCCGTAGAGTCTGGATGATGGGAAACCACAGAAGCTGCAGAAGGCCCCACTCAGACAGGAGACCAACCTGGCCAACTTCTCCTACCGCTTCTCCATGCACAACATCAATGGTGAGTTGACCTTTAAACATGGGCTCCTGCAGTCTGTGACCATCGCCTGCTGCCGGCTCCTGGGCAGTTGATCACTTCTTGCTCAGGAGGTGTTTGTGAAGCTGGGAAATTTTATTTCTATGGTTCCAGAGGCTCTGAACCAGGGAGATCAGGTGGACCTGGATGCCCTGATGGCCGACCTGTGCTCCATTGAGCAGGAGCTCAGCAGCATTGGCAAGCCAAACAGCGGGACTTCACGGCTGGGGGTGCCAGGCCAGGTGAAGCTGCGACAGAAGACACCCACAGGTCGCAGCGTTGGGGTTCGCCATGGAAGCGGGGGCAGCAGTGGGGGGAGCAGCAGCAGCAGCACCCGAGCATCTCCTGCCTCCACCGTGCGAGGTGGGAGCAGCCATGGGCGACCCCTGGCCTCCAACTTTTCCCTAGATGACATCACGGCCCAGCTGGAGCAGGCATCGCTCAGCATGGATGAAGCAGCCCGTCAGACTGCCGTCTCCCCTGTTCCAGCTGCCACATCCTCTTCATCGTCCTCCTCCTCTTCCTCCACCTCCACACTGCGCCGGGCCTCGTCCTCGTCACATCACCGCAGGACTGGCTCGGCCGGTGCGGTCAGCGACCATGAGGTGCGCTCTCTGGGTCGCTCTCCGCGCTCCAGCATGACCTCGGCATCTGCCGGCAGCATGGACTCACTGGACATGGACAAGCCGCTGCAGGCAGCCGATACAGACGAGCTGCAGCAGACCGAGAGGATGCCCCCCCCAGAACAGAGCGAGGGACAGGCAAGCTCTGAGGTACCACATGTCACCTGCCAGACACAACCACTCTGTCACCCCTGTGTCATCACCCGTTTAATGACTGTTTATAAACTTATGAATCATTACTGTAGATTTACATTTTCATTTTATTTTTATTTAAAAGATTCTGTTCTGTGTATGAATAGTAAGTAACTACTTAATTGTCAGGAGTGGAAGGAGTAAAGGGAGAACAGGATGCAGTTTGATGCATGCTTAGGTGTATGATGAGGTGTGTGATGGTGTGTGTGACGTGTGATGAGGTGTGTGATATATGATGACGTACCTAATGTATGTGTGGAAGTGTGATGAGAAACTGATATGAGACTTTGTCACGTGAGCTCATGTGTGCTTCATTGGTATCTCTCTTCATGGTTAGACAGCTCACACAGTATCTCATGCTGGTATCTCTCTTCAGAGAATCTGTAGCCAGGCCTAAAACTCTACAGCTTCTTCCTACTGACATCTGTGCTGTCTCTCATTGGTCTGTCTTTCACATATAGTGTAAAATTAATTAACAACTTTGTTAACTGGCAGCCTTGGTTTCAGCTGCATCTGAAGTGCCTAAAGAGATGTGAGGGCATATAAGGCCATTGCAGTATTTGTGTGTGAACGCTCATGGATGGCCAATTTTGGTGGTCACCCATGCACTGTAAGTTGGACCTAAGACCAGTGGAAACACGAACAATTACTCTGATCTGATAATGTCTAAGGCTGACGTGTTTCCACTGGGGGATAGCCCCAACCCAGGGTCACACAGCCCCTCCCTCTCTGTGTATGCACCAACCAGTGGCCGTTTTTTTTCCTGCAGCATCATAAATAACCTGTGCTTTGTGTCACTGTCAGTTTTGGATTAAATCGTGTAGATAATAATGGAACGGTGCCGGCTCATTTCAACTTCACCATATTTGAGTTTTCTGGTTTTCCACGAGGAAAACATTTGTGAACTGGTACCTTTTTTGGTATCACCTTTGTCCTAAAACATCTGAGGATCTAAGCAAGCTGAAGTGATACCAAGAGGTGATGTGAAACACTGCACACTGCTGATTGGTCAGAGAGAATCATCACTACCACTGAGTCAAGTCAAGACGTCAAGAACAAACCTGCTATTTTAAAATAGCCGACAGATGTAAACCACTCACTGTAGCCTGTTTTATACTTATTGTTCCATATTTATTTATTATACTAAGCTATTTTAAGTGATTATATGGGATCTCATGAAACGACACAGTGTTCAAATGAAGAAGCAGAAATGTTCCTCTGTTGGGTTGCTGACAAAAATAATCCAGCAATGAGCTACACTGACAGGGTCCACTATCTGCAGTGGAAAACAAAGTGCCTGATGCCAAAAGGGAGTAGAGTCGAGCCGGGACCGTGTGGTGGAGATGGGCTAAAAGTGCTTCGGCACAATACACAGCATTGCACTACAACTCCCAGAACACACTGCACACTAAATAGCATCACTGAAATCACTAAAATTATTTGCATCCACAAAACACGGTGTTGTGTAAGTGTAAAGTCTGTTCCAGTTATATCTTCCTGAAAGTGTTGGTGTAATGCAAGTAGAGATATTGGTAATGTGCAAGTTTTGGGAACTGTGGGGAATTCTCCTTTCCTTCATTTGATGCTGATCATCACTGGGACATCTGGGTTTTCCCTGGCTTTCACATTTCTGTAAAAGATTGATTTTATTCTCTGACGATCATTGCATTAACTTTCCTTTTGTTCTCTCTTGTTTCTGCACCAAGCACTGCTATCTGGACAGGGAAACCTCCCTCATTCTGAAAAACATTGCAGGAAAGCCCTCTCACTTGCTGACAAAGGTGATGCCTTTTTGCTTCTTTGTGCTTCCTACTCCTGCCATTGGCTGACTGTAGCCACACCCTCTCTTCCTCCCAGAGATGGCCCTGCCCTCACAGTCTTTAACACAATCAGTTTTTCTAAACTTATATGTGGGGGTCTGCTTCAAGACAGTTCACTGCTTTAAGTAGAGTTAGGTAAGTAAGGACAGATAGATATATGACACCTGCTGAGTATAAAAGCTGCAGGTAACACAAAACAGTATTAAAGAGGTGAGAAATGGGCCTTTCTGTCTCAATCCCACCCTCAGGGCCCCTCATTCATCCTGCTTGTGACCATCTGCATGACTGCCTTTTATTCCATTATTTTGATTGTGAAAGATCTCACCACACCTGCCTGAAAGGTACTGTGTGCTGATGGAATGTAAGTATGTTCAAAATTGAGTTACAGCACAACTGTAGGTGTTTATGTAACGGACAGGTCAGTCAGGATGAGATGCGTGAGAGTGCATGCTTTGTGATCGCTGACCCTTGTCTATGTAGTCTGTATGCCAGATTAAGTAACTCTAGGAGTGTTTCCATTTGCGCTTGTGTTTGAGACGTCAGTCTCCTGATGGAATCCTCCAGGAGGTTGACTGCTGAGATTCATGTAGTTTTCTTGGTTTTCATTTAAGATGTCCTTTGCTTGCAAAATGGAAAACGGATTGCCCTACGTCAGCAGGTCTCATTGTTTGCATGCAAATAGCCGCTCATGTTTCTGTCTGAGTTATTACACATTTTTGTTGGTGGTGGATCTGTTCCTTTCATCGGTGAGTGTTGCTTTGAAGTGTAGCTACCACTCCTCCTCTGGGAAGTCCACAACATCACATCATTGCAACCAGTGAGCTCCTTCAGGCCTCTGAAGTGCAGTCAACCAGGTTGCTTTGAAGTTCTTCAGCTCCAGACTGCACACCTCAGCAGGAAATCATGAGAAAAACATGGACCTGTGGCAAAAGGAACCCAGGGGGTCTGTACCTGCAGTTCTCTTTCCCCAACTCACCTTACAATCTAGGAATCCTGTGTGTTTCATAGGCAGATATCTGCAAGCGTGTCTGTATATACACAAGAAAGTCAGGATTTGGATGCCTACTGACTACTCTGTAGTCAAGCAGTCGGCGTAGTAACGCTTATGGCTAAACCAGCTGGAGGGCTGTGACTCAGTACCTGGACTGAAGACAGCTTGAGTCAGTTCTCATACAAAACTATCAAAGGTCCAGTAAATCCCACTGAAGGTGTACACACACACAGAGTTCTTTACATTCTTGTTACAGGACAATAGTGTCTCAAAGAAGCTTGGTCACATGATAACTGGTGTAGCGTACACTGACTCATTGAAGTCCTGCTGTCTTGTACTTCTCTGCTGCTTGAGGTGGCAGGAGAACAATCAGAGCTGTGAGAAACAGGCAGAGCTGGAGAACACACACCTTTTCTTTTTTCAAACACAGCTTCACTTTCAGAATCAACTGAAACCTTCCGCTGCATCTTCTGCTGTATGGACCACAGTCTGTTCTGCTGGCTGGTTATAAGGAGCCGCCCTGAGTACAGCTACTCTGCCAGGTTTGGGTTTCCTTCACGTTGCATCATGCCCTCTCTCACCCAGAAAGGGAGCTTTTTTTGCCCTTTTTTCTTGCACCAGTCTCTTTCTTCAGAAGCATCTGAAGTCCTGAAATTGTCTTCCTGCCCAGGGTTATTTAAGTAGTGCAGACTGATTGTCATCTTTTCCGTTGCTGTATTGTGTTTTTGTATTTGTTACAGCTCTGAAGTGTAAGACCACCACCTGGGTGAAGTACTTAGGAAGAGAAATGTAAGGGATAGGAAAGAGTGTTTTGTCATGTGTGGTGAAATCTGAAGTGGTGTGGCTGTGTATTTTCACATATAGCATCATTTCAGTGACATCTCTGAAAACCTGAGTTTTGTACAAACTCCAAAGCCATTATAAGTGGCATGGAGCCTGCAGCTGATCCTCTCAGTGCACTGCCGAGTCATTAACAGCCAGATTTGCAGCTCTTTGATGTCCTGGCTAATTGGATCGTTTGCCTTTGGGAGGTGGGGATTTTCTGCCTCTCGGTTGTTTCTGAAACTAAATTTGGTTTTGGTGATGCAGGGCTCTGTTTAACAGGCTGTGCTGCAGCAGGTCTTCTGGTGGAGTGTGTCACCCAGGAGGACAGTGCTTTCTCAAGGACAACCCGCTCGCTGTTGTGTGTTTGTGCCTATACAGGAGACGCGTTACTTGCCACTGCACTGTCCTTCTCTGCTCCTTCCAGCCTACCCGCTGTCAGCATCCGTGGTTTCGTCTCATGCCCCAGTTTTGCTTGGCGTGCCAGTTGAATGCCAGCTCTTGTTCATGTGAGAGGAGCGTTGCCCTTTTGCGCTCTTTCTGTGTTGTCTTAAAAATAAGCTTTTGTATTTTGCCTGCACTCTGTGCTGGCAGCATGTCGCATCACAATACTGACACAGTACTGCCTGCCTGGGCTTTTTATTCTGCTGTTGCTAAGGCTCCCATTTGGAAAGGCAGTTGTGGAAAGGGGCGTGGTGATTATAAGATGCTTGAAGCTTAAGTCTTTACACCCGCAGCACCCCACTTCTGAAGCCTCCTCTGCCTTCTACTTGCCCCAGTATGGGACCCTGTGTATTCTCAGCAGGGGATGAATGATCTCTACAAGGAACATTTGGCAGAGGATGTACATCTGTTGAGGGGAACTCCTTCATCGGGCTGCCGGTCTCGGTGCTCCTGTTTTTTTGGGGATTACTGTCTCTCTCTCTATCTGGGCTTCACAGCTGTTGCAAAGCAAAGAGGGCGTGTTCGTGCATGCGCATGTGTGCGTAAGTGTGTGTGTAGACAGGGGGAGGGATCATCACCCTCTGCCCCTCCTCGGTGTGTAAGAGTACCGTGGAGCCTGACAGAAATGTTCACCGTGAGCTGGGCTGATTGGATCCACTGCCTAAGATTGTCATTGTGTTTTCAATTAGACCTTCCCTCCTTCTTCCAGAGGCTCGATACCAACAGCGGGAGCTGCCGTGGTGGGTTAGCCTCATAGTCAGGGCATTCTGACGGCATCTTACAGAAGACCAAGACCTAGACAGTCACTGTGTCTGGGCTGGTCCAATCTTCTTTCATTCGGCTGTTTCCATTACTGTTGTGCTTATGGTGTGTAGACCAACATATCTAACCTGCCTCAGGTGTAGGCTTTAGGAGGGTCCTTCAAGAGAAACTCATTGGATATACTACAGGAGACAGTACTCTTTCGCTCCGGCTTGCAGCTCTGTTTTCTGTAGACCTGGCTACGCCATGCTACATCCCTGCTCCACCCTGAACTGAGCTCCATCGCAGCCCTGACGGCTGCCTCCTCTAATACTCCGTGGATAATTCTGAATGAAGTGCCGCAGCGAAATGAGAGGATGGATTCTTTTAGTCTTTAAAAAAGACTTGTGCTAGCACAGTATCTGGGCAGAAATATTCGCAAGCATTTCAGCACGACCAAATCGTTTGTTCCCCCTAAAAAACTGACGGACAGAAAACGGAGGAGGTGGAGTAAAAGATTGGAAAGCAAGAGACAATGGCTTCCTGTTGGAGAAGCCAGGTGAGTGATGAGCTGTGGAAGGGCAAAGGGTCACGTAGTGTGCAGGAGTGGAGACACCTACTCTAGCCATCAGCATCGTGTGCTGGAGTAGGGACATGGTAAGAGTGTCGGCTCTGGAGCCACGCGGCTTTCTTGTTGGGTTCTAGCCTTTGACGCGGGTTCCTCTCTGCCTTTAGGAGGAGCAGGCAGCTAAGCTGAAGGCAGAGAAAATACGAGTAGCCTTGGAGAAAATCAAAGAAGCACAAGTGAAAAAGGTGAGTGTGCAGCACAGAACATACCCTAAATGTTACCTCAACATTCTCAAAACCATTATGTGAGAACCTCTGAAAGCTTGTCAGGCTTGGCTTCTTTGTAGCGTGTATGTAAGGAAACTACATTTTTCAACAGTGCTCATGTGAGGAGAATATAAATGCAACAGAAATAGGTCATCGTAGCTTGCGTGGAGATGCTGTGTGTGTGTGTGTGTGTGTGTGTGTGTGTGTGTGTGTGTGTTCTGATACACTGCAATGCCATCATTTAACAAACACAGCTGAGCAGCAGTGGTAATTACAACAGACTGATGCATCTTGCGTTTGATTATATAACGGAATGTTTTGTTACAAATAGAAGGTTAGTGTTTCAGCAAGTTGGAGACTCTGTTCGCTTAGTGATATGAGCTTTAGGAGCACCACTCTGAAAGACACAAAAGCGGCAGGCGCACGCAGAGACGGGTGCAGAAGCCTTAATGAGAGAGCTGGACGCTGTGGCTGATTTGAGCTGACAGACTGCAGGGGGAACAGAGGGCTTGTTGCTGAAATGGATCTACATGTATTGTGAGGGCATGAATAAGCCTTATTAAGCCTATCTTCGGGCCTGCTGTGCTCTGATCCGTCAGTACCAGAGCGGTTCTTTGTGACTGCGGTTGCCGTGGACCAAAGCTCCCGTGTGAGAACGCTTCGACTTGTGCCCTTGGGGTACCTGCCTGAGAAGTGACAGTCACGCAAGCGTCACAACTGAGCGGGCTCTGTGAAAGTAGCGTGGCACAATCTCTTCTTTTTCAAAGGAGACCTGCTGTGTTCAGGCAAGTTGGACAGTTGCCATGGGTCCTTTGAAATTGGCATAACTGCCTACCATGCCATAACATCCGCTGTCATAGGGAGCACTGTGAGATTATCTTAAAAAAGCGGGGTTTAAGTGGAAGAGGGAGCTGTGTTTGACACTCTCTGACAGGGTTATTTTCTTACCTTGTAGATCATAGTAAAAGTCCTACCATTCTCACTGTTCTTTGTAAACCAGCTCACTGTCTGTTTTCTGATTAAACACGTGTGGAGACAATGGCAGAAAACTGAAGAGTTGTAGCACCTGATCAGCTGCTCTGCTGGACAGACTATTTCTCTAATCAGTTTTCATGCACAACATTCTGTCCATAGTGAGGAGAATCAGTCTTTGGTGCTTCAGTCTCAAACGTTTCAGTTACATTTATTTTTATTAGGTGCCTTTCAGAGTTGCCCCAATGCGCTGTACAGCTGCCGGAACAGAAAACAGTACGAACATAAAGCCAGAGCACAGACACAAGACAGTTGTGGGTGAATCAATAGAAAATAGACCCACAAAGAAAAATAATGAGGAGGCGAGCTGATGAACTGTGTAGGACAGTGGTTTGTAGTGTGTTCTGTGGGCCGCAGTCACACACTGCTACGCAGAGGCGACTGACACTGGGACTCTGTCTGCTGTGATAGTGAAGCTTCACTCTTAATCAGTGTTTGCTGTTTTACCCCCCCCCCCCACCCTCACAGCTGGTGATCCGTGTGCACATGTCGGATGAGAGCTCCAAGACTATGATGGTGGATGAGCGGCAGTCAGTCCGCCAGGTGCTGGACAGCTTACTGGACAAGTCTCACTGTGGCTACAGCCCCGACTGGTCGCTGGTGGAGACCATCACGGAGCTCCAGATGGGTAAGTAGGGAGGGTTGCAGACGGTCTGAGAGCCATTTTGACGCGAGCTTTGCATTTTTGCATCTTGAGCCTCTCCAGGGGTGGTGGATACAAACGCCTGACACGCTGTAGCACCCTGGAGAAGGTGGAGCTGGGCTGGTGGTGCAGTACATGGGGCTCGCTCTGGTGTGTGGGTTCAGGCGTCTGTGTGGGAGAGTGTCCAGCATACGGTGCATTCGGGGGGCTTCCTGCTTATTTAATGTTGTTTGTGAAGTTTCTGGGTTGCTGTGTATCATTGTGTGGGGAAACCCAGTTGTGTGTTACTGTTTGGAATTTTTTGGGATGGCATGTGTTTCCTAAAAATATCTGGCATAGCATGTATTCCTATAAGGACATTTCTGGAATAGCATCTGCTGTAACTTTGGGATGTGCTTGATAGAACTCTTGCTGATGTTGTACATTTCGGACAGCATACGCCTTAATGTTGCTTGGTAGAGCTTGTTCCTGAGCACTGTGGGACGCTTCTGGGGCAGCATGCATATCTTAGTGTGGTTGGTTTTGGAAGAGCTTTTTGTCAGTAATGATTGGACATTGTCAATAAATTTCCTGAACCATCTGCTCTGTTTATCCAGGCCTCCTTACATTTGCCCGTCCAGCGATGTGCCGGTTCCGGGTTTGCCCGTCCAGCCTGGTGCTGGCCACGGGGTGTGTGTGGGGCTGCAGCGTGCTGTGTACATCACACAGGTGGCTTTTTATTCACACGCACTCTTTAGTTCATAATAGTGATGCAAAAAGAGCGTTCAATTTACAGGGGACAAAGGGACTAGTCCACCATGCTATGGGGGGATGAGCACTATGTTGAAACAGTGAATGTCTTCACGCCCATTTGTAACAGCTGTGAAGATACCAGCTGAGCCCTGTGGCTCTGATGGTCATTAAAAGCTAGTGCACCCAGTCAGTGTCCTTCACTGAACCATCATGTAGTTTAGTAACGGCATGTGAATGGAGCCGGGTGTGGATTTGATGCAGTATCGCATCACACTGTGCCAAGTGTCTGCACACTTACACAGTGTATGCGAGCAACAGCACAGGAGCCCTGTGGCACTGTGCAAGCAAGCCTTGGGCCTCGCACTCCTGCGGGTCCCACTCCGGCCGATGGTCGGCCGAGCCTGTACGCAGGGGCAGAGCAGAGTGACCCACGTCTCCAGGGCAGGGCGAGACAGGGCTGTCGGGCCACCTGTGCTCGTGACATGGTGAGGGATGGCAAGATGTGCTCTGAGACAGTGGAGAAATTAACAGAGATAAAAGGAAAAAGACACTGAAAACCTGCCCTTCTAGCAGTAAAAGAAAATTGCCTGGGCCTCAGGTGAGTGAGCTGAAATGTACCTGTCAAAGCAGTACTGCGTCGTGCTGTCTACACATCCATAGCAAGTCAACGCAAGGCTTTGGCCACGCCCATAGCTATAACAGCATCTTCTCTTGTAACTGTGTTCCTGTGATGCTCTGCACCCACCAGAGGGTGTTGCAGAGTTCCTTTTGGTGCCTCATTAAATATGAGGCAGGTTTCACAGACTTTTGTCCTAGAGGGCATGATTTTTCATTCCACCTGAGTTTTTAATTATTTGGCTTTGCTTGAACGCAACGCACATTTAAAACTGCATTAAAGTCAATGAGTTATTGAAGAGTTTTCTATCATTTCTGGTCATACTGAATCCATGCATTACAAATGTATTTTTATTTAAATAATTTAAAAACATATATATGCTTGTGACTGAACTACACCTTAATGGGCTGTTTTATGGTGGAGACAGAGAAGATGGTGAGTCTTCTGGTGATAGTTGGTTTGTAGTGAAGCAGCTCTTTCATCTTGGTTATTTGCTGAAGCTATTTGATGACAGTGAGGTTGAAAACACAGGTGGAAAATGTGCCTGTTCTGTTGTGAAAGTTTGAGATATGGTTGATATGAAATGTTTCCTTTTCCAGGTTTGGATGACTGTTTTTGTTAACATTACCATAACCTGAAATTTGAGGCCTATGCAGATTAGTTGGACTGAAGAATGTGCAGAACTGATGAGAAATGTCTTGTGTTTACAAGGCTTTTGACAAAAAAGCCACAAGTTGACAATTATTTATGTACTAGTGCAGAAGTAAGACTTTTGAGCCCCATGTTTGTACATGACATTTTAGAGTTCTCTTTGTTTGTTTTCTTTAGAGAGAATATTTGAAGACCACGAAAACCTGGTTGAAAACCTGCTGAACTGGACCCGAGACAGTCACAACAAACTGATGTTCACAGAGCGCATTGAGAAGTATGCACTTTTTAAGAACCCCCAGGTGAGAGAGCTCGGACACCTCCACAGGTGAGAGAGCTCTGAGGTCTCCACAGGTGAGAGAGCTCAGAGGCCACCATAGATGAGAGAGCTCTTGGAGGCCTCCATAGGCGAGAGTGCTTGCAGGTACACATGGTCATAACAATGACATACAGAGATGCAGAGATGCAGGCTTCACCTGAAGGGAGATCTGAGGTTGGGAAACTTTGAGATGTGTTTTTGACTTTCTCTGAAAGAAGGTCACTGACCACAAGGTGAGCGAAACCTCATACTGGCTGTACTTCTTTCATGTGGTTTCTCATGGTTTACCTGTGGTGACGCATCAATGATACTAAAGTGTTGTATTTAGTGCACTGAAAAATAAGATCTAGTTGACGATGCCTCAGTTAATAATGACACGTATTGGAATCTAAGGCTTTCAAACAGACAAGCGAATAAGCTGTTGTGCCAGGAATTTTAAATTTCTCAGAAAAACATTATTAAGGTGAATGAGGTTTATAAAAAAACACTTGAGTAATTACACGCCTGCTTTCTGTACCATGCAGACTCTGCAAAGATCTTTTCTCCTCATGTTTAATTGTTATCTCTGTCTGCTTACTTCCTCTCTTTGCATTTGCAGAATTACCTTTTAGGCAGGAAGGAGACATCAGAGATGGGAGACAGGAACAAAGAGGCCCTGCTGGAGGTGAGAGATGCAGGATGCCTTGTGAGAACACACATACGCTGATGAGACGGGTCTGCTGCTGTAGAGCAAGATGATGATGATGATGATGATGATGATGATGATGACTGTTCCCTGCAGGAGTGCTTCTGTGGCAGCTCAGTGTCAGTACCAGAAATAGAAGGTGTGCTCTGGCTGAAGGAAGATGGCAAAAAGTCTTGGAAGAAACGGTACTTCCTTCTCCGAGCATCTGGGATCTACTATGTACCCAAAGGCAAAGCCAAGGTTGGTCCATGTCAGACCTGACACGTGCCATGTAAACACAAGCACTGGCAACAGTGCTGAGCAGCTGAACACATATAGAATAGGTGCATGCGTGGAACATCTGCTTGGTATGGTACTCTTCCAACTGCCTGCCTCTGGTGTGTGTAGAGAGGTGTTGTTTGGGCCATCAGAACCATGTGAGTAGAACAGACATCCATGGGTAACAGTGGAGGTTGTGACACCATGATCATCGCTCACACGCTGCACTCTCTCTTCCTTCCCTCTGTGGAAGTGCTTTAGGTATACAGATGACATTTGGGGATAATTAAACAGATACAGGCTCTGCTCCCTTTTAGCCTGCTGCTTATTCCCTATAGGGTAAATTATGAGAGGGCTGCTGAGGGCCTTGTGTTCACCAGAAACCAATTCCCCAAAATGTCGCATAGGTCATTTTTAGTTCTACCTGCCTTCACTGTTAACATGCATATTCGCCATCCTGCTCAGCTGCTTCTAACACTGCAGCTTCTATCGCCCCCTAGTGTACGGCCCTATTAAATCAATTTTTTTTTCACAAATTTTATTTTTTCCATTTTTCTTAAATTGGAATTTTTACTGAAAGATTGTATGTGTAAAAGGCTACAGTGACACAAATAGTGGAAAAATGACACTTTTGCACGTTTTGGTGAATTATCTTTATGTAAACTGCACAGTGGTGAACTGCAGCTACACACAATTACTAGAAACATAATTGAAGAACTAAAAGCTGGAAGCTTTATTGAAAATGCATATAGGTAAAAAAAAATTAAAGTGAAATTTAACCTTTACATGTCTGCATTCATCAAAATCCTTATATTCTGACATCAGTAATCAGTGTATTTTTATTTGTGGCTGTTCTCGTTCGGTTTAAAAAATGGTGTGCTGATGCTGAATTTGACATTTATGTTTGTTTCAAAGGATTTTTGGATGTAGTTGGGGTATTCGATGCTACTCACTTCAACATGTAAACCTAGTTTTTTTGCTAACTCGCGTGACTATACCAATGAGCAGGTCATGGACTGACTACCCACTGTAATGTACTGTGTGAATAGAAAGACACAGGTACATATCTGCACGCATGCGCGCGCACGCACACACACACACACACACACACACACACACACACCCATGGATACACACAGAACTATGCCATTGTGTGACTGCTGTCCTTCTCATGTTGTCTCTATGGCCCCTCCCTGCCCCGCAGGCTTCTCGAGACCTTGTGTGCTTCCTGCAGTTGGACCATGTGAATGTGTACTATGGTCAGGACTACCGCAGCAAGTACAAAGCCCCAACAGACTACTGCTTCTCCCTCAAGGTCAGTCCTGTGTGTGTATATGTGAGTTGTGGTTGTTATTGAAATTTGCACATACAGATAATGAATGAATGAATTGTGGTCCGTTCATACTGCTGCTTCCACCTTGTGGACATTTGGCACTCTGCAGTTATTTAAACAGCCATGTACAACAACATACAACGCAATGTTAACCTTCCAGTTTTCCAAAATGTATTTTTTTAAGTTATAAAAAGAAAACATTATATTTTTTCCCTCTGCCTATAGCACCCTCAGATCCAGAAGAAGTCTCAATATATAAAATACCTTTGCTGCGATGACGTTAGAACTCTCCACCAGTGGATCAACGGCGTCCGCATTGCCAAGGTAATGGCAGTTTCACTGGCAGAGAATGGGGAAGAGGGTGAAAGATGCACTGTTTGCTTTCACCACTCACACTCCATCCCCCTGTACCTCCCTGTGTATTGGCAGTACGGGAAGCAGCTCTATGTCAACTACCAGGAGGCCATGAAGCGCACGGAGGCGGCCTACGACTGGTCCTCGCTCTCCAGCTCCAGCATTAAGTCGGGCTCCAGCTCATCCAGTCTGCCAGGTCTGTGCCGCCCTCCTGGGTGGGACGGACGGAAGGACAGACAGATAGACCGCCCGTCTGCTGTGTACAGTGGTGTACGGGCCCTCACAGTCTCTGTGCTCCTTTGCAGAGTCCCACTCCAACCATTCGAGTCAGTCTGACAGCGGCGTGTCAGACACCACCTGCTCAAGCCACGCCCGCTCCCAGAGTGTTGTCAGCTCCATCTTCTCCGAGGCCTGGAAGAGGGGCACACAGCTGGAGGAAAGCAGCAAGGTGAGGCCTGCCCACCCCTCATCTGCCTACACCTCTTCCCTCCCTTCATGTTTCCTCCGTCCTGGACCATGCCTGTGTCCTCTTAGCGACATCACTTCATGTCCCTTCTTTTGTCCTGATGATGTGGCTCTCCCGTAGCTCGTCATGCACATTTACAGGTTGTGTTCAGTGTCCATAACTGTACATCATGCTTAACGAGGCTCACAGGATGAGTGTACCACGTTTGTGTTCAGCATTGACCATGAGGGTTGTCCTGCAGATCACCATTTGTCTGTGTGCTGGCCCTTAACGTCACCGGGTTTGGATGACTTTCTGTTGTCATGTGCAATTCTGAGCGGGGATGAGTACAAGACCATGTTTGTCAATGACCTTACTATGCTCATCTCTCTCCTCTCCCCTTGTCTACCCAGGGGTCGAAGGTCAAGTCTCGCAAAGCCATGCCGTTGTGCACTGGTGGGAATTGAGGTTAGGGTTTGCCAGTCCTTTTAACTGTAACTGGAGTCCTGTAATGCGCACATTCACAAGAGGAACTAACGATCAGTCGGTGCGGTTCTTACTGTTTCCCTGAGGCTCGCTCCCAATATGGAATGCTTGGCTCCCTGCCAAATGTGAGAGTGATTTACATATTCCCCACTCCCACCCCCTGTTTCCTTCATTAACAGAGTCCATCTACACAGCACTGGCGCCACTCTCCCAACATTTTTTTATAATTAACTCACTGTTTCAGTGTTTAGGGTTATTACTCAGCTGTGTTGTGTGGGGTGAGGATTGAGGTCGTGCTTGCTCCGAGTGTTTGTGTTGGTGTGCATGTGTGGAATCTCCGTAGCACATGCATGTCTAACAGACAGCTGAGATTCCCCAGTACACAGACACAGCGCAAACGCCCTGGTGCGGTGAGTCTGGACATCAGCCAGCAGAGTCCAGCTACAGTTCAGTGAGGGTGAAGTCCACCTTAGATTTACTTGTAATCAGCTCTTCTTTTTAATTTGGCAGTGCCAAGTTTCTGCATGTCAGCTAATATTTCGTGTGTTTACATGTTTCAGTGGGATTTTGGTGTAATGACAGGCCAGCTAGCAGGCTTGTGCAGTCTGGGGTGCTTTTTTGAAATATGTATCAGACAGAAACCAGGCCATTGGAATACAGACAGTTTAGCTGTTTGTGGGCCTTCATGACTGTAGCGTGAACAAATGTGAAGAAGACAGGGGAGAGAGGAGAGAGACTGGCTGTGTCCAGAATCACTCCCTACTCACTTTATAGTGCTTTCGCCATTTTGTAGTGGTGTCCCAATGCTGAGTAACTGTATCCACTATATAGTGCACTCAAAATATCCCACAATGCATCATAAAGTAGTGTACAACCGATGGTCACTAACCCAGCACTATATACCATAACGCATTGTGCTAAAAAACTAAATTCATTGCACTGAAAAAAATAAAAATTAGGTGAAAAGTGGCAGTGAAACAGGAGAACTTATACAAGGTGTTTATCTTGAGAAAAGTTATTTTGATGGCGCACTGCTTTTGTAAACAGGCTCAACACAGATCTGAGTTGTGGCACGAAAGAACTATTTAATATAAGCTGTTCAAATCACAACACAAACTTGCACAAAATACATGTTTATTAGTAAAATATAGTATTCATATATTTATGAAATTATTACACAATAATAAGAAGGTAAGGGCCTGGTTTTGATAATTTTTCACCACTATTTGTTGCGTTTTATTTATGAGAACGGCTATGTACTCCACTATTTCTAATACCCTATATAGTGAATAGGGATTGAGTGAGTAGGGAGAGATTTCAGACACAGCCTGTGTGTGTGTGTGTGTGTGTGTGTGTGTGTGTGTGTGTGTGTGTGTGTGTGTGTGTGTGTGTGAGAAAGACAGAGCAGGAAATGGTAATACACACAAGTACAGGAGCGAGAGGGTGAAAGAGAGGGATGGCTGTTGAATTCAGTGATGTAAGATTGCAGATACCTACAGTAAACTTAATGCTAGGTGATAAAACTATAATGATAATTAATAATTAGCTATGGGTATTATGTTTTTCCTTAAACTGAAACAGACAGTGCTTGTGGCCTATCATGCAGCATACAGGTATTTTTTCTAATGTCAGCACAACAGAGAACCACATTGCAGGCTGCAGGTTTGACCTTATGCATGAAGTTATGCTGTAAGAAACCATGGCTGAAGATCACAGACACATTTTTAAACTTCTGAAGTGGTTTGGATATGATGTCATGCATACGAACAGTGTTTGCTGCTAATAGAAGGAATCTATACACTTTTTAAAGAATTGTACTTTAAAATTTAATATTAGAAGTTAAAATCTAATATTTATTGCTGTCAGCAATCTGTTGTTTGCACTGTTTTATTTGCAGTTCTAAAAATTAGCTCTTTTACTATGATAATTTAATCTACTGAGCGCAATTATTTTTAATGGAAACCTAATTTGTTTTTCTTGTACTAAGGAATGTTGTTTGTATATAGTTCTTGATTGATTGTTAATTTAAATCTATAATGAACATGTTTTTTAATTCATCCTGTAGTGGTAAGGCAGGTAAGGAACATGAAAGTGGCTATTGTGACAAACATCAAGATCAGTCGATACAGAACAAAAGTGTGATACTTTTGGCCTTGTTGCCCAGCTGTAAATAAAGCAGCACTAGCAGGAACCAAAGTGCTTGGACAGGTGCAGGAGCCGCGCTTATCCTGGCATACTGTGACGACTTTGTTTTTGCATATCATCTGCCTCATATTTACACGTCATCTCAATTTGTTTGGAAAATCAGCTTTGATCAAGTTTGCCTGAGCTGAGCTATGATGAGAGGAGAGAGGAGTTTCTCCCTCAGGCTTGTGTTAACATGGCATTCACCGATGTCTTGTGTGTGTGTGTGTGTGTGTGTGTGTGTGTGTGTGTGTTTGTGTTGGGGGGGGTCGGTAGGGGGGTGTGTGTGTGT
>JABJVR010000001.1:9949605-9966738 GCA_025773905.1 Chitala chitala
GAAGCTTTGCTGATGTCCATTTCAGCTCAACTTTCCAACTTAAATGACAAAATAACCCCCCCCTCCAACTCCCTCCAGCTTTAACTCTCCCTACAAAGGGCCCCATTTGCACGGTGTGAGGACATAATGCAGTTATTAGTCTGGGGGTCTGGGGGGGGGGGTCACACACCAAAAGCCAACCTCAAACTTTGGGACAAAGCAGCAAAATAGTAAAAAGAGTGCTGGGGGAGGGGAGGGCCCGTTGGCCATATTAATCTCTCAGGTTTCTGTCATGATATGTATAATTATGCACCTTCTCATTGATAACATCATTACCGTTCACTGCACCAAAATGCATCAGTCCCGTCTACATTAAAATTACAGTTGTGAAGTTTATCCTTTTTGCTCAATAGCCTTTCCTTGCGCAAGTTCAAATAAACTAAAAAAATATATATTTTGCAAAGTTAATGTCAAACTTTTGAAGATATTTAAACAAAGATCAAATGCAGCGTGCTCTATTTTGCAGAGGCCAATTAAAATCCACTGAGAATAATGTTGCCAATATATTAAACCAGAAAAAGATTAAATTAAACATTTGTGGTGAAATATCTCTGCAGTTATGAGCAAAGCAGTCCAAGTGGTAGTCTTCAAGGTCATTTATGTCCACCTAAATAATGTTGGGCACTGGCAACTCCTGCAGTAGGTTCTCTGCAAAAAGAGATGAGTGTTCTGTCAGTCACAGTTCCACCAAGAGTGAGCAATACAATGCATTTCCCACAAACAGGGCATTGGAGGTAATTCATATCATTACTAAGCAATTAGGATTTAAATGGGGGAAAATCATCATTAGTTAAAACATAGTGTTTTAAGAAAAAACAAAAAAGTTATTTACAAGAATAACTTTACATTCATAGTTTTGCTTTGGATATACTCAGATTAATACAGTTTTTTACTTGGTAGTCGAATCCACGTGGGTTTATGTGGAATGTTAAAATGCTACATTGGCCAGAGCATGTCTTAAATGTCCTCCCTATGGAATCACTGGTATGTGAGTCTGACTTCAGCAGTGTGTGTTTCTGCCATGTGAGAAGTGTCAGCAAATTGCTTTTATCAGCACAAGGCTGGACTCCCCAACCACTGTAGCTTCGTCCATACTTCTATCATCTCTTATAAACCTCACCTCAAAAAACTGAATGCACCCTTTATACAGAAAGTTCAACATCCTTAGTCACATCGTCCAAATACCATTCTATTGCTAAACATTCAGCCTTTTAGAAAATTCAAATGTGTTCTTTTTTAATTAGTGATCTTTCCACGTCACATGTACTTTTTACTCTTACGTTTTTTACTTTTCTAGATCTTGAGAAACGTAAGAGACTGGGAGAACAGTGTAAGCTCTCTCTTCTGCCTGGGGTCATGAGAAGTGTCAGGTGACAGGGCGGGGCCATGGGCACAGAAGGGGAAGTCATCAGCACTGCCATGCGGTGACACATGCATTCCATATCCCACCACAGAGATGGCACGCTGGTCCCATAAATGTGGCACATGCTGTCAAATTTGCCTCAGTTAAAAGCAATTCTCAGTTTAGCTTTCTGTGCCTGAGCTCTTTTCAGCCATTGAATGAATATTAAACTGTCTCTGTTCTGCACCAGTGAAAAATTACTTGCTTGGTATACTATTATTTATAAGGTACATGAGCTTGCAAAACTGAAGGGGACAATGCTTTGTGAAAAGACTTACTGGAATCAAAGATTTTTCTCTGAAAATGGAGTACGTAGAAAGCAATAAACAATTAGTTTATACATAAATTCGAACTTTAACAATTTTTTAACTACCTTGACATTACCATGTTTTCTGAAGTATCTGGATGCTTTAAAATTACTTTCTCAGTAATTAACTTCACTGTAACAGCATTGGCTTTCTGCACATTGGAATGAAATCACATTTTCCTAATAGTTTAATTTGAGTTAGTCTGTTTATCCACCCTTGTTACACACACAAAACAAACCCACATACTGCATGTAAGACACAAAAAACATTTGTACCTAAAAATAATAATAAACATAAAATCAAAATAAGCTTTTGCCTTTAAACATTAGCAGTAGAAGTTAATAGATATTTCAGCAGCTGACCTTTCACCCTGGCCAAACAGCTGGCATCTGTTTTTAGCAGGCAGAACACTCAACTGTTTTTACTGCTGTCACATCAACTCTAGTTTATGAGTCTCGTGACTAGAAAATCAAGTAGGAGAACGTTTCAAATACAATGCAGTCCTGAACAAGACCAAGAATAGGTGTGAGAACAAGATCAGAGGGCCTGTTCTTTCCTGCCAGAGTTTATCTCAGGAGAAACAAGGCTAGTACAGATTCAAAGGAGCCGTTTATAGACCCAGAGTTGGTGATGTGGGAGGAGATGTATAAATGTCAGCTGGAGGCAGGGGGGGGCTATCAGGTACTATAATGAGAAGGGCCCAGGAAGTGAGGCCTGTCCTTTGTCAGTGACAGCGGATTTACAGTATCCAACCCGCTAACCCCCCAGCCCTCCTTCCTGCCATCTCAGGAATGCGTTGGGTCACATCCACTGGAGACTGCAGGCAGGGTAGGGATTAGGCTTTCCATCCACATATTGATACAAGCAGGCAGCATTTCCTGTCTGCACTCTTTTCATCTCACCTGAAACATGGTGTTGAGGTACAGATCTTGAAAACCCCACCCCCTTCCCCAACCAACCGTTGCTAGTATCCGAATCTCCAGAATGTTACAGCCATGTCGCAAAATCACAAAGTAAAGTGGTGGGTGGAATTTTAATCCATTGTGATCAGAGAATGTGCCACACAGCGGGAAGATTAAAAGAATGGATTATTAATAAAAGCAACACAGAGATTACAGGTTATCCTATTCCTGTGTTCAGGCCTCCATATGGAATAAAGACTGCACGGTGCTTTGTATTGACTAAGCCTAGTAGTTACTTTAATTACAGAATCTAATGTTCATTCTGAATAAGAACCAGAAGCAACTCGTTATTTCCATTCACAGTAAGATCACTGAGCGAACTCCCCCCAGTTTCACAGGTGTTCAGCGATATCTCACAGCCTTATCACTGTCACAGAACATGCAGAAAACCCTCTGAAATGTAAATATCTTCATGGCATATCAAGTGAAATGCAATATCCTGGGGTCAGTTATGAAAAAACGTCCATCTACTTATGATGTGTACAAAAGTGACATTCATTGCAAAAAGTAAATAATTATCTAACTTTACTAAAAGCCCCATATTGGCAGATGCACCAGACCTGCTGTTGAAGCACAGCTCTGACAGATCGGAACACTCTGTTAGACGGATCTTGAAGCTGACAGTGATGAGGTACAGTAGTCACTCTGCAGACTGAATCCCACACAATGACAGCATGTCTAACATGGGCCACAAATCTCATATTACTGTGATGTACAAACTCATAAAGGATGGAAATAAAGGTTCTAAACTGGCACTGTGGATAGCACACATTAGGGTGTGGTTTTTTTACTAGTGCAGTTAGTTCCCTAGTGAAGTCTGAATTACAGCACACCAAACAACAAGAAGAGAGAAAAAAAGATGTGAAAACCAGGAAAACAGAGTCTGGAAGAAAAACAGGCAGGGATAATCAGCATGAATTCAAAAAGACCTTTGGATTCCACTCAGATATTTTTTAATCACTGTCATCAGAGTTTTTGGTGCCATGTTGCAGGCTTTGACTCTCATGTGAGATGACTTGTTCGGAAACACTGCATGCTTTGGAATCCGAAGCTTGGATAGTGGTTCAAGAGCAACAGAAGACACGTACATCTAGTGAGAGGTACGACAAGACTCCTATAAACAGAAATGTCTTTCTGGCTGTGCTGTACAGCAGCTTACTAAAGCAGAGCACTCGCATGCACCATACTGAAATACTGAGGGAGTTCAGACCCTTGAAGTGAGTCACCGCCCATGTTGTCAGCAGTGTTGCACGATGCTTTATTTCTTCATGTATTTCAGCTCAGAAACATGGTCCCAAAGTAGCGATTTTACTAGGGAGCCTCTCATAAAGTCACCCTCAAGAGGCCTGAAGGACAATAAACAAATGTTATTCCTGATAAAAGTGCAGGCTGAACTGTTGGCTATAATATGAGGAGGATGGTAGGAGACAGGGCGTGTTAAGGGAGGAAGAGGTGGGGTAGAAGATGGAGCAAAACAGGCTTGAAGAGTTAAATGGTTAAATAAAACATGAGGTGAGAGAGCTTCCATGCCTGCTTCAGAATATAAATGTCTTTCAGGGTCTTTTATCTTTGTTTTTGAGACCAGGGAGCTTATTAAGAAAAGACAAGACTCCTCTCTCTGGAGCCTGACCCCTCCCCCCCTCTCTCTGACCCCCTTATCTCAGCCGGTCCGTTGTCTCTCCCTGACATTTCTCCAGCCTTCACCTCTGTGCTGTGTTAGGGTATGGGCCACAAACTGGCTGCTCTACGGTCATTAATGAGCTCATTAGGCACATCTGTGTAGAGCTTTGTTTAGATGCTTATCTCTGAGGTTATATTCTCATGTATTGGATGGACTGTACCTTATGGAAGTCAAAGAATGGGACTTCATAGGAAAAGCAGAGTTTTGTATTTTGTTAAATACCCACTATAAATTCTGTCTTCGGCCATCTCCGTACATTGTCTCAAGAGAATGCACATTTAAACTGTATTCAAATACACTCTAATGTATAGAAGAAACCGGAATGTCTGAGTCATGAAGAAAATCACTGAAACTTACATATGGATACCTACAGTCTGAGTGAGCACTGTCAGTTTCTCTCTCTGTGGCTCTCTCTCTTACACACACACACACACACACACACACATGCACGCACGCACACATACACAAACACATACATAGAGTATATGCTTTCAAAGAGAGTCATACTGTTATAGGGAATTTCCTATCAGGGCATTTGCCAAGTCCTCCTAGCCGTGTTCTCTGTTCATTGGTTTATCTAGTCTCCACCATCAAACAACCTATAAACACGTAAGCATTCATTCATACACACAAACAATCCACTCATATGCATTTGAACAGGCCAAACTGAAAATTGTGGTCATCAGGTAAAAAGAATGTCTATAAAAGCCAAAAGGAGGCTGCAAGAATGACCCACAGAAATAGGCCTTCAAGGTGAGGTCTGTTGAGGAAGATTGTAGATTCAACAGACAAGCCAACAGAGAAATCTCAGACAGGGGAGGTAAATGAAGAGAAAGCCATTTGTGACCTCCTTACACCCCCCAGACAACAAGCACAATAGAGCAATAATGCTTGGCTTTGTCCCTATTTGTCTTGCGTATTGTTCTGCTTATTACTTGTTGGTTGACAATGGCCACGGTTAAACACAAGTAAGCTCTCGGAAGGATTCTGTTACAAGCCATTTTGTCCCATACAAAACAAAGATTGGCCTTGTACACCCTGCAGGCCTTAAGCAGGAGTTTCTTAATAACCCCACACAGAGACAGCACTGTACCATTCATGCCAACAAGCCTGTCATATTTCCATGGCAACCGTGCTGAGCGTACACACAGCAAACCATGCGGCGTTCATGCAGCGTAAATTACTCTGTCATCCTCCCCGTCCCTGTGCCTCGTTTTCTTAGAACAGCTTTGCTGAGCTGAAGTGAAGATGCCTGATTGCTATGGGGGGTCTGTTACTAACAAGTTTCCACCTGACACTGCTTCACCCAGAGCAAGAAACTTCTCTTTTAACCAAGAAGTACTAATACTACTACTTCTAATACTAAAAATAACAACAACAGCAACAACAACAACAACATTAATACTTTGTCACTCTACAAAACAAATGATCCACATATGTATAGTAGCATTTAAGATACAGCATATAAACAGCATTATCACAAAACAAAAGCAACATTAAAGTGCACACTGCATATTCGTTTTTTTATGTCCATCAACATCCTTAATACCATACATTCGGCTAAAGAACAATCATTACATCTGCTATAATTAGCTTGTCTAACTATAAGAACCTGTAAATTAGTGTACCTCCTAGGGCCTTTATGTCCAGAGAGTCCACATTTATTTAATGGAGTAACGGAACTTCCCTGCCAGGTCGATGGGATCTGTTTCACCTCAACAGCTGGAAACACTTCATCAAAAGCCAGTGTGCTGTATCACAGAGCTCTTCAGCTGGCACAGGGCTGCATGGAGCTGTACAATGCTGCACAGGGCTGCACAGGGCTACACAATTCAACACAGGGCCGCACAGGGCTGCACAGGGCTGCACAGGAATGCAACAGTTCTCATCAGTTTCACTTTTTGTTCAATCTCTTTTAAACAGTATGGAGCTTGTGAACTAGCAGCTTGTGTTAAAACAGAGCACTGTGTACTTATGTGATGTGTGTGTGTGTGTGTGTGTGTGTGTGTGTGTGTGTAACTAAGGAAATTGAATTGGTCTTCTGTCTTGAACATTTCATGCCTCATTGGTTCTCTAAATGTTACCTGTAAAATGGTTTTTGGCTGCCATTTCTGATTAGATGAATGACCTGGTCTCTTTTTGGTCTCAGTTTGTTCAGCTTTCATCACTACAAAACGTCACTGTCTTCTGTCTGAGATGTTGTTAATTACTTACCAAGTGTTTTTGTTGTATAATAGTGCTAAACTAACTGCAATTTTAAGCTTTGTATGAGACAATAATGAATGTTTAAACCATAATAAAATACAGTATATGAAACTCCAAGTGTTCAAAAGCTTTTTCGTGGTGGTGTACTGTACTCAAATGTGTAGATTATTATATTAAGCTATGGAACTTTATCAGAATTATTAAAAAAAGGAAAACAGAAAAGGAGTTTTGCAAAATACATACATTTAGCAATGTTAACAATGCCATTATATCTATGAGCACCAGGTCATGAACCCCAGGATAAGGAATCACAACCAAATGCAAGGAATAAGAAAAGAGATGTGATTTATTATAGGATTAGAGACAATGTAAGGGGCTGGAGGACAAGTAGAGGTATAGCTACTGGAGCACCAATACTAGGGTTGCTATCATGGTGCTCACTGAGGAGGTGAAGACCTCGTGGGGCTACAGATGTAGCAGCAGGTCCTAACATGCTGGAGAGCCTTCACATTGGGGAAGGTTTGATTCAGGGTTGGTGTGTAGGTTTGTGGCGTTCTAGTTATCCTCCACCATGTAACAGGCAGTGGTATCCTCATGTCTTTAAAATAAGATATGAAAACAGGTTCAACTTATCCATGGATCATTATAATTTCTCTAAGGGCTATCGGCATATAGTGCTGGTTAGAAAGCATGTGTACAGAATGAGAATAATGAGGAGTCAGTGGCTGGGACTATGAATGACATCTGTGAAAAATGCATTTGTGGAAACGAGTTGCTAAGGGTCATTATGAAATTTGTGTGAAATAAAATGCTGATTTAACATAATATATACAAAAAGTAGTAAATATCCTAAATAATTTGTTGCAATATTGTTGTAGAGTTGTGAATTTTTCAATAATATTTCTATACTGCGAATTCATTCTTTACGTTGTTGATTTAGTTCAGTATTAACTTCAATATTACCTTCACTTTGACGTAGTAAGGTGATACAACTTGGTGACAGAATTGTGAATTTGATTTCAATCAGATGAGCCAAAATTAGATTGTTTCACGCAGTAACTCATATTGATAGTTGTGCCTGGACACCTGATTTTTAGAAAGTGCTAGTTTCTAGACAGTACACAAACTTGTAAATCATTTAAAAATATGTTGTGAAAAAAAGGTCTGTGTCAGGTGTTGGGGAGCCAGGACAATCTGGTGACTACTGGGCTGCTGGAACAGGAACAAGACATTACTGGACAATATATAACTATGCAAATGCGTAAATATTTCATGTTTATTCAAACAGCTTTGCAGTATTTTATGAATATAATGTATATTTAACAAAGTATGTTAAATCTGAGTTGGAATTTTGATGTAAAATGTAATGTGTAAAAGAAAATAAAAGGAGATATGAGCTATAGACTTTAGGATCATTACGCAACACACACTATGGTCTGCCAGGGGTCACTGCACATCTGAACTGTGAGTTTGCTTAAGAAAATGCGTGCATTAAAATGCACCAACTTATACAGCTGTGGAGTTTCTATTAGAGGATGCAAACCTACAAAAGTCCATAAATCCTATATAAACCAGTTATTGTGTCATAAAGGAGCAAAACAGGAGCAGACTGGACATGGGTTACAGGAAGAAGACCAAGGGAGAGTAGACACACGCAATCCATGCACGAACGAGACCATATCAAGGACTCAGCTCTGGTCACTGCATGATATGAATGATACAGAATATTAAATGATCACACTACAGTTGGTGTGGACATAACAGCTTAAAAAAACACCTTAAACTGGAAGCAATGCTAAAAAAAAAAGAATGTGTCAAATTCCTAAACAAATCAACAGGCTTTGTAAGTGTGTAAATGGTTATCCAGGTAAAATGATGGACAGAAGTGTTTGACTAACAAATAACATTTTGTGGATAACTGAATGAGCTAAGTGAACATGTATAAATCAGAGATCATGCTGTTGAATAGATGAAGGTTTACAACAGAGTGTTAAAGAAGCCAAAGAAACACTGGGAAATGTAGTGTAGATGGGCCTCCATGTTGCATGGTTTCCAACAGCAATGTGACACGAGGTTTTAATCTGCTCCCAGGTACAGAGACACTACACCTGTGTCTGAATTTGAGAACATCAAGGACTCCTGTCTGCCCATCCATTCTTCAGTCGAGTTTGGTAAGAGGGAAGGAAGCAGTTTCAGTGGAATACAGCAGTGCTTCAACTCTACACACTGTATATAATAAAGCAACGATAATGTGTACGTGACCTGTTCTGTGTGGGTAATACATTTTCATTAAAAAAACAATGATAACTCGCTTTAAAAACCACGATAATAATCCATCACTGGTTATTTTGTTGTGCACATGGTTGATTTAAAAAGACAACACAAGATCATTAATATTTAAGATTTCCAAAATTATTTCACCCTAATGACATGTTAGGCATGCATAAATGAACAAGTGCACGTAAGCAGTGTAATCATGTAATTTGTAAGCTGTGCATGCATTTAAAATGAAGGACTCCTGTGTGTGTTACATATATGACATTCTGAGCTCATGTGTACATGCTGATCAGCTTCGGAGTGTACTTTCTCAGTTTGGGTGGGATCATGTGATGTCATCAACAAAATGTACTTTCTCAGGCAAACAGAAGATGTAAACCAGCAGAAATGAAAGAAAGGTGCAATCACTGATTGCCTTCCAGAAAAGAAGATTCTTATACCATTCAACCAGCAAACCTCTCAACTCCCTCAAGACGCTTTGCTATTAGAGCTCCACCCACCCATCAGCAGGCTCTCCTGCCCAATCTGAGAGTAGACATGTGCATCTGATGAATGAGAAAAGACATAAAATGAAATTTAATTACCTATTTAAGCATAACATTTGTAGTATAGTCCATCATGTGCATTTACTGCCCACATCTCATTTCACCTGTTTCATCTGTGAGTACCTGGACCACAAGAAACCACTCCTCAAGGTTACTTATGGAGGATCACATGGAGGTATCATAATAACTGCTAGGTCAGATCTTTGAAGTATTCTTGGTCTGTTAGATTTTAAAAAACACCTGGATTTGTCCAGTAAAATATGCATCTGCTGCTGGAAATAACGGTAGGTTGCTGCACTGTGGCTTGGTGGTTAATGCCACTGCCTCATACCTCCAAGGTTGGGGGTTTGAATATCAGCAGATGGGGCTACACAAGCCAGTGCATGTCCAGTGCCAGTTCTAAGTACAGAGAAAATGGGAGGGCTGAGTCAGGTATAAAAACCTGTGCCAAGTTGATGTATGGTCTGTAAACCAGGTACAGACCATACATCAAAAAAAAACTTGTTAACCTGCTGATCAATCTTAAACACACAATTACTACAACCTCATGATAACAACTAATTGGTACAATTTGTATTGTTTAATGTGGTGGTTTTACTTTATGGGTTTATATTCATATTATATTGGTGTTTTGCATTAAAGGGTTTAAATCTGGATTTCAATTAGGAAATACTGAAAGTATCTGCTATAACCAGACAGGCATCATCTGGAATCTTTGATGGGCTGTTACAGTTGTCTGATAAACATGTCAAATTGTGTAATTTGTGGAATAAAAGTGACTTAATGAGGATTTATGTAGGGAAAGAGCTGTGAGAGAAGTAAGCTTACAAAACTGTCATGAAGTGTTTCTGTCAGAGAGCACTAGCAAGTGGATTTACTACATACAAAATGGAAGTGATGTAAGTCCACTTTCTGGTGCTTTCATAAACTCTGTAGCATTTCAAGTTCTCAAACATTCCCACTGACAAACAACACATTTGTTTAGTTAACTTTTAAAATTATGAGCAGCAACTTGTAGATTTTATTCCAAAAGCCTCACCAACTCTGGACATTTCAAAGATTATCAGATATACACAACACAGTAAACTATAACATCGTTGCCACGGTCATTCATAGATACAACCATTACATTTAAACTTTGCCCTTTCACTTACACGTTCAGTAAACTGTAAATAACTAACTGTAAACTGCGACATTTATGCTGGCTGCCCCATTCAATGTTTCTGTCATTCCTATACATTTCATGTCTTGTCTAGTTTCTGTGCTGTTTCTATCATGTCTACTTTATTTTGTATCTATTGTTAACTCTGAGCTTTTTCTCACCACTGTTTGTCTTAATAATTGTACCTGAACTTGATATCTTTTGGGGTTCTATAAAAAGGTTTGCATATCTTATGCCCAAGGCATGGTGTAGTGGTGTTAATACTTACTGAGGGTTATTCCTTGTGAATTTAGTGTTAGTCTTGGCAGTTTGTTCTTGTAGTTAATCTGGCATTTTACATATTGTTTGATTTTATTGCCTAGTTACCTTGTATTTTCCCACTTAGTTGCCTTACTTGTTTGTTTCATAATGGTTCTTCCCTTGCATATCTACCTTAGCTTTTGTTCATGTGTCCTGCAATTTTGGTTATTGTCTTTGTGTTGCATGGACCCCCTGATTTATGGGATATGTGGATCTGGACCTTGGACTACCATTTTGTATGCTATTAAAATGGAATTTACGTTCCACTTGCCTCTCCATTTTTGTCCCTTGGGACACAAATCACAACATACGCAAGTGCTCTACATATTGTAAAATGTATTATTGTAAAATATATTTTTCTATGTGGTCCATACACTTATGAATATTACCTGTGATATCTTTTAGTATTTTATGTAGCAAATAAAATAGTGGTATTGTCATTATATTAACTTCATTAAAACTATCTTAGGCGTTACTGTATAAATATAAGCAATCATTTTTGGAAAAAAAATAAAATGTTATTTTCTTGTTTTCTTTCTAAGAAATTGTTTTCTTACTACCTGTTTAAAATTTGTTAAAATGTATTCTTAGAGCGTTTTATCAAAATTTCCCACTCTCTTTGTTAGGATTTCCTCTCAAAACCAACAACATGTAGTCAGAGTGAACTGGAGACTGCAGTAAATTAACATTTTAGCTGAGCTTGTCTACATGCATCCTAAGAGCTTATACAGGTGGTGATAGTGAAGGATGATATGTCTAGAACGACAGGGTGTACACTGCTCTTACCTGAAACGTTCTGAATTATGGTCAAATTGGGAAAGTGAATATCGGAGAAAAGAAAACTTCACAGCAAAGAGCGTTTTATATGCGATTTTGTACCACAGACGTACGGTTTCTGATCCGTTCGTTTTGCAGTAAGACAAGAAGATTTAATTTCGTCTCTGGAACAACATAATTTAGTTGAATACTGAAGCTGGAAAATTTCCGTTTTGAAAGAACAGTAATATTTACTAAAAATTAATCCCTTGTGTAAAAACATGTCATTGCAATGTTTAAATGTGTCATATTCCTTGATTCAAGAATCCTGTAAAAACGTGTCCAACAAAGTATTTATAATGGATAAACTCTTCATACATTCCCTATTAGGTTGCGTTACTGGTGTAACCGAGCGAGTGGAAATTAATTAGTAAATCAGTCAGACACAGTTATGAGAGCAGCCGTCGTTCACACCCGATAAAGCTGTCTGAAACGAGTGATAACGACCTTAACAAAGCCTTTGAGTGTGGTCATCCAAGTTCTGCTGTCCAAATGTGTTTTATTTCTTGAGCATTTTGACTGAAATGCAGCGATGGACCGAAACCTAGCAGACAAGTCTGCAGCGATCTCACACGGCATGCATAAAGTAAATGTGTCAGTTTCGTTTTGTGATGACAGACAACACGTTGTAAATGTACCACCAATTGCTATTGTTCATTCTAACTGCATTAAGCGATAACCTGATCGTCCACACCCAACGCCGGAGATAATGACCACATTCTGCGCGGCAAAAGGCGCAAAACTCCTTATCACATTAAATAGCAATGTTTAAAATAATACAGTTAGATGTGCAATAAGATGGGATGTACTATTAAATTTCAAACACTTGTAATTTTCAATTATTTTCTTAAAATTACTTTATATATAAGCATTTCAAGTGTTTAATAGAACGGCTTTGCACTTCATTGAAAACTGCATTCATAAATAATGTTCTCTGTAAAATAATGCAAAAGTACTTGTCGTACGTGTATCGACAAAGCAGTGTTAATCACTAAAAAGAATACATACACAGAGAGAGAGACGCTTTTAAGCAGGTTTGACCACCACCAGCCCGTTCTGAAATGGTAAAGTGATGAATATCGTGTTAAGCCTACTCATGGGTCTGAACTAATTCCTTCATTAATGCACTGAAGGAAACCTAGTAGGATAAGCAGAGACACGTTTTTTGAAACTAAAAATGTGCCCATCCATCCATTATCACGGCGGTTCTTGGTCACAGTCCTGGTGGCCCCATGGGTGCAGGTTTTACTTCCAACCAATTAATTTTTATTTGACAACTGTCTTAATTAAATACGAATTACATTGTTTCGTCTCTTCATTCTTCCTGATCGTTTGCGTCTATCTGCGCTTAGTTGTCTTAATTTATTGAGAGAACATAAAAGTTACAAAGAAAAAATTTAAGACTTGTGCTTTAAGAACTGCAAGAAAAATATAAATCACACATTACAGTGTCCGTTTCGTACCATTAAATGTCTGAATAATTAAGCATTGTGTTTAATTTAAACCAATAATCATTAATTGTTTTTAAATTGCAATAATTGATAAGATACACAAATGCTCCAAAGACAAATAATGCTTAATCAGGACCAGTGATTTAACGGATTATTAAGACATTAATTAAAAGACAAAAAATATATCATAGTGTAAAAAATATTAAGACGCGACAACCATTGAGATTGTAAAATTCTTATTAAAATGAATAAATCCTGTTGAGAATTTATGTATTGAGGGGAAGATTACGAGGGGGGTCAATAATGTTTAAGTGAGATTAAGGTTCAGTTAAAAACAGAAGTCGTCAGAAAACAAAAACCTGCACCCACTGGGATCCAGGACCGTGACAGAGAACCCCTGTATTATCAAGTAGTTTATCCGGTTCGGGGTCGCGGGTGGCCTGGCAGCCCAGGGCGCAAGACAGAGGACACCTAGGACATCCTCGGTTTGGCCAATTCATCAAAAATACATGTCTATGGGAGGAGAAGAGAACCCGGAGGAATCCCAGGCAGACTCTCACACAGCAACTGGGACGCGTGCGGCAAAAGAGCTATCCACTGAGTCACCATGAAATGTATTTATTATCGCTATCAGAAAGAACCGTTTTTCAATGGGTGCGATAAATTAAAAATGTAGCATTAGTATTATTTCACTCAGAATTACTGTTAAGTTACACTGTAAGATATCCAAGTTAACGGTTAAGGTGAACATATTGTATGTAGTTTATGTACACACTTGGTTCGATATACTGTCGACAAAAACATCCATGAAACGGTGTTGAGTTTCACTGCTCACTCAACGACTGCATCAGATCTGCTCTTAAACACCACATTAGACGCCACAATTTCACAATTTTAAGACGAAGTAGAAAAGAAATCAAGTTATCCACACTCCGCCCTCCTCATCCTAAATCTTACGTCCAATCACGGACTAAGAGCTGAAGAAAAACAAACCATCGGATTGGTCAGTGGTGCATGGTTTCCAGGCGCCCCGTAGAGAAGTAGTACAGCTTGTGAATGAGGGGCACCTGAAAACCGACTTTACATTATTGTGTATGTCCTTAGTGTCTTTGGGCAAACTTTCCAGCGAAGACCGAATGATCGCTGCTGGAGAAGACGAAAGCATGAGTGCAATTAATGAAAGACGACATACTGAAAATCTGCCATGCAGTTAAAGATGGTAAACTTTTAGTATCACCAAACGAGAAGACTTGATTTATTATTTTTTTTATTACATTAGTAACCATTTGCTGTACGATTGGAATCGTGTTACTACGAATTAAGTGGCAAGATTGGATTTTCCCATAAACCTACCACCGATACTAAGAAACACTAAAGGACTGCTATCTCAGTTATTTCGTTCCAGGAGACGTTTTTCATTTTAAAGAGAAATCTTTATACCAATTCATCCTGGGAACTTGAGCGATTTATCATTTAGTCATAAATTTTGCAGAGAAATACTTTCATTAATTTTTACTCAACATTTTAAGATGGCAGTACCAAAGACTTGTGTTTGGTTCGTGATTGAGAGGTGTATTCTTTTGACTTTGTGTGTAACGTTCCAGTCGAGCGCAGGTCAGTACCACGGAGAGAAGGGCATTTCCATACCCGAGCATGGATTCTGCCAGCCTATATCCATACCGCTGTGCACGGATATCGCCTACAATCAGACCATCATGCCGAATCTCTTGGGTCACACCAATCAAGAGGATGCAGGACTCGAGGTGCACCAGTTTTACCCTCTTGTTAAAGTGCAGTGTTCTACGGACCTGAAGTTTTTCTTGTGTTCGATGTACGCTCCAGTGTGCACGGTTCTGGAGCAGGCTATACCTCCCTGCCGCTCGCTCTGTGAACGGGCTAGACAGGGCTGCGAGGCTCTGATGAACAAGTTCGGCTTCCAGTGGCCCGAGAGGCTTCGCTGCGAGAACTTCCCAGTGCACGGCGCAGGTGAGATCTGCGTGGGTCAGAACACTTCGGACACCGGCAGCCCCACGTCGTACCCGACTCCCTACGTCCCAGAGCTGGTCACGCTGCCCCCGAACATTGGCCGATCTAGCCACCCTTTTTCCTGTCCCCTACAACTTGAAGTTCCGTCATACTTAAATTATTACTTTTTGGGGGCAAAAGATTGTGGAGCCCCGTGCGAACCCCAAAAGATTAATGGACTGATGTACTTTCGCGAAGAGGAAGTTAAGTTTGGCCGACTTTGGGTGGGCATCTGGTCAATTTTGTGTTGTGTGAGCACTTTATTCACTGTGCTCACCTATTTAGTAGATATGCGGCGCTTCCGATACCCAGAACGGCCTATAATTTTCCTATCTGGTTGTTACTTCATGGTGGCAATAGCTTATTCAGCTGGATTTTTCCTGGAGGATAAAGTAGTCTGCATCGACAAATTCAAGGACGACGGTTACAGGACAGTAGCCCAGGGCACTAAGAAGGAAGGCTGCACCATCCTCTTCATGATCCTCTACTTTTTCGGCATGGCCAGCTCAATCTGGTGGGTTATCCTGTCTCTCACGTGGTTCCTTTCAGCAGGAATGAAGTGGGGTCACGAAGCCATTGAAGCCAATTCTCAATACTTTCACCTAGCCGCCTGGGCCGTGCCTGCTGTAAAAACTATCACGATCCTGGCCATGGGACAAGTGGACGGAGATGTTCTCACAGGCGTGTGCTACGTGGGCATCTACAGCGTGGACGCCCTGCGGGGCTTTGTCCTTGCACCACTTTTCGTTTACCTCTTCATAGGAACATCTTTCCTCCTCGCTGGTTTCGTATCTCTTTTCCGGATCCGAACCATAATGAAACATGACGGCACCAAGACAGAGAAGCTGGAGAAGCTGATGGTGCGAATCGGGGTGTTCAGCGTGCTCTACACGGTCCCGGCCACCATTGTCATTGCGTGCTACTTCTACGAGCAGGCGTTTCGCGACCAGTGGCAGAAAACATGGCACATGCAGACCTGCAAACGCTTTGCCGTACCGTGCCCGGTCAATAACTTTGCACCGATGACCCCAGACTTCACGGTGTTTATGATCAAGTACCTCATGACCATGATCGTAGGCATCACCTCCGGTTTTTGGATATGGTCCGGGAAAACCCTGCAGTCGTGGCGCAGGTTTTACAAAAGGCTCAGCAACAGCAACCAGGGCGAGACAACTGTATGACCTTGCAAACTGGTTTGTGTAAGACACAATGAAGATAAACGAAATAAAGTTAAACTTAAGGTTAAATTGGGGGTTACATATACTTTTCAATGTTGTGGTTAACTTTGCTGATTAGACTTTTGTGTTTTCACGCCTAGTTGCCACTTGTTAAGAGTATCCGTATAAACGATCATTTTAATGCTGTTAAGAGCTATTTGCAACGAGTTCTGATGAAACGCCATTTGTGTGTAAGAGATTTTTCTGGAGATACCTAGATGTAAAGTGTGAAAGAAAATGACACGATAAAATGAATGTTTAAGGGTTCACAGTTTTATGTGCGTGCTTACCTTCACTCTGCTCCATAATTTATTTGTAACATGGTTAGTTCATTCGGAAATACGGACATTTCAGTGCCGTTTTTACTACAGCAATGTATCCTGTCCTTGTCATGTTACATAGATTTTGTACAGTTTATTGTGTAAAATATCTTTGCACAGAAAATGTTTATCGCATCACTTTTTTCATTATTGTGTGATATTCTAGCCACCTCAGACAATCATTTTTTTTCTACTGAGCACAAATGGCAGAGTGCCCATATCTGTAATCTTAGGTACTATTGTATGCATGTATACAGCTGTAAAGTTATTCAAGATGCTACTGTATACATACTCTGTGTAAATAGGTTGTTTTTTTTTTTTTTTTTTTTTTTTTTTACAAAAATGTAATTAAAAAAAATTTAATTTTTAAAAATAATTTTAAAAAAAAAAAACAAGAGAAATATATTGTAAGTTTAAATATAA
>JABJVR010000001.1:9976076-10026176 GCA_025773905.1 Chitala chitala
CACGTGCAGAGGAGGGATACAGAGTATACAGGGAAAAGAAGGTGAGGATGGAGCTGCCAGACAGGAGGAGAAGAGGAAGGTCAAAGAGGAGGTTCATGGGCATAGTGAGGGAGGACATGAAAGAGGTTGGGGTGACAGAGGAAGCTGCACAGAACAGGTTGGTATGGAAAAAGGTGATCCGCTGTGGTGACCCCTAGAGGGAGCAGATGAAAGAAGAAGAAGATATATAATGGTATTTGGAACACTCAGGGCTGTGACCCCAAACCTGGAAGAGTGGCTCCATCAGATCCCAGGAACTACATCTGAGATCTCTGTCCATATGAGCGCTGTCCTAGGAATGGCTAAGATACTCCACAGGACCCTCAGGCTCCCAGGCCTCTGGTAGAGGACTCAAGCTTGAAGGAGACAAAGACTGGCTGCAAGGGGAAGTGGGGAACTATATATACACTATATGGACAAAAGTATTTGGCTAAACCTGTTAATTACTGAATTCAGGTTTCAATCAAACCTGTTGCCACAGTGTATAGAATCAAGAATCTAACCATGCAGTCTCCATTTGTGATACAGAATGGGTCATTGTGAAGAGCTCAGTCAATTCAAGTGTGGTACTGTGATAGAATGCCACCTTTGCAATAAGACAGTTTGTGAAATTTCATCCCTGCTGATATTCCACGCTCAACTGTTAGTGATATTATTAGAAAGTGGAAGTGTTTAGGAACAACAGCAACTCAGCCATGATGAGGAAGACCACGTAAATCACAGAGCGCGGTCAATGACTGCTAAGGTGCATGGTGCATAAAGGTCGCCGACACTGTGCTGATTCCATAGCTGAAGAGTTCCAAACTTCCACTGGCATTCATGTAAGCACAAAAACTGTACGGCGGGAGCTTCATGGAATGGGTTTCCATGGCTGTGCCGCTGCATGCAAGCCTCACATCGCCAAGTCCAATGCCAGGCGTAAGATGGAGTGGTGTAAAGCACAGCGACACTGGGCTGTGGAGCAGTGGAAACGTGTTCTGTGGAGTGACGAATCACACTTCACCACGTGGCAGTCAGATGGGCGACTCTGGGTTTGGAGGATGCCAGGAGAACGTTACCTGGCTGACTGCATTGGGCCAACTGTGAGGTTTGGAGCAAGAGGAGGGCTAACGGTATGAGGCTGTTTTTCAGGGTTTGGGCTGAGCCCCTTATCTCCAGTGAAGGGCAATCTTAATGCTTCAGCATACCAAGACATTTTGTATTTCTATATTGTTAAGACATTTTGGACAATGCTATGCTTCCAGCTTTGTGGCAGCGGTTTGGGGAAGGACCTTTTCTATTCCAACATGATTGTGCCCCAGTGTACAATGCAAGGACTATAAAGACATAGTTTGATGAGTTCTGTGTGGAAGAACTTGACTGGTCCACACAAGAGCCCTGACCTCAACCCCATCTAGCACCTTTGGAATGAACTGGAACGGAGATTTTGAGCCAGGCCTTCTCCTCCAACATCAGTGCCTGACGTCATGAATGCTCTACAGAATGAATGGGAGGGAGTAAATTCCCAGAAAACATTCCAAAATCTTGTGGACAGCCCTCCACGAGGAGAGGAAGCTGTTATAGCTGCAAAAGAGGGACGAACTCCATATTGAAATATATGTATTTGAAAACCATATCATTTTAGTCCCTGTTGGTGTAATGGTCAGACAGCCAAATATTTTTTGTCAATATAGTACATATATATATATATTCTCATATGGAATGTTTTCTTTTTACTCTTTCTGCTCATTTTGAGAACATACCTGAACCACAAATGCTGATACTCAATTATCCCAAACAAAAGTTATAGCATCCTACATCATTGCACAAGGGTTTTCTAATAATGAAATAGCTTTTTACTTGATAACTGAGGATTACCAAACACAATGTGCCACTGGAACACAGGAGTGATAGTTTGTTATTGTTGTAAATGACTATTAAAATATATAGAATGTATTTCTGATCAATTTAATGTTATTTTTTTACAGAAATTGAATTAACTCAAAAAGTAGATGTAGAAAACGATAAAAGATCTCAGACCCTGAAGACAGTTAACTTGAAGATAGCTGTGGGCACACCTAGAGCATTCATGAGTCCTGTACCAGAGCGCGATCACACCTTATCGGAGGAAACCTCAGGAAACAGTCAAGGTCCAGACAAGGCCCAGGTAACACTGGTATTTTATGAGTTAGGTTTTCACAAATTTATAGAGCGTGTGTTTGAACTATTTCATATTTGAAATATGAAAGTGGTTTTAATATATATACATACATATATATATATATATGTATATATATATATATAATTCTCAGACACAGTGGCTACAGAATGATATATATTCTATTATATGCACAAAGTTTGGAAACGACATCTTGAGATGTGAAGCCTCAAGCCTTTTTTCTACAGCAGACTGAGCTTTGGTGTGAATGTACTGTGGTGTTGTACTATTTGTACATGAGTTATATGGTTCAAAGTGAGATAACTAAATTCAAAATAGAGATATAGCAATGTTTTTCATCTTTTTTTAATGCAGGATTATTTGCATTTTTCTTGTGAACTTCTCATATATATATATTTTATATTTATACATTATGTTTCTTTCACCTTGTTACGAAACATAATTTGATGTATTAATACAAAAATGACAAAATTTGAAATTTGATAAGGTCACTTTGTTTCTACCCTTAGAACATAACATCATATGTCAATGGTGAGAGCAGACCTTGTAGATTTGTCTGGTCATCTTTATTGCTGTGATTTCAGTATTTTTTAAATCTGTGTTAACATCAAGTAAACATTAAGTTTTAAATGATAAGTCAAGTCTAAGCACAGCTCTGTCTGACTTGTCAGATGGCGCATCGCGTGATTGGCTGCCCTGGATACATAGGTGCTGGTGGGATATGTAGTACAGCAAGGCCCTCAGTTGTCAAAGAATGTCCATGTCCCTTGAGAACTACCTGCCTGGACTATTCCTGTGACTGCAGCCCGACGTCACATGTCACCTACTATGGGGGTCACCTGGGTGGAGCACCAGCCAAAGGTAATCCTGAGTTTATTCTACTGTTTTACCAGCATAACTGTTTATAGAGAGACATTATATAAGCACATTTTCCTTAACAATATTTGAATTTGATACTGAATCTTGAAATATGCTGTACACAGTATGTGAATTTGTGTGTGTGTGTGTGTGTGTGTGTGTGCGTGTGTGTGTGTGTGTGCATTCAGCTTGTAAATTTGTGTGCATACAGTATGCAATTCTGTGTGTGTGTGTGTGTGTGTGTGTGTGTGTGTGTGTGTGTGTGTGTGTGTGTGTGTGTGGTTATAGAGTCTGTTTTCATGGATATATGTGTCTCTGAATGTAAAACTTTAGGCAAATGTGTGTATGTGCATGCGTGCGTGTGTTAGTGAGACTGAAGAAAGCAGACCCACATGACAGGCAGGAAGAAGACAGCCCAGAACCCGCCCTCTGTGCCACACACCTCCCTCCTCTGCCTACTGGACCTCTCGTTGGGTTGTGCCCAGTAGGAGAAGAGCCAGACACTGTGAGTCATTCTGAAACATTTTCCATTATATTACAGTCCTCCATAGTTTATGGGTTTGAGGTGTAAGAGCAGCAGAAGGTGCAGGACAGAACCATCCATGGGTCAACCCAAGACAGGGCATGTGCTCATACACACACACAGACGCTAGACCTCCTTTAAAATAACTAATCCAGTTGAATTGCATGCTTATGGAGTGTTGAGGAAACTGGAGCACCCAGAGGAAATTTACACATACACAGGTGGAGAGTGCCAACTCCATATACACCAAGCCAGTTAATGGAGTCAAAGCCATGACCTAGAGGAATATCCTAACTAAAGAAAGCAGACCCATACATAAAGCAGAACATCTTAGCACCGCTTTACCTTGTAGTGTCTCGTATGGTGTGAGTGTGACACTAATTTTTGACCGCTGTTTTATTATTTTGATTATGCTATTAATACACATGATTAGGTAAAATAGAGTACCAGCAGAAGCTGGCAAGAACTTGAATTGTGTAGCCTTTGTTTAACGGAATTAAAACACCACCCTAATAAAAGACATTTTAGGGTAATTAAACAACAGCAGTAAACCAACCAGAATCTCATCATCCTTCAAGGTGTTCAGCACATCTTCATTAAAGAGGTTCATACCATTGAAATGTGGTCTACAGTCCTCACTCGTGAAGAAGAACAAAACAGAGTTCCACTCCAGAGTGTATTGTATCTATGTGTGCCTATGTATCTATGTGTGCCTATGTATCTATGTGTGCCTGTTCACTTGTGTGCATGTATACAGTGTGTACAGAATATAACAGAATATCTCAGACAATACACTTGGAAAACTCAAGGCTGAGTAACTGTAGACAAATGACTTTAGTATAATTGTGGATCTAGCTAATGTTCATTAATCAATTTACAAAAGGTTTTATGACAATTGCTTTAAAAATGAATGCACATATTTTTGTGCGTGTGTGTGTGTGTGTGTGTGTGTTGGACACCTCTATACCCCATTATTCCTGCGAAATACACACTACATTGAAAAGCATACCTAAGAACAGACTTTTTTCTAAGCACAACTCTGTCTGACTTTTACCAGATGGCACATCGTGTGATTGGCTGCCCTGGATTCATAGGTGCTGGTGGGATATGTAGTACAGCAAGGCCCTCAGTTGACAAAGAATCTCCATGTCCCTTGAGAACTACCTGCCTGGACTATTCCTGCAACTGCAGCCCGACATCACATGCCACCTACTATGGGGGTCACCTGGGTGGGGCACCAACCAAAGGTAATCCTGAGTTTAGGGTTATCTTATCTGTTAAGCATAGCTGTGTTAAGTTACCGAAAAAGTATTTTCTTTAGCATACTTTGTTTGGATTTATGACTTTGTGTGTGTGTGTGTGTGCATGTGTGCATTCGTGCGTGTGTTAGTGAGACTGAAGAAAGCAGACCCACATGACAGGCAGGAAGAAGACAGCCCAGAACCTGCCCTCTCTGCCACACACCTCCCTCCTCTGCCTACCGGACCTCTCGTTGGGTTGTCCCCAGTGGGAGGTGATCCAGACACTGTGAGGCACTGAGTCATTCTGAAACATTTTATTGGAAATGTAGTAATCCTTCACAGTTTGATGTGTGTTTGATGTGACTGAGATTTAAACTGAGTTTAAGTGATTTTGCTTTGTAGTGTAGTTTATTTCCTACAGCTGTTGACTAGAGAGGGTTGGTGTTTTGTGAACAAAAACATCAAGAGCTGAAATGACAGTGTTGTTTTGCCTGGTAGCTGAAGTCTGATGGTGTGATGAAGAGAGAGATGCGTGTGCCTGATGCCAGCTGGACGGTTCCTGCTCACCCCCAGCTGGAGAACCACGTGAACAAGAAGCTGCGGCTAAAACCACTCGACACGGCACGAGGAGAGCAGAACAACAGTCAGCAAGCCCCCAGTGTGCTGGACGTGTGTGTGTGTGCGTGTGTGTGTCTGAGTCTGCGTGCATATGTGCATGTGTCTGTGAGGGTGTATGTGTGTGTCTATCTGTGCGTTTGTGTGCATGGATATGTGTGTGTGTGTGTGTGTGTACATTTAAGTGTGTGTGTCTGTCTGAGTGTGTATATGGGTTTGTGTGTGTGTGTATGTATGTTCCTGTATGTGCCTATGAGTGTGTGCATGTGTTTCTGTGTGTGTGTGTGTGTGCATGTGTGTGTGTGTGTCTGTGTCTGTGTGTGCGTGTGTATGGCTCTCAGACTGTGGCATCAGATTACAATCTATATCTTTATGTGTGGTGTCCCTCTTAAGAACAATTCGTTCCACTTCATTAGGTCCATATTATTTCTGATGGTGTCGCAGGTAAGAAGACAAAGAGGTCATGTGTAGCATTTGGACTGGATGTGGACCAGGTCTACACTGAGGGAGAAGCAGGTCAAACAGATGGAAAGGCAGCTAACATCCTTCACAGCAGCAGAATTGATCCTGATTGTTTCGGCACATCAACGTACCAAGGTACATGCTAGAAAATTCAGTCAAAGACTAGCAGAAGTAAGCTGGGTGGTGGTACATATTTGATATTATTAAGCAGTGTCTCCATGTCCAATATTTCATTGTCCTGGCCTGAATGTCATCATTTAGGATGGAGGGACACCATGAATGTGTTACACATGTCTCCTCCCAGGTACAGCACCCAGGTACAGCCTGTGTCCTCTCCCTGCAGATGAAGCCCAATCCTTGCATGTCCTCCCCCCATTAGCAGGCCACAGGGGTCCTGGGAAACAGAGCTCCATGGCGCTCCCTAAACACAGCCGTAACGACCCTAATGGCGAGGTGGTCAGGGGCACCCTTCCTGCTGTCCTCAGAGGTACTCCCCACTCCTCTCCACTGCTCCTCAGCTTCCAGGCAGCTCCGATCAGTTATATTTAAAAAGCAGAACTCAGCACTGAACACTGACATTAAATCTGTCACGCAGATGTGCCCAGAAATATACTGGGGGCCTAATGTGTACAATTTTGCTGTTTTCTGTCATGTCCTTCCAGTTGTATTTATTCGGCTGAGGGCTGGCCGTTATGTTTTACAGAGTGGGTGAAAAGCGGTGAGAGAGGCACCCTAATCATGGCTCCTAATGATGAAGTCATACGCCTGTCCATCTGGGACCCAGCCAGTGACATTAAGGAGCAGTCACATGTCTCTCAGGAGCAAGGTGTGTGGTCTTACGCTACATCTGTGGATGTTCAGGGTGGTGGAGATGTTAAACATTTCTATGTGCTCCTCCCCTTCACGCCCCTGAAAAGTGTCTTTCAATTTAATAGAAGTATGTGCTCAACATTTTCTTAAGGGAGTGTGACATTAACGTGTGCTAACGTACAAGAGTGAGATGTTTAAGGGGTGGTTTTGTACATAAGAGTTAACATAGAGTGTGCAAGACAGTTCAAAGTGAATGTACACAGTAAAACACAGGTAGTAATGGCTGGTTTTGTAAAATCGTGTAATACACAATTCAGAATTTTGTGTCACCGTAAACAGTCCTGTACAGCCATAGGTATATACACCTGTGGAGTATAATGATCTATTACAGATATACAGACAGGCATTAGTTATGAATGAAAACATGACCGCTGACAGGCCTGGATTCCAACATGAAGTCTGGTTCAACATTATATGTAGAAAACCAGACACCATTATTTTAATTTAGCCTCAAATTAAGCTAATTGAGTTTTTTCTTGGCTATAAATGGGCCAGTATAGTGAAATAGTGGGAATTTGAGTCACGAAAGAAAAAACTGAAACACAGGATTCTACAAAGCTGCAGGAGCTCAGAACAAAGTCTTTCGAAATACGTTTAAGATGGACTAAGTTATAGAGTCAGGCAAAATACAGAAATGGTGAAATAACATCTTTCTCTGAGTAATTTCTCTGCTCACTTTGTCTTTAGAATTTGATGTGCTTGCCTCAGAAACACTGGACAATCCCTGCAGCACTCTTCTACAAAGTGACACAGGTCAGTATCTCCATGGTCCTCAGGTCTGTCCAACATGTCCCACTTGACAGCTGTGTCACAGCCTGTGACCCTCAGCCTGTGACCCTCAGCCTTTGACCCTTAGCCTCTGCCACATTTCCCCCAAGTGTGTGCCAACATCTTCATCACTTTCAGTAGTCTCTCTCTGTTCTCCAGTATCCAATAGTAATGAAAACGTGTTTCCAACTTGAAGTCACCTTGGCAGAGAGCTGAGTAAAAGCACATTCAAAGCCAAGTATACACAAGGGTGATAGTACACAGCAAGAACAAAATCACATGAACACACCCAGCAATAAACAAATAAATAAATAAATAAGTAAAGAATAAAGGTTCTGTCTTCAGTTAATGTAGAGAATGTGAGCTCTTTGTGCAGAGGGGCTCTCCCTGTTTGTACGACACTCAGGAAAAGTTTTGGTCTAAAATATCAAAGGCAATTTTGTTTTACATTTGGTTGCTTTGCTGCACATTTTTGTCATGTGATGTAGCGTGTTTAAAACGTGGCCTGGAGTCTACAAAAGCAACATTATGTCCTCCAGGAGAGTATTTTAAAGCTTGCTGAGACTTACATGTAAACATGTGCACATGTGAACGTGAACACACGCCCTTACGTTTAAACACACGGAGACACATGTGGTCTCCTTCTCGTCTTTTCTCTGGCATACTACACCCCTCCCCCCAGCTCCCCTGCCAGCTCCACATCTGGTTGTGTTTTACCCAATTGAGGTATTCCAGACAGAGAAATCCAACCCCACCCCAACCCCCGGTTGGGCCTTAAACCCGCCCTGTGCTGATGACTGACAGAGGCTGTTTTTCCAACTCTAACCACTCTGTTTCCTTTATCCTGTCACTGGTTCGAAATCTGACCCCGCCTCCTTGTTCCCTTTCTCTGTAACCCCACCCCAGCAAATCTGGGCCTCTTCAGAAACTGACACTTTCTAAATAAAGACGTCTTGAGCACGGGATTATATCAGGTTCTGCCTCTGTTCCACCTTCATCTCCAGAGCTGTAATTCCCCTGCTCACAGGTTAGCTAAGAGCAGCACACACACACACACACACACACACACACACACACACACACACACACACACACACACAAATACACACCCGACACATGCACGCATGCACGTATTGCCACACAAACCCGACACATGCATGCACTCACAGACGCACAAACATACATACCCCCATCTATGCACAAACAAAGCACACACACACACACACACACACACACACACTAACATATAAATACAAATATAACCGAATCAAAGAGTTAAATCACAAGGAAGCCTGGCTGTTCTGTAACTCTAATTAATTGAATTTATTTATCTGCTCTGCAGGTAGACTTTGAACTTTTCTTTAACTTATGTAAGTGGAAAAATATCACAGTCAATGGTAGCACATAGCAAAGAAATACATTAAGCAAAAAGGTTCTCATAAAAAATACTGACAAGCTAGTAACAGTAGAACAAGAAAGACAGGCTAAAAGGAAGCTGATGTTAGTGGCCTGGTGGCTCAATGAGTAGGAGAGTAATCTACTATACAAAAGTGTCCTAGTTCAAATCCTGGCCCTGTTACCATGTGTGTCTGTCAGCCAGACACCTGGTGCTAGCTCCCTGGGTGCCACCAAATGGCTACACACTACTTCCCCAGGAAGTGGGTCAAATGCAGAGACTGAATTTCCCTGTTGTGAGGTTAATATAAAAGGAAATACCTAATCAAGATAGCTGTGTTTGGTACAATGAAATGCTTTCTGCTGTTATGAATATAAAGCCATGGCTGTTTTGTGCATTCATTCCACCACTGGTCAGTAGTGATGGACCTGGGGAAAATCAACACTAAGCAAATGATTTCAGATGACGATCCGTAAACTATAAACATGCTTTACTTCAAAGTATTCTGTCTGTAGAACCTCATCTTTGGCTTTTGCCTTTCTATGCTGCAACTTTGTAGGTCATGGACGCAGTATATCCCATTACTTGTGATCCACTTCTGTTTGTCTGCGTGACATGTGTATCATTGCAGGCACCTCAGCCTGTCAACTGGAACTGGGTCACACATCAGTGGCGGTAATCTGCCGCCCCCTGGTGGGCATTTTTGGTGGTGCTCCAAGTAATAGGGGTGCCCAGTTGCCTGTTGTTATTTCACCCTCAACATCAAAGAGGGTCCTGGAAATAATTAGGCCACACAGACTCAACAGAAAATAAACTTGCAGAGCAGATGGGATGGGAACTGACCTCTACAGTGCCACACGGTATCCTGACTCAAGGTTCAATCTGTCAAACAGGAGTAGAACTCCAGCAATGGCAGCTGGTACATATAGTCCATTCTCATCATGGAGCTGTAGACATTTGTCCCCAAGGGAGCATATACAGTTAAGAGCAAGGGGCATGGATGTGATACATAGTGTTTGCTACTAAAATTTTGATAGGTTATCAGCAAAATGTTAATTTTTGTGATCATGTCAGTAACGCAGGCAACATTCTGTCATCAGTGATTCAACAATTAAACCTGGGGTCTTAAGCGATTTGTGGGAAATGCTTAGATGTTTTTTGGTTCTCCTTAGTCTATCGCGTTTAGTTGTGTTACTCTTTGTCTAAAACATATGCATGTTTGGGATTAGTTTGATGTTGAATCACTGTGATTTCTCCATTATATTGATATCATTTTCATATTTACCAATCGAATATGAGCCATTTATTTTGCCTTTTGAAAAAACAAGCAGTTAATGGGTGTACATTTGAAATGGATGCTAAAATAGTAATTTAATTACTAAGAAATCTGCTATAGTTATATTCATTACATTAGTGAACAAATCCATTATTGATTCATTCAACATCAACATCACACTTCTATTGTATATTTTAATGTTTCAGATGGAGCAGGGCCCAATCACCATACAATTTCCCTAAGCAGAGCTTCTCACAGGAGACAACTGGTAAGTTCTGATAAACCATCTCTGTAAGCCTGCTAGTAATGTACAATGTGTTATTTTTTTTCTGTTTGATTATTATTTTTCCTTCTCCACTTTATGGTGTTTCAACTTCATTGCCATTGTCCTTATGGAACTCATTGATGGTTCACGCAAAAGCAAAACGTTATGACCAGCAGACAAGGGCAACATTGAGATTGGAAACCTAGGATGATTCCAAGGGCCCATGACTGACAGGGTCCCTCAAAAACAGCATAATATAATACCTTAACATAACATAACATCTGACATAATATCAATAAATTTAACTGAGCCTCAAACCTACAGTGACAGCCCAGCCAACGGCAGTAGTGAATACCCATAGCAAAGAGCCCATCATGATGTTACTAAAGTGGGAACATTGAGCTAGGGTTGATCTACTAATATGTGTGACGCTGCAAAATATTAGGTAACAGGATCATCCAATTTGTTACTGTATGTTTCTTCTCTAGGAACAAAGGATTATCTGTGAGCATGAAGGACAGAAGACCATATACAATCATGGTGTACCTCTGGAAGAACAAAGGCAGAAGATCATTTTGTCCCATGATCATCTTCACAAGATCATGGCTGCTCAGAATTATCCACTTGATGATCAAACACAGAGAAATATTACTTTCCATGATCATTCTCTTAAAGAATGGGAACAGAAAATCGTTTCTGGTCAGGCCAGTGAAGAAGAAAAGCAAAGCTTCCTGTCTGCTTACAGAGCATATCTGCTTAATGAACATCAACAGAAAATCATTGCTACTCATGGGAATCCCTTTACTGAACAACAACAAATGACCTTTAATGTCCATGGACAGCCCTTTACTGAGCAACATCAAAAGATCTTTACCAGGCATGGTCAACCTTTTAATGAACAACAACAGAAGATCATTGCTGCTCATGGGTACCCCTTTAATGAACAACATCAAATGATCTTTACTCCACATAGTCAACCCTTCAATGGACAAAAGCCAGTGATCTATACTGCTCATGGTCAAACCCTCACTGAACAACAACTGAAAATTTTAACAGCCCATGGTCAACCCCTTTATGAACAACAAACGTTCTTTACTAATCATGGTCAATCCTTAAATGCACTAGAACATATCGTCCTTGCTCACGGTCAATCATTTAATGAACAGCAGAAGGTTGTTGCTGCTCAAGGGTACCCCTTTAATGAGCAAATGATCTTTAATGCTCCAGGTGATCCTTTCAACGAACAGCAACAGGTCATTGCTAATGAATGTCCCTTTACTGAACATCAACAAATGGTCTTTAATTCCCATGGTCAAGCTTTTTATAAACAACAAATGATTTTTACAGGCTATGGTCAACCCTTTAATGAACAAGTGATTTTTAATGCCTATGGTGAACCGTTCAATATACAAGAACAGAACATTGTTACGTCCCATAGTCAGCCTGTTGATGGGCAAGGAAATATGCTCTTTGCAGGCTTTGGTCCACGTTTTAACACACAAGGACAGATTCTGTTCTCATCTCAGGGTCAACCCTTTTTTGATCAAGAAAGGATGATCTTTGCTACACATGGTGAACCTTTAAATGAAGAAGAGAAGATCTTTGGAGCCACTAGTTACCTCACCAGTGTGCATACAGGGTACCCAACTACTCAGGCAGAGCTTTCAATGAGCTATAACACTTACACATCTGTCTCTGTCCCTCATGAAGAGGAAAAAGGGGCAACAGAAGAAGATGCAAATGGGACTCTGTGTGACTCAATGGAAAGCTCATCAGTGGAGTCCATTTATCCAGGATTGCCGCAGCTCAATATGAATGAGAATACTGTATTAGGTCATAACACCAGAGCTAGCAAGCAGTCCAGAACTATCACAAGAACCCCATTTTCAGGGTGAGTCCTCACTTCCATAGGATCATCAGTGGCACAGTCTGACCACTGTATAATAGGCATTATTCTTACTCTTTTCTTTTTTGAAGTGAAGGTAAGCACTTCACACTGGACTAAACATTTCCAAACATGTTCTTCAGTTGTTGGTTGGCAGGAAGCTGGTAGTTAGTCTCTGATTATGTAGACAGGCAGGCAGCAAGGCAGAGGGGAAACACATTATACAGTTACAGCCATCCATCCATTTTCACGCCACTTATCCTGTATAGCATCACGGGGGACCTGGTGCCCATCCCAGGGAGCTTACGGCAGAAGGTAGAGGACACCCTGGATGGCATTATTTAAAATATATATATATAAATGATGTAAGAATATGAATATTTGAATTTACATTGAATATTTCCTCATTGTTAACAAATGCATACCAGTTTTCACTGTGTTGCCTTAACACCTACCCAAACCAACCTGTCTGCCTCTCATATGACCTTCTGTTTTTCTTCATGGTCTGACCTCTCTAGTGTCCAGACCTCTGAATAAACTTTGATCCCATTTGCTCTACACATGATCTCTCCCTTGCTTACTTCTAAAGATTTTCTACAAAATACCTCACCTTATTAAACTGCTCAAACAGTTGCTGCAAGAAAAGAGCCTTGAAGAGCTGTCTACTATGGTCCTGGGGCTTCAGTTCCCTGAAGCCATGTAATCTGACCCTGCCACTTCTCTCTATTACCACCATCCTGGAACATTATGACAACCATCCAAAGAGATGCTGGAGATTCCTAATGCATTGTTCCTTCTACATAAACCACTAGATCCAGGAATTTGCCTTCTGATAAGGATCACAGCCAGTGTATGGTTTCCCTTCTGATAAGTAGAGTGCTTGAATGGGTTACAGTGTTATGGGATGAAGAGATCCCTTACCTCAAATCTTCCATTCATTTTCTTACAGCTCTCAAAAATATCGCTCAACTGCTTGATCAAGCACAGCTCTAATGTCCAGGCTCCATTGCTGCGTCCTTATCTGATCCCTAACCCATGACATAACCCATGAAGTCCTTAACTGCTTATCTTTCTTCACGTCACCAAAAGCAAGTCACTTGTTGATTCTTGTAAAATCAACCATGCAGCACTAATCAACTGTAATCGAGGCAGTAGGCAATTTCTTGGCCCTCAGCTTCATAAAATGATACCATCCTTCTCATCCCAGTTACTTTCATTCTCATTGTGACTTCAGTCAGCGGTCAGCCTCTCCAGTCCAGGTGTATTGTAAATGAAACCATTCCTTGGTGGGTACAAGTACTGGCATTTCACACCGAAACCATGCAATTCCTCATTATAACTTCTACAAGGGGGGCTACAATTCTAGGGTATCCTTAAATGCACCTCCATAATCCTCACATTTAATTTAGCCACCAGATATCTTGCAGCAGAGTCCCTGTTGCTTAACTCAGTGTTTGTCATTATCCTGCTGTGTGTTGTCTGTTGAAAGTCTTCACCTGGAGTCTGCTGCCTGTTTTCCATCAGAGTGCCAGATGTTCTCTGACATTTTCAGCAAGTCCAAGGCTTTCTCACATCTTCTGTATCATCTGTCTAACTGAGCTTCTTCCTTCTTGAAAGGAGCTTCATTGCTAAAGAGCTGAATATATCCCTTGTACAGCATGGAGAAGGAAGTAATGAAGGTGGCCCACCTCCCCTGTTGCTTCCAGTTTACTTTATATAGAGAAGATGGATTTTAGGCTGGAACCCTTTTATATAGAGAAGATGGATTACAGTCTGGAACCCTTTTATATAGAAAAGACAGATTGCAGTCTGGAACCCTGTATTGATTACCAACCTCTATATGAAATAACAGTAAAATTTCATTATATCTGAACTAGCCAGAGCCCAAAACTATCAAGGAGCTGCAGTGGTTCTGGGGTTTGCCATTTTATATTGCTGGATCATCTGTGGCTTCAGTTCTATCACTGCCCTTCTGACTGCTTTTCTAAAGCACATGCAGAAAACCCTGCATTTTACAGATATTTCCAGACAAGCCTTTAATACATTCATGCATTTCTTTTGCTCAGGCCCCATCCTAAGACATCTTGATCTTTAGCATCTACTTATTGTTGAGGTTGATGCAAATGAAGCTGAGCAGAGGAATTACCGTACAAATGATTGGGAGATCAAGTGAAAGTGTACACCAGTGCATTCTTTCAAAAAAAACGTAAGGGTGTATTACTTCTGGCTGTATACAAACACAATGTACAGAACTGTGAATTGTTAGCCATTAAGCTTGCCCTACAAGAATGACATCACTGACTTAAAGAAACTTCTCAGCTTTTTTAGTGTTATTGAACCATAGATGTTTAGAATACAAGTCCAAATGTTTAAACCTATATCAAGCACAATGGGCTCCGTTCTTTACCCATTTTTATTTAGTAGTCACCTTTCTACTCAAGATCCCGGTTCAAAGAATACCAAACCTGATGCTCTCTTCTGACACCCCCTGAGATCACTGCCACTCAAAAACACAATCCTCTGCAAATCCTGTGTTAAAATTTCTTTGGTATCTGATGGAGTCTCTCCAGTAGAAATGGGGAGAAGACCCTGGAGCCAAAGACATTCCTCATCCTTAAGGCAAAGGAGTACACACCAGCAACTGTGAGGTTGCAGGTCATCAGATGAATGCATACATATATCAGTGTGATCTGTTCACCCAGGAGCCACTTGCATACTTGCTCTTCCTTACATGTGGTCTAGTGCCCATGATGTAAGTGATTATGGCTCCCTGAGACCTCCCAGTCATAAAGCTGTATCCCCTGCCATTTCACACTGTCCATGCACCCACCATGCTCCACATTTTGTCATGGATCTGCCCCTGTGTTGGCTGAACTACTGTAGTGGTAGCTGTGGATTGTTTTTCAAAAATGTGTCACCTTATTCTTTGCCCAAGCTGCCTTCTGCTGGCACATTGGTAGAATGCAGTTTCAATTTGTCTTCCAAGATTACAGTAACGATGAGATTGGGTCCGAATGGGGGCTATAATTCGCCTCCAGGTTCTGGGTTGGTCTTAGTCTGAAGTCAAGCCAAATCAAGTGGATTTATTGTCATTTCACCTATATACAGTCGGTACAGTAAACAGTGACATGAAACTACGGTCCCCCAGGACATCAGGTGCTACCTACACAAAGTAAGGGGAGGTCCCAGTCATATTTTTTATACTTTGCAACAAACTGATCTTAAGGCAACAGCACTTACATTTAAACAAAGTGCAATTATTAACAATCCTTTGGAACATGTATTATATACTTTATTATATAGATGTTTATATTTTTATGTCATAATAAAACCCAAGACTATAAAAGCACATTATTATATAGCAGGTGTAAATTATACATGACATTTTCAGTATTATAAGCAGGTAGCAATGGAGTGGGTTAAAAATAAAAACAAAAATCCTGATGTGACAGTAACATGGAGCCTCCCATTCCAAAACTGCAGAAGCTCTATGACAGCACCAGGGACCCTGGAATCCACCTGTATCCTCACCTCTATCCACTGCTTGGGACGTTCCTTATTTGTGGTTTCCTTCTTTTGTTCATCGATCTCAATTCTTTTGGTTTTATTGCCCCACTTCCTTTGTTTACTCATTCCCCGCACTGTCTGTCTCTCCCAGTCTCTTTCTGTTTTGACTCAGGATGTAGAGATTGGGCCAGAGATCAGGATGTAAAGCTTTGCGGAGTCTCTGATAAATAACATCCGGCCTAATAACCGGAGGGGCTCTGCCCTCTCTCTGTCTCTGCTTTCCATCTGTAGTCCAGGATGCCGGACTGATGTCCCAGCTCTGCTTTCAAAGCTTCTCACCTAAGGTCCCTGTTCATGCATACATGACACTGTGACCCTCACATGCTCCTTGCCTGTCTCAGGCTTTAGTCTTCACCTTCTGTCCTCTTCAGCCTGTATTTTTTTTCTAAATTTGCACATGCCATCATTACATGTCATACCTCTGCCACACGTGACATTACTGCTTTTCTGTCTTGGCGTTTGCAACCTGTTCTTTAGGTGGGCAGTGGAGTCCGATTACAGAGATACAGCAGATGTACACGCAAAGGTAACGGAGGATGAGGATGCAGGAACTGTCAGATCAAAGAATGGAGTTAAGAAAGAGGGGTCAAAAGGAAAGGCAGCTAACCAGGTACCTTCATGTCTCCACATGTTGATGGGTTTTACTGAAAAGAAATTTAGCCTCTGTTAGAACCACAGAGATCATACCAGGTTAACATAACATCTCCCTTTTTACAGAAGAAAAGAAAAACTAAATCGGAAAAATCTGAGAAAACTTTGGGGTCAGAAACTGGGATGGTAGCAAACAAAAGCAAGAAGAAGGTGAAAGGTCGGGCAGAGTTTGTCGTTGGTGAGTGTACCTGTCATGCACCGATTGCCCTTTTCCACCAGCTGAAACGTGCCTAACTGTGAACCGCCCCATATTTCCACTGTCTGTCAGGGTCAAATCTGAGGCAACAATGTAGCAACCATGTAAATGACCTGCTCCAGGAGTCACACAAGACAACCATGGCAGACTACATCTTCTGTACGCCGTTCTGTTTTCAAAATATATTTTCATATCCAAAAACAACCCATTTAGCATCTTTGCACAGTTGAAAGAGATTGCCATAGACAATGTCACACAGTTATTTAGCCAACTTATTTACCAGTCAAAAGACATTTAAATTAAATGGGACATTTTACTGAAAATGACTATTATCAGATGAGTACGCTACAACATTTTCAGAAAATTTTCAAACTATTTATACTTTTTCAGTTCAGACATACCAACAGAGCTTTCATAGTGTGATAGCCACTAAAAGCTACGCGTAGCTGAGCCAGGTTGTTATCTAGATGGGAGGCCACCTGAGGAAAGCTATGGTTGCAGCTAGAAGATGTGTCAGTGAAACCAATAGGGGGCGCTCTCCCTGCAATACATGTGGGTCCTAACACCCCAGTACAGTGACACTGTACTGTAAAAAAGTGCATTATCAATCAGATTACATGGAAAACTGAGATCCTGACTCTTGGTGGTAATTAAATATCCTGGGGTGTTTTTTGTAAAGAGTAGGGGTGCTTCCCAGTCTCCTGGCTATATTTCCCAATAGGCTTCATCAGTTGTAGCCTTTTAATTATTCTCATGTAGGAATTAGCTCTATTTATTGGTTCTCTCCACCTATAGCTGGTGTGTGGTGAGCTTTCTGGTGTACTATGACCGCTGCATATTAATCGTGGTGGAGAGTCCCCATTTCCAATGTGAAGTGTTTTGAGTGTCTTAAAAAACGTTATAAAAGAGTAATCTTCATTTATATTGATGTTTAAAAAACCAGCTGTGATGCCAATAGTTTTTACCAATGTAAAATCGCTTGTGCAGTTTGTCCTACAGTAATTTAGATCAGAGGTTACTGGTTCCAGACTAGTATGATTTTGGGGCTTGTTGACAACACAATTTTGCAACACAGGCACCAGTTGTTTTTCGGTGGAAACGTGGAACTGTTCGCATTGTGCGCATGGACACCAGGAACCATGTAGGCGGAAAAAGCACCTGAGATTCTTTGGACTCCCCACAAAAGACCTGCTTACTTCAGTGTGTCTTCTTTCTCTCTAGGAAAACCTCGGAAAATGCTAGAAAATGACAAAGAGGCTCAGGGCCCACAGTCAAAAAAAGGTCAAGTGCCAACCATAAAGGGAAAGACAGACAGCGGGGATGTGCAGGAAGATGAAAGGCGTGACAGTACGGTGACAGCAGACAGCACAGATGACAAGAACTCCACAGAGGAAGAAGAAGGTGGAGGGTCGGACAGTCCCAACTTACACCACTCTGTGGGAGAGGAGTTCCCAAGTGACCTGGGCACAGACAGACCTGTGTCACCTGAGGATCTACTGTTGTATCAAGAAGTATTAACCTCTCATGACCACCTCCAGAACACATCTCATGCTATGGCAACTAAACACCAGGAGAATCATCTTGGCTGTGAAATCAGCACTGATGTGGTTAGTAATGGGATGTAGAACATATTGTGTTTGGCATGTGCTCTTTCAGTGGGATAGTGCAACAGAGATTAGCATCGCAATGATCTGTTTTGGATACGCTCCGTCAGCTTGTGTGTGTTTCAGGAGAGAAGCAGTGCAGAGCCTGCGGCTCAGAAAGAGCAGCAGAGAGAACGGGCCGAGCGCCGCAGACTGGAAGTGGAGCGAAAGAGGAAAGAGCGAGAGGAGGAGAAGAGAAGACAGCTGGAGCGGGAGCAGAGAGAGGAGCACATGAGGCTGGAGCTACAGGTGGAACAGCAAAAGCGTGCTGAAGAGTTCAGGTAACGCTCAGCTGTAGGACGTCTGCTTTCATACCTACAATTTTACATTGTTTTTGTGTGATTTCCGAACAGCATCTCCTAGTGGTTCCTTCTGGAAGAAAATTGTGCAGTAATTACCAATCTTACAGAAACTTTGAATTCAAGTTGGTATATCTAGCATCTCTATAGAATCAGTTTTTGTTTATCTATGCACAGAAAAATGTGAATGTGGTGCAACCCAGTGTCAGAGTCATACTGTGAATGCCTGCATGCAAATCTTAGAGGAATAAATTAGCACATGTGACTGTGTGCCCGGGCCCACTGTGGATCTGCAGGGTTAAAAGGCTAAAGGAGCAGGAAGATCGACAAAGGAAGGAGGAAGAGGAGAGGGAGCAGGTGAAGAGGGAGCAGGCAGAGAGAGAGATGGAAAAGAGGAGACAGGAAGAGGAGAAACGACAGCTCCAGCGTTTTCTAAGAGCCAGACAAGAGGAGCAGGAACGGAGGGCAGGTATGCAACTTTACACACGCCAAGTCCTTACACATGGCTTACAAACTGTTGTGGTGTCACACAAGTTACTCTGTCCCATGTTTACACGTAGCGGAGTCAGCACGTCAGCGTGCGGAGGAAGAGGCTCGGCAAGAACTGGAACGGAGGATGCTCCAGGAGATGGAGGAGGATGAACAGAGAGAGTACCTGCGGAGGAAACAGGAAGAAGAAGAGGAAAAGAGAAGGGCGGAATATGAAAGGAAGAGGAGGGAAGAAGAGGAGACACGGCAAGCTATAGCACAAGCTAGGCTACAGGCAGAAATATTTGCCAGGTACCTTTTTCCACTTTAACAAATGGTACTGCATAGTTAACATTGCATGTATTTAACTGTATTGTATTTTACTACATATTATATAACTACCACTAAAATCATTACTAACATTATGGAAAATACAGCAAAGCTTATTTTCAATTAGCACAGGCTAATTACAGTTAGGACAAATTGTACTTGGTCAAATTATACCATTAAAGATCAAAAGGAAAAAACTGGACTATACTGAACTTTAAAAACATTCTTCCTATCCTGTTGATAGCATCCACAGCCACAGGGTGGCGGTATATGTATACAAATTTCACAAAATGGAGTTGTGTTACTCGAGTAATACATTGACATCAAATATTTTTCTGCATTTCCAGGCAGCGTGCAGCCCTGGAGCAAAAGCTGCAGTTTCGACGTGGCCTACAGGCAGAAAGTGAGGTGCTTGGGGTCACACAGGAAATCTCCAGACCCTGGGTGTACTCGTACTTCAGTCTGATGGAGGCTTTGGGCCTTCCACTGATCCCTACACCCTCACCAGAACTGGATAATAAAAACACACCATAGAGCCTGATTACTCACTAAGACTCAACAGACTTTTAAAATCAAACAGTGGTAAAAAACAGGTCAGCAGAGGTTTTACAAAAACATGAACTTTCATATTGAGGACTTGTTTTGGTAGGCATTAGTAGTGCTTACAAGAGAATAGTTTCAATCCCCTTCTCCTAGTCCTCCAGTCATATGCACCAGCCTGTATGGTAAATATATTATAGTAGTAAATTCCAAGCATTTAGATGACCAAGTTAAACATCCAAATGAGAAGGAATGTCAGAAAACTAGTCGTACAAATGAGAGAAAACATATGCTGTTTAAAACATATGCTGAACTTAAACATGACTACAGAAGCTTTTAGACTGCAGCTTAACAAAAGCATTGCTATCAATGTTAGGTTTGTAAGCACAGAAGGCGAATACCAAACCTTTTTCAGTCATCAATCAAAATTTTCAGTCATCAAATCCTGTTACTCTTGAAATGTTTCCTACTTTAATAAAAACTACTTGTATCCAATATTTATGTTACATCACAAAAGTATTTTGTTTAAAATTACCATAATCATGAAACTAAACAATTTATGGTCTTGGCTACTCCAACGTTTACCTATTTATTGTTTACTAATGAAAGTATAGGGAGTTTTTAACCAATGCAATCTGCTTGGTAAGATATAAAACTTCAGCCATTTAGTCAAAAGTAATGACAAACCCCATCAGAAAAACCCAGGAGACATTCCAGAAGCTGTAAGATGGGTACAGATGAACTACTGTAGAAGGTGTATTCATGTTTGACTTTTAAATGCATATCATACACACAAGCTTAACGGGTCACTTTTATTAAAAACAAACAATATGCATGTTGTGCTGTACAAAAAAACCCAAGATCACAAGTGTTTATTTTAAAAATTAACTTTTTTTAAAGGTCTCAAACCATTCAGATATTCTCACAGAAAGACTTATGATATCAGTCCTTGCTATGCTTGTCTAATGTGGCACAAGAGAAAAATGCACTTTCTTGACGTTACTTGTGAAAAGGAAAAAAAAAAAAAAAAAAAGAGATGAGTCAAGGCCTAACAAGCCCAAATACATTGAATAAAATAATAAAAACCAAATCCGATTTTCTTATTTAATAAAAATCATTGGTTTGTTTTGTACATGGTTGACTCAGGGAACAATTTACACAGCAAAAAATACAAACTACGTAGATGTTTACTTTCCAGGGTGCACCTCCTGAGACTGAAAACCACAAAGTCACAGGATGCACAATCAGCTCTTTAATTATCTCATCACATGGTATCCAATGAAACAGCCAGGTGGAACACTGTCAGAATAAATAAAAAATAAAATCTGTTTATAAAACATACAGGTTTTCAAAATTATCAGATTTTTACATAATCTCATCAGAATACTAAAATCAACCAAAAATCCTTTAGTATTATAATAACCTCTGGCTACACTGACATACCAACAGAGCTGACCATATGAAAACATCACGATTACGTGTAATGTGTGTGCAGTGATTGAATGTCATGGTCCAGACCTTTCCGGGAGCAGAGCAGCCACTAAACATATAAAGGGCAAAAAAATAACAATAATAAAATAACATTTGTTTAATCTGAAATTTCTGTATTTCGCAAAACATCTCCCCTACCTAGACTTACAGAAGAATTCCCTTCCAAGCACAAGAAAGCAGACAGTTCCTAATCGGACAGAAAGACGGTGGAGGCAGCAGAACATTGACCATACTGTGAGAAGAGTGTCCAGTGTGGAGCCTTCGCTGCAGTCCCATGGCAGGGCCTCACTGCACCTGTCTACAGCGCTCTGCTCTCTATGATGCAACATGGAAGCGGGTGTCAAGCATGAGGCTTGGGGGGGAGGCACGTTGCCCAGTGATCGCCCCCCCCCCCACACTCCCACCACTGCCCTGCTTTCAGCCCATAGAGACTCCCTGTTGGGAAAAGAGGTCCAGCAGCCATCTACAGGGGTTGAAAATAAAGCACTAAAAAAGGACAACATATTCATTACTTTAAAAATTATAGAGACAGAAGGTCTAGAAAGGACTAATTGTTCTGATGTCCACCGGTTTGTTCCTGATACACTTCGATGACATCCTCATCTTCCATTCCCAACTGAAAGTAGAGTAGGAGAACAGACAGCGGATGAGCACCAAGCAAGACAGAAGAACGCCACACAGAGAGCAAAACATCACGCATGGGGGACACAGACCTCTTTTGGAGTATGGTTGTCTGAAATTCTCTGCCCTTCAAAAAGGAACCTTAAGGAGCTCATATGCACACCCTGCAGACAAAATGCATTAGGTAGTGCTCACAAGAGAATAGTTTCAATCCCCTTCTCCTAGTCCCCCAGTCATATGCACCAGTCTGTATGGTAAATATATTATAGTAGTAAATTCCAAGCGTTTAGATGACCAAGTTGAACATCCAAATGAGAAGGAATGTCAGAAAACTAGTCATATAAATGACCGACCTTAAAACATATGCTGAATTTAAACATGACTACAGAAGTTTTTAGACTGCAGCTTAACATACGCATTGCTAGCGATGTTAGGTTTGTAAGCACAGAAGGTGAGTAGTAAATGTAAGCACAGTGTATCTAATACATTACATTGTTAGCCTTATGTTAAAAAATATTAATCTGTACATATAGTAATGAAATTCAAACTAGGATTACCTGTCTCTGGCTGTAGGACTCCTTTAACTTTTTAAGATGCGTTGTCATTTTGACTTTGAAGTGAATTTCACTGTTATCCTGAGGAAAATAAAAACAAATCAGAATCTAAATTCAAATTGTCAATGAGTGTTCTCATACTTAGATTGATAGCTGGCTCCAGAAATGTGCTTAATCTACTCTTAGGCCCAGGGAGGAAGGGTGGTTATCACACGCTAACCCTCCACTCACCTGACCAATCACCTTCAGCTTTATGTACTCGCCATCCTTCTTGTCACCAGCATCTTGGCTTGAGGGTTTTGTTTCCTGTAATCATGTGCATTTGCAATAATGGGGGGGGGAAACATTTCTCATTTTAATCCTCAGAAGCATAAACGTCACTTATAATCAGACTCAAATTACTGATGAAAAACACTATATAGGCAGCTTTGACAATGAACATGCTAGTTTCATACAGTTACCTTTAAAAACAGAATGACTTTTAACTATGCACACCACAAGTTTAGTTTTGCAGATCACAACTTTTCACTGGTGTTTAATCAGAAGGGTGCTTCTGTCTGTGGTACAGTACAGTAATGTGTGTTAACAATGCATTTAATCATAGTCATCATTCTGTGTTAATAAAGGTCTATTGAAATTAACTCCGCAAAACATTCACTGAAACTTTGTTTTCTTAGTTTCACAAAAAACATGCGATCAGATTTTTGCTGGTTGTCAGCATGACAATATGCACTTCACATTTACAGAATGTGCCATTACAGGCCAGCACCATGTAGAAATAAAATCACAACAGCACCAGCATCCACACCGTACCACAGCAGCATCCTCTCCTCACCGCACCGCACAACAGCATCCTCTCCTCACCGCACCGCACAACAGCATCCTCTCCTCACCGCACTGCACCACACCACAGCATCCGCACCGCACCACACAACAGCGTCCTCTCCTCACCGCACCGCACCGCACGACAGCATCCGCACCACACCGCACCGCACGACAGCATCCGCACCACACCGCACCACACAACAGCATCCGCACCACACCACACCACACCGCACCACACCACAGAACAGCATCCGCACCACACCACAGAACAGCATCCACACCACACAGCACAACAGCATCCGCACCGCACCACACCACACCACACCATCCACACCACAGAACAGCATCCACACCGCACCGCACAACAGTATCCGCACCGCACCACACCACACAGCAGCAGCAGCATCCGCACCACACAGCAGCAGCAGCATCCGCACCACACAGCAGCAGCAGCATCCGCACCACACAGCAGCATCCGCACCACACAGCAGCATCCGCACCACACAGCAGCATCCGCACCACACCACACCACAGAACAGCATCCACACCACACCGCACAACAGTATCCGCACCGCACCGCACCACACCACACCACAGCATCCACACCACACAGCAGGAGCAGCATCCACTCCACACCACAACACCGATTCGTGGCTCAACAACAGCAAAAAAAAAAACCGCACTGAGTACAAAGACATTTCAGTCTCAATGCATCCTGTAAGTGTTCGTGGTCCAGAGAAAGATGCTATATTGTAAGTTATATTGCCTTGTTTTGCTTACTCGGTTAAACAGTCCAATGTAATATGTACATTAAAATAAACATTTCCCAAATTAGATATTTTCCTGCAAGTATACATACAGTGAGGTAAGTCATCAACAGCGTCGTATGAACAATTAGCATCCAGAGTCCTTAACCATTTTCAATGCACGACCGTTACATTCCTTTACAATTAAATATCAGACTCACTCACCGTATCTGACATAGTGCTTATCCTTACAGCTAACGCAAATCTACAACTCAGTTTAAGGGTTTTACACAAAGTATCGTACTCTTCCTCACTACTCGTGAGCACACAGAGGCCTGAGCTAACGGGGGTGAAGGGAGGACCTTCCGCAGGAAGCACCGCTGCTGCGCGCAGCTCGGGCAGCCCTGAGCTCAGGGTTCAAGGGTCAAGTTTATTGTCACGTGCTTTTTAAATGTACTATAAAGTGCGATTAAATAACGTGCCCTGATTCTCAGCCCTTAATCTATCGAAAAGTTTCTGTGATACAACACAGTGGCACACAATATATACTTTATTGGGTGTATCTTACATTACACATGCCTATATCAATATACAGTCTTTCTTCCATTAAAGTCTTCATCAACCAAACGTCTAAGGTAATTGTGTAAATATGTTATATTATATATTATATTTTCTTTACATATATATTTTTAGCAAATTTTCGTTTTGTATAGGTAATATAAACTGAGCTCCTCTTACTACCCTTATGGTTAGCATATTATATAAAAACTTAGATTATCAACGCCAAAAAATAATTTGTATATGTTCTAAATATCAACAAAAGAAAAATAATTGCAATCCAAATTTAACTGCGAGAAAAGCAATGAACTACCCAATAAAATCTTTTGTGATGAAACATTATGTTGAAATAAATGTGTTTGACTTTCTTATATGTTTACCACAAAATGTGATTCACTGTATGTGCTCTTTATTTCACACAATTCACAGTTTCACGTACTTTTATATCAGACAACTACAATTTTACTACTTTACAGGTGCCATTTATTTTTGTGTTGACTGTAATTTAGAAAGACCTGACAAAAGTTGATGTTTAAGTGAGTATTAAACACCAGGGACAATGGGCACGGATGAGGTGACAACCCACATACAATCCCTTAATTTGGTTAAATAATAAATAATAATGACATATTTATTGCCAAAAATGACTGAAAACTAACGTTGCAATTAGGATGATTTCATTGAACTTTTATTTTGGAAAAAAAAACCATGATGTCGGAAGTCATTAATCACTGAAAAACTGTTCTTAATGTAACATTCGTTTTTAAATAATGACTTAAAATTTATATTTCAGAATATCGGCGCTAACAGGTAATGAGCGAAGACACGCGTTACGTAACGCGCCGCGAGAGTGGATGTGACGCTGCCCTTTGTGTCACCGGAAGTGCGTTTAAAGTGCATTGGCGGGTTTTCTCTGCAAAACACAATGGACGGTGATATTGAATGTGAAGAAAAAAAGGATAATGTTGCAGAATATCCGGCAAGTAAAGGCGATCCTTCTGTACAGCAGAGCGACAAGATTAATACCAATCAAAATAAGAGCGATGTGATGGACCCTCGGAGGAATCGGCTTAAGTTGTTTAATAAAGTTATGGAGAAGAGCTTGCAAAGGCTGATAGCCGATGCCAGGTAATTAAACAAGCGATGCTTGATTTAGCAGGTGTACTCGCAAGATTGGTATCTTTGCAAGGATTTTTACACGGAATAAATTGGCATGATAGTTCGTGCTGCACAGCGAACATGCTCCTACCAGTACATTCGTAGTGTGGAACTCGGATCTAACGATCCCTGCATGTGGTTTAAGACACCAGTCTTTTCATATAAATACTTTGACAGTTATTAATAGCCATTTTTTTATTATTAGGTTAAATATTGCTTGTATAAGGTAAATGTAGTAAGTTAGTGTTTTGCTTTGGCTACCTATTCAGTCCAGGGAGCCTAGGGCTACTTGCATTTCATATAGGTTTACTAGTCTCCATATAACGAAACATTTGGCCCACAGGTCTTGGAGATGTAGTGGTTCAAAGTTAATCACTTAAATTTTGTCCTTTAACCTGTGTTTACATTCTACATCTGACATTTAATTAGAAAATGCCTTTTTTGTACTTTCATTTTAGAAATGCAAGAAGGAATTAAGTAATTGCCATGTTAAACCTGCCAAGTGTGCTTTAGTGCATGTGTGGCGTAATCCAGTTCACCTGTTTCTCAGTATGACGTTTGTGTACTTTAATTCTCCATCCGGCATTTTGCTGGTCGCCTTGACTGTATCCTTTTTACAGTTTTCACAGGTTTGCAAAAACCTTCCATCCATTTTACAAGAAAAAGCCAGAGCTGACAGAGAGTATACACAAACAGTTTGTCTCCGAGCTTCAGACGGCGATTGAGGTAGGTGATTAAAGGGAACCCCCCCCTTTTTTTTTTTTTTTTTTTTTTTTAAAATTTTTTAATATTGGATAATTTTTTAATTTTTAACAAAAAAATTTTTTTTAGTTAAATTGGTTACCACGGTTTCACCACTTGTCACTCTCAAACATTGTCTTCTCACACTTAAAGTGAATTAAAATCTTCCATTAGTGAAAAAGTTGCAAGCCAGATTGGGTTTTGTGCAGTTGTATGCATTTTCACGCTTGTAATCTCTTTCTATACACAAGAATACTCTGTTGCTAGGCTACAATGTTAAAACATATTTTTTCAGTTTGTTAAATCGCTGTATATCTTGCAACTTATTTCATAGTGTGGATACTGTAGGCATGTTAATGTGTACTTTTTTTATCCTTTTCTTTTTATAAGAAACTTTTTTTTTTTTTTTTTGCGATAGTAAGGGTTTGTCTGCATTAACTAACAAAGAGCTTGTATACAGGATGACATCACTCAGATTATGCAAGAGGGGAGCCTTCAATATAAACTGGAAGAACTGGACCGACTGGAGGCAACGGCCAGGGAGAAGAGTGACCCAGCTTGGTAAGACTTGGCATTACTTTTTTCTGATGCCTTTGCTCACAGAGGTTGTGGAGTATTCTGCACTCATGTAGCTGAATGTCCTGTTCTGCCAGGCGTCCCAGTGGAGTTCCAGAGAAAGATTTGTGCAGTTTTGTGATGCCGTACTATATGAAGCAGCGGGAATACTTGTGCAGGGAGCTGAAGAAGCTGCAGAAAGAGAATGCTGCTCTGGCACAGGAAGTGAAGCTCGGCCGGGAGCGTATCGTCCAGTCTGAACAACGCATCGCTGATAGCCTGGAGGACTGGCAGGTGGGCCGTGTGCACACTGACATAAACGTTTTTTGCTTACATCCTATACGTATTGCTGTACATGAACTTGCTGGGATATATGGATGTGCAGGAGGCAGGGACAGAAAATGTCTGCTTATTGTTGGATTTCTGATTTTTCTTGCTACCTGTGCCATTTACAGGATCAGTGTAAATTTGAGGGGGAAATAAAGGCAGTGGAATACTGAGTGGGAACACATGACCAAAACTACAAATGATTATAAATTACAAAGGATTACAAATGATATAAAATGTTAATAGCCCATAGTAATAAAGTAAGTCATGCATTTTACCACTGAAAATTAGGAAGCGTTTTTTTTTTTTTCCCCATTTTTGTGCCTGAAATCATTCCGGGTTTCATCTAGAACTTAATTTTTCTAGGGGGTGTCTTTCAGATTGTTTTACTTTGAGTCACGTTGTCCATGAGAGGGTAGATGGTAATTCGTGGTATTGAGACAAGATTACTATATCACTAGGCGAGGCTTCACATGTGCAGAAGCAAAATTGTCTTAAGTGTAAAATATCCCCAAAGTTTTACTTTGTGTTGGACATGCAAAGAGTTCATTGAGAATGTTTTTTGTGCTTACAGCATTATAGCCAGTATGTGTGACTGTTGTGTGTTTCTCTCTCTTTCTTCTTCTATGGCTTTCATTTTTCTCTTGTAAGGTTCCAGCCAGCACACTGGATGCCATTGGATCCCTGTCTCCATGTCAAGCTTTTGATCACTTGTGATTTAATGGAATCTGCATGTTTTTGATTTGCTGTGTAAACATAACATTAGCTATACTTATTGTTTATTAATCTGTACATAATTTAAAAGTCATATATTTGATTCTCATTAAATGATGTAATTATCCTGTAAAAATTGCTGTGGACTACATGCCTTGAAACATCAACAGAACCTGATATTCACATTTTACTACCAGGGGGCATTACCCCATTACAGGTCTCACATGGGGGGAATCCATAGATGGCCTGTGGCCTGTATAATCATAATTATCATAATTAGTCATTTAGCAGTCGCTTTTATCCAAAGCGACTTACTACATTTCATATGCGTGTTACAATGACCTAGTACTGGGTGTCTTGCTCAAGGACACACCAGGTGGCGGGTTTTGAACCAGGAGACTTCTGCATCCCAGCCTGATGTTTTACCCATTGACTTTGTGTTTATGTAGCGTTTAGAACCTTTATATTAAAATGTAATGTTACAGAACATTTTATCGTTTTTAAAAATGTAATATTAATGATAATATTCATTCTGGGCAGTTTATTTTTAGTCTATTTGTACAAAAGACTGCAGCCCCAGTGGTGTAATTTCATTGGTTATTTATATATTTGGAATGTTCAGAGTTGAATTTAACTTTACAGTTTTTGTTCAGTTGGTCTTTTGTCTTTGCACAATAAAGAGGAGAGTGCACACAAAAGAGGCCGCGTGTTACCTGTGTCCTCAGTGACATACCTCAGTGATTGTCACCAAAATACACGTGTCAGATGACGGGACAGTTAACAGTCCTCCACTACAGCAAAAGAATTTGGTCCTTTGAGCCGGATGGTGGTGATTACTGTGGCACAGCATGCAGACTCAAGAGTGGTATGACAGAGAGGATCGAGCCTATCCACAACGGCAGACACGGCCTCCACCATATTTAGTGGACTATGAAAGTGGACATCAGAGCAGGTGGTCTTTATCTCCACATTCAGAACAACATGAGCAAGCAGGTCCCTTTGAGGAGGAGGATGCTGTCATGACACAGGGACATACACCTTCATGTCACCTAGAAGAGGAGGTAATACTTTCAGAGCATCAAGCTTCACTTTCAGAGCATGAGAGTAGGTCAGAGCATAGTTCCTGCATCTCTACCCATGAAAGACAGACATCACAAGTCGGGTCAACTTACATCTCAGCCACCCATCCCTGTCACGACATTAATTACAAACCAGTGCCTTTACCACGCACCAGACGTTCCTCATCAGGGCAGCCTACTCCGATACCTGCTCCTCGAATCAGATCTTTGACCAAGCATGCATCTGCCTCACAGAGGACTGGGGATGCTGACGAATGTCTGCAGTCAGGTGAGAGACCTTGCGGTGACCCAGGGAGTCACAGAGGGCTGGGGATGCACGTGACTGTCTGCAGTCAGGTGAGAAACCTTGCGGTGACCCAGGGAGTCACAGAGGGCTGGGGATGCACGTGACTGTCTGCAGTCAGGTGAGAGACCTTGCAGTGACCCAGGGAGTCACGATGCTCCACAGTCATATCAGCATAGGGATGCTGTGTTAGATCTCACAGAAGAGATGATGACTCGATTATATACACTGACAGCTTATGGTAAAGTGTACAGGGACTCGGTCCAGCCCTGCCAAGAATGTGAATTCTGACCAGTTTTCCAGCAGTGAAACCATACCTTCAGCAGCAATGAAAGATCAGGCCTTTAATGAGGACTTTTCAAACATCTATACAACACATTGTGTGCCATCCCCTGCCTCATATGATTATATTCCTCCTGCCAGACTCTCATATGAGCCTAAACTGGGAGAGAATTTACGATCTCAGCCACTGGTGAGCCAAGAGAATGCTTCCAAACCATACAATACATTCTTCAGAAGTGAACCACCATTTTACATGCAAGAGAGGACATACAGAGGGCCTACACCATCCATACCAGATTTTTGTCCACCAAGACCCAAGTGAGTTTGCTCGTGTAAAGCTAGCCCTGCAAAATCTGCTGCCAGCAGACAGCACAAAGCTCTGCAAATATCAGATATTGGTGGAGCACCTAAAGTTAGAAGAAGCCCGTCTGATAGTGGATGCATACCTGCACTCATCGAATCCTTATTCAGACACGATGGGATCTTTGACAAACAGGTATGGGCAATCTCATCAATTAGCATTAAAGAAAATCTCTGCAGTTATGGATGCACCAGGAGTACAGAGCGGAGACGCTACTGGTTTTGAGAGGTTTGCATTAAACATTCAGGCTCTTGTAGGCATGCTGAAGACACTAGGACCTGATGGTGAAACTGAACTGAGATGTGGCTCACATGTAGCTCGCCTACTTACTAAACTGCCTCCTGAGATGCGAGCTAACTTCCGTCGTCACATGCTCAGTTGGCCAGCAGCTACCTTCAACCTCCTCGACCTAAGTAACTGGCTTCAGTTTGAGACATGGTGCCATGATCCAGTAGAAGAATCTGTGCGACTCCAGAGGAACCAGGTGGCTAAGTCCTTACCTCCCTGGAGGGCAACTATGGTTCTTTTGGGTTCTAACCAAGTTTCTACTCCAGCTACAACCCCATTGTTTGCAGACACATCAGAAAGGGAAACACCTCCAGAAAGGAAGCAGAAGCCTAAACCATATTGCCCTTACTGTGAGTTTTGGAGCATTTCCTCAGTCAGTGCCCCACATTCCAACAGTTGACTAGGGAACAGATTACTGACTGGATCAGAAAGGAGAGGAGATGTTGGAAGTGTGGGCCACCAAGCAGCTAAATGTAATCTGAAGAAACTTTGTAGCCTTTGCAAAAAGAAGCATTTATGGATTCTCCATGAAGTGAATAGTCGCAGTAGTGAAGGTGGACCAACTAGTCAGCACGCCTGTCTGCTAAGTTCCACAGCAGAGGTCCTTTATGGAGATAGACCAAGTGATGGTAGCCATGTACTGTTGAAGGTAGTGAAGGTTGTCCTCCACCATGGTAGTAAGAGTTTGGACACTTATGCTGTTTTAGATGACGGATCAGAACGAACTATCCTCCTGACCCCTGCTGCACAGCAGTTAGGACTAACAGGAGAAGCAGAGACATTGGTGCTGAGAACAGTCAGACGAGAAATAGAAGCCTTAAAGGGTGTCTGTATCTCATTTAAACTTTCATCAGCTTCATTTCCTCAATGGAAATTTAAGATACAGAATGCTTTCACTGCATCCCGCCTGAGCCTAGCTGAACATACATCCCCTGCTTCAGCACTGCAGAAAAGATATCGCCACCTTCAGCATCTCAACATACCATCCTTCTCCTTTGTACGACCCTTACTTCTCATAGAAGCTGACAATCCCCACTTAATCACTCCAACGAAACCAGTACGCCTGGGTCCTCCTGGAAGTCCAGCTGGAATCAGGACAAGACTGGGGTGGACTCTGCAAGGACCGGTTCAAGGTCTCCAGTATCAGCCCTCCATGCAGCACTGCCTATTCACTTCAGTGTGTCCCTCTAACCTAGAGTTACTGAAAAATGTGGAAAGACTATGGCAACTTGACACTTTACCATATAGGAAGGAAGAACATGTCACCCGTTCTAAAGAAGACCAGGCTGCAATGGAGCTACTGAAAAGCCAGACGGTGAGGGTGGAAGTGGATGGTGTGAGTTGTTATGCCACCCCTCTTTTGCAGAGACAGGATATGCCTTATTTCAAAGTCTCACACGCTGGAGTGATGTCAAGTCTTTCGAGCACTGAGCAGCGGCTCGCCAAGGATCCTCAGCTGAAGGAAGCCTACCAGACAGAGATTAACAAGCTAGTCACTGCAGGGTATGTGAAGCGACTGCCTGTACAGTCAGTGTCTGATCAGGAGTCCTGATATGTTCCTCACCACCTAGTACACGATAATGGGAAGAGTCAACTAGTTTTCAATTGTTCGTTTAAATTTAGAAGCCTAAGCCTAAATGAGCAACTCCTGCCAGGACCCACACTAGGTCCAACACTCTTGGCTGTCTTATTGAGGTTCTGTGAACATTCTGTGGCCATCAGGGGGGATATTAAGGCCATGTTCCACCAGGTTCACCTCCTGACAAACGACAAGGCTCTGCTTCAATTCATCTGGCGTGACATGGAAGGTGACGTAGAGCCCACTACCTATGAATGGCAAGTCTTACCTTTTGGAACAACCTACAGTCCTTGCTGCTCCACCTATGCACTTCAAACTCATGCCTTTGATCATAGCAGTCCAGGAGATGAGGTGCACACATCTGTAACCTGACATTTCTATGTCGCTTTCAAACTATAGATGAGGCCCAGAAGGTTGTGAATAACTTATCAGCTACTTTGATGTCAGGTGGCTTCATGTTGCATCAGTGGGCTAGCAATGATCCCCATGTAATAGAACACTTACCTACTGACCTCCGATCAGAGGCTAGTGAAATGTGGCTCTCGCAAGACCGAGTAGATACCCCTGAAAGAACTTTAGGACTTTGGTGGCGGTTCCAGTCAGACTCCTTAAGCTACCGATATCATCCTGTTAAATATGATGTGCCCACACTGCGCAATATTTACAAGGTGCTGGCATGCCAGTATGACCCACTTGGGTATATTCTGCCATTCACCACCAGGGCAAAGGTGCTGGTTCAGCAGCTGTGGCGGAAGGAGACAGAATGGGATGATCCCCTTTTCCCACAGGACCTACTCCAAGTTTGGCATGAATGGGAAAAAGAATTGAAGGATTTACCTAACCTTGCTTTCCCTAGATGCTATGTGACTCCAGATATGGATGTTCCTGAGGCTGAAAGGAGCATACACATCTTCTGTGATGTCTCAGAAAAGGCATATGGGGCAGTAGCCTACCTAAGGACAGAGGATCAAAGAGGAAGAGTACAGCTGTCCTTTCTGTTGGCCAGATCAAGAGTAACTCTAAAGTGGCAGATCTCCATTCCAAGACTGGAGCTTTGTGCTGCTCTTGCAGGAGCCTAACTGTCAAAACTACTGAAAACTGAGTTAACATTAACAATCAGTAGTGTCATTTTATGGTCAGACTCAATGACAGTTCTTACCTGGTGACACTCCAGCTCCTGCAGATACAAGGTGTTTGTTGGCACCAGAGTGGCAGAAATCCAAGGCTTAACAGAACATGACACCTGGCGTTATGTTGATTCCAGAAATAACCCAGCTGATGATATAACAAGAGGTAAGACCCTCTTAGAGGTAGCAGGACAAAATAGATGGACACAAGGGCCTTCTTTCCTGCTATTACCACCCAAGGACTGGCCTGTAGCTCCATCAGTAGAAGTTCCTGACATAGCATCTGAGGGCAGAAAATCCCAGGTCCACCAGATCCTGCTGGTTACAGCCAACCAGTTTATTCCTGATGTGCACCAATTTAATAGCTTTGACGAATTGGTGGAATCAGTCATAAGGGCATGTCATGGGGCGGCCAGTCCAGGGCTAACTCCTAATGCCTCAGATTATAGAGAAGCAGAAATAGCAGTCCTTCAGCAGGTCCAAGTTGAGAGTTTTCCAGATGACTTCAAGGCTCTGCATGAAGGGAAGCCCATACCCTTGAACAGTCGACTCATCACTTTGACCCCTGAGTATGATAGTAAGTTGGAGATCATCAGAGTGGGAGGCAGGCTGAGGAGAGCTGAGACATTGGACCAAAACACAATCCATCCTATAGTCCTTGACCCCAGTCATGATGTGACTAAGCTCCTTATAAAACACTATGATTGCCAATTGAATCGCCTTGGCTCAGAGAGACTGTTTGCTGAGATCTGCCAGCATAACTGGATACTTCGAGGTCGAGAGGCTATAAGGAGGCACCAACGTGCCTGTGCAGATTGCAAAAGATGGAGAGCACAACCCAATATTCCTGGAATGGCTGATCTCCCACTTTCCCGACTCCGTCTTTTCAAGCCAGCTTTCTACAGTACTGGCATGGACTGCTTTGGACCCTTCACTGTCAAAATAGGCCGCCGAACAGAAAAAAGATGAGGTCTAATGTTCAAATGCCTTACTACTCATTGTGTCCATCTCGAAGTACTCACTAGTCTGGATATTGACTCATTTTTGATGGCCCTCAGATGCTTCATATCACGCAGAGGGACACCCTTTGAAGTGCTGTCTGTCCAAGGAACCAATTTCCGTGGAGGTGTACGGGAATTACAGGAAGCATTTGCCAAATTAAGCCCCAACATCCAGGCTCAGCTAGCCAGACAGAAGATTAAGTTCCAGTACAACCCTCCCCATGCACCTCATTTCGGTGGAGCATGGGAGAGAGAGATCCGTTCTGTCAAAACTGCCAACAACACCATTATAGCATCTCAGTCAGTAACAGAAGTACTCAGAACTGTGTTAGTTGAAATTGAGGGAATGCTGAATGCCTTAGGTTAAGTGTCATCAGATCTGAGTGATGCAGATCCAGTGACCCCAAATCTCCTTGTAATGGGGCGGCTTGATGCATCATTACCACAAGTTGTCTACCCTTCTGTAGACATCTTGTCAAGATGTAGATGGCGACACAGTCAAGTGTTAGCCAATCAATTCTAGTCTTCCTTTCTGCGGCATTACCTTCCCACACTCCAAGTGAGACAGAAATGGTCTAAAGACACTCACAATTTGACTGAGGGAACTGTGGTTATGATTGTTGACCCACAACTACCCCGAGCTCTATGGCCAGTAGGCCATGTCATCAAGGTGACCCCTGGAAATGATGACCGTGTCCGAACAGCAGATATTAAGGTGAAAGGAAGAGTTTACACCAGACCGGTTACTCGGCTTGTGGAGCTTCCTGCCCTACCAGAGGACAAACCTTCTTTGAACAGTGAGACGTAGTAGATATAGTAGAATTTAGATATAATTATACACATATTAGATATATTTAATAGAATATTTAATAGAAGCAAATTTGGACCAAATTCTTGTGCTGTAGTGGAGGACTGTTAACTGTCCTGTCGTCTGACACTTGTATTTTGGTGGCAATCGCTGAGGTATGTCACTGAGGACACAGGTAACACTATCATAATACTTTCCAGCCACTTTCACAAACTGGTACTAAACACTTGACATAGTGTAGAGGTGAATTGTGCACCAGAAATATGAGATGTTATTCCCTCGTTATTTCAGCAAGGTAGGTGGGGCACCTTTACACCACAGTCACACTAGAAATTTTTAAACTATAAATTCACAAGTTTCCAAAACTATCAACAGACAAAGAGGCAAATACTATAAATTTTGAAACAGGTGTAATTGACCAAATGGTCATAAACACACAAAGACATAATCCAGAAATTAAAGATGGAGAAATTTATAACATTGCAATTAGCCTGTTTCTGGTATTGACATCGTCAGAAAGACAATACCTCACAGGGAGCTTACCAAAAATGGCTGATGTAAATAGGGAATTTAACTAGGTGCAACTAATGCTTTGGTTAAAATGATTGTTTCAAGGAGGGGTGTGGTTGTCTATTTATGAATGTGGTACGAGTTGCAGTGGATTGAGTGTCATAGTGTCTTTGTAGTCTGTAAATCCATAACATTTCACATTACAGTAATTTGCCTTTATTCTACAAGTGTGCAAATTTATTTTATTTGGGGTTCCAGTTTAAATGTTTTCTTTAATATTTAATGTAGTGCTTAAATCAATTTTTCCTTGAAAAATGTTAATGTAAATTGTTTTTTTTTTATTATACAACAAACCTTTTAATGGTGGGATCTGTTTACTAAGATAGTAAATGGTATAGTGCTATTATAATACAAATTTTGCAAAATGTCAGAGTACAGTACTATATGTGTTTTTTGCAGGGATATGACTACATGCCTACTAGAGTACTTATGTCGTCTTTTATTCTGAAAACAAATTTGTTTATTTTAAAGCTCGTTTTTAATAACCACGTGATACGTGGTTCTGAGTACCTTAACGAAAACGCTGCCTACTGCATTCTTGTGCTGTATAATAACCGCAGACGTAAACATAAATAACTGTGCCGATAACATTCGACCTTAAAAACATGGCGCCTGCTGTACGTGAACCGGAAGTGGCGACGGTTCGCGCAAACTCAGATCGGCGCACGTACCTCGTGTTACTTCGCTGGTATTTTACCGTGTGCTGTAAGAAGCTGGCGGAGTAGAGGCGTATAATACAAGTACTAATCAATGATTGAAAATGTTGGTGTTATTTGAAACTGCCGCAGGCTATGCGATTTTTAAAGTAAGTTATTTAATCCTTGTTTCGTTTTTTATGTGTATCTAGTTGCAATAATCTCTTGAGTTTTGCCGTTATCCTGAATTTGAACATGTTCAGTGTATTATTTTTTCTAGGAACATAAGACACTGCAATTTTAATTTTAATGCGTATTTCCAGTTAAACTGTTAACACCTAATGTATTTTACGTAGCGCGATGCAATTTTTGACCGTAAGAATTCCTGAGTAGTTGTACCGAAATGTAGGCCATGCGGTTACACGTAATTTTTCAGACCACGCTGTTAGATGTTTGCCTCAGAAGACTTGATATTTAATATAATGATCTCGAATTTGTGTATTATCGCACATGGACTATAACAGAATTAATTAGCGAAAGTAAGGGAATGTAATTGTGCAGCGCAGATTAAAAATTGCGCACGGTTTTGGAAGTTCCGCGACTGCTGTGAAATACACGTGCATTCACAGATTTTGGATGAGCGGAAACTTCAGGAGGTGGACAGTCTATGGAAGGAATTTGAAACTCCAGAAAAAGCCAATAAAATGTGAGTAACGCTTTTCGTTGCATACCTTTTTTTATAGTCTTTAGATCTAGACCAACTGCAAAATTTAACTGACCTTGCTATGGGATTCGACGACGTGCATGGTTGTCATTTGTTACAGGAAAGCAGTATCATTTTATCCATTGTTTTCCTTGTCCGCAGAGTTAAACTGAAACACTTCGAGAAGTTCCAGGACACCACAGAAGCCTTAGCAGGTATTACTGATTTCGCTACATGTCACAAATTGAGACTGGTCCTGACAACGGCCTTTGAGAAGTCCTATAATTGTATCTGAAATGCACAAGTGCTGTTGTCTATGATGTATCTCTGAGTCTGAACCAACCATGAGGTAATTCAGATGTTTTCGTCACTACCACTGAGACAACCGCTAGTTTGATATTCCAGTCCTGATGTGCCACTACGTAGAGTGGCTTTCAAAACCTAATGAAATGATCACTCTGATTAGCCTGTTCAGTGTGGGCTCTTTCCTCTGTTCAGCCGCCACTGCACTGGTGGAGGGAAAGATTGGGAAGAGCCTAAAAAAGGTGCTGAAGAAGGTTGTGGCTAAAGAGGCTCATGAGCAGCTGGCTATCCATGATGCCAAACTGGGTGGTGTTATCAAGGTGGGTGGAGCTTCTTTGTAAGTGCCATGCATAGAAAATTACAAGTTCACTTTTGTTGTAATGTAAAATTTAGGTTCATTAAGCAGTTGGAAATAGTCAGCAGGTGCCTTTTTATAGCATAAACTTAATCACAATAATTGCCCGTTTGTATAATGTGTATTTTTTTTAATTATTATTTTTTGAATACCTACAGGCAGACAGTAATTTTTGTCTGTACGTGCACACTATCTGTCTCTAAATTATGACATTTTAAGTCTTCTCTTTCTCACAGGACAAACTGAATCTGAACTGTGTGCACAGTCCTGCTGTCGCAGAGTTGATGAGGGGCATCAGGAACCAGGTAGAGGGGCTTATCCCTGGTCTGCCTGCACGGGAGTTCAGCGCCATGTCCCTGGGCCTGGCACACAGGTGTGGCACTCGAACGCTCTGCAGTGGGGGCTGTCGTCTGTGATTAACGCTGCTGACTGATGTTTTATGAAGATCCCCTTGAGCATTCGTCACTACCACTGAGACGACAGCTGCACATTCACACATTTAGATAAAGCAGCCAACGTATAGAAAAAAAATTCTCACACCTTTTTGTATCTCCACAGCCTTTCTCGATACAAATTGAAGTTCAGTCCTGATAAAGTGGACACGATGATTGTTCAGGCTGTTTGTAAGTATTTATCACTGTTGAACAAAAGGCATGTCTGCAGTATGCGAGTGGCAAAACCACTCAGTCCAGTTCTGCTGTGCTGATTAAGATAAGCATTGTCCTGCATCAGTGGAATTGGGCTGTGTGCCTGCGTCTGCCTCACTGCTTTTCTCTGTAGCTCTCCTGGATGACCTGGATAAGGAGCTGAACAACTACATCATGCGCTGCAGGGAGTGGTATGGCTGGCACTTCCCTGAGCTTGGCAAGATTGTCACAGACAACCTGGCCTACTGCAAGACTGTCCGCAAGATCGGTAATGTTTACAGTTTGAATAGCTGGTTTCAGAGTTGCTCTTAGTAATGGTTGACTTTTGAGATGCACATGTGGATATTTTTTAAATTGAAATATATAACATATGAATATTTATTTTATTTATTTTTCTGAATTGATTGGATTATTTATTTTTATGCCAGGTGACCGTGTGAATGTGTCAGCAACCGACCTTTCAGACATTCTGCCTGAGGAATCTGAGGCAGAGGTGAAAACGGCAGCTGAAATCTCCATGGGAACAGAAGTGTCAGAGGAGGACATCAGTAATATTTTGCATCTCTGTGAGCAGGTATGCTGCAAGAGTCCACGTTGAGAACACACTGGCAGATGTTAAAGCAATGTTTAAGTGATGGGTTGTTGGTAATGGGATTGGTGTGTAGCTCGAGCCGAATGCTGCACTTTTGCTCCCCACTTCATGCGAATTGATCTCTTTTCCGTTGACCGACTCGTAGCGGAGTTGGGGATCTTGCCTCAGTGTTTTCTCGTTCACACCCCCAGTAAACCACGGCCGTGTTGTCTGTTTGCAGGTGATTGAGATTTCAGAATACCGAGCCCAGCTATATGACTACCTGAAGAATCGCATGATGGCGATCGCACCCAATCTGACAGTTATGGTGGGAGAGCTGGTGGGAGCCCGGCTCATCGCACACGCAGGTGAGGCGTTCGCACATTTGTCACGAAGTTCCGTCTCAGTAGATAAAGGAAAAAGCGGTGATGATCATGGCGTTTTGTCACTACCCTGAAAATTACATGTGGGTTTTATGTCACTACCTCATCTGAGCTTTAATTTCCTAAATCTCGCAGCTGTTGCGTGTCTTATCTTTTTGTCCTTTATAGCTTGGTTTTGGTACTAGCCACTGCAATCTAAGAGCTTTTTTTTTTTTTTTTCTCCCCTCTCGCCATGGTTTCATTGGTAGGCTCTTTGCTGAACTTGGCGAAGCACCCAGCATCAACGGTGCAGATCCTGGGGGCTGAGAAGGCCCTCTTTAGAGCACTGAAAACCAGACGGGACACTCCAAAATATGGGCTTATTTACCATGCCTCCCTGGTGGGTCAAACCACTGCCAAGAACAAGGGGAAGGTGAGGTCCTACACCTGTGGGCTGGAGCTCAGTGCAAATCTGATGACATTTAGCAACCAAGTACAGACTCAGCGTGCATAAGCCATGCCCAGTGGGGCAGTACAGCTGTGTTCTGCTTGGTAGTCTCTTCATTTCTGCTTTGCCTGTGGCTCTAGATCTCCAGAATGCTGGCAGCCAAGACGGCGCTGGCAATCCGGTATGATGCCCTTGGTGAGGACACCAATGCTGAGATGGGCACTGAGAACCGTGCCAAGCTGGAGGCCCGACTGCGCCACTTGGAAGAGAAGGGTGTAAGTTTGATTTGCCTGTGGAGCTGTTTTGGGGGAATTCAGTCACAGAATATTAAATTAGATGTTAACAGTTTGAAAAACATTTATCACTTCAGATGAGACGCATCAGTGGAACTGGAAAGGCTCTGGCCAAGGCGGACAAGTACCAGCACAAGAGGTGAGATTTTGGCATCTGTGAAGATGGTCTTTGGAAAATATTCAGAGTGAACAGGGTGTACATGTTTGGTTGGGCATAGAAAAGTATATACTGTGTATACAAGACAATCTCCTGGATATGTTGAGGGCTGTATTTGAGGCTAACCTAGTTAAAGGTTTTATGACTATTGTGTATACGTTAGGGCCAAGTAGCTATGGTAACTGATCACACTTTTTTTTTAATTGACCATGTATGAGCCAGTCAAACTGCTTTGGCAACAGTATACAAATGTATATTGCTGCATAGCTGAAGCACATACTGAATGTGCAGAACACAAGTAATTTGGCAATGAGCTGTCATGATCAGAATATCCTCTAATATCGCATGCAAATGAATGTTGAGTGCTTAACGATGTGGATGAGGCGTAACCTGGAGCTCTGTCCCTCAGCAACGTCAAAGTGTACGACCCCTCTGCAGACTCCACGCTCCCCTCGCTTCCTAAAAAGAGGAAGTTTGAGGAGGTGGAGGGTGAAGAGGAAGAAAAGCCGGTGGAAGTTAAATCAAAAAAGGTGAAAAAGGAAGCTGTTCCTGAAGGTTAGTAGTGTCTGTCTCAGTACTGGTTAAAGTCAGTCTACTGCTTCCGCCAGCAAACAGTGCTGTGTGCAGTGTAGTGGCTTATGGCATTTATAGTGCTGTCTGCAGTCACTGCTTGTCGAAGGTTTGCGAGCAGAAACTCTGCTCATGGGACTCCTTTTCCATTAGTGTTGGGGGATCGGAGGGACGCCATATGTACAGTTATGTGATTCATGCGCTCCAGTCAGCTCCACCAGTATGACTGGAGAAAATCAGTGAACGTGTATTTTGGGTCTTCATTTGCACATGATGGGCACTGGCATTTATACGCCACGCTTGTGTGCCAGTCCAGATTTTGCTACTTGATAACCTTGTTAAAGTGAGCATTAGTCTGAGTTTACCATACTATACACTGATATCCACTGCTGAGGAAACAGCTTGGAAAGGTTCAGCTAACTAAAAGGAAGTCTGATATTTGGCAGGCATTTTGTTCTTTCTCATGATAACCGCAATTTGCGTGCTGTAAATAATGCATGAGCGTGCCAGCATACAGCTACTAGTTGGGTACCTATGACTTACATTAGAGCATCACACATGACATTAAAATTCATGTTATATGGTTACTTGACCAGTCTGTATAGACTGTGCTATTTGTTTTGTATTATGTAGCCTGAAGTGCTGATATAGTCTAATAGTACGTTCTGTTTGCTTGTTTATTAAGCTTTTAAGATTTTAAGTTTGGCATGTTTTTATTTTTAAGCCAAAGATAACTTATGTGCTGTTTCTGCAAGCGTGAGTATCACTAAAGTGACCAATGTGTGTGAATGCAGGGGAGCGCGATTTAACAATCTGTCCTTGAATATACTAGCCAACAGGCAAACTAGTGTGTATGTACTGGCTTAATACAAGGTTTCATTTTACAGTTATGATGATTGTGGCAAAATTCTTATAACCTGAACATGAAACGTGTGGGTGTTTTGTCACTACCTCTTCTGAACTGTAATTCTGAAATGTCTTGTGAATAGCGGATAGGATATGCAGCGTGTCATTCTGTAATTTTAGTACTGAGGTCGACTCTGTTCTCTCAGAAACAGAGATGACAGTGGAAACAGAAACTCCCAAGAAAAAGAAGAAAAAGAAGAAGGAAAAGGCTGAAGATGTAGAAGTGGAAGAAGTGGAGATGCCAGAGGAAGAGGAGGAGGTGACGGCCGCCTCAGCAGGCGAGGAGGTGAGCATCAGGGTTGGGGAGGACTGCTGTGGATTCTGTGCCCCTCTGTGTTCATGGGTTTTCTTTCAGATGCTTAAAGGCACATTTTGGTTTTTTCAGCTCAAAGAAAAGAAGAAAAAGAAGAAGAAGAAAAAGATTAAAGAGGAGGAGGAAGAGGACTGAAAGAATATATGAACTGTTAAACTGGTTTTGTACTGTTGCACAGATTTTATCACTATAGATGTGAGGACCTAAATCTGTCAGTTGCTTGCATGGAAGAGAATTTGCATATCTGAATCCAAACCTTTTCTTTGTTCATGTATGTTTTTTTGGATCCCACTTCAACTCCTCCTCATCATGTCATGAATGACCAAGTGTTTGACTTTAGTCAGACTGTTATAATTAATACCCCAGTCGTTCTGTTGTGAGTCTTTGCTCTGAGAGCTCTTTATATACATATTTTATGTCCGTCTAACAAGCAGATTAACCAGATGGAATTGAGCCCTGTAGATATTTTTTGCTACATTGTGAGATTCCTGGTCTCAGCATGTAAAGTGTCGCATTAAAGACATTTTAACCTACAGCCGTGTTGCTTGTTCACTACTGTTCATGTTCTTTGCCTAATGGAGCTCAGATACGCTTTCAAAACTTATTTTTCAGTTATCCTATGGGATATGCAGCAAAGAGTTGTCATGTTTTTAGCCCTTTTCTGGTATGACAGTTTTGATAGGTGCCATATACAATTTTCCTTGGTTTTTGGTAAATATTAACCAAAATAATTCAAGCTTTTTTTTTTTTTTTTTTTCTGTTTATAGTGGGTAATGTGTCACTTTTTGGTTTAACTCATGGTTTACAGTTGTGGACACCTGGTATACAGACTTGTATTACATTAATTTTGTGCATTTCCTTTTAACAGCAACAGTACACTTTGTCCAGTGGTGGTTGAGTTTTGACAGGATTGAAGTGGTTTGAATGTTTCAGTTACAGTTAATATTAACATGAAATTAAGGGCTGTGGGGAGATTGTTGCATTGCAGAACATGCATACAAATACCCAGGTCAGCTAAGGGATTTTTGAAAACTAGTTCACCTGAATGTTGTTTTGAGGTGCAGGAGAAAGATGTCTGCATTTACGGGATGGTTTACCGTGTGTGTGACCTAATGCTTCCGTGTGGCAAAAAAAAAAAAAACATGGCCCTGTGTGTGCAGTGTACAGTACATAATTTACCATAACCCATCACCCCCCAGTCAATTGTAGATCTGTTTCAGTTATGAGCCAAAACCTCTGAATTTCAGCACCAAAAGATGACAGCTGGTTTACGTACCACCACTATCAGGATTTGGATTCTAAGGCATACAAACACATTACTGATGCTTTAACATACAAGAAGTGAATTGTATTCTAGACTGTTGTTACAATTTACATTTATTCATTTGGCTTTTATCCAAAGTAATTTACATGTCACATATGGGTTACAACTAGCTAGTGCTGGGTGTCTTACTCAGGGACACACTTGGTGGCTGTGGTGGGATTTAATTCAGGAGACTTCTGTATCCCAGCCTGATGTTCTACCCATTCAGCCACCAGGCCACCTAGCAGTTGCTGTTGTTGGATAAGACACATAACTGCTGTATGTGTCCCCCATAACCTTTTCCATTTGGTGAATGTTTACAGATCAGAATCAATTAAGTATAGTTAAAATATATCTTTAAAACCAATATTTATTTTACACCAGATAGCATATTGAATGAAATTTTACAACGCAACTTGAAGTAATATCCAGGAGTCATGATAATTCCTGGATGTTTGCACACTGCGTGTACACTGTCAATGATCATACATCTTAGATGGACAGAAGATGTTGCTGCCAACAGTGTATGGCAACCTCCAGAGTCTGGGGTGGACAGAACATGAAGAGAAAGCTAACAGTTTGCATAGATGTGTCTTTCAGGTCACCTCCATACAAACATAGCTTGAATTCTTGCTTGACCACAGAACTATCTTGGGCAGTGGCCCTGAGACACCTTGGACTTCTGTTCCTGAGAAAGATCCTCCTACTTGCTGTCTCTGTGAGGACAGGATTGCAAAGCTGCTTGACCAGCCCAGAGAGCCTCTCTGTTGAGTGTCCAATACTGAGATTCTAGCCCAGAGACCCCCCATTTTCCTCAGTCTCCAGGAGACTGCATGGTGTAGACGGTATGGTCATCGATCTCTTCCTTGACTTGCGAGTGTTCATTTTCCTGGTCTCCTGTGAAGACAAAACGTATCAGATCTACATTACATCCACCAAATCCCCACCCTTCCTCTGCTTAAAGTCAAGATGATTTCAAGCAAAGGAACTCTTCATCAGTTTGTAGATGTGGTAGTTTATGTAGTTTCTGAGATCTATATTACAGAAGGAGTATGTACTGTTTACTCCCACATGGTGCTTACGCGAGTCTTCCTCTGTATGTGAGGTCAACTGTTTGTTTAATATCTCCCAGTGCAAACATGTGACCTGGTCCTCACCTATCCCAGCTGGATCCACAATCTGAACTGGGATGGCCTGTGCATCTCCCAAGAGAATCTGCTGCACGCTGGCTTCACCTCCCCCTTCCCCAAGAACAGACACGCTAACTAGCTGACCCATGCCCAGTAATGCTGAAGTATCCGTCAACGAGACCCCCTCAACAAGGGAGGCGCTGGGCTGCAGGTACTGGGTGGGGCTGGAGGGACCAAGCGCTTCAGGCTCTGGACACTGCAGCCCCACAGGTGTCTGAGGGGGAAGGCCTTCACCTGGACATAGGACTGGTTGGACCTGGATACCCTGTAACAAGAACACTGCGCTAGCATGTGACAGCACTGACAAAAATTCATAGATCATAATAGATCTGGGTAAAAATTGTGAAGAGAATTTGAAAACTTGAACCAGTGAAAAATTTAAAGCAGATTATGTCAACTGGGATTAGACAGTCCTTACACGTAGATGTGCAAAGATCTTCGGCTGCAAGGACGTGAGGGAACTGAAGAGCTGGACAGCCTCTGGTGACAGCGTTTCGCTCCCCTGGAGAAGCCCAGCTTTTTGGGACACTGGAGGAGGAGCACAGAAACAGGAGATAAATCCTGTACCACATGTTGGCCAGTCATTTAGTGCATCGCCTAGAAACAAGACATTACCTTCCAGTGGGGCTGGGGTCAGTGTCAGGGTTACAGTCTCGGACAGTGGGTTCTCCCCCTCTCCTCTCCACTGAGGGGGTGGAACAGTAGGTGAGAAAGCTGAAATCAGCTCCTTGCTATTGAAAGATAAGCCATTCTCCCAAGAATAAAACCATTTAAAATGTTAACACTGACCTGTGAGTCTGAGGCGGAGGTACTGAAGCCAGCCTTGCTCTGATGCAAAGCTTTCTGGGCCTCATGAATGTGGTTTTTGATGTCATTGACTGTGGGGAAGTAACATAGGTTGTGCCGCTCAGGGACCTCATCTGATTTGAACATCTCTCGCTCCACAAACTTCCTGCAGCAAGACACAATGGGTGAACCAGCAGCCTGAGTGCCTCTCAAACTCTAGAGCCCAACAACGATGATGACTGAGACCTAGTATCATTTCATTTGCTCACCTGAGCTGTTTGCGGACTGTGTACACCTGGTGGTGGCCTTGAGCCACAAGCTCACAGATCTTGTCCGCCACACGAGGGTGCAGTCGGGATGGCACGTAGCCTCCATCCTCCCCCTGTTCTTCATCACCTGCTTCCCTCATTGTCCTGCCATCCTGTATCTCCTGCTCTTCCTCCTCCAAAAGCTCCTCTTTTTGAAGTAGGGGCGTTGGGGGAGAGGGGAGATGTGGAGTTTCCATGTCATGGTAGAGATGAGCCTTCTCTGTTGGCAACTGGACGTAATACCTGTAAACATAAAGCAAACCTTGAGTGGTTATGGATTGTGATGACAACACCAAATTTATCCAGCAGGAAACCTCTAAGGTACTCTACCTCAAGACTCCACCTGCATCCCACAAACTCTTCTTCAAGTTAAAAAAGGCCTTTTCCTGCTCTTGACGGACTACTTTTTTGTCTACCTTAGGGTCAGTAGACACTCGGTATTCTGGAAACTTCCGCACCTTCTTTATATAGATCCTGCAAGAGATAAATTGCTATTACACAGAACTATATTTCCTGTTCACCTTTCAGGATGTTACTCTTACATACTTGTCTGTTTTTTGTCTATTTTTTAATACATAAACTAGATGACTGAGGAATGTTTTAATTATTTTATTTTATTGCCCAGTTCATTTTATTGACAGAAAAGTGCATTCAGACAGACCCAAGCCTAAACAATGCAGATTATCCAGCTGTGCAATTTTGCACCTCAGAAAGGGCCATTTGAGACACACCTGGCAGGACAAGTGGCCTTATACTGAGGCCTCTGGCCATTCTCCTGCTCAGTCACCTTTTTGGGTTGGAGGCCTTTCCTCCGAGGGCCAAACTGGCACTCCATGACAATGGCCCTGCTACCTGGAGCAGAGGAAACATGCAGGCATCGTCTCAGCACATTATTAACAAACCATTGATAACAAAGTAGACCACATGATCACAGTCACTATTTGTGAATGATGGTGATTTAGAGTAGGACAAGTGTCTAGACCTGTTACAAGATTAAAGAATGACAAGGGGGCTCTAGTGGACCCCCAAATCAGTACTGATACATGCACCTGCCTGCCTGCAATAACTGCCTCTTTGTTTACCTGCATTAACAAAAGGGATCCCATCATAGGGCACATACTGGGACTTCCACATGAGGCGTGTGGCAGGCTTGGCAGGGGAGGGGGACTGGCGGGTCCCAAAGACACTGTGGGTTTGCTGTTTATGCAACATCAGCACAGCCTCTAGCTCTGCCTCTGTGGTGCAAAAACCTCTGTATGACTCCCCAATCTTCTGCTCAATAAGGAAATAGCACAAGGTGGTTAGCATTGACACCAGGCACCAGCGTATTGTCACAGTGTATTGTGACTTCTAAAAATAATATGCTGTTCATGTGTGTGTGTATGCACGTTTGCATGCATCCTGACCTCACAGTTGCGCAGTCTTTGAGCCCAGCTGGGAGCACCGGGGGGCAGGGGCCGTAGGGGTACCAGGAAACAGTCTGGAGATCTGGTTAAAACAGTGCAATGTAGAGACACTTTGAACCTTAATGCACTGAAAAATCTGCACATATTTTACATATTGACACAGCATACATAATACTGGAGCAAGTCATAAAAAAACAGAATTGTGGTCTCACGTTTGTCCTGTCTTGGCAGGTGTTAGAGCCGCAGGTGCTGACATGGCTAGGCTGTTGTCAGCAATGGTGGTCACTGCAACTGTCTGGAGGTCTTCTCTTGGTCTGTCCTCACAGGAACCTGAAATGTGGCAAATATGGAAGACACCCAAGAAGTGCTGGGTGAAGCTTAACCTTCTTCATCACAGGTGACAAAAAAGGTGCATAACGAATAACATGGCTGTGAAGTGGGTCGCACCTGTCGTCTCGGTGACATCCATCAGCTGGCCCTGGGGCACCAATACCTGAGTCCTTTCCAGCTGACTGGAGGGAATCACATAGAGGCTGCTCTCTGGCTGGCCTGTTAATATCACCTGTGTGTAGCAGCACAGGGCTCAGTGAAAGACACATTTGGAAAGAAGACAGGTTTTCTATCTAGGACAATAAACTGCAGACATTAATTCACCAGCGTCTAAGGACAAAGGCTATAATACAAAGTTAAGGGACTGGTTGTAGGCTATTTCAAACAATTTTTATGCTGGAAGACAAGTCCATAGTTTACATTTTATGGGATTAAATTCAATTGTTAGTGCTGTTGTTTGTGAATTCTCACCATACGCTCACACTGCAGGGGTTGGCCATTCTGATCAAAGATGATAAACTGCTCCGACTGGCTGCCTTGGTCTCCAGGTTTGAAAGGTTTATGGTCAGACAGGGAATTCCCTGTAACCAGCATGGTGACTGGAAGCTTTTGGGAATCAAGATTTATCTGGATAGTTGAACTCTCTTCAGACACCTATCATACACCACATCACAGAACAAATGACAACTTACTTTCCAGCCATATAAGTAATCTTACAATTATCACATCCTTAATTATTATTATCTACTTTCTTTATTGCTTAGAAGGTTTTCAGGTGAACTACAGACTATAACAATGATTTATTCATCAATTCAGCATCAGATAAATAGTTGTGTGGTGTTTTCACCTGGCAGTTCTCCTGCTGTTCAGACTTTGTCATAATTTCTGCCTCCAGGTGACCCTCCTTTCCCATCATGCACTCCTCACCTCCCTCCTGTACATCCATGTCCTGCACACCTGATTGACAGATCTTGTTCAGTTGGGGTACAGATAAAGGTGTACTTTAGTCTTTTCCTAGACTTTTTAGTCTATTTCAGAGCCAGCCCACGTCCCCTGTGCTTAACATTGTCTGACCACTGATGCACTGTATGCATTACGACTACTGAGAGAAGGTGACGTATTTCATACGTTTATGCAACTCCAATATGCTGCCCACATTTGATTGACAGGGCACATTGAACACGGCTATATTCGTAGGATATTATAAACTCAACACGTTTTATTTAAAAACGATAATTTTTCTTTTTGTGGAGATTAAATATACTGACTTCGTTATGCTACAGTTTTCCTTGTTATTATTCACGCATTATGCTGAGACTAAAATACATAAAGAACATGTAAACTGAAATTAAATATTTACAACCACCACCTTTTCACGCTAACAGTCCGTACATATATATATATATATATTTTATATGGCTTGATATACCGCTTTTTACAAGTACACATACAAATTTTAATAACTAGCCAATATAAAGAGGTGAACTTAGAAGCTAAAATAATAAAGCACAAATCAGGGAGGATTTGATTTATTGATCCATCATCTATATATTAGACACATCGCTAGTAATCACACTTAAAATTGATGTAGACTAAAAAAAAACTAAATAATTTAGACAACAAAACACATTCGTAAGAACGCCATGTTGGATTTTACAGTAACTTAAAGAGCAATTCTGAATAACAAAGAATAAGGAAACGAAGCATAAAACAAATACTTTGACCAAATTGAGCTATCCGACCCTGTCTCTTTAAACAGGTCCCTGTGTGTAGTGCGGGAGTGGAAATAAACAGAGGAAGGACCGAAAACTGAAAACGAGTCTACTCAACCTCGTGTTCGCCCGAGCTCAAGGCGCTGCGCGTCCCCGCCATGCTCACGCTCACGCGCACGCACACGCTCATGCTCACGCGGAAGCGCAGAACGAAACACGTTACGGCGGAGCACAGTTAAGTGTGGCACTCGCGAGTTGCCGTCGTTCATGCTTAAAGCAGTACGTCGTTTTGCAGGCATTTGCTTTATTTATGAGCTGTAACTAGTGTATTTTATTCGTGTATAGACGAGTGAGTGTAAAAGGTATATTTGTAAATGTTACTTGTGTAGGTATATGCAGTCTCCCGTGCTTATGTCCAGTGTAGTTTTGTAACCTGCTTATTTTCATAACATACATAGTAAAGTATGATAGTATTTGAATAAAACGTTTTGTATAAATGTAAAGTCAAATGTTTCTTTGACTTTTTTTGAGTCAGTAAGCCGATAGTATAAAAGATTGCTTATAGTAAGTAGATGCATTGCAGTGTAAAGAGGAAGAAATATGACTAAAAGAAATATGTCGGCTTTTATTATTTAATAAACATCTCAGGAGTCTGTCACAAGAACGTTATTCGGTACCACTTCATGTTTGCTTACTGTATGATTTAATTAAGAGCTCGATCAAACATGCTTCAGGAAAATCAAACACAAAGACAAGAACAGGAGAAAGTGTACAATGGCATGTCTCAACCAGTCAATGGCTACTCCAACAGCAAATCCTATGTTAATTTACATTACTTGTCAGTAAAAAAAAAATCAAGTGTATTGAATTGCTTTTAATAATAAAAATAATGGCCAATGTTATTAAAAATTCAATTCAGTTCAATTCAATTTATTTTTATATAGCGCCTTTCGCAACAGCATGCCTCAAAGCGCTTTACAGAGAAACTTGAAGAAATCAATACAAACGAATGAAGCCAGACAACAACGGAGGAGAGGAACCAAAAACTCCACAGTGTGGAGAAAAAAACCTCTGGAGGCCCAAG
>JABJVR010000001.1:10026276-10055129 GCA_025773905.1 Chitala chitala
CCCCCCCCCCAGTCCCCCCACAATATGTACACAGAGGGAGAGCTATACAGAGCCCCCACCGAGAGCTCGATTGCTGTGCAGGCAAAGTGAAGCGCGCTGCCCTAATACTGGGCTAATTCATACACAAACACAAAGGGAAAAGGGAGGCTTGGGGAGAATAAAGGGAGCAGAGGGCTGGGGGTGTGGGGGAGGGGCTCTATTACCCCATCCCTCCCAGTGAAGAGAACCCTTTCACAGCCAAAGAGCTTCCTGTACTGCATCTGCCCAGCCGATTAAGGAACAAGACACACATTCAGTAAACACAGATACACAGCCAAACATGCACGCACGCACACACACACACACACACACACACACACACACACACACACACACACACACACACACAGTGGAACAAAATGTAAGGATACAATGGGGATTGCTACTTAAATATCCGCTCAACATCTATTCCAACAGATCTGCAATGAAACACAGCTCACTGTATTTTTCTTAATTTACCTGATAACTTGCTATGCAACATTGCATATACAATGTTGCTCATTAATATGCAGCTAATTCACGAAACCGCTCACGCTTTTCTCCAGGGTGTCCATATATGTCCTTTAGCGTTTAGGGAGCCGGGGTAACGGAGTTTAGTAACAGCACACTGAGCTCTCACTTAATCTCCTGAAAAGGTCTTGGCTGTTGCTTTTCATCATCTGCTCTAAACCCCATTAACTGCTATTAAGTGGCAACTCATTATATGTCCCACCAGCTCACAAGTGACAACACCAGGCCAGTAACTGGCATGTGGACAACACCAGGCCAAGGAGGAGAACGTGTGGACATGTGCACACATGTGCTCTGTCATGTGTTTTACCGCTGCTATTAAAACCTCACCTTAAAAAGTACAACAGCATAGAACCAGACCTGTTGTATATTGTACAATAATAAATGGAGATTAGTTTTAAATGTATTTCATTTTATTTATAGATGTGGTACTGCACATAAGAGACATAGGAAACAACTGCTCTCTGGTGACCAGTAAATATGGTTTTACGGCACGTTCGCAGTATATATGACATAAAAAAGCAAATGGTCTATTTCACCCAGTAACACAGACTACAGAGAAAATAATGAAAACACACTTCTACAAATGTAGGTCACGTTGGTGTCTCTGCATTCAGTCAGCACCTGCTCTGTGTGTGTTTATTTTAGAAGGGTGGTGTGTGTGCTCACTGCTGAAAGGTCCATAAAACGGGCATACTCACAGGCAATATGTACTGAGATCAGATCATTAACCGTCCATGCACACAACTAAACTGTACTAAATCACTGCATCTCAAACCTTAAACTGAATCAATCTGTCAGTTAATGTAACAACCTATACTGTGTCTTTTCACACAGACCAGATTCATCACTAGCTCACAGTCAATAGATCAGGCCCATTCCAGACAGCAGTCAGCGTAAATCCCACAACACCAGCATTATCTAGAAGCCTGGATTTTGAGGACCCATCTGTCTGCAAATAAGGACTGTGCTTACCTGTGATTGGCTGATGACAACATGGTTGCCGTTGAAGGCGGACTTGCGCTCCTTGTCGCGGTGCCGCCGGCTGTTGTGCTTGCTGCGCTGCAGCTGCTGCCGCAGCTTAGCGATCTGCACGGGAGGCCGGTGATGGACAGAGACGTTACTATGGCGACGTAGCAGGCGGCAACAGACATGTGCCTGTGCTAAGATACAGTTATCTATCTGGCATGGAGGAGTGTGAGGAACAAAGGCTAGATGGAAACGCTGAAAATACATGAATGAGGAATTAACAGCAACATCTTGTACTGCACATGGATTCGTCCCCATCGGGTGTGTGAGCTGAGCTGTCCCCCCCAGGGGAGGGAGCGAGAGCGTGTCTGAGGTACCAGCTTCAGAGCAGACACACTAATGCCCTGCTTGTGATGTTAGTATCTCAGGTTTGTTGGCAGTTCCAGTGTTTGAGTAGAGATGTTGTGGTTCATCTACAGGGTGTATATGTCTACAGGGATGGAAAACAGCTCAGTGACAGGCTTTCCCAGCCTTGATCTTCAAGGGCCACAGGGTGATTGGGTTTTTTCTTATAGGTCTGGCCTTAACTATTCATCAAAAGTAAACGTGCAGCACGTCACTTTGCTGGATGTTTCAGCTGTCAGTCTGGTGCCAATTAAAACATCTGACACAACCTGCCTCGGACCCCAAGGACCTGAACAGCTGAGCTAATGAAGTGAAAACACACCTGGTTATGAGCTCATACAGCACTCCAACTTTTATACTATTATATAACTAAGATTTTACTATTATAAATGTATTCATGTGTAATATCTTTTGTAAAGTGCTTTGTCTGAGGAACCTTGTTGTGAAAGGCACCATGTAAAAATACACTGAATTGAACTGAATTAGCATCAAAGTACTTAGTTGTGGAAATAAAAATAGAAAAATAGGAAACAGTCTTTCAAAATCTTTCAGTAATTAAAACAAGTGAAAAGTTGGAAAGTAAGCAGATTGTTAGCTTTCTCCGCTACCCACTGCATACAGAAGTATATGTAAATATAAATATTTACACACAAATCATACGTAACTGCAATCAGAAAACTTTAGTGCAATAACAGCAGAACAGGGCATAAGGAGGTGCATGTGTATGTGTGTGTGGGTGTGTGACCGCGCATGAAATGGCGCAGGGGTCTGACGGAGGCCTTTATGAACCGCGCTGCTGTCGCATTAATATGATAATGGGAAGTGGGGTGAGAGGTGTAGCTGCCGGCAGGCCGCATTCACAGGAGCGGCCAAGCACATCACGGTGAAGGGGCCACCTCCATAACCTTGGGAGAATGGAACAAAAGGGGAGGGCAGGCCAGAGGAGGCCACAGGAGGCTCCCTCACCTCCTTAAGCTGGTCAGTGCTGCCCCAGGAGGCCGAGCGCTTGTGCGAGCTCCTCCTCTTCTCCGAACACTCATCTGCCCAGGCTTTGGGGGTCTGCAGCGGGGGAGAAGATGGAGAACCGGTTCAGACTGACCCCACAGCGGTCAACGAGAGCGAATCAGCACACTAAAACACAATCACCGCATAGAGTGGGGTGGAAAAGCTGGGTCAAAACCCTGTAAAATGTTTTAAAGAGCTGTCCTCCATTTTGGGAATACTTCCCAAAAGTGGCGAGGTCTGCACAGAACGCCTCTTCAACACAAGCCTACACACCTCTGAGCTAAGCTGCCAAACCCTTTCTCTGGGTTTACTGCATGGATGATGTTCATCACGTCAGTGACACCAGACCCAAATCAGAGCTTCGCAGATACACACAGACATGCACAGTCTCTCCCTCCCACACACAAAGACACACACACACACACACACACACACACACACACACACACACACACACACACACAAACACAGCCATTCAGAGAACAGCCAGAATGAGGGGGTTGGGAGGGGAAACATTGCAGAAAATCTACTGTCAAGCTTAATAAAATGGCAACATCATAATGGCTGCTCAAGAGACCTAAACAGCAGACACTCTGGGGGAAACCCATTTTGTAATAATACTGTATGTGTATGTGTGTGTGCCTGTGCGTATAGTGTGAATGCCATTAACTGAGCCCATAATACCGGCTGCCCGTTCCCTTGGTGACTGGTCACCTACTTCTCTGGGTAATGGCATACAGCTGGCCCAGACTGGCTGGCTGGAGGTTTACACAGGCCCGGAGAGGCATGTGGGAGACTGGTGGAAGTGAGCATGTGGGAGAAGCCATGAGGGAGGACGGAGTCCCCAGTAGAGTCCGGTGCCTCTGGTTTTACATCCATTATGGGATATTAAAACTCTCTTTTACTCCACACATAAAAAGGCCTCTTCTCCATTTCATATTTTGTCTATACACACACACACACACACACACACACACACACACCCTTGACCTACAAAGCATGGAACGCCGTCCCATATTCCTTATTGCCATAATTTATTATTGAGCAGTGACATTTGCTGAAAACATCTAAAGACAACAGCTCACTATGGCTGGATTCTGTTACAACTGTTACATACTCACTTTGTTAAATTATATACTTATTACAGAGCTGTAGCTTGTATAATGTTATAGTTTGCTTAAATGAGATGAATGATTACGGACAGTTTGCGTAGATATTAAAGAAATCATCATCTCCTATCTACTTTTCTTGGGTCATTTTGTGCTTATGGGAAAAGTGGCTACAGTCCAGCCCTGACAGATAAAATGTAAGACATGTTACTGCTTCAGTGCACTTACACTTTAGTCATTACAGAGAAAATCTGTTCGCACACAAGAAAAGCATTACGAACACACATTACTGCTTAGTGATTTTGAATATTGTGTAGCAATTTGTCATAGTCAGGACAGGATAAAGGAAGGGAGCGCTATAAAAACAAGCAGAGATGGTGCATGGCTGGCGGGCTGCCCAAATCACACCTGACTTGGTCTGCTGTAACACTGGGGTCCTCCTTACCACAACATCATTCATGCTCCCAGTCTTCGCCATTGTTACGCTGCAAGGACAACTTCTAGAGAGCAAAACTTGGAGGAAGTGCACCACCTTCATTACTTTGTGTACTCAGCCACGCCAGCATACTTGGCCCTACAGTAAATAAGCAGCTTCAAAGCACACAGGTTCTCTGTGACAACACACATCTGTAACAGAGGTTCAACAAAGGTAATGGTGAAAAACAGCCCCAAGGAGGAACAGCACACTGAACACCTACTAAACATACACTGCTCATAATGATGTTAGATCAGAGGAAACCGTCAACACTCCCAGAACCAACACAGAGGTACACATGAGGACTTATCTCTATCCAGAGAGATGTAACATACATCCCCTTTGTTACCATACCCAGTTCTGCAGGATAAGTACTATTTCTTAAAGTGTGGCTGATCAGAGCAACTACTTTGGGTCTGGTAAGAGACTGAAACACTTGCCATCAGCTTTGGAAAGCAACTGTTTCCATAGTTTCAAGAAACGTTTACCAGGATACCTCATTTTTGGGTGATGCTTTTGTTTCCTTATGACACACACACACACACAATTTTTGTAAATGCAGGGCACTCCAAGTAAAATATAAAAGAATATTTTAAAGCCAGGCACAAACCAACAACATAATCAGGCTCTTACACTTGGACAAAATAGGTTTCAAACTGTTTTCTTCTCCTCCATAAAAATAATGAGCATTTTGGAGTCCTGTGAACACTCCTAAAAGGGCTCACTTCATTTGGAAAATTCCCCTGGCTGCCAGGGGCCTCCACTCTCCTCACACCTGCTCCTGACACGAGGGGGCTCTGGGGGTGGGGGAGCCCAAGGCTATGCAGAAAAACACCCCCCCACTAAAACACTGCAGGCGTTGCACAGAACGCACTCTTAAACACGCCTGTGCTGGCTTGCTCTGGAGGGCGGGCAGACTGTAAGGGAGATGGCCGAGGGCTCCGTGGGAATGAGACCTCCACACACACAGCCGTGGAAGAGGAGAGACGAGAGGGGAAACACACCTCACCCTGTTTATGTCCAGTACAATATTACCATTAACATTACAAATACATTCAGTTACACTTACTCTGGTCTGGATTGAACTTTCATCCATATTTAACTCGTTACCTGAATTGTTTATCCTCTCCCCCCTATGGTTTGATAGCAGGTAAGTGTCCACCTCCTTACAAGGAACACTATAAGGGTAACCAGTGTCCCCCTTGCCCTCTTGACCTCTCCCAGCGCCAGTCCTGAGTGCCGACCCCCACTCCTTCTCCAGTGTGACCCAGTGAGGCAGCCTGAGCAGAAAGCCTGGGTGCTGTGAGCTGGGTCCTGGCCTCCACACTCACAGCATTACGCAGCCGCTGCTGTGTCTGAGACATGGACCTACAGGCCTGGCTTGTGCAGGGCTTTCTACCTCCCCACATGTAAGATCCAGCAGAACATCACACAAACTGCACCCGACAGGCTGGCTAGACGTACCAACAGATCCAAGGACAGAGGACACTCACGCAGACTAACAGCCAAACAGACAAAATAACCAATATCCTTTTTGTAAAACAACCTACCTACAGCATATGCAATTAGTTTCTGAAGTCACTAGTGAGTGACAGGAGGAGGGCACCAAAGGCGCCAAGAGGAGCCCGTGTGGCCCTGCCTCCAGGTCCTCCCATGCTGAAACAGGTGAAGGCTGACCACAAACCGACTGTTCACAGGTAATGTCAACTCCAGGTAATACAGTGCTAGTGCTAAGCAGGGGCCTTATCACCATGTATTTGCTATCCAAATTGTTTCCCGAGTGTTTGGCACAGTGAAACAGGACTGCGTGTGGGGTACAGGGGGGGTCACGATGGGTCAAGGTGCCACATCACACACTGGCACAGTGAAACAGACACTATACAAATCAGATCATTTTTGAAAAAATGCATCCTGAGGAAAAGTTCTTGTCATTTTGTACCAACAGAGCATTAAACAGACTGGTCAGTGGATATCATACTGGTCATATTAAAGACAAAAACTACTTTCCATAAAACTATGAACATTTCAGCTTTGGGCACTGTGTTGCATATTTGACAGTATAGATTAAAAATGCTATGATGACAAAGTTATGTTTCTCAGACCCTGTCAGACCCAGACATTCTCTGGCTTTGCCTGCAGCGTTTGCCCGTAGCCCACGCTGTGCACAAACACACCCAGCTTTCCCTGCGCTTTGTCAGCACCAACATACACACGTGAGTGGCAGCCTGTGAGCCCCCCCCCATCTACACCACTAAAATAAAATGCGTTTTCAGCGCCCGGTTGCCAGCTGCAAACTTACTTTAAACTTTGAAAAGTGCAGATAGAGGTTTGTTAGGAGGACACCGGCAGAGGGGATTTACATGACAAAAGGCCCCCCTCATTAAAAAGTGTCCCACCTGCAGCCTCCACTCAGATCTGCTGACCACTGGAACCTTGCAAGCCATCAAACGGGCTATACTTTAATGGATCTTTAAAGAAGGAAAAAAAAAAAAACTTTTTGCTCAATGTCCACAAAGCCTTTTCAAGGAAAGGGCAAATGGAAGCAGAGAACATTTTAATGCCCTTAAAACTCCTCTTCAGACTATGAGACACATAAGAGGTACATATATATGGTATATAAGAGGCACATATATACGGTATATAAAAGGTAAATAAGAGGTACGTATATAAGAGACACATACGCACGGTATATGTGCGTAGGCTGTTAAGCAGAGGATATATTGTGGATAGTCACATGTGCCTGAGCCTCAGTGCCCGTTCAGAATGCTTTCCTGCAGACAGAAACCCGCCAAAATCGAAGCACCAACAGGAAAACGGTCTGCTGATTATGCAGCTCTGTAGGGTAGCAGAACCGAACCCAAGCTTTAACCTCCTTGGGGCTGCTCACTACTGGAGTTCTCCACACACTTGAGGGAGTTGACAGACAGCCATCACACAAACAGGCTCATTCTGTTTTTTTAACAGTTAATATGATGACTTTAACAGTCTATGTGTAGGTTGAACATATAAATGATGCTGAAAATGTCTTTTCTTTAAACAGCCCTTTAATTCTGAAGAAACAAACGTCTAACCACACACTGTGTGTAACACACTAGTATGAGACAAAAGAAGAAGCCCTACAAAGAAGTGCTGAAATACAAATCACAAGTGTAAAGATTTCACGCCATAAACTGTTATAACAGAAGAAACTAAAAGAAAAAATTATTCTGGATTACTTTTTCTATTTATCTTTAATAAAAAAACTACAAATCTGTTGAGTAATTGCAAATTGAAATGTTTGTAGCAGAAATTTTTCCACTGTTACTGGGAACAAAGATTTCAATTCACCTGTTCATGACAAAGTAAGAAGATGTACTGCTCCACCCTAAAGGCACTACATATCCCACCGTCACCTGCCACAGCTGCGGCGATCCTTTTTTTTTGCTGTGGGCAGTAATTTCCAAGCAGAGACAGTTTCCTGCTCCTGTTCATTCACACACAAGTTTACATGTTCACAGTTCTCTCCATGTGCATCTTGATGTCACGTGAGGCAGGTGTTACCGGGCTCACCTGAGTGGCCTTGTCCCTCATGCAGGGCGCGCGCTGGGCGTGGCTGCTCTCCCGAGGCCAGTGCCCCGACAGGTAGGAGCAGGTGAGCGTGTCCAAGGAGGAGGCACGGCGAACGCGTCTGCTCGAGGGCCAGGTACAGGAGAGAGAGGTCGGATGGTGCCTGGGCGGTTTCTCTGTTGGAGGGGCGGGGCAAATTGGGGCCGGTTAGCCAATCACAGAAACCGAAGCTGATTAAAAGAATTTAAATGTGAATGTGGAGATATAGAAAGCACAAGAGTAAAGTGACATCTTACTGTTTATGGCTTTTAAACAGTACATAAAGCTCACAGGTTTTAAATGTATGACATTGACACGCTTTGGCCTCTAGAGGACCATCGTTTTCAGACAAAGACAAGAAGGCAACATTTAGACAGTCCTACGGTTTGGCGACAGAAAGCAGACACTGGGCAACAGTCCTTTTTAATTAAAGGTCATTGCTGACTTGTTGATTGCAGCACCACCCACTCCTTCTGCTCTGCATTTGTGCAAGTTCTGCTGGCAATTACCCAGCCCAGCCAGTCCTCTGGCCCCGTGACCTTCATATCCTGCTGCTGCCAGACCAGCAAACACACTGAGTGACCCACCTCTTTCACTGGGTAAACCCAATACCACTTAGGAGAAGAAAATTAATAGAAAAAAATTAAGGAAGGTGGTATAACCTGCCAATCTGTCACTTTGCAGGGACCGTCTCCATCATGACAAGACAGACTCAAGAAGACGAACTTGCATCGAAAGTTCTGCTCTCCGTCTCTATAAGAAGACAGACTCAAGGAGAAGAGCTTGCAAGGAAAGTTGTGCTTTTTACGCTCAGCTTGTGTGCGGTGCCTCTTCGGGACCTGGATGCCAATTAGACATTCTTCTGCTGTCTCAACTAAGCTGTGAGTGGGGGAAAAGTGAAGACAAAGGGCCGTGGTGCAGCTGCCTGGAGCTTCACAATGCCATCTTCTCACAGCTTCCACATCTACAAACCCACACACATCCACATTTCACTTCAGTTACCCTGCCTGGATACATATGCATAAAAAAGTCACGCTCAAAGGACAAGAGCAGCGGTACCATGTACTAGTGAAATAGCACATTTGCCATCACATTGTGACTGATAATTGCATTAGTTTTTTTTATTTATGGGAAGACAAGACATATGACTGAAAAAACCTGGAAATCTACATGAAACAATTGTTTACAAATCCAGCAAATCTGCTCTTCCCACGACGACAGAAAGGCAACACTTTATGTTGTGGTTCTCGCACATATGTGCTTGCACGAGCTCTGCACACGTGTGTAGGAACTGCTGGGCTGCCAGTGTGTGCCCGCTCCAGCTGTGCCCGCTCTGCCAGTCAGCAACACTCCTCCATGTTCTTGTCACACCTACAGGCTTCACCAGTATCAGACACTCAACCAAGATCTGGAGCCATGCTCACAGAGCAGATGGCCAAAGACCTGGAACTGGCAAGACATGACAGTTCCTGTGGCCTGGAGACAGCTGTGTCCCGGAGCAAACTGTCAGGAAGCAGCACAGGGGCTACAGAACCACACTTAAAAAGTGCGAGTGTCTGTGTTCAGGGACTCAGCATCACTTATCCCAGAAAAGGCCAGTTGTACAACACAGTAAAAAGCATAAGCTGCTTTGAACATGAACATCAGCTACCTAATTATCTTGCTCTGTAAACAGCTCTTTCAAAATATGACACAGGCTACAATAAGCATGTTGTTGAAAGAAAGCAATTGTTATACACTATTGATAAGTACTGAAGGAATCACCGATTTCCTACTAAACTGAATAATTTAAGTGGGTGCAATATATTACAGGATAATCATGAAAACAATACTACAGACTGGTGAGCTTTCATACTGGAACAAGCATTTTATATATGGAACATCTTTACTAATTACTCTTGCAATTTCATTTCAAAAGTATGAACTGGATCTACAGCCTCTCAGGAACCGTGAGTGTATGGGCTTTCATTCAGGTGTAAGCCAACAGAGCAGACATCAACATGGAGCTTCTTTAGCAAAGGCTGCAGGCCGTCACGAAGAGCAGGTGTCCTGGGACGGGTGAGGCCCCCAGAGTCACAAAGGCTTGTGTGAAAGGCGCTTTGCTATCCACAGTTGGGAATCTCTTCCACTCTTAATGACACAAGCTGAAAGCCTTCAGAACAACAGCGTTTATACAAACGCTCATTTGTCTCCAGTGGACATTGTGTTTGTCAAGTTTAAAACAACTACCGAAACAGAAGTCAGGTGTGGCAGTTTGTTATATCTTTAACATTACATGTCTTCTGCTTTGAGTTAATGTGAAGATGTGCAGCAACATTACAGGTGCTCTACCTCACTGTGATGTGGAGTAGAAAGCCACTTTCCAGCACCCAGAAGCACGTGTTACCAGTCTAATGTGGGAGCAACATATTTATGGTTCGAGATTAATTTTCCAGATGCAAGTTTATTTTACACTTTAGACTATAGGAGCCATAAAGCAAAAAAGGATGGTGACACCCTCAGGCAGACATCTTGACCTGGGAGCAGAAAAAGGCAGAAGGTCCATAATCAAAACACGTTAAACACTGGACACTCCAGACATGGGGGACATACAGGTGACAGCATGCACAGACTAAAAAAAACCTACTGAAGCTCAGCAAAATAATGCAGAGCCCACAGATATGCTGCTCCACAGGTGCCACAACCGGGCCAAATGTTGGTCCACTTTCAGAAAAGATACTGTCTACATCCTGCAGATCCATAATGTTTCCCTGTCATATACCATTACAGGCACCACTATTCCACAAAACAGTTGACCTTTTGTACCAACCTAGCAGTCTAAAACCTGCTAATGTGGCACCACCCTAAACCATTCATTGAATGAATGAATAAATGTTGTAGCACCAGCCGTTACAAACGCTGAGCGTTGCCCTAGCATGTCTGACAGCAGGACCGGCTGGCCCCATCCTCTCCATAGGCTCACCTAGCTTTAAGTACAGAAAGTGTTACCAGCACCATATATCATTTAATACGTAGAATTTCACATGGTTAAACGTGAGGGCATAGTGACTTGGGCACATCATGAACGTCGAGCCCAGCAGAACTTGTAATGTTGTGGTGCGAGTCGCCATCCACTGAGAGGTGTGCAAACCCACTTTTGCACCTCCTACTAGCTTGCCTTCTCCTCCACCTCTCTTCATAACGACTCTCCATCCCTTTGTCCGCTGCATCGTATTCCCCTGCTTGTGCAGCACTGACACTCCTTCAGAAAACATTGGCACGGATGCGTTTATTCATCAGGAAAATTATCCTTGTACAATAAAACTTTACACACCATTTGTGCTTTGCCATCTGTGCTCTGGACATGGACCTTATTTCTCACTGTGCCATAAAAGGAAGAATAAAAAGTAGTTTATGTTTTATTACAAACACCATGTCTGGCAGCTTCTCACATGCCCGGTTTTATTGTGCACCTTGACTAAATGTGTAAATCAGCACAGTCAAGTCATCACTGATGAAGAACAGCTGATGTAGCTGCCATGTATATAGGCACCTCCATGTCTTCTTATGGATCTGAAACATTATTGATGCAACTAAAAACCCCTAAAGCACTAGGAAATAATCTAACACATACAGACCTGTGCTAGAAATCCCAGCACAAGATGTAGAGCACATAACCAAACGTCAACTGTTTTCTGACAAAGCCCATAAGGCAAAGTAGGAATATTATTGAACAATTTTAATTATTCTCGTTACACTGCTTTGAAGATTAGATTTTTTAAGTTGATAAATATCTGGAACTGGTTACCAGAGCAACAGATCTCAGTACAGATTGTGGCCTTTTGACTTCTCCATAGAAACACTTGGAACAAATCTTCCAAAAAAAAAAGCCAAATCACAGAACCACATGGTGTGATGGTTATTCTGTAACCCCAGCTCATAATTGCTTTAATAAATGCAATTTAACAAAATTAGAGGTCAGTTCACCTGGTACTAAAGGTGCACATCACCCATGCATGTTTTTTTAATGATGGCTCCTGGCTCTAGAGCAGCAGAGTATGGTCAGCAGCATGTATTAAACATTGCAGAAGTACTACATGCTTGGGTTTCATTGTTACACTAGATGCACCACAATACTGCACGTACCTGACGGTATGAGTGCTTAGCAACCCGCAGACAGCACCAGTAGAATCAATGCCCTGTAATGCGTATATACAGTACCATCCACCTTAATGCAACCTCTGCTTTTGTGTGTCCCATGTGCAGACATGTGCCTTGTTAGAGCTGCTGACTCCTAGTGGACCCCCTTGATTGATGCTTTGCCGAGTAACACCACAAGCCTACTGAAAGTTACTTCAACAGCTGGAGCAAAGGAGGACTATATTGTGTTATTTACATCATAGTGCTGCTTCCATTCATAGTCTCAATAAGTACCTGTTTATTCTGTAATGTTAGCATGCCCAGGAGGGCTCTGGCTGGGCCCCCAGAGTTTTTTTTTCTCCACACTGTGGAGTTTTTGGTTCCTCTCCTCCGCTATTATCTGGCTTCATTTGTATTTATTCCTACTGCTTATTCTTTAACATCTGCAATTTTTTCTGTAAAGCGCTTTGAGGCACATTGTCGTACAAGGCACTATATGAAAATAAATTTAATTGAACTGAATATGCAGAATCTACATTCTGTCACCAACCCTCACCTTTGACTTGTGCTGCAGCCACATCTCATGTAGTTATTATATGAGACCTGCAGTATTACGCTATTTCTCAGCCATCATGGCTCTGGTCAATGATAACTAGTGTATGATTCACCAGAACATCCATCCTTTCTCCATTCTGCTCATGCTATGCAGGGTGGCATCCATGTGTATTTTCCTTTGAGCTGTTTTTGGTGAACTCCCCGCTCCTCCCCCACACAGCACCGCTGTACCACAGCTAATGGGAGTCCTCCATTCTCACAATTCTGTTTTTTCATTATCAGAAATTATTTTTACAGAACCAGGTACCAACGTAATACGGCATTAGTTAAACCAAGAATATTTAAGGTAACCAAACACGTTCTTATAAAACAAACACAAAATTGAGGTTTAATGCCTGCACACTGCAGTCATCTAATTAATGGTGTGGCAATTAGTGCAGAGATAAACAAAGGTTTGCGGTTAATCGTGCTTTAATCATTCATACGTCTGATAACAAAGTACAATTTAAATGAATTACACAAAACCTCACGCGTGAAAAAGCACTGCTTTGGTTTGATCTCCTCCCTATATGCGACCAGTTCCTTTCTGTACATGTTTATCTTCTCCACCGTGACCCGCAGCATCACTGAGCATCACTGAGCATCTCGGTGGCTCAATTAGTGACGGCATGGCGCCTTCATGCCAAATTCTGTATTAACACCGTACTGACCAAGCTCGGAGCTGAACCCCGCAGAGCTGCCAGCACCGACTCCGGGGTCATACCTTTGCAAACGGGTGAGCTGAGGCTCCTTCTCCCGGGTAACCGCCTACTCTGTTCTTGGCAGTGCGGTGCTCTTCCTCGCTTACGACCTGAAGATGACGTTGAGGAGGACCAGGACAGCGAAACCGGTGAAGGCGGCGGCTGTGACTGCAGTGAGACCGTCAGTGCCCGGTTTTCGGGAAAGGAAGGCAGTTGCTGGGCAGGAGAAGAACAGCGGGAAACTCCGGAGACAGAAAACGGGGATGTGGAGAGACTGGTGCTGATGTTGCTATAGGTGTAAACGCTAAGTGATGAAGACACCGGACTCGGTGGTTGCGTTTGGAGATGCTTGACCGCAGCGATATCCGAGCCCTGCGTGGACACACAGGGCGTGGGGCTGCCTCTCGAAGGTGGTGACGGAGATGTCACAGTGTGTGCGGCTACGGCAGCGGCACCAAGGCTGGGGAGCAATGAGAAGGACGCAGAATGGAGGAGCGCTGGAGAGACAACTGCGCTGACAGCGTCGCGGGCTGCACGAGCGGGGCTCGGTGCGCGTGACACGCCCGCGTGCGCGCGCGCCGCTCCACGCGCGCCTTTGTTGTAGCGCGGATTACCGCCATCCCCGCTATCAGCACTGCGCGGCCACTTCGTCTGCTGGGGAGGCTGTGGCTGCGCTTTCACATGAAACTGAATGGTGGCTTTCATGGGCTGAAGTCGCGTAACTCCTGGATGGACAGTCAGACCCCCGGAGCCTCCACTGGTCGTACTGGCGGATGGAGCGCGGTTCAAGGGCGGCGATTCGTTTCTTCCAACTCTTTGAGACATTTTATTCTTTGTAAATCAAACGCCATCGGCGAGTCAAAAACATATGCCTTTATTCAAGAAGACTGTGCGTAAAAGCTCTCAACATCCATGTGATCATTTCTTGTTTTACTGACCCAGTTTAGCAAAATAGTCGCCAGCCTCTTTTTTTATTGTGGTCTCTGGGAAAACACAAGATCTCACACACACACACACACACAAGATCTCTCTCACACACTCAGGACACTAACACTACGAAACATGCCAAAGCAGGTCCAGCTCTGAGGTGCCTTTTTATTGGGTAACACCAGCCCTACTTCAACTTCTCATTGGTCATCACACGCTGTCCATATTCTTAAAGGAATATTTATCCTCATTTAGGTGTTTTCTTTTGGTTTTGGTGATATTTTCTATATTGTAACGGAAATAAATTTATCGGTGTCGGTAATTCAGTTTGCAACAATTACTCTAATTTAAAGTAAAACTCGTAATTACATATTTAAACGATTACTTATTCACAATCATGCTTATCTCGATTTGTCGCATCTATAATATTACTTCATATCACGCTGTGTATAAAAACATTATAACGTTAGAATTTCTCCAATATACAATACATATTATTAAAAATGCATCGCATACAATCCTACTATGGTATGTGATTAGTACAGGCTCAGTTAAACAATACAGTTCTCAGCTTGCAGTATGGTTACATGGCACTTGTCAGAAAATAGGCTAATGACAACATAAATGTTAGCCGTTAAAATATCACTTGTGTCCATTGTGCTTATATGCAATCCACGGTTATGTCCAAAAGCGCTTTGTTTTCAGAAACACGTGTTTTTCAGTTGTTGATGTGGGAAATGCCGCCATCGTGTGGTCATACAACAGATCACAAATTGTGTGTACATTTTGGTACAGACATGTAAAACACATCATTGCAGTGCAGCTCGAAAACATAATGTTCATGAAAAAAAATTATCACATAACTAATGTACAATTGAGTTGCAGATATTTCTTCTAAATGTAATAAGTACAATAAGAAGTTGAGCTTCCTGATCTACAAAGGTTTGGAGCCCTGGCCAGTGTGTTCCTTGCCTCGTGCATGGCTGAAATAGGCTCTTGGCTGCCCACAGTCCAGACTAGAATAAACACTTCTTGGTAAATACTGCAATTAGTGGTTTGTGTTGCAACATCTAGTAAGACAGGTGAGATCTTTTTGAACAGAGTTCTGTATTTTCGCTAAATTAAAACACACTCTGTGAGATAACGAGCTCTCCCAGATGCTGCTCCATCGAATCTCGTCCCAGAGAGTTCTGTTACCATTCAATCCGCCTTCCCACTTTAGGAAGCCGTGGTCTGCCTTTCCAACATCTGTAATGCTTCCTTTTTATATTCACTGCATCTCACAGACTTTATACTCCAGTCATGTCAGTATGTTTGCAGTAGTTCTGTTTTTAAAATGTTTTAATTAAAATATTTATGTTTCCCCTACATACATTTAGATGACAGAAATATTTCACAGCTGAAATACTGTCCATAAAACAAGCATCACAGTTCTGCCTGGCTGGTGCCACACCAGCTCTTTAAGACCAGTTAAAAAGTGTCAAAACAAACAGGGACTTAATGGGGGTGTACTACAACACAAGGTTACTGGCTTAGCAAGGTAAACAGAGTATATTTCCATGGTACTTTATGCTGCACACATAACCTACCCCCAGCAACGTACTCCATTCAAGATGCGCTACCATTTTGTGGTACTGAAAAGTCAGAATGAGCCCCAAGAACCGTTAGTAAGCCAGTCACCTCACTTAGCAACACACCCCATCTGTAACAAAGCACTGTACACAAGTTTATTTACATCAAAGGGTGTCACTGTGTTACATACATACTAATATGAGCTTTGTGTGCTTTGAGCTGAGCTAAAGGACAGCGTGTAGAAGGGGGTCTAGTTATATGGTGCACTAAACAAACTGGTCTGTTATGTGCAAAGCCTTTTCCTCATTCACGATATATACTGGGCAAAATTAGATCTGGTATAATTTACAGCCACCTGTATCTGAAAAATCAACATTCTTAAAATGGTTTAGAAATGCTAAAAATATAAGTTACTCTAATGTAAAATACAAATACTATATGATATACAATTCTGTGAAGGTATAAATCAGAGTATTGTCTGACATCAGTTTTAACCAATGTTGAACTCATACTGAAAAAACAACAAATAATATTAGGGAAAGGTTAAAATAAAGCACCATATATTTAATGCTTACATATGATTTTATGTGGTTAGATGGTCATAAGTTCTGTTTTAAGATAAAGACATCAACAAGAAATTACATCTCACTTCACTGATAGATTAAAAATGTAAAAATAATACTTTAACAAAAACAAAAGGAAAAAAAAAACAGCAATGGCATGATTGTACAGTGTAACACGGCAAAAAGGAGACCCCAACAGCATTCCAAAAGGTAGCCATTTTCAGAGTGCTGTAAAACAACACAGACACGGCTTTATGTGGGACCATTCACTCATTCCACAACTTCGTGCTGCCCTTCCAACACACCTCAAATAAACAGAGGGAAAAAGAGTAAAAGCTATAAGTTTCAGTCCTGAATTAGCAACTGCTTCAGTTTTAGAGAAAACCTGCATGCAATCTTCTGTCTACACCTAAAAAAATAAAAAACAACAGATGCCAGAAATTTTACCGTTAAAGCATTAGGAGCATACACTAAACAAAGATAACAAGCCAGAAGTTAAATTACTTGCTACACCCTATGCAAGTACATACAACATACTTGAGAAAATTAGTACATGGGTGACTGACCTGGCACTGCTCATGGGGAAATGGGATCTGGCTGCAGAAGCAGGACGATGGCTAAAGTCAGTCAGGAGTACCTCCACATGACCTTGACACTGAGCCTGACCTTGTACTGTCAGTCTAGCTGCTCAGTGTCCAGTACTCACTGTAAACACGTGCACGACTGAGTACAAGTGGAAACTTGGTCCTAATTGCATAGAATGAAGGGTCAGGCACCAGTGTTACAGGAGACCAGTTTTGGAGGCGTGGTCTGGTCAGGTCAAAGGCTGAACGGCCCTTTCCATATGAATAATAAATGTGACCGTTGCACTAGTATTAGAAGAAGACTGTTTCTCATGCAGGATTCTGGTTGAGTGCTCTGTGGCTGATTTTAAAAGCCAGGCGCGCTTTTCTCCTCCAGGTGAGCAGACGTGAAAACACATCGCAGTCCATGTTTCAGCTGTCTGGTTTCATCAATAATACTTTCACTCCATTAGCATGAACACAGGGTGCTCTGACCCTAGCTGATCAGAATGCAAGTCTGTACTTCTTTATAAAAGCATGACGTACATTATGAAAAACGTCCGCAAAGATACACAGCATATTTTTAAAGAGCACCGTCAAGCCAACACAGATTGCACATTTGAAAATATAATTAAAATGAAGGAATCAATACAGAAAGTTGGGTCACATGAGTGTACTTTGCATATGATAAAAAGTAATCACTTTCATGGCAGCAAGCACTGTCATTGACTGTCATTCTGTAACAATTTCAAATGGACAAAGACACTGATTTACATAAATCTATATAACCAGTCCATTTTCATTGCAATATTTTAAAAGCAAAACACGAGCCATTAAGACCATTATTTTTAGTATTCTGCATGCTGACATGGCAGAGAAAATAGATTGTAACAAAATGAAAAACACTTGCAAACACAAACACAGAAAACAACAAATTAATTTTAAACCAATATTACTGCATAGAATGGTACTATTTAAAGCAATTTCTTCCAAAAGCATCAGCAAAGTTCAGAAGTGCTTGATTTTTTTAAACATTTTTTGTTCTTTGTACAATTTGTAAACCAAATAAAATTGACAAACCATGCCCTGAGCAGCGAGTAACGCTGCCGTTAAATACTCCTCCTTATTTAAAGCTGGTGGTTTACAAACAAGTGGACCTGGAGGGGTCAGAGGTCAGGGTGGCGGTGGTGCTGCCCCCGGCCCCCATGTACACGGCACTGCTGGACTTGGGCCTGCTGCCGCCTGCCCCTGAGTGGGCGTGGCCGCGGCACATGCTGCCGTTGTTGTTGACTTCTGAGTCCAGGGTATCGCTGGAGACCACCCAGGTGGTGGGACGCCAGCGCTTTAGCGAGTACGGGGTCTTCACCCGCCTCTTAATCTTCTCACTTGAATCTGCTTTGTCATCCTGCAATGCTCCCTCGCCTACAAAACAGCACAGTCACAAGACAGTTTTCAGATTTTTAAGCACAACCTGTTGGTACCCTGCTAACCAGTGTAATGTTGTCAACAACTGTCAGTTTAGCTCAACTTTTAAACTAGACTTTTCATAGCAAACCCAAACCAACCACCTTTTGTGTTTTACCACAATCCCGCTGTTTAACTTAGCACATTGACAAAGCTGTGTCTTTACCTGTATATACCTACCACATGGAGAAATAACACCTGAGCATTTTACTGCCTTTTTTTGCAGTTGAGAATACTTTGGGCTGTAATGAGAGCACGACTACACGGCTGCTTTCAGTCTAACTCTTGGCACAGTGTGTGGGACACTCACTCTCTGCGGGCCGTCCCGGAGCCTGTCTGGGCACGAGCAGTGAATGTGACAAGCCTATGTTTTTTACTCACACCAGTACTACTTGTACTCCTGTATTTCACCAGTATAAACTAAGCCAAGAGAATAAAGCACTTAAAAGTTCAGGAAAAAAAAACACGTGACTCTGTTTGCTGCACTTGTGCAGAAATAAATTGCGTGTAGAAAAAAATAGATGTACTATTTTCAGTTCCGTTTGACGGCCTGCACTTGGTCTCGATTCTGGAGACATACATCTGAACCCTCGTCATGTTCCTCTTATCTCAGACAGCAGCCGCTGGGGAATGTTCCCCGGATCCTTATCGCGGCTCTGGAATTTCCTTCCCTGCCGACAGCTAAGCCAGACCAGAACCGTTTTGTGATTTGCATCATTTTGCTCACAGCCAGTGCAGCGGGTCGGAGTGGTCGAGCCGCTAACGCCGGAACGAGACTGAGGTGGGCCAGAGGAGAAGTACTGGGAGACAGACTTTCTCTCCGTGAACCGTCATAATGAAGCACACGGCCATCCTTGACTGTCCTACAATGAGCTAGTAACTTTAGCATCAGGGGTCAGATGAGCAAAGCTGCCCCCCCACACCACATCCCACCCCCCTTTGTAATTTGTATGCTGCTGCATATCCAGCAATGAGTATGGGGTGATGCATACCAAAGGTAGGGGAGCAGCCCAGCGTGGTGACTGACAGATCCAGGGAGTTAGGTCGCTCTGGCCTCCTGGGCCTTGGCATCCGTAGCACAGCTTTGTCCTGAGACTCTTCGGGTGCCGGAGCAGAGTTCGGGAGAGAGGCGGTGGCTTGGGCCGCAGCTGGGGGGGCCGCTGGGACTTCCTCTGGGGGGCCAGCGGAGGCACCACTGGCCCCGTCCTGCCCGTTGCTGTTGTTGTTGTTGAAGTTGGGGTGACCTGCGTGCTGGCGGTCCTGGCCGAGCTGCTCGCTCCACAGCAAGGGCTCATGCTCGTCGGGGCTGCAGGTGATGTTGAGCCGTCCGTCCTCACCGCTGAGCTGGCTCTGGAGCGTAGGGCCCATCCCGTGCACTGGGGGGTCTGCCCTGTGTGTCTGGGGCCCCGCCAGGTTGACGTTGCCATACGGGACACCTCTGGAGGAGGATGTAGACACATGGCCATTTGCTGCCCCCCGACCACCCTGCCCATGGCTCGTCACAGTGACCAGGTGAGGCTCTGCTGCACTGACGGTGTTCATCTTGGCCACACCCGCGTCCACCTGCTTCAGGTTGGACTTGCCCAGTTTGCCAAACTTGAGGCGTAGAGAGGTGTCCTTCGCTGGGTTTTTCGTGTTGAGGGTAAGGCTGCCTGGCCGTTTGGGAAGGTTTTGCTGCTTGGGCAGAGGGAATACAGCTGCTGGGGGCTCAGACACCACAGAAGCAGTCAGGTCAGCTTGTCCTAGAACACCTGTCCCACTGCTTCCTGTAACTTCAGCAGCCAGTTTGATGAGTGGGTAGAGCAGACTGGAGCTGCCGGAGGTGAGCAGGTCGGGACCACTGAACTGCTTCTGAGAGTGTTCCATCAGGTTCTCATCTGAGCTCTCCTTCAGGTTCTTGTCCACCTCCTTGGGGTCCAGCTTGGTGGTTTCCAGGTCCTCCTCTGTAAGCTGCAGACATACGGGCGTCCCACCAGCTTGGCCACCATCTACGTTTTCAGACTCAGAGATCGTTGTCATGACTGTGCTGGGTGTCAGCCCATTCGCGCTCGTGGCGTTGACACCGGTGGCGACAGACAGGCTGGTGCCGCCCGTCTCCGGACTGGGCTGCCGAGCCTGTGCCTGCGCCTGCTGACGCTCGTAGTTGATGGAGTTCCGGTTCTTTTCTCCTAAAGTGACCACTGCACTTCCAACACCGCCCACCCCAATGACAGAGAAAGTTCCAGAGGTGGAAACATCACTCGACAAGTTCTTAAGCACAGACTCGCTGTCCTCAATATAAGAAGATGAGGGATACTCATGGTAAGGGCCTGCCTTTGGGACCCTGCGGCTATGTGACAGGTTTCTGTAAAGAAACAGAGACCAGGCATGTCAGACTCATCTGATGGAAGTTACCTCAGCATCACCAAGACTTAAAGTAAAAACACAAACAGTGAACCTCCATCTGTGTAGATACCTCTCATTCTGCAGAGCGGTACTCATAGGATTGACAGTGGGGCTCACAGACTTGTTCCGGTCCCAGATGACCAGAAGTTCAGCCATGCGCTCCTCAACGCATTGAGCGGTGAGCCTTGCTTCAGCATCCTGGTCCCAGCAGTCCTCTACCGTCTCCTTTAGGGAACGCACCGCCTGGGGGGAAGGGAGGGGGGTTACATGATTACATGGATGATCCAATAAAAAGGGCAAGGTGGAGTGTCTCCTGTTTTATCTATACACGTTACAATCTATACACTCACAAGGCTGTTCTCCTTCCAGGCCTCTGGGAACTTAGGCCTCTGCTTCTCCCTCGACACCAGCACCTGCATGTCCTCAAAGGTGGGGTGGTTCCCTGCTTCTGCCTGGAAGGCCATCTGGTATTCTGGGACTGTCTCCCCTGAAAAGGCACAGGACATGGACAGGAGAAGATGACTTCACTCAAGACAAGCGCAGAAAAGCACGAGACACAGAGATGGAGAAATGCAAAGAAACAAAGAGGTTCAGCAATATGGAATAAAATGAGGGAATATGTGAGTAGTGTTGGAGTACTACACTTACATGAGTAGCGACAGAGTACTACCCTTAGGTAAGCAGTGATGGAGTACTACCATTCCATGAATAGTGGCGTAAAAAAAAAAAAACTACAGAAATAATGAGCAAACAGAGAGTCCTCTGGGCTCACCTGGGAAGAGGTCGGTGCAGCGCATGAATATCTCCCAGAAGATGAGCCCTAGAGCATACATGTCCACCTGCTTGAGGGCTGATTCACAGTCCCGCAGGTTCACCGCACCCTCCAGCACTTCGGGGGCCATGTAGCGAATGGTGCCCACCTGGAGAACAGCAGGTGTGAGAGTGTGAGAGCGTGTGAGAGCCTGACATGTCACCATATAGGAGCACCTGTATCAGCAGCCAGGGCACGGCCACCTCACCCTCACCCGCAGTGTAACGGACCACGGCCATCTCACCCTCACCCGCGGTGTAACGGACCACGGCCACCTCACCCGCAGTGTAACGGACCACGGCCACCTCACCCTCACCCGCGGTGTAACGGACCACGGCCACCTCACCCTCACCCGCAGTGTAACGGACCACGGCCACCTCACCCTCACCCACAGTGTAACAGACCAGGGCCACCTCACCCTCACCCACAGTAATGGACCCACCTCACTGATAGCCTCGTTGTCCTCCTCGCCGGGTCGTGTCAACCGGTTTCCCGTGAGCTTCATGGACAGGCCAAAGTCACTGATCACACACGTCCCGTCATTCCTCACCAACACATTCCGGCTGTTCAGGTCCCGATGGGAGATCGCAGGCTTGTAGTAGTCTGTGTTTAGAGTGTAGAAGAGGACTAAACTGCATTTCTACCCAATTTCCTACTCCATAATCCTAGACATATTCAATGCCAAAGCATCTCTGTAGCACTTGGCAGTCAACAGCACTTGTTCTTCCACATAGCCCCTGTATTTCCTCTTGTTTAACTTCCCTGTATGTTAAATGTGTTCTTTGCATCTGAAGCAATTGGGAAAAATGCCACATTTTCCTGATCAAAAGTGGTATACAAATTTTAAAACTTTGGTTAGCAAGACCAATAAAACTTGTTAGCATCCACTAGGGGGCGCTAATAATAATAATAAAGGAGCACTGTAACTGCATCCCTCTCTCACTCCATCCTGCCTCTCAGTTTTACCCTCAAGATAAAGAGGAAACCTTAGAAGACAGTTTGAAGTAGAGGCTTGTTGCCTGAAAGAGAGAGAGGTCATCCTTGTAATCGTCTCATGGAGGAAAAATGCAAAAGGAATGTGATGTGGAAAGAAAGACGTTTAATCACTGGTTTTCCATGACTGACAATTCAACATCAGAAACACTGCATACACAGAACTATTATCTGTACATCAGAATGTTATCATTTTAATACTGTCTTCCTGTTTTCAAAGTGTTTGTTTACAGATAGACCTCTTGATTAAAAGCCTGTCAGCTTAAACTAGCTTGCATTTAATGCCAAACACATCCTCAGAACTGATTTCCATTTTACAAGGCAGTTGAACCGGGTTGAAAAAATTTCAGCACTGCCTGGTAAATGAAGACACTCTGATGGAGAGAGGAGGTGGGATGTTGACACCACTCTCTGCTCTTTCAGGAAAAATTCTTCTCTTTGTGGATTAAAAATCCAAAAGCCAGCCTGACTGTTCTGCTTGCTGCCGACAGGGTTTTAGAAAAAGTTGGATTTTATCGGCTGACCCTGTGACACAATCACATACTGTTTGTGTTTCCTTATCTCCTCCATGCAGGCACTGTTTGTCTCGTTCCGGCTTTTTCCCTGTCCAACGTATCACAGGAGGAAAACGGCAGTAAACCGAGGGAAGTGCATTTAAACACGAGTGACAGTAAAGTTTCTTCTTTGGTTTCTGAAAGCTGTGAAACATCCGAATGTTACATACATGCATTTAGAAAACGGTGTTTTCTACCCCAGCCAGAGTGTGTGCGTTTGGGCGTGCCTGGGCAGGGTGCGAGCAGAGCAGCATCAAACCCTCACCTCCACGCAGCAGCTCGGTGTGCAGGTAGGCCAGGCCCCGGGTCAGGGAGTGGGACATGCGGCCACAGCTCACCCAGTCTCCAGTCTGTTGACTCAGGAAGTGACACAAGGAACCCTGGGTGGGCCAACAAGGAGAACGGTCATTCAACGTTCAGATGGAGGTAGCACTCTAACAACTAATAATAGAACAGTACTCCCAACTCACTCCTTACATGAGAGTAGTACTCACACAAGAGTAGTACTCACTACTCACATGAGGGTAGTACTCACTACTCACACGAGGGTAGTACTCCATTACTATTCACATTAGGGTAGTACTCCCTTACTGCTCATTCAAGGGTAGTACTCCATGACTACTCACATAAAGGTAGTACCCTATCTCTGCTCACATAATGGCAGTGGTAGTACTCTATCTCTGCTCACATAAGGGTAGTTCTCCGTATTTTCATAAGAGTAGTAATCCATTACTACTCACATAAGGATAGTACTCCATTACTAGGATGTACTCCACTCGACCATCAGCAGTCAAGCGCTCGTCACCAACGATGAAGCGTGCAATGTTGTCATGTTCTGGCTGTAGGAGCCGGTAGATGGTACGCTCGTTTATGAAATTCTGCCGGTTGGTGTAGTTGAAAACCTTGACTGCTACAGGACACTCATCCAAGGAGCCTTTGAAGACTGAGCCATAACGTCCACGACCAATGAGCTGTGAGAGAAGGACCATGACACAATTGTTATCAGAAAGCCCTTAAAAGGCTCACGTTTACAACTGTGCATACACACACGCACACACACATGCACACACAGCACCTCCAGAAGCTTCAGGGTGTCCAGATCCAGCGAGGGTTCAAAGGCAGCTGCCTCCATCTTATCCAGGTTATGGAGGCCCTGTTTGCGAGTTCCTGTTTATCAATACATGGGATTGATATGAAGGGTCAGATTACATGAACAAAGAACATGACCCCAATGGCCTTCAGAGAACAATGAGGGCATCTTACCAATGAACACACGGAAGCCAAGGAAGATACCAACAATAAAGACTGCTACCAAGGAGACAGCTGCTAGGGCAATGACAAAAGCTTCTTCCTGGTACAGTGGCTGAGGGTCTGTAGGGAAGGGAAGGGCGGTTATGGTTTAAAGTAAGAACAGGGAAAGAACAAGGAAAGACAGTTAACTCTATAGGAATCAATGAATGCTCCTAAATGTAACAGGAGAAATTTAACATTGACCGTCACCACCTAGCTATCCTGTAAAATTTGATATGCAGTGCAGTATGAAAGCTAAGCACAGTAAAACAGCAACTTCTTTTGCTTACTACTTAGCTGACACCCAAGTACTGTCAGCACTGAACGCAACGATACAGCTACGTCCAGTATACATTACACAGACAAATAAAACTACAGCAAATATTCAAGCAAGAGGGAAAAATTCAGCAGTTTAAGACAGGCAGCAAAGTCAGCAAGATGTGAAGGTCACAAAACGGCTTTATCTGCTCTCTCTCTCACACACACATGCATACATAAGCAAGCTAGTAAACCTCCCTCCCCTAAAGGATAATACACTTGCAGTATGGTGGGGCCAGCCCCCGATACTCCTTCCACTTCTCCCTGCTCACACTCTGTACATCATCCCTCTCTGCACCCCCCCACAAAATGATTTAAAGACACTGTCTGTGACACTGCCTGTGACACTGCCTGTAGCCTTTTCTCTGAGTCACATTACACCAACTGCTGCCACGCAGGCAGGCAGGCAGGCAGGCAGGCAGAAACAGCAGCTTGACAACAGGCCGACAGAAAAGAAGGAGTGACTGTGATAACCTGGGGCCACCTACTAGGGCTCACACATCCTGCCTACAACTCAGACACACAGACACGGACACAGTTAACCAGCACAAAAGAGCGATGGATGAGGTAAGCAGAGAAGAGGAGGAGGTGAGCAGATATGCTAAGAGCATCTCTGACAGCCGCAGACGCAGGTGTGAGCGTGATGGAGAAGACGGAGCCTGAAACACACACGGACACAAGCTCTCTCCCACACACACACACACACACACACACACACACACACACACACACACACACACACACACAGTCTATATTGTGGGCATCAGCCACCCCTCTCCCTATGCCAAAAACTTTCTATTTGACCATGTGCCTGGTAAGCTGCAGAATACTGCCATGTCATTTCAGTCACACTATCATTTCAGTCACAATATCAGTGTCTATAACCATACTACACATTGTCATTACTGGAGACTCGTTTACACAGTTAAGCACTTAGGTATATGTACTCTGGCAGTTTCTGTGGCTTCTGATCTGTGCAGAGGAGCTCACAGAGAGAAGCCATACTCATTACACAGGATGAACACTAAAACCACACACATCAAACTTTTATGCACTGCAATCAGTGCCCTGCGGATCCTGTTCCAACCACTGAGTGGATCAGCAGCCTACCAGTCAGCTCACAGTTGAGTGTGTGGTGACGCTTCAGCAAGCCTTTATCTGGCATTTCCGAACCGCTGAGGTCCACATGCCGGTGAGCTCACGTTACTGGACACATGCAACACTCATGTACCAACACAGAAGCTCCAACTCTTTCCAACAGAAAGTTCCAACTCTCTCACAGTAACAGAATGTTGGCACCTGCACGGACCTCTACCCGCTTGTCACGTGAACCCAGTTTCCCCTGCTCTTAAATTCTCCTCCTTTCACATTAAATTTTTTACAGATCTGCTAAGTGACACTCTTGTTACTTTGGCCTAAAGCGTGTGCCTCCACACGGACATGCACACTCAGGACTGCAGGGGTCTTCAGAAACTCCCACGATGGAACAGGCAACAAAACAACAAGCTCAAAAGCGATCTCTCAACGACTCTACTTAATTTCGACACTGTTTTATTTTCACAACGCAGTTCTCTCAAGGTGCTTTACAGGAATGAATGTAGTCCTCCAAAGCCACACTGGTGGATGTGAGCTGGTACCTACAGTGGGTGTTGGGACTCAGAATTTACTGTGTCACTTTACTGTGTACAACATGGTGGTCGGCCATACAGACATTCTATGTGTGTCTGCATGCGTGTGTGTGCGTGTGTCTGTATGCGCGTGTGTCTGTATGCGTATGTGTGCACGTGTGTCTGTATGTGTGTGTCTATATGCGTGTGTCTGTATGCGTGTAAGCGTGTGCATGTGTACGTGGGGGAGAGGGGGTTCAAAGCAGGCCTTGTCTTTGACAGGACGGACCTGCAGGCCCTGCTGGCTTGGCTTTTATCACAAAGCAACTACCAAAATCAAACCCCCACTACGACGCTGGGGACCGAGAAACAGAATTGAGCAACACTTCATCTGGTGTCAAAAGATTTGCGCATCAAGTTCAAGTCCAAAGGTCTGCATTGGGAAACAGGAAAGACGCTTGAAACAACAAGCACCTCCCCTCTGTGCTGTCAGCGTTAACATGATGGATTAAGGAGGAGCACGTGCTCCTCACCTACACACGCGATGTCAGGCTAGCAGCTCCTGCTCCCCCACATACATGACATCCAAGTGGGCATCCTCACATAACACTGGGCAAGAACAAAACCAGGGTGTACGTGCTTTCATCTTCACCTACACACGCTGTCTTGAGTGGCCAGAGAAAGGAGAAAATACATGGGACTGTGTTCTTCAGGTCAGCCTCTGGAGTAGCGTACTGTGGCTGTACACTTTTAAATCACACCCATACTGCTAATTAATTAAATTAGTCATTTAGCAGATGGTTTTATCCAAAGCGGCTTACAACATTTCATATGCGTGTTACAATGACCTAGTACTGGGTGTCTTGCTCAAGGACATACCAGGTGGTGGGTTTCGAACCAGGAGACTTCTGCATCCCAGCCTGATGTTTTACCCATTGAGCCACCTTGCCACAATTAGCTACATAATAGCAGCTAGATGCCCTGTGTCCAAAACGAAAATGGGTTGGCACAAGTGCAACTGCTTTTGGTTCGCTGTCTGATCTGTGTGTAATATCGGAGATAACAGGCATTAGCCATGACTGCTAACTTAAGCAAGGACTAAGTATGACCTTTTAGTGACAGCTCCACTTGTGCTTCCTATGAATAAGTAGAAAAGAAGTTACTCAGTAGTGGAAGCACAACAAATGATAGCCGTAGTTACATAATTATTGACCAAACCTGCTACGTTATCCCTGCCCAAGGTTTTTAAAGTGGCTTAAATGGGTGTTCTGACGAACAGGGAATGCTGAGTCTGTACCGCTACGTTTCTTTTCCAATGTTTGACAATCACACTCGGGCCAAAAAGAGTCTGATCTCCCAAGAGAATATTTTCTCAGCTTGTGGTTTTCTGTAACACAGCGACGATGCGTGCACCGGGGTTTGCCGGCTGATCGACCCCATTATGCTCTGTGCGACTGTTCTGGTTTTGCACACTCCCTCCCATTGGGCGAACACAGGAAGTCCCACCTTTTTGTGCTTGTGTTTGATGTAAAATGGCTGGATGTTGCGCTTGATGTGTTAAATGCATCTCAGACCCACCCTGTGGGGAGCCGCTGTGGCTGCCTCCTCAGTGGAAAACGTGCAGTTCAACACGGCTCCACCCTGCCCTAAACACGGCTCACACTCACATAGAGCAAGAAGCTGTTAACACACGAGTGTGTGACAGCAGTACTGCATGGGTTCGCTGCTGAGAAAAAGACTTTGTCTGTGTCAAAGTTCTCACTGTAAAATCCATAGAAATAAGGACATACATACATCATACATCCCACTGACAAGGCGTTTTAAATGTTAAAGGGCTTGTTTGTATTTATTGTTTAATATAATGAGAATTCAGGTAATTTGCCTGAGAGGATCTGCCTGCTGACTACAATTACAGCAGCTGTCTCAAAAAGCTTTATGGATCAATTCTGCTTTAACAGCTCAGCACACAGGCAGGTATACACGCGCGCGCACGCACACACACGCACACACACACACACACACACACACGCAGCCTGCCTCTCCTTAGTAATACCAGAAGTTTGGGTCAGACAGAATAGCAGCCCCTCCCTCCCACTGGCTGGAACAGGACTTGTGACAAACTGGCATAAATGCATTCCTGACAAATGTAATGGTGACTCAATACCTCTCAGTGAAAGAAATGAGTCATAAAAGGACTACATTTTCATTCAATTTTAGAACACACACACACACACACACACACACACACACAAGTACGAAGACTACATTAGGTCTGTGTGTAGGTACTTTTGAAAA
>JABJVR010000001.1:10055229-10090483 GCA_025773905.1 Chitala chitala
TACCCTGACTGAGGAGAACATCGCTGAGCTGCACACACGGCAAGTGTGACAGGTGAGTGACATACAGGTGCGCCCGCCTGCACACCTGCCCAGCCAGCCAGCCCCTGTCTGCTACCTTCAGCACATATCCCAGTGTGAGTATGTCTGCTTTCTATGGATGTTATCCATGCAGGTGCAGTAAATCCCCACAATCAGTTCAGCAAAGGGGTACAAACTGTGAGTACTCTGACTCAGACACGAGACACGGCATCTCCCTAAGATACAGTCAGGATAATCAGATTTATATAAAGCAGTTCATAACTTTGTGCCCATTTTACTGCAACAGTCAGTTCACCCAAGGGTACTGCGGTACAGGGGGCATCCAGGGATGGTAAACACTCGTCATGATTCCGTGTCCTCAACCTCTACACTGCCCTGTGTACACACAGGTCCCCGGGCTGACACTCTGGAAAAACAAGGCATACAGTATTTCACATCAGCAGCCCACTCCTGTGCCCTGGCACAACAAACGGTCCTCGAATATATGTGTGGTTTCAAGGACATTCCCTACCAGGACACATGATCTTTCTGTTAACCTCCTGAAGATGACCTTCTCCTTAGTCTGCACGCACTTGGACAACAGGGATGCAGGCTGCATGCATGACTACGCGCCAGTCCTGTTTTCACCTGTTCGTCAACATCCAGTGAAATGAGACAATTCTTCAGCCTCAACACTCATAAAACTGCCCGCAGACCTCAGCTCAAACTTTGATCCCTCTTCTAACCAAAACACTGTTATTGGAACCTTCTAGAATCAATGAACATACAATGCAGACAAAGATAAATAAACAGTTCCAAGGTCAAATACAGTGATGAGCACAGCTGCCATGTGACCCCACTCACAAACTAAGAGGAGAAAGGCCACTCAAAGTGGTGTGTGTGTGTCTGGCTCTGGAGTTGATCCAGCCAGCCGGACCTCTCTGTGTCCGATTCAAAATGATTTCAATTTAAAGGAGCAGCCAGAATGCATGCTCACACATACACTGATGCAGGGTTTCCCAGGGTTTCTACTCCTGGTGTATGAAGTGCTACGCTGGGCCTTTTACAGGCTACAGTGGAAGCTCACACGAGAGCTCATTTTAGCTAGTCAGCAGGCATGAAGGGACTAGACCTGAAGATCAAAGGCTCTGTTTCTGTAGGATTACGCTTCCTGCACTCACAGATCTGCTCCTTCAGGATTAGTCATCTTGCACTAACTTGCCAAGAGCAGTAAGACTTGAGAAAGGTCTTCAGATAATCAACAGGTGAGCGGAGAAAGAGAGGCTATTTGAACATTAAAAGGTACCTTTCTGATATGTTAATGATAAACTCAGCTCAAACTCGCCCCCGTTTTTAGGAAAGACAGAACGTGAAAGCAGCTTGCCAGTGTGAGTGTCAGAAAAAAATATGTATATTCCCCCAGGATGAAATTATGAACATATTTAGGGCGCAACAATATGCAGCCCAGCAAGAAGCACAGTGAAAAGTGTTTACTGGATAAAAATGGAAACAAAGATGGAAGAAAAAGCAAACGCCTCCATTGGCACTGTGTATCCAGTCCGCTCTTCCACACGCCATCGCGCTCGTGAGAAGGGCGGTACTCACGCAGAGGCTGTGTGTCCGCAGGGTCGGGCATGTAAAAATCCTCAGTGAAGTTCACGTTACACATATCGGCGCTGCAGCAGCAGAAACGGTAGGTGCCGTTCTGGATCTGCGAAGGAGTGTCCGTAACCACGCAACGGTCGTCGTGGCAATTCTGGTGGTCACTGAAGTGAGCCCAGCAGCCTATAGGCACACAGAAGAGAGGTGGCATGGTACCCCCTGTGCAGGCAGCGCCATGCTGTATGTACGGCAAATGGTGAACTCACCTTGCTTGACCAGCCGCACTTCCCCATTGGGGACCTTCTCCCACAGACCGAAGCAGTGACTGTCGTGCACGCATCGAACTGTGACGTTTTCCCATGATGCACCACGGCTCACTCCGCGCACCTGCTGCTCCTCCAGTTGTTGTTGCTGGTCGTAGAAGGCGCAGACACGCTCTTCGCTCTGAGCAGCTGGGAAGAGGTGAAGGAGAAAGCCCTGTTCACTCCACACAGTCCTTCACCTTAGACAAACTGCCTATGCCAAAAACACTCAGGCACTCTGTGTTACCAAACACAATTACACTATTCTTGAAGAATAAATATAAATATATACAAGTATAAATTAAACATTCATGTGATCTATATAATACAGTACAATCCTGTATTTCTAAATGCACTGCTGCAATAATTCAAAGGCATATTGTGAAATACTACTGCATACTCCAGACAAGCCAAAAAGGTACTTTCTTCTTGTGTTATAAAAGACAAAAAGTTTGTTAAATCACCGTCCATGAACAGCTGAAAAGCACGTCTGTTAACGATGAATAGCAATTTATGTAACAGAAACTGTCTAAGTTTGAAATGTTTCAGTCAAGCCAAGACTGGGACACTGGAGAACAGACAGCCACATGTGAGGGAGCACAACATAAAATTATTAAGTTACTTATTTATTATGAGCTTGGCTCAGAAACTACACAGCCTAGAACTGGCTGGTCCAGCCAAAAATATCACAATATTTTTTCTGTTTTGATCGATTGCGATATTTACCAGAATACAGAACTTTATATTACTGATTCAGTTTCAAAAGATCGTCTATCTTACCACTACAAAGTAAAGTTCATTATAGCTTAAAATCATTTATCAACAATCACTTTCAAACTATACCCAAACAAAATTCCTTAACACAAAGAAAAAACTAACTAAAAATTCAGTTTAAAAAAATGTACTCAGTAGACTAAATTGCCGCAGTTAAAGTACAAGTGTATTTCAAACACAGCAAACTCCACGTTATTGGCAGCAATAAATATGTTGTATGCTGGTTTTTGTTAATGTCCAGTTTGACGTGTGATATCCAAACCATTTCCACACTTTTGAAGGCATCTTTCCTCTACAGAATTATCTCATCAGCCTCCTGTCTTGCAGCTAATCATGTTGTGAATGGTCACAGTTTAACTTCAAGGGGGGGGGGGGGGGCACTAAAATGGCAACGTGCAGCATGATTGGCTGTTATGCAGACCTATGTGCCGCATGATTGGACACCGGCACTGTCTGCTTAAATGTAGGAAAAAAAACACATTTTATCAAACGTTATACCCATAACCAATTATTGTTATTGAAAATCTATATACTGCAATAATTATCATTATTGTTTGTCGCCCAGCACTGACATGGCCATTTTAACATATAATCATCAGATCAATCACACATAATGAGAAAGAAGCTTAGAAATATTTGTAAGTAACAACTATTTGGTCATCTTTGATGGTCTACTCTACTGTACTAGATATCGACATGGTGCTCTCATTGGAAGCTACATCTATATCATCTGCACTTTCACATGATCCCGTCACACAACAAAACAAACCGTCTTTTACAAGTTAGACAATAACACTAGTAAGTGAAGACCTCCAACTGCAGAATTCATATTAAAAAATACTGAATTCAGTAACAGACATGGTTTATCTCCGAGGACTGCCAAATCACAAGAAAAAACACAATACAAATAATAGAATCCATCCAGTGGACCACCTGGTATGACATCACATCTCCAACCCAGCCCTCTCCCAGCACTCACAGAGAGGCTGTGCCTTGACCGTAGCTGGTGGAGGGATCTCCTTGAAGTTCAGGTTACACATGCTGGTTCTGCAGCAACAGAAGTGAGCACCATGTTGCACCTGTGACGGCGTCGTCGTAGCAGCACAGCGGTCGTCATGGCAAACTTGCTGGTCACCTACAGGAGCCCAGCAGCCTGTTCAGAGATGGCAGGACAGTGAGACCATGCTCCTTTAACACTGTACCTTCAGCTCAGTTGACCGAACACAAGAGAGAGCACCTTGCTGCAAAAGATGGACATCTCCATCAGGAGTCTTCTCCCACAGCACGTAACAAGTGCTGCCATGGTGACAGCGAATTGTGCTGTTGTCCCATGAGACTCTCTCAACTCCATCAATGTGCAGGTGGTTGTGCTGCTGGTGGTGGAAGGCACATTCCAGGTCCTCTGTTTCAGCTGCTGGGGAAGAGTGGACTCCACTCACCACCCTATCTTCTCTGCCTTCCACCAGTGCGTCCGCCCCTACGTCAGTCGGGGTGCTGTAAGGCGCAGCAAGGAAGTCCTCGTTGAAGTTCACGTTGCACATATCGGTACTGCAGCAACAGAAGCGGTAGGTACTGTTGTCGATCTGCATGGGACTGGCTGCGACCACGCAGTGGTCTTCACGGCACTCCTGCTGCTCATCCAAATGGCTCCAGCAGCCTGTTGGGAGACAGCTGCGAGGTGACACGGTGCAAACCTGCATGTGTGACCGTGAGCTGTGCTGGGCTGGTGACCACAGGTGAGCTCACCTTGCTTGACCAGCCAAATGTCCCCATTGCTGCTCTTTTCCCACAGGCCGTAACAGGACTTCCCACAGCGGACCGTGGCATTGTTCTTGGTGCCATCACCGACCCCATCTGTGCGCTGCTCGTCCAGATGCTGCCGCTGATCATAGAAGGCACAGATCCGCTCTTCTCCCTGAGTGGCTGGAGCGGGACAGGAAGGGAAACACTGAGGCTGTGTGTGCTGACAGTCAACGTCACTGCCATCCACCAAGACCTCACGGCTGTTCCGGACACTGACATTTACATCCTGCAGTGAAACAGCACAAAAAACGCCAGCACTAACACCGTCTTCCTCCGCTGCCTGGCAACCCGGCGCCTTCATCAGCATGCGAGGGAGCGGCAGATAGGGGCTCGGCAGTGATAGCAGCAGCGCTCTTAGCAGGGGGGTGACAAGGACACCCCAGCTGCCTTTTGTGGCGTGTCATGTATGCTCAATCATTCCCGCTGTCTAATTCCAGCAAAACCCACATATGAAAATCCACACCTGCCTCTGCCTCCTCCCAAAGCCCAATTCCTCCAGCTGTAGAGCACACTGGAAACACACCGGATCCAGACGAGGGTGCAATATGAAGAACAGAGCATGTAGAGCCTGCCTGAGGTCCAGATAAACTCAACAGGACACAGCCAGACAGAGCTATGCCAATGTGGAGACACCCACCCTGCATGGGTAAAGCCCTTACATACAGGAATCTTCTTGACTGTGTATGATTTCCATGATCACATAGGAGCACTGAACATGAACTGCATTTTTTTTGTTCCACCTATTGTCATGTTTAACAAAAGCAACCCTTGTTGGAGAAGGTTAACAAGCCACTATAACAACGTATTCAGAACGAGAGACAATTTATTGCCCTAACCGGTTACAAATAACGCAGAAGGTGGAAAATGTCTGGTGAAAAGAAAGAAAATAATTTTTGTAACCCTGTTTTAATGTCGTATGTCCTGTGTCCAGAGCCCGTGTTGGATGAATGGTGGTGATGTGGAAAAGCGAGGACTGGAATGTTAGAAACACTGGATCAGCGTTCATCTGCAGCCATTCCTCATCCCATCCAAGGTCGAAGCCGCTGAGGCAAGACGCAGCGGAGGTGGGGGGGGGGGGGTCATGCTGACGTTCTCGTGATGATTCCTCACCCTGCCCCTTCACGCTAATCAGGCATAATGGTTCTGCTGGCTCCTCTACCTGAATCTCCGCTTTGAACGCTCCACTCCAATGTTACAGGCTTTAATTAAACAGATGAGCCCTCGGAAACGGCACGTACGCCCTCCGTCTCTCGAGCACAAACACCGACTCTTTTCCTTTAGGTGTAATTACTCTTCGCTCACTGAGCGGACCCCAGGAAAAGAACAGCAACACACTCCACTGGGTCACACAAATGCACCAAAGTTAATTGGATTTATGCTCTTCCTGGTTCTTCCACATCTGTGTCTTAATCGTTAGTTTTTAAAAATACCTCCACAATGAGATTTTCTCAATATTTCTGAATCTTTTTTCAAAACAGGAATAATTGTGCCACATTTTGTTTTGACCCAGAATCCAAACCGAGCCCTGGGATTCATCCTTATAGTCATTACTGTACTGTTGTTTTGGAACCGTAATGAAAAATGCGTTATTTTTTTTGGAAGTTTACATATGGTGTTACATAGTGACAAAAAGCACTCATTTTAACGTGCAGCAGGAGGAACGGTGAGTGCTGGGGGGCCACAGGCACTAGTGTGCACTAGTGCTGGGCGGTATGATGATGATGTTTTATCAAGAGCCGTTATAATTGTGTCCACGATACATGTTTGAGAGTTATGACATGAACTGCAGCACAACTCCATTCTTAATCATAACTGTAGAACAACCTGGGAAGAGCCCACCACACAATCCTCGTGTGTTCAGAGAACACACTGAACTACAACTAAAACAGCTTGATGTGAAACCAAGCAGTTTCAGCGTATGTAATATCTGTGTGCTGTCTGTATACTTCTTTGTCAATATCTGTCTCAGTGGATTTCAACTTAGCGACCAGATTTGGAAATAAACTTAACTGGTATTTATATACCATCAGTCTGCTAATATACTGCACTCGTGTCATGTGGAAGTAAAAGGTGTGGAAACGGTTTAGAATCTCCTGTAATTTGCAAACTTTGCAAAGATACAGTTTGTACAACAGGTGGAAACAGGAATCACTTTGTTATATATGGACTTTTAAATGGTTAATTAACATTACAACATATATGTCAATTTGCTGGGTTTGTAAATAAACAAAAATATCATGATGAATCATGATTATAACAAAAAATTTTGTGAAATGATATTTTGGCACACCCCTAGTTTGTACCCTGAAAAAACCAGAGGTAATGAGCAGACCCTAGTTTTACAAAATATTTTGTTAGGTTTTACATGGGGAGGAAATGTACACAGACCTTAACCTGACCATGTGGAATATTGATGTATTACACACTGTGCCATGTGACAAGACCAGTGAGCGATCATGTGACAAGACCAGTGAACAGTCATGTGACAAGACCACTGAACAGTCATGTGACAAGACCACTGAACAATCATGTGACAAGACCACTGAGCAACCATGTGTCAGAGCCATGACCTCGCTCCTAGCTGCTACTTGGGTCGTGGGTTAAATGCAAGGTTTGCATGCGGTAGCGTTTTTAGTTGCTTTTTAATATACAAAATAACGACACAGCAGCTGTTGTAGCTGCCAGCACCTGCAGGGGTTTTATTCAGACAGGCTCTTGCACCACGTGCCTTTGGCACACAGAAACAGGGAGTCCACAGGCCGCAGCTGCGAGACCATGGGCGTTAGCGATGCATCAGCGAACATGTGGGCGTCCGAGGTGGGCACGAAGTGGCTGAAAGCCACAGCCCCGCCTGCAAGGCTCGGCCAGTCACACCAAAGCAATGGGAAATAAAAAGGCAGCGCTTCGCAAGAGCTGAGAAAAAACACTCCCACCATTCCTCTGATACATGACTGCCAGAAAATATCCAAAAATAAAGTGGAGCAGTAAAAAGCAGACCTTTCTCTTTCATTATGTACACTGAGGTTCATCACAGACCAGCAGACGGTTGCTAGCTGTGCAGAGCTTTGACAGCTGCACTGGGGAGGGTGGAGGGTCTGCAGAACATGGGAGGCAGACATAAAGCAGACCAGCCTGTCTGATTCCACCCCCCATACCTCCACCCACCCCTGTCAGTCACAGACAGCCACCCCCTCCCCAAAGCAGCGGGGGGTTCTAATGCCAACTTAAAGGAGTAAGGGGGCACAGCAGCTCATCATCAACTCGACACACTTCCTGAGTGGAGGAGAGAGGCAGGCGCAAGCGCCCACGGTGGTCCAGCCTGCCTGGGCGGCACTGCACATACAGGGCCTTGCTCGACCACCTCTCTGCATGGACAATGAGACAGAGGGCACGAAATGGGAGCTTTCAATGCAACTACTCCATCATGCCTCATTCAGGCCCGTTTCAGCTCTGAACACCAGCTGGTAAAACCTGTGAGGTCCAGGCCACCAGGGCCCTGCAGAGAGAGGGAGGCGGCGGACATTGTCGACAACAACATCACGTCCTGGTGTTGCCACACACCTCGCAGAAATGCAATCCATCTGCTGACCGACACCCGCAGGAGAGAAGAGCAGTAAACGTGTGAATGAACATAGAGCTGGTGCAGAGCAACTGGTGCTGGGGAACCGGACCAGTGCACAGTAACTGGTGCTGTGGAACCGGACCAGTGCACAGTAACTGGTGCTGTGGAATTTGAACTCACACGGAAGCCCATTTGAAAACCCTGAAACCTGAGCGCACACACAACACTAGAGCTGAACGAGGACCAGCTCACTGGAGGCCTGTGTTGTGATTACATGGCCAGTGTGGTAACTGCTGTTTATCACTGATTTACTGTTATAAACCTGTCAGTTAATATCAGAAGCAGTGAGCTTGGTAAGTGATTACTTTTAAGCCTCCAGATGGTTCAACCTAATAATCAGCCTTCCGGTTAGTAATTCAATAAATTTATCCACACATATTGATTAAAGTGGTTTCTTTCCTTCATCCACCTGGTCACAGTGGGCCTAGAGCTTAACATGAGGCCAGCTTACAGAGTTCTCATGCCCAGGTGAGGCCATCAACTCAACACAGTGCACGCTCTCTCTCCTCACACCCACAGACGATGCAAATTAGAGTTCAACTCATTTCTACAATCCTTAATATAGCACTGAGGCTACACTCAAATTCTGAGTCTGACAGGCTCCTGAAGTATGCAGTCACATGACCTATCAATCAGGAAATCACCTAGGCAACAGACACCACAGCAGGGCTTCATCTTGCTCACCATGTCAGACACATACACTTATAAATACGACTCAGCAGATAGAGCACAATATGTGGGTAGAAGCCAGTGTACATAATGCAGATGTTGCAATGTGCTATGAACCTACCTTTTAGCGGGGAAGAGGAAGCCAAACACACTGAATATCTGTGCTACACTTTCATCCACACTAATAGTACAGGAACACTCTCATTACAGAAAGCACTTTACACCAGCTGAAAAACCACAATATATAAAACATTTTATTTATAAATCCAACAATTCAAAGACTTCAATTCTTGACAAATGAAGGAGGCAGATGTACTGCAGCCAGGAAAAATAAAACTCCCAGCTGTGCTTTCACCTCCCTTTAGAAGGTTACAGTCAGTGCAAGGATTTTCTCCCCACTTGTTACTGAGCCGACACACTTATTTTCATAAGATGAGCAGTGAGAGTGTTTCTATCTACAGTCTGCAGAAAAACAAATAGCACTGTTTGGACACCCCGCGAGATCAATACCCACAAACCCAGAGCAGAAAGGGGGTGGGGTCTGAGCCAAACCTAATCAGAATTCAAAAACACTGCTATCCAGGGAGAGGGTAATTGATGGTAAATGTCACTCCTTTGATGAAAAATAAAGCCCTGATGAACAAAAACCTCGAACTGCATTAAAATAAGAGCTGGAAAACAGCACAGAAATGCCACTGTAGGTTTGTTCCTTTTTGAAGCAAAGCAGGTTTTTCAGTTTACACCATTTTCAAAGCAAAATGCAGGATTTAGCTGAGAAGATGGCATTAGCACACATGCTAGCAGGTGTCACACTCTGTGTGTGTGTGTGTGTGTGGGAAAACCCAACATGAGAAGACCACGATCCATCATCTTCTGCTCATCCATGTTCTCACAGGGTTTGTCACCCCCATATTTCAGTTCGATCATCAACTACTTTACAGTCTCACTATACCAGGATTCACAACCTTTAAAATCATTCTTCTGACACATACAGGTGTTTTATTTTCCAAGAATGTGTTAAGTAACACCGCACATAAATGTCTTTACGCTGTTCTTAATCTCAAAAATGTTTCTTAAGTAGCAATCTTGGCTACAGAAAGGCCTAGATCACAGCCCCAATCCTGGAGGTCGTCCTTGTGTAGTATTTCTTTGAGTTACTATAATGACATTTTGTGTGTGTAAAAATGCCAGATTATTCCCATGTACAGATCATATGTGTTTCACTGCCATCAGTTAAGCATGTGCTCATCACTGCCTGGAAATCAGTTTTGCAGCAGGTGTTCTCAAACCTTGCTCATGGAGGACTGTGCTGCTAAACAGGGATCTTCTCACTAAATTTAAGAGCTAAAAAACTCAGTTATCAAGGTTGAACTGTGTCAGGTAAAAACCTAATTTCTCTATGTACTTAAACAACTGAACATCAGAATGAAAACGCTGAGTCTGTGTGGCCACTGCTTTGGTCCTTAAACACGTCCTGCTTCTACACTTTCATGTGATGAAAGCACCTTCTAGGCACCTGGAAGTAAATGTGACCATAGAGCAGTACACCTGGAGCCAGACTGAGAACCTCTACTCTGTAAGTCTCAGGCTCTACTGTAGTCTTGTTCCTCAACAATTGTGGCCTCTTCATTATATACTTCTCTTTCTACATACGATGTCAGCAGGCTGGGACAGGGCCAAGCTAGACCCCACCTCCTACTGGCACAAGCCGCGCACACTCGACTGCATCCTCGCCACGACACTAAAAATGGAAGAGCATCCCACTCCTGCCAAGTCCGTGGGTTCAAAAACCTGGTGTTTCCTGGCAGGGCGCTGGGTGACTCAGTGTGGAGAGCTCAACAGGTGGGCGCTCCGTCATGCTGGCGGCCGGCCCGAGTGAATCAGTTATATCACACGGCGCTGTGGAAACTCCAGCTCAGAAGCACATTCTGCACAGCAGTGTGGATGATGATGTCCAGTCTGGGTCTGCAGTTTGCCTCAAAAACACCGGCAGTAAAAGTGCGTTCCCTACATTAACGTGGATCAACGCAGCAAGGACAGCACATATGTGTGGAGCCATTTCTGTCACAGAAACAATTCTTCATGAGTCGAGTCACACAGTGGAGAAGCGCTAACTGGCATCCCACATCAGACCCAGAGCCAAACCCTCTCCTGTTATACTGTTTAACGAAGGAAAATCAGGGGCTAAGGGGTGTTGTAGGCCCAGTTGAGGCAGATCCTATGTCAAAAGGCAGAAAGAATTAGTGAGCCTTTCACTCAAACTTCAGAGTATTGAGCAAGGGTGCCGTTTATGAGCCAGGGGCAGGCCGACCCACACTCACACACTGCTTGTGTTTGTCATTTCGAACCCAGTCCTCCTGCTGGGCTCCATCCATCTAAAGGCAGAGGACGAAGGGACCGGCAGCGTGTGAAGCGGGCACATTCAGCACACACCCATAAAAGGCCAGCGCTGAGTAATATCAGCTCTGACTCGGGTGGCCCAAGGGACATCGATCGGTTCCGCCTGACGGAACCCAATAACACAGCAGGCCATCCTCAGACGTGAAAATGCACCGAAGTGCAAAGAGGAGCCTCTTCGTCACCTCTCAGAGAGCGGACAGCAGTCCTTCATCATCAGCGTGTCCGCATGTGCTCATCCGCCCGTCGTGCTTGCTGGCTTTCGGAAGACGTGTCACATCTCCCAGAGCAGTAATCGCCCGCGATCGTACAGAACTAACTTCTGCTATATTAATCGCTTCAAAAACAGGCTTTCAACTAGACGTGGATATCAGTGGTGTGTAATTAAAAGAATACCTCTGTGCGGTCTTCTGACGTCACCTGCTCTCGTTGTTTGGCCCTCTCTGCACGATTAATGAGGCGCCCCTCGGGCAAACAGAGCCTCTTTTCCTGGACACAGTGAGGTGGCACCATGGCAACAGAGCAGAGCTGAAGAAACTCAGAAATCAAACCTCCCATTTCTATGCTTTGAAACCCAAACTTTGATCTTAAGTGGCCTCGGACGATTGCAGGCCTGCACATGAACGGGGTTTGTCGTTCACTCGGCACAGCAGATGCTTGCTTTGTTCAGAAAACTCATGTATTATACATTCTAAGACATTCTTCTTTCAGACTGTCCTGCGAAGGAGTCTTTTCAGGGCTCTTCTGCAGCACAAAGGTGATGGTCAATACAGTGACACTTTCAAAAAAGGATTAGGTTCCACAAAGCACCTACTTTCTACCTCTCAGCAGCTTGAACGAAAGAAGTCCATTTCAATTCTTCATCCCTGTTCTTGCCCCCACCTCCCCTGTTCTACCCCCCAGGTTGCAGCCCCAGCCGCGCGAGTCCTGCGGCCTCCTTGGCAGGGCTCCAGAGTTTGGTAATGAAGCTTCAGGGATGCCCGTTGGGAAAATGCCCATGCAAAAGCTGCTTGCAGCATGTAAAAGGAGAACAGGGAATTTGTTCTGCCCAAGAGTGCACGGAAGCATAAACCACGACTACACAGTGAAGGCCGGCAACCAAAACGGCCAACGACATGCAAAACGATAACCGTGAAATGTGGATCATCTACTGCACAGCCACCAAATCCTGCTGTAACCTAGGCAGAGAGGTGAGGTAGGGCTCAGAGCACCCCACCCCCAGGGGTGACACACAGCAGCTCAGAGCAGGAGCATCCATGACTATGAGACGGGGCTGAGAAGCTGCAGAGAACAGCACTGGTACCATTCATGGGAGGCTAACCGATGCTCGAGTGCCAGAAATAAAAAGACCGCAACATCGGTACATTTTTTAAAAGCATGGACTCGCGCATGTACACGCACACGCACGCACACACATGCGCGCACACGCACGCACAAATCTGCAATAAGATTTTTAATGGACCTCAAGCCACACTTTGCAAACCTTCTTAAGCAAAATTGCCAATTACTGCCAATATTGATTATTTTTTTCCCCTGAAACTGCAACATTTTTGTCCAATCTACATCTTTACACAGGTTAACAAAAAATAAGAACACAGTATATTTCCAAACAAGCAAAAAAAAAAAAAAAAAAAAAAAAAAAAATAGTTGCGCTTGTATTACTTTTAATTTTACAGCTATCATTTTTAAAAAAAACAATCCAAAATTAGACATAATTACTACTAGATCACATGTCCCTGTTTTAACTGATATATCATTTTTTAGCTGAGGTATGTGTACTTCTATGCAGGACATCAGTATTACTGCAGTATTATCAGCTCTTTTCAGTTCAAAAAAGCAGCAACTGCAGGAGCTGAAATTGGTTTTACACATTTGTGCTGCATCTGTGAAGGTCTGCTGTTCGTTTTGTAACGTTACCACCTCCAAAGCGGGCTATCTGAAGCACGTTAGTGCTACATGGCCAATCCCCACCTGGATCCCATCACATGCACCATGGGAAGAGATGAAGCAAGACAATGAAATGTTCTTTCGCAATCTGGCAGAGCCTCTCTAGAGATACGGTGGATATAAAAGTATAAACTTTATATTGGAACTGCAGGTTTTGGGATGAAAAGATAGAAATCAATATAACTCACGTGGGACACTTTGTCCATCTTTAATGTGACCTTGCATGCATACAAATTTATGAGAAAAACAAATGCATAATAAATGTTGTTTTGAAATTCTGTACTGAAGGAAACAGAGATTCTGGGTCCTGATAGGGGGGGAAGAGTAGGGGGGTGTTGTGAGCCTGACATGCAGACACACACTGTGTCTGGCCCCCGCCTGGCTGCAGTGGCCTCCAGAGGCCTTCCAGCTCCACTCTGTGTACAGTTCACTCCTTAGCTTTTCCCACACAAGGCAGAGAGGTGATTCACACACAGCTGTAGGAGAAGCTTCAGGTCTGACAGACTACAACTACACCACTAAAGCACCAATGCCATGGACACATTGTATTTCTTAAACACACAAACGTTCGATCCATTACCCATCAACGACTGTAATAAAGACCAACTTGTAAATAGCAACGATTAAAATATTAAAATGTCAGAATACTAACTGTTCTTCTTGTTTGACAAAGTAAATACTCTTTAATTAGTAGCAACCACACTAATGTTCCCCCTCCCAAAACATTAACAACTGAAATGTGTTTCCTGAACAGACATTGCTGCTACCTTCAGATATCCACAGTCAATTGCTAAGTGGTGTTATGGGCCAGCTCATTCAGGACTGCACAAAAAAGGGGACCCAACAACCAGGTTCAATTTTTAATAAGACTATAATTTACTGAATAAAAACTAAGTGTATGAATGTAAACATTAATAGGATCTGGGGAGATAAAAATAGAATAGAGGGGAAAAAAAAAAGAATATGAAAGAAGGGTAAGGGACTTAAATCCAAAGTAAATGCCGGTGCTACCACAGTGCTTCCCTTGTGTCCTCCTCCTCCCAAAAGACACACATGGTCCTGATATAGGCCCACAAGCCCCCTGTTACAGGTGTGGCAAGTTCTCAAACTATTAAACTATTACCCCGCCCCAAACTAAGCCACAGGGGTCGTAACAGTGGAGATAGAGCTCATTAAGAAATGAGGCTTCAGCATAAAGCAGGAAACACCGGGCCTGTCAGTGGTTAAACCAAACATCTCAAGTGTCACCAGTGATGCTGAGGTAATGCTGTTGTTGATGTGCTGACAGGCACAGGCATGGCAGATGGTGACTCTGCTTCTGTTCTCACTGATTTATCCATTTCTGTTAGTACCGTGGACAACAGGCCTGAGGAGGTGGACAGAGATTAGAGCACCCCAAAGGTAAAGGGCCAGAGTGGGATGCTGAGGGGATGACAATCTCTGGATCTGATGACAACAGGCATAACAAGAAACCAAAACACATGTGCGTGCATTCACATGCAGCACCTAGAAGAAAACCAAAGACATGTCTAATTTCCTATGTAATTAGTTTGTTCCTCATGACCTTTTCATCAGCTCATATACCTCCAGCTTTCCCTCTAAAGAATTACAGCAATGCAAAAAGGCTACCTCTAGCCCTGAACAATACTCTCTCTCGCTTTAATGAAGACACCCGTGTGTTCAGGCAGATCAGCCACTGTAAGAAACCAGTCACCACCATTCTGCACAACTTTGAGTTCAGTGAACACACTAAAGAGCCATTTGCCAACTTCATTTCTTTTGCTCAGATCTGATGGTCCTCATTGTCACAGGAATCATGGAACAGAACCAGCCAATCACAAGGCTGACCTCATCTGGGCTTTGCAGTAATTGGATCTGCTGCATCACCAAGACACATCAGCCAAGAAACAGAACTGAGGGCCATGAGGGACAATGTACTTCTGCTTATTACCTACTCGGAGTGAGACAAACACACTGTGCCAGATTTGTGCCAATTCAAAGTTCAATATGTCAAATGTGACAAGTAATGAACACACTAGAAGGTCCATAACAAATGTTCCTACAGTCTGAGGTAGAATATTTTTTAAACGTATCATCCCTTCATGAATCACCAACTTACAGTGGTCAAGGGCTTTGTATGCCCTACTGATCCTAAGAGCTATGTAGTTGGGGGAAAATAGCCCCTGAAGGCAACCTGGTCCTAGGTGAAGGGCCAGCAATTCATAATTCCTCACAAAAAAAAAAAAAAAACCAAGGACCCAGTTACCTTGCCCAGAACCGAGAAACCGAGGCCCAGTCCTGCAGCCAGGCCTAGTGTGGGGAACTCATCAGCAAGCACCTGGAGATTGGGACCTTACCTATGGGGCCCAGCCAGGCACATCCCAAACAAACTACATGGGACCATTGTCCTGTTGGCCCACCACCTGCGGGAAGACTAGTCAAGGTCTGGTGTATTGTGGTTTGGAAGACAGCTGAAGGCAGAGGCCATGGTTGACCAATCCTTGGCTACCAGAACTGGGTTTAGGACCATGGAATGTGATCACTGTAGTGGGAAAGAAGCTAGAACTAGTGCGGGAAGTAGAGCGATACCAGACATAGTTGGGCTCACCTCAACACACAACACGGCTTCTGGAACCAATCTCCTGGAGAAAGGCTGGATGTTGGACTCTATTAAATCCTGGAGGTGCCCTGAGTGAGAGGTACACAGCAGGAGTAGGCGTATTCATAGCCCCCAGCTTGTTATTGGTATGTTGGAGTTTACCCCAGCGAAAAAGAGGAATGCCTCCCTTCGGCTTCATGTCACGTGACAGACTGTAACGTTAGCATGTTCATACGTATTCTTAGTATCAGAGCACTCAGTGTCATAGCTCCATGACTGATGTGATTTACACAGTCATCGAAGTTGAGACCGTGTGTTCTGGACACTCAGGTGAAGAGAGGAGCTGAGCTGTCAACAGATCACCAGCTGGCGTTGAGTTAGACTGAGGGGGGGCACACAGGACAGACCTGATAAGCTCAAGCATATGGGGAGTGTACCACAGAGGCCCCTTTCTGGGAAATCTTCTACTCTCACCTCCCGCAGAGCTTCTACCCCATTCCAAGGCGGGCTGGAGACACTGAACCAGAAGGGATGATGTTCCAGACTTACACTGCTAAGGCAGCTGAATGGAGTGCGGTTGTTATGTTGTCAGTACCTGCTGTAGATGGAATCCCTGAACCTGCAGATGGACACCAGGGGTAAAAGGAGCAATCAAGCTGACAAAGGAGGCTTATCAAGTGTGGTTATCTTGTGGGACTCCAGAAGCAGATGACAGATACCGGCAGGCCAAGCAAAGTGCGGCAAAGGTCTGACAAGCAACAACTACAAAACTGAAGCACAAACGCAGCAAAAACTCGGATATGGCTGGAGTTCAGCAAGTCCATGGAAAATGACTTTCATTTAGCCTTGAAGGGAGTGTGATAAACTGTCAGGCAACTGTCAGGAGAGCAGAACCTTGCTCATACTGTTAACACCGGGGATGGGGATCTGATGACCTCAACTGGGGACACAGTCGGGTGGTGGAAGGAGTACTTTGAAGATCTCCTCAATCCCATGCTGACACGCTTTCCACTAAAGAGAGTTGGAGGGGCACTTACCCATCACTAGGGCTGAGGTCACTGAGGTATCAAATATTTCATGTAGTTGCATGTACCTAGTAGTGAAAAAACCGTTTATAACAGTCATCTTCATATTAGTCTCGGATTCTGTGAAATATTTAACATAACTAGGCCATGTCTAAGTGTTCTAAGGAATTGTCACATACTATGTGAGCATTTTCTTGTCAGCAAAACTAAACGCAGTAGTAAAAACTCAATAACTATCATTTGTGACGGTGTCTCTGTCATTAAATGCAGCAGACCTGGTCAGCTGGTGGATCTCAGCGTGCCCACGGTCAGGCTCAAACCACACCACAAAGAACCCATCCAATCAGAGAGCGCAGCCTCTTGGAAAAACATCCTACGCTTATTCTAGCATATAAAGTAGTTTCCATTTTTTTTTTATTGCAAGAAAGTTTGGTTGCAGCACAATGCCCAAACAGGCAAGAGTGCGTCTGCTCTTCTATCCCCTCACCGAGTCCCTGCCATGAGCTTCATGGGCCTCTGGCCCACCAGCAGGATTGTGTGGGCAGACCAGCTTCTGTTGGCCTGGTGTGAGGTTGGCTTCCAGACTGCATGCCCCACATGGCTTGGGGTGCTACACGTCAACCTCCCCTGGCCTCCTGTACCACAGTGCCACTGTGACAAGCACACTTTCTCATCATTTCTTGTTCTGAAATGACAGTTGGCCTTGCATCCCTGAGTAATAGACCACATCATCCATTTTATTACTCATAAACCCTACTGAAAACCACCATCAGGACAGTTACTAGGACATACAGTTCATATTGCAAAAGAAAAAAAACCCTGCGATAAGTGAGAATGCAATAATGTGATAATTTTGTGCCTGAACATGAGACAAACATACACTGCTGCACTCTCAGTCATTAATTAAGCTTCATTTAGTCCAGTTTGGTGCATCTGTTTACCCCTGATGCACATCAGACCTCTATCTTCATGGCTCTGGACAACCACAATCATTTCATCTCCAGAGTTCACAAGCAGGTCAGCAGAAAGCCTGTGGCTGAGTGAGGACCGAGTCTGCTCAGCGCCGCTGTGGTGGAGAGGCAGCCTTACCCCATAGGAATGTCACTCCACCCTTTCCTTCCCTCCCGCGTCCCACCAACAATCTCCTAAACTTCCGTCGTTCAAATCGAAGTCACGGAATCTCATTGTTTAGTCTAAGAACCACTACAGTAGCTCCCTCGTCACACACACGTATGCACTCATCAACGCGCACTCACAACTCACACACACACACACACACACACACACACAGTATGCAAACTGCAGAAGGTGCTGGAGAACTGATACACAAGCATGGTGCAAATGCTTTGGCAGAAAACCAGAAGACCCGCACTGCTCCCCAGCTCACAGGAGTCTGTCCACTGGCGCTCCAGCGGATTGCCGTCCTGCTCCTTTCACTTACGGGTGTCCGGCTTCAGAGAAGAGGCCGCTGCTCAGCCCACAGAAGGTCAAGACGAGAACACCACCATCAATGCCAGTTTTCTGAATCTCATACACTGTTTATCCTGCCGGAGACGCTATAAACAACGTGGAAATGCTACCTGGTTACGTAAAAGCTGACAAAATGATAAAACGCATTCCGTGTCCTTCTGCCATCTGCTCATCTCCATCATCACATCATTGATGCAGGATTCAGGATGGCAGGACAATCATGTCTTTAAGTCCAGTTAGAATTTAATCATCACAAGTCAATAAGTAAGAAAGCATTGAATGGCTCTTTAATCTCTGTAGTCCAACAACTCATCTACAGTATACATCCCACACAAAAGTCCTAAATATGTCCTTAGACTTCATCATTTACGACAAAGATTTGACTCAATTTAAAATGTAGTGTAAAATAAGCAAATTCATTCTGGCAGCGCATCCGGCTAGGATAAGGATGCGTCCTGGTTTGAATCCCAGCTCAGCCACCAGGTGTGTCCTTGAGCAAGACACTTATTGCTAGCTTCCTGGGCACTGGAGGACAACCACCTACTCATGGGTAATTGCAGAGAACCAATTTAGTTGTAACATTTATATGTACTCAATGAACAAATGCTTCTGTAATAACGGCATTGACATAAATACAATTAGGTTAATCCTGGGGTTGAAAAACCGTATGACAACCCTACCCGAAAAGTTAGCAAAATAAAATCACCATATCTCCTACAAAGTTATGAAGGACACTGACATGTGACTGAAAAAACATGTCACATAATGAAGCACCCTCCCCCTCACAGCCAAAACACAGAAGGAGAGCAGCGTACACATCTGAAAGCAGCACCTGGGGTTGAGGTTATAGTCATCTCTGTCTGCCCTTTGATGTCCTTTCCATAAAACCCTCAATGCTGTGTTATTATGAGTTCACTGAACAGCTCCCATAAGATGCAAACCTACAACCAACCATCACTCTAAGCACACGCAAGCATGTTGGGGGGGGGGGTGACATTTACAATCCTCAACCCAGATGGCAGAAGCAGTGGCACACCCCCACACTGACCCACATAAATTCACCACTGACTCATCTACTAAGGACACTGAGTGAATATCCATCTCTACCCATACTTTTGCTCAAATACAAGACTTCTTAAAAAAAATAAAAACAAAAACACTGTCCCTTTGAACTGGGTACCCACCTGCCCTTCCACCCCTACATACTGGATTCTAGTTCTAAGCTGCCCTCCTGAATTTTTAAACTGAAAAACATTAAACTTCCTTCTAGCGTATTCTGTAATGTTGTCAGAGATAATGTGTTTCACCTCCATTTGTTATTTTGCTGCTCTATTCGTTTTAAGTGCTCTGGGGCAACGTTGTTGGGAGGGGTTCCATTTAAAAGCAAACAAAATTAAAACCTCACATGTGCAAGCACACGCACACACGCGTGCGTGCACACACAGGAAACCACAAATGACTGATGCCACCCTGATGTATCACATACATAATGAAGACAGCTAGAAAGGCTCTGCTATACTTTGTCCACTCAACCTGGCCTTCTTCCACATGACATGTAACTTTTATGGGTGTAAGTAAGATTAGGAGCTCCCTCACTGAACTGAAGCATCAAACACTAGGCTTGTAGAAGAGAGCCTTCATGAATAGAGATTACAATATTTTTACTGTCCTGTCCATGTTAATGTGTATTTGGGTGTATTAGGTTGTGTCAGGGATTTATGTCCTCACATGCGTGCAACAACAGCCAGCTTAGGTGGCCAGAACATGCAACGACCCATAAGCTTAAAAACTATCCTCCTTGTCTCACTCAATGGTAGAAACCTAAAGCTATCTTATCACAGAAGGCTGAACAGAAGCTTGGCTACATCTCAAGGACATTAAACCACTGCCCAACAACGTCCACTTTCTATTTCAGATGACAGAGTCTGTCCATCTCGACTGACGGCAAGTCAGACATCAGGCTAGTCCTTAAATACGTTTAAGAGTGACACAGGAAGCAGCTAAATGTGCTCAGGTAGCTTGACTGAGTTACAAAAAGACTCTATACATGTAGAAAGAACCATTAGAACAAACCCAAACCAAACCTGGGAGTGACATGAAGGATCATACACAGACTGATCTGATTACAGAGACACAAAGGACACAGTCACAGTGTTCAGATACACATGCTTTCTTTGGTTTGGACTTCTCAAACATTTGGGGGGAAAACCCTCCTGAATAATAACTTTAAAAGGTAAACACAGCAGACAACGCTTGTGCTGTTGCTGAAACATTTCTCATCTACACAAACACAGGCCTAGCAGAACGATTTTTTTACATTACGATGGAAAAATTAAAAGGAATTCTGAGAATTCCAAGTCCATACACACCACAACTATTTTGGATATGTCTAAACCGCACACAAACATCTGCCTTATCCAGAACTGAAGGCTTTGCTGTACAGTCTGACGCTGTACTTACTAACCACTACTGCTCGTCTTGCTTAATGGTTGCGCAAATATTTTACACCAGGCACTACAAAAAATGGCTGAACTGAGAGATTGAAAATAAGTTATTTTCTCCAGCCTTAAGTACATTTAGTTTTAGCTTGTGACTAGTACTGAACACTGTGAAAGGCAGTGGCTGTGGTATTGTCAACTCAGACCTCCAGGGTTATGGTCTGAATACAGTCCAAAGCACTGAGCAGTTTTCTTACTCTCCCCACGTATCCATGGCTTTACTCCCACCGCCCCCAGAAATGCGATTCAGGTGAATTATTTTCAGTAATTGCATTCAATGTTTCCTCACCGGCAATATTACAATATCATATGGTGGAAACCAAGGTACAAGACTGGAAGTCTACAAAGAGGTCCACACAGTGACCCTCCACTGCTCAGTTATACCGTGAGCACTAATTCAACAGGGTGAGAAGAATGCACAGCCCCGGGGCAACGTTTTCTCTCAGATAGGGTCAGGAATGAGGTTAGAACAATAGAACACTGATTACCACATCTGAAAACAGCATCTACACCCAAGCAGTCCACCATGTGAATGGTTTTTGATCTCTGAATTTCCTACCTGTGTAGTCATCACATTGTGATGACTAATTTATGTTTTGTGTGTTCTGAGGCACAACCTTTCCTTGCACCATTACATATTACTGTAATATCTGCAGACTGTTCATCATATTTACAGTATTCCTCATGACTGTTTAACTGTTGTTGTTGTTGTTGCTGTTTGTGGTTGAACAGAAAAGCATTAAAAGTCATACTGTATATGCCCAGCAAAGAACTCTCAGCCCTGAAAATGCTAACTCTGAGTTGTTGGCGAGCCCTGTACTGGGCTGGTGATCTACCCAAGTTGTACCCTGACTTGTAGTGTGCAATGCCTGGTATAGGATACAGGTCACAGCAACTCTACATCGTGTAAGTGGTTTGAAAATAAATGCATGTATTTTTGAGGTAGTTCATAAACATGAAAATAACCTTCTGGTTCACCTAGAAAATATCAAGTTTACAACAGAGTTGTATTCTGTATGGTACATAAGGAAGTCATCATATACAACATTGCTACTTACTGCTTTGTTAGGTTTTGATGACTTCAAGTAGAGAGTTTGACTCACAGCTTCCTTAATGGAGATAAATGTAAAAATGCAATCCGTTTATCATACTGACAAAATTCCCTACACTGCAACTGCCAGACAGGAAAATGCCACTAGATTCCAAAACAGCCCTGTAACACTGCATCTGTCACTGTAGCAACTGGCGACTAACTGATTTCATTGGGATTGAGAACACTAATCTTATTTTAGAGATAGAAAAGAAGCAGAGGAAACCTCCTTCTCTGTCAGTTCCATGTAAAACAAACGGATAAATCCACGCTGGCAGGCATGATGACTAAAGTACCCTTTAACAATGCAGTCTAAAATCTGCTTGCAGTGGCAGTGAATTTGACAAAGTGTACCCATTTGCAGCAGATAAGAGCTCAAAGATGGTCCTGCCATGTGGTCCTTATCCAACCTCCCGAGACACGTGGAGAATGAAGGTGCTACACCATGTGATAGAGGCCGATAGGCTGGCAGAACAGGCCGCAGCTGGTGATTGTATCCACGACTGGCCAAGGAGCTACATAATGGGCATAGACATGGTCTGTCAGCCACCAGACAAACACAAGCACTGCAACTGGGGTCCAGGGGAATGTCATGCATTAAATACGCGGCGTTACAGCCGCACTCCTGGAAAACTGTTGGAATGACGTGACGCACAACATGTAGGAAGCCTGGGCACACATGGCAGGAAGAACATCCCTGAACAATATTTAAAAATACAAGTAAATAAAATTAATTTGCAGACTTGTGGAAAGAAAGAGGAACCTCAGGACCGTCATGTGTGATTTCACTACCTGTGCAGTAAATGTGACATTTATGTTGCAGTATGAGAACAAAGGTGGCCAGAGAATTACCACAAAAACTGGATGAACTGGGATTCCAACAAAAGTAACACATTAAGGGTTAGTAAAGATCAGCATGCATTGTGGGCTAAAAATAGGCTCCGACTATATTTATGAGTTACAGTCATTTATTTCTAGGGATATAAATGACATTAACAACATTGTATGCCTATCATTATATTTATCTGTGATCAGCCTACTATTCAGTTTCTGTGTACTATTCAAAAACTATTTTTGATGTATATCCTTTAGTCAAGTGCACACAGTGACACATGAGAACCGTGCAGTCACGTTATCAGGTTTGTAACGAAGCAGATTAAGATCTGATAATTCCAATCACAACATCCATTAAAATAGTTAGCAGGCCTGATTTTGTTGATGCCGACAACTATTGCTATAATCAGTATAAGATATAAATACACCGGCTCGTCTAGCAATTTTATTCTTGTAAAATAAAAATAAACGTGCTGACAGTTTCTCCCATGAGCCGACATTTAATATCCGCAACGAAACAGTTTTTAAACTTAACAATGCATCCTCCTCGTGTCGCATACTTTCTGATTCATGATCATAATCACGGTTATTGTTTCAATTAGTGTTACAGGTTAACCTTACCGGCACGTGCAGGGAGGGCCAGAAGGGCACAGAACAGCAGAACCCGGCCCACGGCCATCAGGCACTCGGAACCAGCGGCTTCTCTCAAACTTTGGTCTTTTTCCCCCTTTTACCCGGCGTGATCGTCACTACTCAGGAGCTCAGATCCAAGCATCCATATGGGTCCGAATTAGCAACATGACATTATTCATGATTCGTGAACTCTTCTTCTTGTATCTTCTCTTTTTAGAAGGCAACGTGTACTTGCATGACTGTCCTTTTCGTCCATAAATTCAAATGTATTTTTGATTCAGATGCTCACAGCATCGTTGATTTGCAACATTTTCTCAACAACTCCGTCACAACGTTGACAAAAAGCACTCAGTATGAGACCACTGGGGAAACTGGTCATAACATCACACAGATGCTCTCGGTTATGTCCATTAAATCGAGAAGCCAGAAATGTGTCCAGCCAACTGTGATAATAACGTTTGTTTGATTGGTGTTAAAATACAAAAGGGCTTGAATCCTTCAAACAGCTAAATATATAACATTAAAAGTTGAAAATACAAGATTTATGTGTTTCAGCAAAAAACCTTACGGAATAGATATGAAATCATATTTGACAATGATCATGAAGGCTTTTAAATTGCAAGAAAAAAATAAGAACCCTGAACCTTAACACCCAGCAAATGTTATTAATCCAGCGAAGCTGTAATAATCCGTCCAGATTACAGATGAGGACTACATCTGTGTGAGCAGGCTCATCCCACGCTGGCACCACTTTACACGCATTCCCTCCACTCCCCTGTTAGCTCCAGAAGTGCGATGGAGTTTTCTTTCCCACTGTTTCCTATAGCCGCGATGTTTCTGAAAAATTACGAAATCACCATATTTGTGTAACACCAGTAATTAAAGGCTGCTGCAGATTATCTCCAAACACGCACTCGAAAGATCTCCAGCTCTGCTGCACCCAGAAAGGTGTTATAGGCTGTGTGCAGATATATTAGCCAATGCAGCTAACTTGCTCTTCAAATCCAGTAGATGGTTGTGCCTGTCTTCACCATTTTATCCGTCAGACAGAATGTATCACAAGGTCTTGCTAAATTTGTGAGGAGGCAGAGTATATTTAAATATCTTGCTTTTCCTTCGTGTTTACTCGTCGCAGACTTCCACACAGTAACCACGGCTGATCCGCAGTTCAGGACTGGACTGTGCAGATGGGAAAGCGGGGGGGGGGCAGTGTCAGTTCATTTTCCCTTCTGGGACACCATATCCGCACATAGCGCCTTCTAGCTGTAAGACCATACACATGCAATCATTTATGTTACATGTAGATGACAATTTGTTGCTATGGTAGATGTTTTTGGTATAATAGAATACAGTAAATACCTCACTGCAATGAGATGTAAGTATAACCACTGTACATATCGCTCGCTCGCTCGCTCTCTCTCTCTCTCTCTCATGTCCAGCTCCTGCAATGGTCTACCCTGGCCAATAGGTGTGGCTATTTCCTCTTTCCTCCTCTGTTAACATTTCTTCTCACTTGATGCTCCTTAGTTAATTATATCAGTGTTACCACTTGCTCCTTGTTATCTGTTCTTCCTTATTTAAACCCTGTCCTACGCTCAGTCCTTTGTAGGTTATTGTTGTAGTGTTGCCTGTAATGGTAATTGTGGTCATAGCTAGATGTTCCTTTCAAATTCCATAGTCTGGTTCTTGCTGTTACCCCGTGTGTTAGTTATCTGCCTCCTGTTAATAAACCTCCTTTTGTGCATAGTGGACCTCGCCCCCCTCATTTTGTTCCCCATACGTTACACTATCACATTGTTTACATGCATATATTATTAGCAATGGATGGTTGTTCTTGTGTTTTTTAACTTAAAAGCACAGAAAGTCATATATGTTCAACACACTTGGCAATAAAAATACTGATTGTGTATCTATTAAATGGTACTGAGTCCCCAAGGCCCTTAGGTGTCATGGTATAAGAAATATATCTTGTTCCATCAAATTAGCAGTTTCCCTGGAATTATTAATTGGTACCCTATTGCTCATTCATGGAGACATGGGTTGTGGAGTCCATGAATTTAGTAGTTTTATTTTGACCTTTCAATTCAATTCATTTTTATATTGCGCAACAGGTTACCTCAAAGTGCTTTTCTGGATTAAATCACAGTTGTTACAAAGAAATAGTGTGTGGGTGGATGATTGATGTTAAATTAAATCCAGGTGACAATGGAGGAGAGGAACCAAAAACTCCAGTGTGGAGAGAAAAAAAAACCTTTGGGGACCCAAAGCCAACTGGCCGCCCAGCCCCTCCTGGGCATGCTAACAGTACTCACTCCACAGTTTATAAAGGAGACTATCAATAGAAATGGCAAAATAAAGTTCGTTTGTGCTCAAAGATGTAGGAATAGGTCTCAGCAGGCTTTCGAGATCCCTAAGGTGAAGGCCTTATCTAGGGGGTACACTGGGTGTCAGCAGCTCTAACAAGGCATCCTGGTTAGACCCTGGCAGTCATGTAACAGAACATGCATTTGCATGTACATCAGTGTTAATTACAGTGAGCCACAGAGATTGTTATGGGAAAGCTAAATCAAAGAAGTAGGTCTCTAGATGGAATTAAGGGCGCTGTAACTAAACACTCTAGTGCCAATGCTTTTATGTACAGTATGTGTGGCACAGAAAGGCCTACATTCTGGGATTGTAGGGAATAATTCAATGTATATAATAACAATAAACAATAATATATATATATATATATATATATATATAACTCCATTAAATGTACCAGTGCTTCACCTTTGAGTCCCTTATATGTTAACAGGAGAACTTTCAAATCAACTGTACCTTGGATTTAGATATACCAATATACTTCAGAGTTTTGGCAGCTAAACACAGCATCGTGTTATCTTTTGGCATCCCTTAAATATATTTTATACGGAAAAAAATGGTTTAGACGTAAAGCTTTGATGATACTAGATTCCATGGTTTATAAAGAATCAGCTACAAAATGCCAAAGCTCTTCATGGCTACAGGTGGAAGTGCAGTGACTGCAAAGATTAGAATAAGATTTACAGACATCTTGCAGTTTATTCTGGAGGGGTATTTAAAACTGAAAAATTCACACAATGGCAATTTTCTAATACACGAATACACATTCAGAATGACAAAAGTTCAATGTGATTTTTACAAAGGTAAAATTTTTAAATATAATACATTGTTAAGGGACACATATCAACATAAAAGCCACATAATTTAAAACAAACACAAATAACCTTATAAAGAATGCAGAAGGGGAAAATGACAAAAACCCAATACTGTGTTTATTAGTAACAAAACAAGCAAAGATAAAGCCATAATGTATAATTTCACATTTAAAAAGAAAAGGTCATTAAAAAAAAGTATCACAAAACAATGATAATAAAACATTAAAGCAAACTATAGTCAAATATGTCAAGTTTTAAGGTTCCCTCCGTTTTCAATATTTTTAATACCATAACTTAATACCTGCAATTTCAGAGCTTACGGATATAAATGCAAATAATGCCTTAGTGATTATCAGTTCCTCCTTCATAATTGTGAGACATATTCAGTGTTTCACTGAGTTTAAGATGAACTAAGAGACAGCCGTAGCTCTTCCTCCCTCAGACTCTTGTCCAGTCGCTGAGTCTCAGCTTCTAACACAGAGGGAAGAGGCCTTTCAGAGACCACAGCCAAAGAATTGCTGAGGTCCTGCCTTAGAGACAACAGCCACTGGTTGTTCCTGGAGGAGTGTTCAATAAACTCAGCCCTCTCCCTGCGGTCCATTGCTAGGGTTACCCTGAGAAAGTGCACCTGGCAAGTCAGAAGGAATAAAGGTAAAAACGCAAATTATATAAATACAACTCAAATCCCACTTTCATTTTATGCACAGAGAAAAGTCTTGTTTGACTGAAGAGGACCAGTCAACTGGGTTTTATAGTTGTGGGGAGGTGTGGGTATCTTACTTGTCCTTCCAGCTCTTGCACTCTTGTTCTCAGGTGCTTAATTTCCTTCTCCTCCTCCGGATCAGACTTAACCTTCACAACGTACACAAAAAAAAAAAAAAAAACTTTTTTTTTCCAGTCCTCATGCAAATAAGGCATGCAGATAAATATGTACTTGTATATTAACCTGTGTTGAAGAGTGCTCCCCTACAGTGGAACCTGAATGTAACACCTGATGGCGCAATTTCACTCGCTCTTGTTCCACCTAAAAAAAGTAAACAATAGTAGATTTGTACAATAAGCAAAAGTTTAAGTGGTACAGATAAATGGCATCGTCATGTGATACACGTAAACAGCGTCGCCACGTGATTCCATAAATGGCATCGTGCAGGAGTTTAAAACAATGTGCTACCTGCATCAGCGTCTCCCTCAGCTGTGCTCTCTCTTCTCTTAGCCTTTGAATGCGTCGTTCTAGTTGTGAGTTTCTTGTCTGAAGCTGCTTCTGGTCAAACTCTAGCTGTGCCACAGTGCGCTGCATGGCTGACAGGCGCTCTTGCACTTTGACACCATCTACTGTATCCTCACTGCCAGGTTTCCCTTGCCACTGCTAAGATGAAATGATCAGAACATGAACTGATAGAAATTATCCCACAATTTCATAATTTGAAAGATAATTGCAAAGTTCTCACATTAGCCATAGCAAAAGCATACTGAAAAACAATACTAATATCCAGGAATGCACCGATTTATTGGCCGTACATTGGTACTGGCCAGCTCTCGCCTTGACTGCATTTGGCCTATTGGTAAATAAGATGACTTCCACCAATGGCAGTGGCTGATGTTCATCTGTTGTGTCACGATTTTGAGCTGGCTAAATGTGGTGTTGGTTATTTGCGGTCTGACTATATGTTTTGTGAAGTGAGCGCTACTGTATTGTGAATGTCTTCTAGAACAGCCAATGATCTCAAAGAAAGACCCAAGTTCTCTTTACCAATGGTTAGTTCAGGTGTCAGTTTTTCCAATGACATGCAGATTGGAAGATTTTAAGATAATCTACTTGAGAAATTTAGGTGTAACTTGACACCATGTGCATCACGCAGAGACCCGTTTACAGAGTGAGAAGGGGTGAATGGTTAGAATGATAAGGTGAACGAAGGTTAACACTAAGATTAACACTTTGGTCTTTTTATAATGAAGATTTGTCTCCCTGGCATAAAATGGGGAAAAATAAAAGCAAATCAAACAAAAAACATCATCATCAACTACAGGCCAAATTATTATTATAAGCATCCCTACTAATGACTAACCATTACTAGAGCTTGTACCAATAACACTTTCTTATTTGTGAAGAACACATTCTTTTTTACTTTGTTAATATAATTAGACAATTAAAACCACAAATACCATTTGTTATTTCATTTTCACAGGTCCTGGACTATTCAGCTGAAACGCTGCAAAATGCATGCAGTGTTACAGTGCACAGGATTCACTAACCTCGGTGTGGACTGTTTTAGCCCCAGTTTCTTCCCACCTTCTCAGGCTCATCTCAAAATGCCTGACTCTGTCGCGATATTGGATTAGTAATTCCTCAGTCTCTTCCAGCGCTGATCGGATGCGCTGCCTGTCCTTATTAAGCTCTTCTGCCTTCTCCTTTAACATGTACACCTCTGATGCCCTTTCCTTCAGCAGCCTTAGGCTCTCCTCTCTATGCAGAAGATATGCGGATACTCGTTCGCTCAATTTTGAAAGTTCTTCTTTAGGAGTACTGCTCTCAACTCCTGAGTCCCTCTGCCACCCTCCTTCACCCTCCATTCCTGACAGTAGTCTCTCCAGCTCTCCCTCCAACATCTCTGCCCTGGCTTTCCACCTTTGAACCATATCTCTCTCTTTTACTAACTCGTCTAACAGATTTTCTTTGTCCTTCTCTATGTGTTTCACAGATTCTTGAACTAGCTCCTTTATTTTTTCCTTCTGATGCTGTTCATTCCTCCGCTTCCCTTCCATGTTGCTAACTAGCCCCTGTTGACCTGTCTGAAGCTCTCTGAGTTTACTTGTCTCCCCTGGCCTCTGCTGCACTCCTCTTGCCTTCTCTTTGTGCAGCTGTGTCTCCAGTACCTTCACTCGTTCCCTGAGCACACTGGTATCCCTGATTCTCTCCTCCAGTAGCCTCTGCAGACTCTCCACTTTTATTTCCCTCTCCCTTAACAAGGCAGTTACTAATTCCGTCTGTCCCTCTCTTTCTTCCACAGCTTTTTTTAGTATCTTCCGTTTTCTCTTTCCCACCTCAGTTGACTCTTTCATTCCTTGCACCTGTAGTTCCTTCTCACTGGACCCTGCACTGACCATCTCCAGCTGTCTTTCATGCTCCTCCTTTAGTTGTGCTGCTTCTCTTCCCATGTCCCTTTCTCTGTCAATGCTCAAGCTCAGTTTCTCTTCCCACTGCTTTTTCAGTCCATCAGTCTGTTCATCCCAGATGCATCTTTCACCTCTCATTTCCTCCAGTTCTCTTTCCATGGTTCTCAGCCTCTCACACAGCAATGACACCTCTTTATTTTTCTCAGCAGCTAAAGTGTTTAGTTTTTTCTTCTGATCTTCAGAAACACCCAGCTTAATTTTTACAGTGTTCAATTCTTTCTCCATCTCTTCTAATTCAACTCTCAGTTGATCTTCCACGTTTTCTCTTTGTTTCTCCATCCTCTCTCTTTCTTGGACTTCCTCCTCCCGTGACTGTATTGCCCTCTGTAGCTTTATTTCAAGGTCTTCCTTCTCTTGTTCCAATACCCTGGTATGAATGTGGAGCTGTTCCAGCTGTTCTCGAAAAACTTGAACCCTTTCATCTCTACCCTTCACCAACTCCTCCCTTTTTAGTTGAAGAAGAGTTCTAAGCTTCTCTCCCTCATGGTTACTCTCCTCTAGCAGTTCTTTCAATGTAGCCATCTCCTGCAGCCCAGCTTTTAAACCTATTTGTATCTTCTTGTTCTCTTCTTCTCTCTTCTTGACCTCTATTATGGCTTGATCCCGAGTGTTTGTGAGTTCTACCAACTCTTCTTTCAGTGCCATCAGTTTGGCAGACATTACTTTTCCTTCTTCCTTCATCTTCTTCATCTCCTCCTCAGCTTCTGTCAAAGACGAGATGGCTTTCTCCTTCTCCTTCCTCATTCTCTCTGCTTCATTTTTCAGGGCTCCAACATCTCTGTCCTTTCTCCTAACCTCAGCAGCAAGAAAGTCCCTCTCTTGTTCCAGTTCTTTTACCTGATGCCCCAGTTTCTCCACCCGAATTCCCTTCTCCTCCAGCCATATACGCTGTCCCCTCTGAAGTTCCTCCACCTTGGTCCTCAGTCTTTCCACTTCAGCTTTCTGCTCTCCCAACTGGAATGCTAGGTTTTCATGCTCCTTGTTCTTCTTACTCAGTGCTTTCTGTAATTCTTCCTTCTCCTCTGCAGCCTTTTTTATTTCACCCTGACTTTCATTCATTAATGTTCTAAGTATATCTACCTCCTTCTCTAATTTATGCTGTTTTTCATTTGCTTCCTGTGCTAGCTCTCTCTCTTTTGCTCTTTCTTCATCTACTGCAGTCAGGTCCTGAATTTTGCTAAGAAGTTCTTCTTCCTTCTCTTTGTATATATTCCTCTCCCTTTCTAGGTTGTATTCCGTTTCCTTCAGCTGGCTAGTAAGTTCCTGTTCTAACAGTTGTACTTCCTGTAACCTCTCATTGAGGTTTCTTAACTCCTCTTCTTTTTCCTGATATCTCAGCAGCATCTCCCTATTTTCCTGTACAACAGCTCTCAGCCTTTCATTTTCATGGTTGCTCTCCTCCAGCTGTTGTTTTAATGCAGTCAGCTCTTGCATCCCAGCTTTCAACCCCTCTCGCATCTTCTGGTTTTCTCCTTCAACCTCCTTGACCTCTATCCTGGCACGATCTTGAGCGCTTGTGAGACTGGTCAACTCTTCTTTTAATGTTGCCAGCTCCATCCCCATCACTTTTCCTTTTTCCCTTAATTCCTTCAGCTCCTCTTCAGCTTGGCTCAAAGAGGAGCTGGTTTTGTCCTTCTCCTTCCTCATTCTCTCTGCTTCATTTCTCAGGGCTCCGACCTCTCGGTCCTTTCTCCTAACTTCAGTAGCAAGGAAGTCCCTCTCCTGTTCCAGTTCCTTCACCTGACGCCCCAGTTTCTCCACCCGAATTCCCTTCTCCTCCAGCCATATACGCTGTCCCCTTTGAAGTTCCTCCACCTTGGTCCTCAATCTTTCCACTTCAGCTTTCTGCTCTCCCAACTGGAATGCTAGGTTTTCATGCTCCTTGTCCTTTTTACTCAGTGCCTTCTGTAATTCTTCCTTCTCCTCTGCAGCCTTTTTTATTTCCCCTTGACTATCATTAATTAACCTTTCCAGTCTATCTATCTCCTTCTCTAATTTATGTTGTTTTTCATTTGCTTCCTTTACTATTTCCTTCTCTTTTGCTACTTCTTCCTTTGCCGCAGTCAGATCCTGAATTTTGCTGTTAAGTTCTTTGTCCTTTTCTCTACATCGACTTCTCTCCCTATCTAGAGTGAGTGTAGTTTCCTTGAGTTGGCTGGTGAGTTCCTGTTCCAGCAGTTCTATTTCCTGCAATTTCTCTTTTAATTCCATTACCTCGTCATCTTTTTTCTGAAGCTTTATTAACTGCTCTTTATTTTCATGGAGAAGAACTCTCAGCTTGTCTTTTTCATGGTTACTCTCTTCCAGCTGTTTTTTCAATGTAGTCATCTCAAGCACGTGAGCTTTTAATTCCACCTGTATCTTCTGGTTCTCTTCATCTCTTTCCTTGACTGCCGTTTTTGCTTGATCTCGAGCCTGTGCAACTTCTATTAACTCGTCTTTCAATGTTGCCAGCTGGATCACCATCACTTCTCCTTTTCCTCTCATTTCTTTTAGTTCTTCATCAGCTTGTCTCAAAGAACAGCTTGCTTTCTCCTTTTCTCGTGTCACTCTCTCAACTTCATCCTTTAGGGCCCACACCTCTCTCTCCTTTCTTCTTTGATCAACAACAAGATGGTCTTTATCTTCTTCCAGTTCTTTAACCTGACAAACTAGCTTCTCTACCTGTGTTCCCTTCTCCTCCAGCCAGATATGCTGTCCCCTCTGGAGCTCCTTCACCCTGGTCCTCATCTTCTCCACCTCTGCTTGCTGCTCTGCCAACTGGAATGCCAGCTTCACATGCTCCCTGTCTTTCTGATTCAGGGCCTTCTGTAATTCTTCTCTCTCCTCTACAACTTCTTCTATTTCCTCTTCTCTGTCCTTCAGTACAAGTTTCAATGTTTCTATTTCCTTTTCAAGCTTCACTCCTCTTTCTTTCTCTTGTTGTGTTATTCTTCTCTCTCTCTCTATGTCTTCCTCTGCTAGAGTTAGTTCCTTCTCTTTATACAGGAGCCCCTCCTCTTTCTCTCTGCGCAGATCTGACTCCCTTTCTAAGATGAACTCTGTTTCCTTGAGTTGGCTTGTGAGCTCCTGTTCAATCAGTTCCAACTCCTGTAATCTCTCTGTAAGTCTTTTCATTTCCTCCTCTGTCAGCTGGAGTCGAGTAGTCATCTCCTCCTGTCTTTTCACAATTTCTTGCAGACCTTGTAACTCCTCTTCCTTGTCTTTCAGGAGTTCCATGTATCGCTCCAGAGTCTTCTGTAATTGAACACACTCACTGTTTTTTTGCTCCCTCTCCAAATCCAGTCCCAGAATCCTCTCAGTCAGCTGATTTAGCTTGGCCTCTCTCATTCCCAATTCTCTATTCAGTCTCTCTTCTTTATCCTTCTGTTCTTGTGCCTTTCTCTTCCACTCCTCCTCCTCTTCCTTCCGTAATTTCTCCCTTTCTCGAAGCTGTAAGATTAGCTGCTCCAGTCCAGACACTTGACTAGTCGCTGCCTCCAGCTCAAAAGAAAGTCTGTCTTTATCTTCTTCCAATACTTTCACTTGTGTCTTCAGTGCCCTCATCTCCTCATCCCTCTTTTTCATTTCTAGTTCCTGATCTCTAACCATCTGTACCATCCTTTCTTGATCCTCCATCTCCTTCTCTTTCAGTCTTAAACCAAGCTTGCTGGTCTGTTTTTCCAGCTCCCCTGCTTGCCCCTTCCATAGCTCTGCCTCATCCCTGGCCTCCCTGGCCTTGCGTTCAAGTGCCCTCTCTTCCACCCCATGCTGTGTCACAATTCTTTCTTTTTCCATGGCGCTGACCTGTAGCTGACCTAGAACCTCTGCCACCTCACTTGTTAAGCCCTCCACCTTGTGCCTGAGTGCCTCCACCTCACCGTCCCGCTGTCCCAGCTCCGAGCTCAAGGCCTCCCTTTCTCTCTGCCACTCACCCCTCTCCTCTGCCCACTGGGCCTCTAATGCCCTTTGCTGTTCTGCTGCCTGCCCCAGCTCTGCCTTCAGCCTCTCCATCTCTGCCCGCTCGTTCTCCACGACTCTAAGAGTCTGCGCCCTCTCTGTTTGCTCGCTCTTCCTTTCCTCAGCTCTCTGTGCAGCCTCTTCCTCCAGCTCCCCACGCAAACACTGAATCTCTCCTGTTGCCAGAGATACAAAAGAAGAGGAAATACACTACTGAGTCCAGGGACTGGGAAAGCACATATTAACACACACAAACAAATACTGTACAGGCAGAAGTAGAAACTCTCTGCACTGTTGGTCAAATATTAAATGACCTGCTATATGGTTCCAACTGTTTCTGCTCTTGAACTGGCACTTTGAGGAACATATTAAGAAAAACATTGTTTTTTGAAATTGCACTGACATATTACCTGTTTTTTCCGTTAAAATTCTTAATTGAGGTCCTTTGCATCACAGATGTTAAGGGTTAGTTAAGGGTGGAGTCACTAAAGATCTGACACATCAACCATCTTCAAAATTATATTTCTAAATTACGCATTATTACTATCCAGTTACAACTCCAAAACGTTTCCCACCCATTTAAGGAAAGCCACAGTAAGATTGTATATAGAGTAAGACTGATTTACCTTGCAGTACGGCCTTGGTCTGCAGCAGAGTCTGTACCTGAACTTCCAGCTGGCTCCCGTGCACCTCAAGGCCTGAAACCTGCTCCTGTACTTGGGCTAACTGGTGCTGCACAGAGGCAGCTAGGGACCTGAGGGAGATGTGTGTAAGTCATGTGACCCACACGCAATCACACTGCAGCACTAGGAGGTGTGTAAATCACCTAACACACACACACTCACACTGCAGTGCTAGGTGTGTAAGCCACCTAACCCACACACAATCACACTGCAGTGCTAGGTGTGTAAGCCACCTAACCCACACACAATCACACTGCAGTGCTAGGTGTGTAAGACACCTAACCCACACACAATCACTCTGCAGTGCTAGGTGTGTAAGTCACCTAACACACACACACACACACACACACACACACACACACAATTACACTGCAGTGCTAGCAGGCAGACAACACAGATACCCCTAACAATTTCATATTGTAGGATAACATGTTACCTTTAGAATAACGTCAGCATTCCTTGCAGTAATAGCACATAACCTACTACTAGAAAGGGAACAGTTGGCACTTTAGGGTGTACCTGGTCTTGTTCCCTGGTTGTTACATGAACAAGCAGAACACTCGTTAAACCTAACGATTCCCACAAGTCAGCTGTGCACACTGGCACCATTCATGTCTAACAGCTGTCTACTGACTGTCTGTCTTTATAACAGGTTATTTCTCTTTGTGGGTTTAGCTTGGATGAACGTGGCAGCCATGCCATAAATTTAAGATTTGAAAGTGACCACATAAAATTACTGAGACTGTCACAGAGGTGCAATTCAGTTCAAATGAATTAAGACTGTGCCTTTGTGACATTTACCAGCTATCCTTCCGTGTCAATCTATTCCCATGTGACATTTACAAGCTATCCTTCTGTGTCCATCTATTCCCATGTGACATTTACCAGCTATCCTTCCGTGTCAATCTATTCCCATGTGACATTTACCAGCTATCCTTCTGTGTCCATCTATTCCCATGTGACATTTACCAGCTATCCTTCTGTGTCCATCTATTC
>JABJVR010000001.1:10090583-10104502 GCA_025773905.1 Chitala chitala
AGGGTCGTGGGGAAGCCTGGAGCCCATCCCAGAACACATAGGGTGCAGGGCAGGGGACACCCAGGGTGGGGCGCCAACCCACACACACACACACACACACACAGACACTACAGGCTATTGAGATCAATCAATCTAACCTGTCTGTCTTTGGACTGTGGGAGAACCCGGAGAAAACCCACCAAGCACAGAGAGAACATGCAAAATCCATGCACACAGACCCAAGGCGGGACTTGAACCCTAGGTTCCTGGAACCCTGGAGATGTAAGGCACGAGGCGATAGTGCTAACCACTACGACAACATAGAAAAGTAAACAGCACCTAGTGGTCCTGGTGAGTATTCTACTATTTTGGTGTCAGGAAGCACAGCAAGGTTTTATGATTGGTGACTAGACCAAAAGGATAAACCAACCCTAAAGCCAATGATGCTGTTAAATTCAGTTGTCAATAATGTAACTATATCATGCTCTGGAAAGTCTTTGGGGGAAAAAACATTATCTGAGATAAAACTTCTAAGAGTCCTGATTTGGAAGCCTCTACCTTCACAATAAAAGGCAAATAGAAATCTATCTGAGTGCTGGAGCACAGAAATGGAGCACAGTTTAAACTGGTCCTGTGATGTTGTTGCATTGGCAGCCTAAATTATGTGCTCTTTACATTCATTAAGGACACAGAAAATAGGAAAGGTAATTTAACTAAAATTTGAAATAAAATTCCATTAAAAATTCAGACGACCTATAAATCTTTTAACATTGTGGTGGTTGGACAATCCAACTTTACCTGGATTCATCAACTGTCTGTGTGGGGAGAGTACATACACACAGAAAGTGTAAAACTCCCACTTTTTCTTTGATTAAAATATAATTTGTTTTAAGGACATTGCAGGACTGCCCATACATGTCCCACATGTTCCTTCTCTGTGAATAAGTGAGTATTTCACCCAAGTGAGCACTGGCAAACCACACATCATTAATGCCTGGTACAATGACGAGGGGGTGTTTGCAAGCCTGAATGGCACAACAGGAAACCTTAGGAAGGTCTCTATACTGCCTGAAACACCTAATACTATCTGTGTCAGAAGTCTGTTTGTCCTTATAACCCCAACATGCTAGTGCAGTAATGCCAACCTTCACACCACACGTATTACTCCTAATACCCCTGTATGTCTCTCATTGTGGGTCATGAATATTTTGTGAAGTATGGTATCCCAAGCCTTACAGTAGGCACTACGCTAACAGGCATGATTCTGCCAGTACTAGTTTATCTATCTATCTGTCTGTCTGTCTGTCTGTCTGTGTGTCGCTCTGTGTCTGTCTGTCTGTCTATTTATCTAATCTATTTGTCTGCCTGTCTGACTAATCTAATAAACTATTTGTCGCATTGTTTTTGAAAGCACTAATTTACTTTACACCATTTCTGCACAAATGCCTTGTGTGTGTGTGTGTGTGTTTGTGTGTGTGTGTGTGTGTGTGTGTGTGTGTGTGTGTGCTGTTTATCATTGTGTGGTTGTCAAATAAAATGCATTGTTTCGTAACTATTATATTTTATTATTATCAGCTGTTTCATCAGTACCATTTCACCATTGGACAACAATTATTGCCTACATTAGCTTACAGAAAACCAAAGTACTTTGGCCTTCAGTTTCAAACCTCCCCCCTCTCCAATTCAGTTCTCTAGTTCAGTGGTTCGCAATGTTTTCTGGTTTGTGTACCCACCCCTCATGCAAGATTTTTTTTCTCTAGTATGCCCTGACATTCTTTATGTGCATTTTATAAATTTCTGAAGGTAATTTTTTCAAAGGAATTTGAAAATACTTGTCAATAGATATTTTAGTCAAATTTTGTAATTTTGTCAAGTACTGCCGGAGGTGCTGTTGAACACCCCCTGTTTGAGAACCACTGTTCTAGTTTACTGTTACCAATATGCTCTCTGACAGTATTTTTAGCCTCTCCATCAGCAGGGGGCGCCAAACCCACATTGAGGTAGTGGAACAAGGAACAGCTCAATGTTTAACGTTTTTGCAAGACCCATTCAACTGCTTATGCCATACATGCTTTGAAAAGTACTGCACAGTGTACTGAAGCTATGAACTCATTTCAAAAAATGGAAAATTGGGGGGGCAGTAATTTAGCTTATCTCAATTAGTTAGGCTTTTCTCACACCACAGAATAAACAAATTTGTACACATGGACACAACATAAAGCTATTTATAAAACAGGACAAGTAAGAAATCCCCATTGACATGGCAGAAAAAGTCACACTCTGTTGCTCTAAGGGCAGTAATAAAGGTCCGAATAAGGTGGAAAACAACCCTAATGTAAAGTTAATCAAAGAAGCATTTAAAATAGCACCTAAATACAAGTAATTATGACATCTTTGTCTATGCATTTTCCCATACCACTTATCCTACAGAGGGTCACAGTGGACCCTATCCTGGGGAGCTATGGACACAAGACAGGGGACACCTTGAATAGGGTGCCAACCCATCACAGGGCACAATCACACACACATTCACACACCAAAACATGGAGAGAACATGCAAACTTCACACACATAGGGTAGAGGCAGCATTTGGACCCCTCGACTTCAGAGGGGTGAGGCAACAGCGCACTGAGACACTGTGCCCTTTATTACATTTGTAGGCTGTAATTTTTTTTTTTTTGAAAAGGTACAGCAGGTATGTTTGTGTCTTTATATGACCTCTTACATGATAAAGTCCCATTCTTAAAAAACATATTCACCTTTTCTTCAGTCAGTCATTTATAAAGTTGCTACTCTGCAGTGGCAGCTCCCTGAAATATGCAGCACAGTTTACCTTGAAGTCTGTCTTTAATTTCACTACCAGGAAAAGTAGGATATTTATATGTTAAATATTTTTTCCTTTTACACCTCACAGATTATATAGCTGCCAGTATTAGCATTTCTTAAACATAGTGCTTATTATAACTGAGAAAAAAATTTAAGCTTAAAAAAATACTTAATATTCATAGATATTTATTTAACTCTATTTCCCAATAAATTATGAAACTCAAGTCTTTCAGTTCTTTCAGTTGTGGTCATCGTTAATTTTTCTTTCTTACAGTTAATGTTAAAAGCTTTTTCAGTGGTGAAATGAACGTAGGGTAAAATCTTCTCTTTGTTCACATAACATCCACAGTCTTCAGTTAAAGAAGTCTTCGGTTATAGCTATTTAAACACAAAATATGTGTGCATGGATAATAGGGCCTTGCAGATGACTGAGCCATAGATAAATCAAATGCTAGTCATGTTGATGTGGACCAGACCTCCATATAGACCATCTCCATGTCATTCCTTATCTTGATCCCATTCTGCTCGAACTCCCTTCCAAACAGTGATGAAACGATGGGCAAGCCCCCCTTCAGTAGGTCTTCAGCTTGAAGACCTTTGAGAGTGGCTCTCGAGCGCTGGAGTACATGAGATAGACACCATCACCAGAGGAGAAGAACTCCCAGTCCCTGCAACCTATGGTTGGGAGCCGGTGGATGGGGACAAAGCCTTCATAACCCTGCCACCTGTGAAGAAACGAAAGCTCATGTCTTGGGACAGGATCACCAATGTGTTCTTCTTTACTTATTATTCTGCTCTGTTGTTTTCTGTTGCTAATCCTAAATGCAGCTGCAAACTGGAAAAATTTCTTATTACCTGTATATGACACTGTTCAAAGAATAGGATGTTCCATCGTAGGAATTAGCCACCACTAAAAACTTCTCATCTCCCAGTGTAAAGAATTCCCAGTCGACGGCGCTGAAACAGTAATGAAACACACCTGTCAAATGGATGCTTCCTGGAGCGCATGCTCATTTCTGCTGTCTTTCTTCAGCTCTGCCACCTTTCTTACCTGTACGTAATGATGTCCTGAAACTTGAGGAATGTCTTAGTCATCATGTCCAGTTCGTAGATAGAAGAGTTGATAGCGTAGATGCTGGGGCCCTTCTCGCACAGCCGCTGACTATTGGCCACCGCCAAGAAGACCCTACTTCCAATCTGGAACATCTCCCAGTCTATTGCCCCAAAGGTCTGTGTGGTGAGACAGCCAGACAGACAGGTTGGAGCTGGTCATGTGACTCTCTAAGCCTATCAGTGACAGTCTGGTCTGAGAGCCTGTTCAGCACTTTTTCAGATGTCATGACAGGAACAATAAGATTTACAGCTTGTGCAATTAAATCCTTTTCACTGGGATGTTTATTCTCACAGGTGCAAATGCTTTTCACATTAGTTGCCAGGTATTTCTGTGGTACAAGCCAAATTACAGAGCATGAAGCCAGCACACCTTTTATATATAATTAACACGTGTCAGCAATGCTTTCCACTCATGCAAATCTGCATATGATAAAGACGGGTACTTTGTCTTTTTTATTTAAGTAATTATCACTAACCATGGAATTCCCCTCTTCCACCAAAGGATGCTTTATGGTTACACAGCTACTGGGTTGCCTAGTCAGGACTGTTGACATGTACACAGGTAAAATGATTAAACAGGCATTTTGACTATTAATTACACCTTTCACAATCCAGCTGGCACATTTGAGTTGCCTCCTCCTACTATTTTTAGTTCTTGCAGTTAAGATTGAGTTGGATCCATTTCCTGGAGAAGAGCCCGCTGCTGACAGCAATTCCTGTCTAGGAGGCGAATGTTACCCTCCAATTGGCCTTAAGTGTATTTGCCAAGCAGAGGCTTCAGCTGTGTGGAAACTGAACTAAAATTAAAGCTTTTTGAGGAAGCTTCCTGAAAAGTCCTCGTCTGAAGTAAACATCTGTGTAGCTACGTGTTTGGAACTTAAATCACAATTTCCAAACGTGCTGTGGAGTCTTTAGTTTAAACCTTTAACTGGTGTTAGTTCTTCACAAAATTTGCAGTTAGTGTGAGTCATGTGGTTTTATTTGTCCTACACCTGCCCTCTGGACTCTGTCAGCACTACAGATGTTTAAATATACCGTATACCATATTTAAAAGATAACATTTTAATTAAGATTAAAACTGGAAATCCTATAACTGTTTAACATGCAAGCATCAGACCTTGCACTTTTGCACCTTTACAGTCAAGTATTTTCCAGCCGTGACCAAGTAAGACTGGGTGTATATGCCTCTTTACTGTGTCATGTGCATCTGCACACATTGTTGCTAGGTGCAAGCTGTGCACAGATTGTTGCTAGGTGCAGGCTGTGCACAGATTGCTGCTAGGTGCAGGCTGTGCACAGATTGCTGCTAGGTGCAGGCTGTGCACAGATTGTTGCTAGGTGCAGGCTGTGCACAGATTGTTGCTAGGTACAGGCTGTGCACAGATTGCTGCTTAGTGCAGGCTGGGGGAAAGAGCAAGACAGAAACTGGTCTCAGGTTTTCTGGGTCTCTCTCTGACAGAGTCAGGTTTGGGCATGAAGACTGTGGAGTGCCGCCACCTCACTTGTGAGAAACCCCCCCCCCCCAATGTTTGAAGGTAGGTAAATCCCATACATCTGATGTCATGTCTGGCAGCTGTGGACTTTTATGAAATGTGGCGAGGGCAGTCTAGTCTTCCTCACCCTTTGGCAGTTTATGTACTAAAGAGATGTTCCCACCTTTCTGCTCCTGCAACATCCTTACAATAGGATTCTGTAACTCCTTCTCATATCACAAAATTACACAACATTTTTTATTCTTTGCTATACCTTCTCTGGTCACATTACAACAGCATGTCAAGCCACAGTGTGAAAGAAGTTTGTATGCAGGTCAATGTCATATAGTACGTATCCCTGCTGGACTGCTCAGTATCTGACAATGGAAACCAGTGGAAGACCAAGGCAGACCATAAACTATAATACAGACGGTTTCCAACATACATAATTTATGTGTTCTACAACCTATCACATAAATCAGTTTTTGGGTGTATTGGAATTTCCCTGACTAATATGGTGGAAACAAAGTTCAAGTGCAATTTATGATAAACTTTGTTCTCCATAATACATCTGTAGTTTTCATTTTCATCTCTAAACTGATCGCACCACATTTGCGAGTTCAGATGCACATTTACAGCTTGGCCATGGTGCTGAATACGACATATTTGGGTATTTCTTGTGTACGTACGGATTTGTGTATGTTGGACTTACATATCTAAAATACTGTCTGTATAATGTAACCTAGTGGGCTTAAGAGCTGTATTACTGATGGTTATTTTTTCACATATTGTGTTTCTTTGATAAAGATCATTTTGTCACATTTTACTTTATGTGATGGTCTTGCTTTCATCGATACAAAGAACTTAAAAGATGCCCCCCGGTCAGATATTTTCACTGACATTGTACAACTCACTTTGATTGCTTGGAAAGGCTGAAATCTGCCACCCAGCCAGACATAGATTGTAGAGTCAATATGTGTGGTCACTCCATTGAATGTGTTGGCCACCACTAAGAAATAATACGGCCCCACGGTGAAGAACTCCCAGTCATATGCCCCAGAGGTTTGTATTGTCTGATTGACTTCAAAGGCTTTTGTGTCTGGGTTCCACTTGTAGATCACACTGTCAATGTTATGGTTGTTATCTCCTGCAAAGCAAAAACAAATTGGACAGGTATGGTTAACAGCCACCCCAATGTTTGCCTGAATTGTATATTATGGTGGTTTGCTGTTGCTCATAAATATGGAGCTGCCAAAATTTTTTCTCTTTCTAGGTTAGAGTCCTTTTGGCAGAGTTCCAACTATTACAGGTGCAGAGATGGGGCTGATCAGGCCTGTTAAATCCCATGAAAAGTTCTCCTTCATGTTCAGGAAAGCTTTGATTCAGAGGGATGCATCGCAGCTTCACACGCAGAGAAGGAAGCCACACTCATTGATGCAAAGAGACTTTTCGAAAATCAAAGCCAACCCTATTTACTTGCATCAACCAAATCTCCCATCAAAATATAAACTAGCACACTTTGGCAACACCGTACTCCTTGTTTATTTATTTAGCCAAAAAACCTTCAAATAAACAAGCATATTTCTATTAAACTTAATTTGTACTGAGGCACAATATTGAGAACTCTTATGAAGCATAATATTTGGTAGCTGGAAAGGAACCCTTCTTGTAAATTGTAATATATTTTGGGTATTTAAGGTGCTATCTCCACTTACATTGGCTCACAGCTTATAGGCATAGAAATGTCAAGGTGCTTCCTTCACTGTCAGCATTATTTATATTCAGCAGGAAGGTGTGGGAGTGAAACCACTCCAGGATTGCAGATATGGGCTCTGAGTTTGCACGTTCTACTTGTATTTTTCCTCTTGGTATTTTGCGTCCACCAGAGTTCAAGAGGAAGCTGTTTAGTAGAAAAGGTGACTCTAGATTGCTTCTGTTGCCTGAATGTGATTGGTAGACACGACTGAAAGCAGCTCATACTCTATGCAGTCACTATGATCATTATGATCTTAGCTGCTTGTGTGATTGGTGAGGATGGAGCGGTGAATGTATGCGCAGTCTGGTACCTCGTCTGTGATTGGCCACGACGAGGAAGGTCTCATCCTGGATTTGAAAGGCCTCCCAGTCGCGAGCGCAGTGGGTCTCTAGAGTCTGGTAGCGCTGGAACTTCTTCTTGAGCGGACTCCACTTGTAGATCACAGAGAGCTCCTTCTCCCCCCTACTCTTGCCTCTGGAGTTTGCCACAGCTAAGAATATCTGTGCCCACAGAAACATCAGGGTGATAATTAACCTACTTAGGGACATTTTCGTCTTTGGAAAGAGTAATAAATATTGGCACAAGCAATTGTTACTAAAACGTCTTAGACGTTTAACGCAAGTTTTTAAGGTTTAGGCATTGATTGGATTTACTTAGCTGTAGCAAAGTGGACATTGGCACACAGATAAATAATCTTATAATTGGCAGACTGATAAAAAAATTGTGATACACCAGACACAGTCGTGTTTTTTTATAAACAATTTACCACTATCAAGGACCAGCAAAGAACAGATACAGCTGCTGATGTTCTGGCTGATATGGCAGGGACAAGTATCTATAGAGTCGATGTGCTCAGCATTAGTAAAACTGTCAAATGTCAAACTGTTATTTTTCCAGGATTCTTCGTTCTTTCGGATACCCACAGTAAACACTACAATTGTTTTCTGTTTAATACAACTCACTAGAAATAATGAGATGCCTGGAATGCTGTTTTGAGCCTAAGGTCGCCATTTTGCCGCGTCCTCACCTTGTTCTCAACCGTGAAGTGTTTCCAGGCTAAAGCCTCAGAGGTGCTGATGTTCTGGTAGGGCTCAAACTTCCCGTTTTCCCACTTGTATATCCCGGAGCCGGGCTGAGCCTCACGATTGGCAGTAGCTGCAAAAAGCCCTACGGACGGGATCTGAAAGACCTCCACGTCAAACGTCTCAGAGTTGGTGTGCAAATCCTGGTAATCTTCCACATAGTCCAGCCTCTGCTTCTCTGGAAACAGAGCATTGCTTCTGTCAGTGTGGAACCACAATGCTGCTTTCCTGCCTTCTCAAACAGTACACAATGCTAACTGTGCATGGCCTGCATTCTACAGCCTGTTCTTCACAGAAGTGCGCGCCACTAGCCAGATACGATTTTGCTTTTGAGCTCACTGTAAGCTGTTCTTTATCTAACGGTTAATTACGTGCCACAGTAACATTAGAAGGCTGGTCAGGTATCATAGCAAATCACAGCAAGATGCCATTCCAGACATTTTGTGCTTAAATGGGATATGTATCCCAGGCAGGGCTTACTGCAATGAATAATGAACTCAGCAGGATTCCAAAATTAAAGAACAACGAGGCTGCGTCGTGGCTACTTCTTCTAAGTCCCACACTGTTGTTGAATAGTAGTTTTTTGACATTCACAACATTCACGTTTGCTGCACATTTAAAATACGAGGGAAGGGGAAAGCTTACAGTGGAGTGGGGGAGGTGGGTCTGCTGTGCAGAGAGAGAAGGCAGCACTCACCTCCTGTGAGGGAGGCCCAGGCCTGACCGTCACACAGGAAAAGTACTTTCCTCAGACTGTTAAACCATAGCTGGCCCTGCTCCAGCTTGGTACAGGGTAGCTGGGATCCCAGGGTCACCCGCAGCTCAGCCTCTGTGTGGGCAAGGGCAGCACATGGTGAGCGAGGGAACCAAAATGTTTCACTCTCCGGTAACAGGTGGATTTTGAATGCTTTTCAAACAGGCACAGTTCAGAGTTTATCAACTATGATTAATGACCGACAATTGAACTTCAAGGTAATTTTTAATATGTAATATGGACAAATTGCTGGAAAAATTTGACAATCCTGTAAAGGAATTTAAAAAGGAATGTTTAAAGGCTGTTAGTTTTCATCTTGGCTTCTTTGCTTTTCCTCAGGCAACACAGAGCTCTTCCTGGGGAAAGATTCAAAATCAAGGTCTTATCTATGTGGCTGGTAGCCAGTGCTGGAAGAACTCCAACTCAGAGCTCAGTGAACAATGAAGAGGCACATCTGTGCCAAGAGTGAAGGGCCAGACCACAACAAAACAATTACAGTGTTTCGCTAACATAAACCTACAGGCACATTTTCAATGTGAGCTTGTGCCGTTGCCAGGGGTGCCTTAGAGGGGTGGAAACCTAGAACGATTCCAAGGCCCTGTGACTGCTTGGGGCCCTCAAAAATTAGAACATGGCACAACATCTTAACGTATTGTAAAATCTAACATAACCAGGGATGGCAGCAGCAATTAGAAAATGTGGGGGCAATTAATAAAGTAATATTAAGGGTGGGGGGGAATTACAATGAAACTTCTTCTACACTACATTTCAAAAGTTGTGGACCTGTGGGGGGGACGTAGGTGCATTTTATACATTTTTATGAATATTTTATTCAGCTTTAGTTCACTATTTTTTTTCTCATTAACAGTTTTGATCAACAACATCAAAATTATTGTAGGGGGCTGCTTTCACCCCTCTCCTCTGCCAGCATCTCTTACAATAACTTTCAAGGGGACCTAAAATCTCTAGTGCCATCCCTGGGTTTCCCTGAACCTCTCAGACAACTTGCTTTATGAGTACATACACTAAAAGCAGTTAATCTCAGAAGGACGTTGCACTGTTTACTGCTTTGCAATATTCACCTACATGTATGTAAAACTTGATGTTGTTGAATTTTTTTTTATATCACAAACGAAAAACTTTCACAACAGAACAGAAAATGTTTATGCAACTTTTCCACTGCAATTTCAGCACAGGTTTCAGTGCATCTCAGATGTACTTGAATTTTTTTACATTCACAGGATCCAAGCCAGGATTTAATTATGCCACATCGGATAAAAGAACAACTCGGTTAATCAGTAACAAGCATTTAATAGTCAGTAGAAGACGTATCCAGAGGAAGGGCCAGAATGAGAAATGTAGATGAAACCAGGTCATGTATTAAACTTGGTAAGCACCCACTTTGTCACTCAACACAGGGAAAGTTGTGTAAAATAAGCCAAAGTTCAGTGCCCTGATTTTCTGAAACCAGCTACTCTTTGGTCTAGGATAGCAGCAAGAGAAACAAGGTCCTCCATCACTGTCACTGAGTCTGGGTAGAGTTACGGATCCTCTCATAGCACCACCATTTTCACATCGCACCTCAGAAGAAAATCCCCTAGATCAGTGGTTCTTAACCTTTTTTATCCCGGCAACCCCTAAAATTTTGAAGTTCAACCCCACACTCCCAGCACATAAGACAAAAAAAGAAACACCTTTAATTTTCATGCCAAATAATGAGCTACCATTCTCTCCTCGTACCCCCAAGAACTGACTCTCGTGCCCCTTGTGGGCGCCGGCTCCCCAGCTTAAGAATCACTGCCCTAAACCATGAGTGTCCTGTAGCCAATTTGCAATGTAGGCATCCCTGTGGACACACAGGAATACCGGCACATTAAGGATGTAATGATTCAGTCTGCTCACAATACAGCTCGACTCACAACACTGGGTTCACAATTTGATTTTCTCACAATATCTAAAACAAAATAGAAAAAAAATTTTAAGATATAATTTTTGAGGCATAAACATACAAAAACATTGCCTCTTGCAATATTTACAATTTTTTTTTTCTTTTTGCTTTTGTCCTTGTTACCATTTTTATTTTTGGCAAGCAAGAAAACGAAAATGTTTTCAAATTTTTGATTTAAAAAAACAATGAAGCGTCTTCGGCCTGAGTTTCACCTTCACATGCATTCATGGTGTTTCACAATCTAGCATTATAACTTGATTCCTGTATGATTCCAACAGGAATACTATCTAAGGGCATTACCTAATTCTTAGAATGGATTGAACATCGTCCATCTCCATGGTGAGCGTTGTCACCTATTTGCATCTCGATGTATTGCGGCATGATGTATCGTTACACCTCTAATGCACATACTGTAGAGCTCTGCATTTAAAATGACTACATTCACTGCCAGAAAATATGGATATTAAATGGGCATGTATACCACATGGTTGTGGGAGGAGTATCTATAAGGAAAGTCTGTTCAGCAGTGACACCTCAGATGGCCTGTGAGTCTCTATAATGCAGGTCTTACCATAAGGATAAAAGAACACTTCATTTTTATGGGTTTTGATTGGCAGATCCAACAGGGCCTGAGGGACAGAAAGTATGGCAAGGTTGGGCTCTGACGAGGGACAGATTCGTGAGGTAGCATCAGATCCAGGCAAGAGGACCAGCTGTCGTAGCAACCCCTAGGGAAGAGAACATCACTAAGGGCAACCAGAAATTATTTGGTCTTGTTGTATGTCTGCAAGATCTCGGGCAGAAATTCTTACTGAGAAGAAGCCTTTCCACCGCCTCCGACTGCCAATGTGGAACATGGATCCCTTGGTGTTGAGAGTGACAGGGAATGGACGTTCACGTACACTGGACAGAGAACAGTCATCTTTCATTAGCCACCACATCCTCTCCTTCATACTGTATATGGCTACTGAGATATGGTAACTGTCTGTACTGAAATGATGACAACAAGTTATGCAAATATATTAACAGCTGCTTCGCAATATCTACCTGTTATATACGTTCTGAGCTGCACTGAATCCAGTCCAAAACCCGGTTTTGAACTGGTGGATCTGTGAGCGCTCAGAATATGCCAGAACTTACATTTCCAGAGGCAGTCCACAGTCCACGGTGAGAGTGACGTGGCGGCCTGTCACAGCCAGAACCAGAGTGTGCCAGTAGTCATCAACCAGTCTCACGGCTCTCAGAGTGACACGCTCGTTTCCCCTGGGTCCTAAAAACAGCAGATGAAGCTTCTCCTGGGAAAATCTCAGGCCTACCAGGAGCTCGGCTGTGCTCTCGTCTACCAGCGTGAAGATGTACTCATTCCTCTAGAACCAGGGAAGAATAACAACACTTGGACTTAAAATGTTCTCTCTTGTAAGGTGTACCTGCACCCACTGGGGCCCCACAGGACCGTGGTTGGCCAGCCCTGCTCTAGTGCGTTCTGTTAACCTGACTTATTTCCACTGTAAAGCGGTTTTGCCTTGTGTTTTGCACATGTTGTACACAGTCATTGAGGTCTCATATGGCCAAAGCAAGGAATTAAGGAAGGGTCTGAATCGCCGTGCTGTCTGTCTTACCTTGTTACTCCTGTGTGACACTTTGAGTGTGACAACAATGGAAAACTCCTCAGGGAAGAAGTCACAGTTGACAAAGAGCTGTGATGCAGGAAAGCTAAGGTACCCATGAGGGCCAGCAAACTGGAGGCCTCGGGCCCCCTTATACTGAACCATTTGCACCCCATGAAGAGGCTGCCCCGGGTCTGGAAGTGCCCGGCTCAGAAGGTCAATTGGAGCCAGATCTGCAGGCAAAGCGAGGGTCTCAGTACAACGTCATTAGGACAGTTTAAAAACACTTCTGTGGTTGACTTCTGTGGTGCAGTATACTGCGTCTTAGATACATCGGCCAAACTCAAAATATACCCACCGTGTTAGTATAGTGCCTTTAAGCAAACCAATACAGACACCACTCTGCTTACCAACATCCGACTTGTGAACATTCACAGATACGAGCAAAGGCCGCTATAAATTAAATTTTTGTTCGAAGAAAGGAACTGGGGAACCCCAGCTAAAAAAATTTTCGTGCGCGACTCTCCAGTCAGGTACGGTGTTTGGGCGCTACATACACCGGGCAGCACTGCAGCGTCTGCTATCTTATCCCCCTTGTTCACTCAGCTTGTAGACTGTAAACACGTACGCTGGAGTGCTCTAAGATTTATCGTGATTTATCCAGCACATCGTGTATCCATCATGGTTGGTGAAAAGCGCCAGGCTAGTGATGTTAGTGGTAGCGCTAAATAGTGACAAGCCGTCTCAATGGAAACAAAGATGGCGATAATTATTATAATATTGTTATAATAACCTGTGGTGGGTTGGCGCCCTGCCCTGGGTGTCCCCTGCCCTTCGCCCTATGTGCTCTGGGATGGGCTCCAGGTTTCCCCGCGACCCTCACCAGGACTAAGCGGTTAAGATAATGGATGGATGGATGTTATAATAACATAATTATTGTTATTATTATGACAATTCATTAAGTTATGCTTTTTTGTTTTTTTTACTGTGTTTTTAGGATAAGACAACAAACTTGTTTTAATACAACTTTGTTATATAACTAACACGCTGTACGAATGTTTGGTAGTGTCACCATGAAACCGCACTCACCAAACCGACTGCCCCTTTTAGGGTTAGGGTTAGACGACAGTTTATTCCATATGGGCTACACGCCAGGTGTTCTGTTTTCCTTGCTGTTGACTGAAAAGCATTAAGTCCTCATTTTCGGGTTGGTTGATGAAACACTCGCCTCCCGTGTTTATTTTTCTCTCAAAACTCCTACAGTAGGACCACACATAAAGTGTTCATACAAATTACATACTTACGAACAATTCACCTTATGAATGGCCACTCGTTTGTAAGTTGAGGAGTCTCTGTAAATTAATTATTGCATCTTTACATTA
>JABJVR010000001.1:10104602-10141227 GCA_025773905.1 Chitala chitala
AACAATTCACCTTATGAATGGCCACTCGTTTGTAAGTTGAGGAGTCTCTGTAAATTAATTATTGCATCTTTACATTAGGACTAGCAAGCTAACTCTGGAAGTGCATTGTGGAAAACACGAACACACACACACACACACACACACACACACACACACACACACACACACACACACACACAAACAAAGCCAAGAGAAGAACTGCACCTACATAGTGTGAGGACAAAGATTTATTTTAAGGAAGAACAATAACAAATTAGATATATCGGAAAAGATTAATAAGATACACTGCAACTCTTAGCATGAAAGCAGATATAAAGTTAAGCGATTCTGCTGCGTTATAATCTATTTTAGTCACCTGCCAATAATCATGATGATGGGAATAATGAATCTAATCTAAACATGCAAATGCATCTTTATGCAAAGGGCACAGAACAAAGACAATAGGGAGGTAATATGAGGAGGTAATCTGTTAGTGATCACTTATCCCAGACAGAGCCCTACAGCACACCCACGTCCTTCTGTCTGATTCTTTTATTAGTTCTGATAGGAAAGCAGATACTAGCACTTCAGTGTCTATTTCCATTCACTCATCCATTATCCAACCATGCCTTTTCAAAGAGCCGTGACTCCGGGGTCTGGGGTCTGTCTTGGGATGCAAAGGGTACGATCTAGTGCACAATACAAGATACCAGTCCCAGCCAGGGGCCTTCAGTTCAATTTATTTGTACATAGAATCTGTTGTTTAATCTTCCACATGTATATGAAGTGCTTCAGTCATAGCAGAGCAAGAGAAAAGAAGATAAGATAATATTGTATCTTCATTCTCCTTTGGGGGGGAGGGACAGGGTAGGTAATGAAAGGCATCAGGAAAGGACTGGAGGAAACTCTTTTGCATAACTAAAATGATCTGACTTTTGAGCAACCAAAACAGGACACAATGCATTTTTAAGACAGTGTAAATATGCTAGGTTTTTGCCAGAGAGTCTGAAACACAATTTTGTTGTGTTTCACAAGGTATCTTCAGAGGGCATGTTCAAAAGCATGACTGTGTAGGCTTTTCAAAACTGCCTTTTCTACGTCACCCACAAACCACAATGAGACAATCCGGTACCTTCCCTTTGCAGGTTTAAAGGTCTTCTCTTGTTTGTGCGGGTCTTTTTCTTTCTGTGTTGTTTTTTTCAGAAGCATATCAGAGGACATAGGGGAAAATGCTTAAAGGATTACATTTCAAAGGGGATTGCAGAGGGTCAATGCAACAAGAGGACGTGTTGTGAAAATGGGATATGCTTGCCAGACCACATAAGCATATACTTTTAGTTTAGAAAACACCTTAGTTAATGCATTTTTGGTAGTTAAAGCCAAAATAAAATGATTTTTATCCTGAAACGGAGAACAGAAGGCGTTGCAAAAAGGTTAAATCTTAAAAAAATAGAACAAAATTTTTTTCCATTTTTTCAGATTTTCTTCATGTTAATCTATTTTGAATCATTCAGTGTTTTGCCTCATGGGAAAATTAAGTACAACAAACTAAAGCAAGAAAACAGAAATCATTCGACAGAAAAGAGAAATTGTCTGATAGCTCTCTGCTGAGAGGAAATCAGGGGTGGGCACCAGTTTAAAACACAGATTTCCTCCCTGGGAGCATGAGTTGGTGCTCCAGGGAGGAGCAGACCAGAGTCCTGAGGCTGATCTCTTGTGCTGATGTGCCCAGCCCCACCCTGCAGGTGAACCCTGAAGCTTGATTTAATTCAGGCTGGATTTAATGGCTGAATGCCACTCAGTCAGTCATCATCTATACCGCTTAATCCTGTTAAGGGTCGCGGGGAAGCCTGGAGCCCATCCCAGAACACATAGGGCACAAGGCAGGGGACACCCAGGGCGGGGCACCAACCCACCACAGGGCACACACAAACACACGCTATGGGCAATTTTGAGAAACCAATCAACCTAATCTGCATGTCTTTGGACTGTGGGAGGAAACCAGAGAACTGGCGAAAACCCACCAACAGTGTTAACCACCAGACCACCGTGCCACCTACCAGCTGAATGCCATTAAATTTAATTTCCCCTCCCAGCAGTTTATCCATTGCACACTTCAGTGTGTCTGTATAACGGGACATGAACTCATGTAGCCAATACTCACAATGCTTCAAGATTGTGCTGCAACCCTAAAATGGGAAGGGGGTGATCATGGGCATAAATGTCTGCACAGCTAATTAAACACCAGGTTCAGGATGTGTTACTCCTAGTCTTGAAACAGTAAGAGCTCTGTGATATCGGAGCTCTTTGCAGGTCTTTCACCTGCTCACATGAAGAGGTGCACATTAGAGACAAATTTTTACATCCCAATTTAAATGTTGTGATTTATGGCTGGGTACTTCAGATAAGAGCCCACAGCAGCAATATAAATCCCATTTTGATGTTTTACAATTTGTGCCACACATATTTTTACAAAGCACTTCATTGCCACAGGAATGGCAGGTGTCTTATACGTTTGGAACATTAAAAAAACACTGTTAACTGTTTGTATAAAGGGCCTGTTTACTCATGTAAATCCTTGTACCTGGCTGTATACAAGTAAACTACACAAGGTCAAATTAACTGCTCCCCATAACCGTTGTTTTACATCACTGATATAACAAATACCCAAAGGAAAAGGAGTGTGATCAGCCAGTGATCAGGGATCAGCGATTGTTTCACTTGGTCATGTGAACTTTAAATGCAGGTCCCAAGTCTGGGAAAATGGGGAGAGTTGGGTAAAAATTTATGAACAGGCTCAGTGGAGAGTTCTGGCCCGTAAAATTGCCAAAAGTCAGATATGACTGAATGGATAACATAGTCATCAAAATGTTTGTTTAAGATTTTTCCTCTGCATTCTAATGGCCTGCGTGGAGCAGCGTATGTGTATGTGATTACGGGCTCTAAGGCACTGATCAAACATATCCAGTCTGTCTGCATTAAAGCAGATCTCATCAGGATGCCCTTATAATCAGTAAATATGTGGAAATTCATGGAACCAGACCCAGCTGGCTTGGTCTAAAAGCACAATGGAGATCAGTGGAAAAAGGACGCTTATTGTGAGCAGAAGATGATGGGAAAAGTAAAAAATGATGGAGTGAATAGAAGATGATGGATAAAGCAGCAGATAGTGGAGTGTGTAGAGGATGAAGGAGAAAGTACAAGATGTTAGAGTGAGTAGAAGATGATGGAGAAAGTAGAAGATGGTGGAGTGACTAGAGTTGAGAGAGAAAACGTGGACTAAGGAACACCACTCAGAAAGATCTCACTGCTAAATAGTACCTTCTAATCTGTCTGTAAAGCAGCAAAATGAAGAACATACTACACATGCTGATGAGGCCAAAATTTTGAAAAGTGGTTGAAAATAATGGTTTTGTAGTTATTAACCCTTCAGTTTTAAAGTGATATTTCAGTTAATATCACAAGTGTCAAGAAATGCCTGTAATTAGGAACTCAAAGACAGTCCAATTTCTACGGTTTACATGGAAAGGTCAGGTTGAAACTTGTTCTTTTCTGTTAGAAACCATGTCATCTGTAGATAAGACAAAGAAGACAGTTTTATTCTCTTTGAAGTCTGTTAAAACCACTGTATTCTCATCATCAAACTATAGTATAGTTTGTTACACACTGCATGATTGTGTAATTCTGTACAGTGTGTGTTCATGTATTCTGTCCAATGAGCGTGCCTTCATGAGCTCACAAAGAAAATGCAGAGCCAACAGAACGGATGCAAATAGTTTCCCTTAAAATCACTTTTGAAGAAAGAAACATGAAAAGAGATTGATAAGTAAGGCAACAAGTGAGTTATCATGCTTCTGAAAAACCCGTTTTATAGATTTAGTTGCTTTCTAGTATACACGGTTTCTCCTCATATTTTATTGAAAACGTTAATTGTTCAAAACAATAATAACAATAAATATTACAATAAAATTACAATAAAAGTAATTCAACTGAAGTTCAACTGCTTGCACTCAGTTCAGCGACAACATCAGAGCAGAGGATCTCTGCCAGTGAGCCCAGGTGTATAAAGAGACTAACAGAAAAAAAAACATCCAAACTGGTTCTCAATTTCAAAAGAATTATTGTAAATGAACCATAACATACTGTCAACATAGATGCATATTTAGACCTGAAATCACTGATTTCGTTGATGTTTTAAGTACCCAAGTTCTAAAAGCCCTTGCCTTGGTAGGAACCAACAGTGGAGGTGAGAGGAGAGAAGAGGTGAGGTCCTACCTGTGCATGGTCTCCAGGGGCCAGCATCACCACCACTGAGCCCAGCGAGGACCAGCAGGAAAACGAGCAGAAAGGTGGACATTAGGACTCCCAGTCAGACTGCTCCATTCACCAGAAGCTCAGCTGGCCTACGGCTGAACCACAGCCCTGCATCTCCTCTCACACACCAGTTGGGCATCACTTTTTTTCCTCTGCTCTTGAGCCTACCTCAGCACGAACTCCAAAGAGTCCTATAGACCAACGGGGAGGGAGAGGAAGAGGGAGTTTGCCTGGTTTCCAGGGCAAGGAGGACTGAGAGCCTGGCCACTGTCCCACACTCCTGTTCCCACTTCACACTGTTCCACACTCCTGTTCCCACTTCACACTGTTCCACACTCCTGTTCCCACTTTACACTGTCCCACACTCCTGTTCCCACTTCACACTGTCCCACACTCCTGTTCCCACTTCACACTGTTCCACACTCCTGTTCCCACTTCACACTGTCCCACACTCCTGTTCCCACTTTACACTGTCCCACACTCCTGTTCCCACTTCACACTGTCCCTCTGGTATTTCTTGTTTGGCCACTTCTGCTAAACACCCCTGAAAAATAAAAAAATTACTGAAGGCTGACCGATTGATTCACGGTGCCTGTATTTTGCGAGGTTGTAGTCTGTCTCCGTGTTTCCATGCGCGGACAGCCCATAGAGATGCTGGTTTCCGTGAGAACAGTTCTACTTCCCAGTGGCAGGCGATAGCTTCTTTGCACTCTCCAGTGGTGTGAGGCAAACAGGCAGACTAAATTTCTCAGGAATCGTCCCAGGCAGTGTAGGGTAGGAGTGCCCTGACAGTCATTTAAATGAGAATAAGTCAGCTGTGGAGGGGAGGGCCATCAGCTGGGGAGAAGGAGGGACAGAGTGAGACACAGAGAGAGGTGGAGGTAAAACAGGAATGAATGAAACAGGAAGAGGGAGAAGTGGGTTTTGTGGGTTTTGCAGTGAAGTTTTCATGTCTCACATGAGATGGAAAGAGGAGGAAATCCCCGTTTGACAAAGAAACTGTCCTCAGTGTGAACTTAGCGCTGATCTGAGGAGCTGCTCTCTCACAGCACCTGGGGCAGGCCTTATGAAGTCAAACACTCACCTCTCTGAAGCCTGCCTCTCCTCTACAGGCCAAGGACTCCTTGCTTAGAAGATTGTGTCTGTTCTCTGTTCAAAATCTCCAGACTGTGGGTCACAGCTAGGACTCTGTGCAACATGAATTTTTGGGTGATGGCAGTCACAGATAGGAATCACACTAAGGGCTATAAATGAGAGTACAAGTGAAGTCTATGAAAACCCTGCCTGCTTTGAAGTGCGGTGTGCACTGAAGTCACAACCTAGAAATGATTTCGTTAGCATATTCCAATTAAGTATTGTGTAAATACAAAATTTAAGTGTACTTTATTTACAATAAAGACATATACAGATTGTCCCTGAAGTACAATGGTTCAACTTACAATTTTTCAACTTACAATGTCGATAGCATTACGACAAAATTGTAAAAATATTTTAAGTTTCGCGCGGCAGGCAAACGTAGCAGCATTAGCAGTACGATACGTTGGGACGCTGCCGGGATGTACGCATCTCCCATCTTGAGAGACGCCTCACTCTCGCCAGCGATCGACAGAGTTCAGTTGTCTCGGTGTTAGAGCGAATATTTTTTTCTGCATTTTTGGTGTTTTGGCCATGTCAATATTTTCAAGTTACGATGGGGTCATCGGAACGCATCTCCATCATAAGTTGGGGACTACCTGTTTATTTTATTTTTTTACAATTAATCAGATTTAGAGAAATGGTCAAATATTAAATGCTACTATCATGCTATAGTCCCTTTAGAGTGGGATGTCATTTCCAGCTTTGCTCTCTTTGTGCCATGTGCTACTGAAGGTAAAAGAGTATGCATTTATGAGATCTGGAACATAGCTAAAGAAGAGTGAGAAAAAAAAATACTAGAGAACTTGGGTGTTGCACTGAGGTCTCCTCATCTGGGTGTGCTTAAAATCCTGTGAGTTCAAAGTCATCCTGACAGGTAGCTAGGTGTTCAGCAGATGACAATATAATTATGTGTGAAATCAAGATGAATATAGCTGCGCTGGACTTAATCACAGAAGTTTCAATCCCTCGCTGACAGAGCAGTCTTCATGTCTCAAGCTCACGACTGGGCTGTTTTGTGAGGACTTCTGCGTGCACTTGAATTACACTTGACAGTCATTACACACCTGGATTTAAAAAGTCAGCTGTCATGTTGAAAACTCTCTCCCTAGGCACCGTCAAAACAACTCGAACACTAAAAATTAACATTTACCAGTACTGTCACTGCACTATTGGTCTAAAATTACTGTATTTTCAGAATACCTATTCCAGACTTTAAAGATATGGGTTACAACAGCTAATACAAACCAGATTTTGGTAATATGATTGTCTTTTATTGCCCCTCCCCTCCCCTCCCCAACTCCTTTGGGTCATCCTTCCTGACTCCTGAAAGGGCGTTTCTGTGCACCTGCTCTTTCCTTTTTTAAAAAGCTGGTTTCGTTTGTTGGTCCCTTTAGCATATATGAGATCTGAGTAGCTTTGTCTGCGGACACAAGGCAGGAGTGAAGGACGTTGACATAGAATGACATGAAAGGCCACTTCAGCTGGGTGTGGTCCCATATCAAAGTGAGCCTGACTGCAGTCCTGTCTGCCACAAAGGCTGGCGTATTCTTCTGCCACACCAGGCTTTATATCACATTCAGAATGATGCATATAGTATATTTACAGACAAATCACTGCAATGCATACACAAAAAATTCTCTAGCAGTGGCATTTTATATAAGATTTCATTCCCAAACATTGTGCCAGAAAACATTTGTGACAAAAATGTGTTTTGACCATGGCTGGTAAAAACAGTTCTGCAAAGAAGGGAGTGTCTGAAAACAATTATCTTCCTACAAACACAAATCAGAACCCATTCCCTTAGTTTAGATGAAATACTAGCATCTTAAATCCCTGGTGTTTAGGACTAATGCAACAACAAGTCCCTTTCTTTTATTATAAAAATACAACTACAGTAATAACATCATGTTGGTCTTCTGTGTACGTCCACTAACTGTTTTTTTTTTTTATTAAATAAGTCACACACTTAGGTTATTTCACATTAGGTGGTGACATTTATGGCACTTTCTGTCAATCACATGTACAGCATGTTTGGACAATTGGGTATCCAAAAAGTCCTTTTCAACTAAATATATCTCCTGGTAGTAGACATCATACAATAGCCTCTGAACATCTAATTCCTCCTCTACTGCTTTCAAAATGGTGGGCCTGTGGTGACAATGAGGTTACAGTGGCTCTTTCACTGTTTAATCCTAGCTTGAGGACATGAAGCTATGAGACCTACCTTCTGCTCATCTGACATTTATCTTCACGATGTCCTCCATATGCTGTGCAGAAAGCACGCGGGTCATCCCAGCCACAACACGGGGTCCAGGAGTAATTGTTTGCCCTGTCCTAAGCCTGGATCCTTCTCATTAGTTTCAGCAGCGAGGGACTTTCCTGTTGGAGGTTACCTGTCAGTCACATTAACTGCTTCTGCCCAAGGAGGTAAAGAGATTGTGAAGTTAACAGAAATGTTAATATTTCTCCAAAGGCCAGCTTCACAGCTCACATTTTAAGCATGAAGTGTACACAAACGTATTGTTGTGTAGACGTAGCCATTTTTCAGACGTGTCATCAACACATTGTATGCAGAGATGTATGGATTTAAATGTTACTGGATTGATAGCAATATATGGAGTCTTCATTACACACAACTGATCATTTAATTTTATTCAAAAATTTAAAAACTAAGGATTTAAGATGGCAGCATGCTTTTGTTAATTTACAGATGTAATTGGCAGCATTATTTAGCAAAAAATTGTTTACTTTGAGTGTATTTTAAATGCTCTGAAATTCAGCAATGTTGGAATGTCTTAGAAGTATCAATAAATTAACATTCAGGGACTTGGCTAAAACATCACAAGTGTCTCATCAGTTTTGAAATGCAAAATTAAGGCAATTAACACTGGCAAAACAAACTAGTGAGGGCAGAAAAGCGATATGATATAACTACCTAGCTAATCATGTCCAACAGTGCTACACTGAGTTTATTTCAATGCCAGGCACAGCATACACACACACACAGCCACATGGCTCTGTTTGTGGCGAAAAGGCTGATATGCCAATGTGCCAATGCCACAAGCCTTTAAGTTCCATGTTTGAGCTTATTCAGCTTAATTTCTGCAAATTCTCTTTTCTGGTATCTTAGCCATTTCATCCTATATTTTACCTTCTACCTGGGCAACTATGTGCCATGTTCATGAATTGGGCTCTTCATAATGTCTGTGCAGCAGAATTCAGCCCATATTCTCAGAGTGAGAGGCAGACCATCTGCTCTGTGATGGGTTACAGCTGGAGGAAAGGAGAAGTCCGAAGTTCTGACATCAAACACTCAGATGTTGGGACAACACACAATTATGTCAAAACTGACATCTGCATTTACATACCTACTAAGGTATGTCCTCAGACATTTTAAAATCACTTGTTTCTCAAAACAGAGAATTTTAAAGGACCACATAGTCTGTAAAAGCAGCAGAACTGGTATAATAGCTCACTTCTGAATATTTATGTGTTTAAAGCAGAAACAAGGTTGTAAGAAGGCTGAGAAGGTTCTACTGCCAGGCATGTTCTGTAAATTTCAGCTGCGTTTGAAGGATCTCTCATTTCAATGAGAGATCCAAGGAAACAGAGAAACAGAGAGGTTTGAAAACAGTGAAATAACCATTATTACAGCATTAGACATTCAATGACTCAAAGCGTAGAAAAGCTCAGCGTGAAATTGTCTAAGCTGAGAAAGCTGTTTCAACAAGTCTTTACACCAGAAAAAAAAGGAAAATCATCAGGTGCATCTGGATATTCTCCATCAAGCAGTTGTTTCAACAATCTGAGGCAGGTCTTAAAAGGGAAACAGGAAGTATACCTTTAGTGGTAAAGGCAACACACCCACTTGTTTATACATTGTTTGTGTATTTCTGAATAGGGGCCTGATAGTTCCACTTGATAAGTCAGTGCTACACTACTGTACGTTACCATGAGAGGCAGATACAGAAGGCGGACCTTACATCACCGTTGGTTTGAAGTTTGACTCGGATGAGGCATTATGTCACACTCTTTTCAGCCTGTGCTTGCTTCCACTCCAGGCCTGTGACCAGTGACTCATCACACTTGAAATGAAGAGGTAGTGATATTGCAGAAAGAAGGGCTTCTAGAACGACATGGCAACCACTGGGCTCTCCACAGGAGGATAGGGGGGCCTGAACTTTGAAAGCTGTAGTCTTCTAAACACGTGCTTCTCCTCCTTTGCAGCACAGGCCTACTGCTAGAACTGGGGAGCCCTTTGATTTCTGTTTTTGTTTCATTATCAGTACAGGGAAGAATCTGGGCATGTTGGGACAGGAAGGTGGCCATGCTGGCTGCTGTGAGAATTAGTGAACCTGAGATATGTCGTCTCTGCTGTGGTGGCTCTTTTGTGGAGTCTGTGCTGAGGTGACTCTGCTAAGGTGATTCTGCTGTGGAGTCTGTGGTGAGGTAAATCTGCTGAGGTATCTCTGCTATGGTGACTCTGCAAATGAATCTGTGTTGAGGTGACTCTAATGAAATGGCTCTGCTAAGGGTACGCTTCTGTGGAATTTGTGATGAGGTAAATCTGCTTTGGAGTCCATGCTGATGTGACTCTACTTTGAAGTCTGGGCTCAGACATCTCTGCTATGGTGAATCCGCTGAAGTGACTCTGCTGTGGAGTCTGTGCTTATGTGACTCTGCTGTGGAGTGTATGCTGAGGTGACTCTGCTGTGGTGTCTGTGCTGAGGTGACTCCAATGGGGAGTCTGTGCTGAGGTGACTCTGCTTTGACTCTGATGCACAAATCTCCTCCATATAGATGAGTCCCTGCCAACATCAGCATCTTCAGTTGCACAGTGACAGTACTGGTAGGCCAAGAGGAGCTGGCCTGGGCCTACACAAAACAATTTGGGTGAGGGGGTAAAAAGAGAGCAAAATGAAGAAGCAGCCTTCGACCCCCACCAAGGAACACAAAGCTCAGATTTCAGGTGCCCTAATTAGCTCCTTGTGAAGCTAAAACTCAGAGTCTTCACAAAGAGAACACAAAATCAGCAGTGAGAACATAAATACATACATACTGCAAGAGGATGAAGTGGAAGATAAGGTGAAGGAAATGAAGGAAGACGTTACACATCTGCAGTGCCTCTATCTGTTAACACAGCCCTCCAAAGTGTCCCTCCTACAATCAGAAATGCTAAAAGTAATCTGTCGTTACACACATTAAACAGGGGTACAGGGACGTAGATTACATACAAATGGGGTTTATCACATACCAACCAAAAATTACATTTTAAAAGACTATGCAACTGCTGTATTTTGTGTATGAAAATATCTGTAAATCCTGGTAAACCATATAAATTACATCTTTCTCATGTTTCAACAATGAGCAACTTGAAGTTGACCCGCTGTCTTGCCACTTGGTGGAAAAGCACCAGGAAGACAGCTTCTGTTGGGCTGTGCTCTTATGAAGCCTTTCAGGTGTAACGTTCTCAAATACACATTCAGCTTCTGTGTCTAACTTAATCAAATTAAGACTAGTGCGGCACCTTCGTCTCCTAAACATGGCAAGTGTGGAAACCAAAAAAGGACTCTTGCCAACAAATTTTTGTGAACAGCTAAGGATTGTCTTTATAGTTGCTGATGTTCATAGTAGGACCAGTATGACTTTATCCTGTACCCCTTCAAATGTTTGACAGAAATTAAAACCCTTGTGTTTTTGGGCATCTGTAACTGTGATGAATGTGCTGCCTTGTTTTTGCATCTGTCTTTACTGCTAGGCTCTCTGCCTAATCTGATCCCCTCACTACCCATGCCCTACCAATGTGTTCCCAGAGCCTGAAACAGACAAACACAAGTATCTGGACACACGAGGCATAGCTTGCCACTCCCTGTCAGTGTCATCTTCATTATCGTCCTCTTGCCTGGAGTTATGTGCTCTAATGACATTGGCGGAGCTCAGTCAGACCTTAGCGTTAGCATCAGCACCTACTAATCACCCTCTGGGAAGCGGTTGTCCCCAGTTATTATTTGTACCCATCTGCACCCTGGTTGGGCAGTACAGCCTCACCCTCTCATTATCCCGGCCCTGGGCCCATCACACTCCAAGCCATCCACACACCTCCTTTGTGAGTGATGTCATACGTGTTGTTTGTCCAGCCCTCCGTGGTTCATACAGTGGAAATGGATCAGGCTTGTTCTGTCATGACTTCTGCAATGAACAAAGATGCTGAATAGAACATTACAGTTACATAAAGTATGTACTGCATTAAACAATATAAAAGAAAATAATCTGAAGATGGGGAGAAGGAGGAGGAGAAGCTAAATGAAAAAGTCCTTAATATAGAGAAGAGATAGAGCTCTGAAGATGAAAAGTTGCCTAGATACCTAACCCTACCTGCATTGCTAACATGGTGATGGTGGTGGTGCTTCTCTGAACTCTGCTGTCTCCATCTTCCCTCTTTTAATTAACATGATACAAAGTAACAGACATGTACTTAAAAAAAAATCATTTACCTTTGGTGCTGACCAAAGAAAACAAATGGACAGCCTCTTGAATGAAGAAGCTGAACTAGTCTGACAACAAGGTTTGCTCTAAGAGACAGATTCTTCAGTCATCTGGATTTACCAAAAATACTTGTAAGATATCTAAAGTTCAATGTAAAACAAGGTTAATAGGACTGTTTAATAGTGTGGGAAGATGTGATACAAATCTCTTAAAATGAGAAAATTATTCCCATCTGAAAAGTTGTCTAGTGCCGGGTTCACATCTGCACAAATTGTGGGGCCGGCCAGGGATATGCTGTTGCTTTTGTAACAGCGTTATTTTATTAGAAGTGCACAGCAATAGTTTGTGTCAGGAAGAAATGTGAGAACAGAGGCAGAACAGCAAATAACTGAACTGGCTGTTTGTGTTGTGTTGTTTTTGATTTTATTAAAACTCTGTATGTTTGTATATGCCTCTTCTGATGTGGAACGGTAAATTAGAAAGGAAAGCGCATTTCGCAGGCATACAAAAAATAAATGCCACTGTTATTATTATATAAATAAATACAGATTTCATTACATAAACTATCAGCTAAAAGTAAATAATAATGCAAACTCCATCTTGAAAACCTATCATGTACAGTCCTGTCACTGTTTTTGGTAGAGTGGTCAGTGATATTGCAGTTCAGTTGGCTTAGTTGCTGGTGATTTTACATTGTTTTCACTTTATTAAGACTCGCATCTTATTATTTAACAAGTAACACTACAGCTTGCACAATGAAGAGGTGCAGACACTTTTAGCTGAGAAAATAGTCATAGACCCTCAGAAACAAAAACGTGTTTTGGGACATATCTACACATTTAGCAGACATGCAGCTACACAATCCAGATCTGTTTCATTATATGGTGCTAATTTTTGCAAGTTATTGTGTGCAATCATGTCACTGTTTTTAATGGTCTGTTTATTTACAAGCCCCTAGTTAAGCAGCACCCTTTTTTGAGCAGTACTGTCAACATGACTGGGATAAGGCCAGCATTTCTGAGCTCCACCCTGACCCTGCAATTTGTTTACATGCAAACACAGCAATTAAGAAAGGATAGCAGCATGAAACTTCACTAAAAGAATGCAGCTTTCCTTCAGGCAGAATAAAAAACAGAACCAAGATACACAGGCACTCCCCTTCACTGTGACAGACCACCACCGCAGCTCTTAACTCCCAACAAGGCTAAAGGAGTGTTACTTTTTTCCTGAATCCCTGTAGGGCCCACTGATGGACAATATAGAATTTAAAACATCATAATGTTTTTAACATGCTTTTATTACCAGGACCTCTGTCCTTCACCGTCTCAAAAATTTTTTTTTTGTCTCTTGGCGGGTCCAAAATATTCATTTACCGGTCCCAGGTGTATTTTGAACCTTGCTCTAACCTTTAACAGTGACCAAAAACAGCCTTTTCTGATAATCTTTGTGTATTGTTAGCCATATCTACTGCCTCCATGACAATGGTAAGGTATTCAATGTATATGGTTATATAGTTTCTAATTCTTGGTTGCCACCTCAGACTTGTAGCCCCACCCCCTCACTCTGCATGCTCTGTGGCCCCACCCCCTCACTCTGCATGTTCTGTGGGCCCCTCCCCTCTGGCAGTGTCACACTCTGGATGATGTCATCATAGCAAGCCTCGTTACACCCTATCCACCTTTTATACACTATGATGGAGGTCAGACTATGAGCACAAAACACCCACAACCTTCAGAATTTCTCCATGTTAAATTAATCTGTAAATAAACTCCAAATTGAACCAGTCTGTTCAGACAATGATCTGTGTAATTTTTGTTTAATTAGCTATGTAATACAGGTAGAATTGGTCAACCAGTGTGGGCTCAGAACTTTGTGTAAAGTGCTCTCCCCAGACAGCAGACAGGATAAAATCATACACACCTTAAAGTACTCTATTCACTGAAGGATTTCAAATACTGAGTAAGGGAATGAATCATGAGCCTGTAGTGTGGCAGCAACCCTGTTTTAAAGTTTCAGTCAGTGAACCATGTTGTCTGTAAAATCTAGATTCATAGTTTCATGCAGATATAACACAAATATGTGAGACTGTCTTGCAAACAACCTGTCGTGTGCACAGCATATCAACATAAAAGGTATGTTTAGTGTGGGCATCGCTTATGTTAAAGTAATGTTTTTGGAGAGAGAGAGAGACAGAGAGAGGGAAAGAGGGAGAGAGAGAAGAAGAGAGAGAGAAATAGAGGGAAAGAGGGAGAGAGAGAAGGAGAGAGAGAGAGAAATAGAGGGAAAGAGGGAGAGAGAGAGGAGAGAGAGAGAGAAGAGGGAGAGAGAAGGAGAGAGAGAGAAATAGAGGGAAAGAGGGAGAGAGAGAGAAGGAGAGAAGAATAGAGGGAAAGAGGGAGAGAGAGGGGGGAGAGAGACAGAGAAAGAGAGAGAGAGAGTTTAATGCTGCTGGAGGGAGAGAGGGTGGGAGAAAGCGGAGGGGAGAGAAATGAGAGGGGGTGTAGAGAAAGGGAGAGAGAGAGAGATAACTGGAACAGCGGGAGCACAATTAGGCAGGACGACTTCCTCCCCATACTTGCTTCACTTAGCACTGTCCTGCAGGTATTCTGTAAAAGCATAAAATGTCTCTTGCATGTAAGTTGTGCCTGAATGCCGCATTAAAATGCAACATGAGGCCACAACTGGACACCGATGACAAGTCAGACCAACAAAGCTAAGCTACATAGAATATAGTCCTTAGGATGTGTGATGTTCAGTGAATGAGGGAATGAGCTGGACAAACAAAGCTGACTCTCCCTCTACTCCCTTCACAGCACATGCTAACAGTCTCAAAGTAGACACAGAAGAGTGAGGCGAAAAGGTGGTGGGTCTGCAGTACAAGGCCAAACCAGCCCTCGCTGTCTTTCTCACTTCAGTCTTCCCTTTGCTCCAGATGGAGATGGAGGACCTCAAGTGCTTGAAGCCAGGATGACCAGTTGCTTTAGAGTCTACAGGTTCGTGGACAGTCTGATGACAGAGAGGGTAAAACTATCCTCACATAGTATCTCACAAACAGCAGCACACAAGTACTCGGAACACATTAGAATACAGTAACCACTATTCCTCATTACCATGAATGAAAAAGAAGACAAGATTTTTATGGCAGAAAGATTCAAGTGATGTTATGAAATTGAATGCTACCCTGTACTCCTACTCAGGAGGTTTACACACAGTGAAGAACACAGGTGTGTGAAACCTCATCAGTCATGAGTCCAGATGAGGTCACCTCTCATGATCACCCACAAAGCAGCCTGTTAATCACACATGTCTTTGGAGCAGGGGTATGCAACGTCCGTACCAACGTAAACAACCTTCAAAATATGGAATGGTAAATGAAATAGGCTCCATACACTGATCTGCCTATCATGTTGCTCCAAGTCCAAAAATGACATATGAATAGCTGAAATGTGAACAGTGAGTTTGCTATTATCTAAAAATGGTAGTTAGTGATGGAAGCAATAAGGGTGTGATGTGAATGTGGCTGAGATTAATATTCCATGTCAACTAGCAACCAGTTCAACACAATGGAAAGCAATGGCAACCAAAAGAAACAAGATGCTGACTAATTGCGCTTAATGATACCATCAACTGTACGTTCCAAAGTCTTCTGGTCACTAGGGGTAACCATATTTGGTTGCTTGTATGCATGGCCCCAGGAGACCTTCTCTAACGCATGCAGGTAATGATCGCTTTGCCTGGCTGGGAAGGCACTGAGAAGGAAGAGATCAATACAGCTCAATCAGAGCAGAGTGCCTACGGAATCAAAGCACCCCAGGATTGTATCAGTGACCACAGGTATGCAGTCGATGATATCGCTCGACTGCACTGTGTACTGAGTCCAAGAGAGAGCGATGTGCCGTCCTGATCAGATAGCTCCCCATAACTCTCAGGCCAAACAGGCTGAGAGATCTCCAAACAGGAAGCACTTTATTTTTATCCGTATCCTTAAATGCACCAGCATCTTTCTTGTCAAACTGCTCTAACATGCTGGGATGGCAGAATGTTTCATTTCAAAAAGCCAGAGATCCAGACCTGCCAAAGTGATTTCTTTGAGTTTTAAGATGGTCTCGCAGTCAACAAGAGGAAATGATCACACACTGGACCCAATCAGAAGCCAATGCTTATCTTCAACATCGCTGTTGGAACAGCAACCAAGGACAGAACCTCAGAAGCCCTCACATGCATCAACAGGACTGGCTTATTCCACGCAATTAAAAATCAGCTCAGCAAGTTTTAGCTTCCAGTGGCAGCCCTGTAGCGTGTTACAGCGGACCGACACGCAGCCCCCGTGAGCGCTCTTGAGAACGTTGCTCACAGGACGGAACGTGGTAAAGCAACACAAACACTCGCCAGCTGCTACAAGCAGCACCTCAGCTCCCACCTGCATGTATCGAATGGCACTGTCATTATGGCAGAGAGCGGTGGAGTCAAGGCACTCACTGCCCCTGTAATTACCAGCACGTTCACCCTGTGTCAGTATCCTACCAGGGCCATGATGTGGGCAATCCCTCACCTGCTTTCATGAAAGCCGTCTTTCATCCACCTGAGCTCAACTCTTCACGGCGGTCTGGAGCAATTAGGCAGCTGCTCCGGGTGCCTGGCCTCGGTTCCACAGGATCAGGGGAGACTCGGGAAAGCAGCACGTGAGACGTAAAAGGGCCTGGCGTTTTAACCACAGGACACGCATGTGACTCACCCCAGAGGCACTGCTGCTTCACATGTCTGTGATGCCAGGTACTTCCCCTTGGAATATTCCTGTGTTCCATATTCAGGACGTGGCTATTTAGGTAATATACACAGAAAATGCCTGAAAACATGTAAGCAGATGATTTTCAACATGCTCATCATATACATGTACCTGTTATCAAAGAGGAAGACACAACTGTTGCAACATAACATATTTTTATTAAGCAGTGATATTTCTAACCAAAATAAAGAGAAGGACAACAAATACAGTACTGACCACTGAATCAACTTCTAACACAGATATTTTCTGAGATGCACTGGAATTATGCTGAGGTTACACTGCAATGTTAAAATGTTAAAGCATTGTATGCAATAAACACATCCAGAATAGGTACCGTATAGCATTTCAGAAATGCTACGTTAAATATGTAATGAATTCTTTGTTAGAACATTAGGCTAGATTTAGGTAAAGAGCTTTTACCCACCGTAACAGATGGTTGGTGTGGTGGCTCAGTGGCTAGCACTGTTACCTTGGGTTTTGTGATGTTACAAGTTCAAAAGCCAGCTACTAGGGCCCCACCAACTGGTGCATGGGTACTAGGCCCAAGCAGATAAAATAGCAGGGACACAAAAACCCTGTGTGAAATCAATGTGTGGACTGTTCACTGGAGGCTGTTGTACTTGCTGTGGGGAACAGATGAAATTGGCAAAAAAAGAACTATATGGGAACTTGGAGAAGAGAAAGTGATAGGACCCCCCCCCCCTTTCTTAAAAAACAGTGGATGTCAAATCTACAGGGACGAACTGGGATTTAAAAACAGCCCTGAAGTTTAAGTCCAAATCTTGGGGGGATGATGGACAAACAATTTACAAACAAAATGTCTTCTGAATATTGTTGTCAGGGCGGCTCTACAAACGTATGTTGAATATAACACACTTCACATGTGTATGTTATAGTTAGTGCTATAGGCCGGCCGGCCGCGCTGGCATTTGACAGAATGCCCAGATTACCAGTCTGCCTATGCAAATCTGTAAAGTGAATTTAACCTGAAACATAGTTTGCCATCAATTTTTCAAAACATACTTTTTAGAACAGCAACGCTCGAACAAGAGTTTAACCTGTAGAAATTACCATAAACAAGCATTCTGTTTAGCACGGTGTTAGAGAGCCTCGGAAAATTCACTGACCATGAAATTAACATTCTTCACAGGCTACGCTCCTATTAAACAAATACTCATAAAATGCTGTTGTGTACCTGACAAATATTCAGCCCAATTACACAAGGCTCTTAAGCTCTGAAACTGCTGGGATTTTCTAGTCTTTCCACACTTCTGGTTTAGGAAATTCACAGTACGAAGTCTGGGCAGCCAGAGAAAAACAGTGAGAGAAAAGGATAAATCTATGTCGAAATCCTGTCTACAGAGATTATAATGAGACACACTCAGATCAGATGCATGCTGGGAAACCAGGGTTTTGTTCAAACCCATCCGAAAGCAAACCCAGAACGTACTTGTCAATCTGTAACAACGTGGTGCAGTTCTGCTGTTCGGTGTCGACCACCTCCATCTCCTCTGCATACGAATCCTCCTTTGGTCTTCCAACGTTTTCTTTAATCTCGTGTTTTTGGGCTTGCACAGGCCTAGACTGGTTCAGACCACTTTTAACATAACTTATTACAGAGTTCTACATGCTAAATTCACAACACATCCTTAGGCCTGTGTGACCTGACCATAAGTCACCTCCATCATGAGCTTCGATATGTGCAGAACAGGAAGGATTCGCAAGACTTAAGGAGAACACATACCTAGCGTAGGCTAAACTAGCATACCTATGTAGGCTAAATTAGCATACCTATGTAGCCTAAATTAACATACCTATGTAGGTAAAACTAATATACCTAGTGTAGGTCAAACTAACATTCCTAGCGTAGGCCAAACTAACATACCTAACGTAGGCCAAACTAATATACCTAGCGTATGCTAAACTAATATACCTAGCGTATGCTAAACTAATATACCTAGTGTAGGCTAAACTAACATACCTAGTGTAGGCTAAACTAACATACCTAGTGTAGGCCAAACTAACATACCTAGTGTAGGCTAAACTAACATCAAAACCAGTGGAGAACACACAGCAACAACATTGCCTATAGTTGAGTTAGTTCAGTCAGTTACCATGCGCAAAGTAGAGACAATACTTAACAGATTTCATTCTAATTAATGATTTATATTTTGCTGCTTATTTTAGTCATTTATATAGCTGTATAATTTACCAGAGAAATCAAGTAACAAGTTTGTACATAACAACTACATTGTGGGATTAGTGGCAAATTTTCAGTTACAAACTCAGAGCTCTGGAGCTCCCTTAAAATGCAGATGTGTGGAAGAATTGTGGTGAAACATCACAGTCTAGGAGAACTGCATCAATACATATGTGAAGCAGATGATAGCAAATTGGGGGGCAACATAAAAAGAGAATAACACTAATACAAACCACGGTAGGGAGGTCAAAGAGCACTCAGGCAGAGCATCTTTGGATCGGAACAAATAGAGATTAATAATTTACTAAAAGATACAATTAATCTCTAAACTTTACATCATAATGGTAGCAGACTTCAGAAACGTTCTAAGAAGACAAAGTGCAGCGTTGTTGTGTATGAAGTATAGACAGTTCCCATCCAGACCAAAATTGCCCTTTCAGAGCTAACAGGAATACTGCCCACCAGGCATTCCATCAATGGTGTGCATTTTGAACACATTATACACTTGAAACACAGGCAGTAAATGTCAGAAAATTGTGCTAAAGGTATAATTATGTTGGCACTACATTTCAGAGCACTAGTCTGTAGTGTAATACTGTGAGTCAGCAGTAAATAATCACTATCTAGGCTGATGAGAGTCATGTCTGTTTTAATTTGAGATCAAGCATCCCTGTAGAAAAGACACTACGCAGTATTGAAAGTCCTGGTGGGATCCTTGAAAGTCAGATATACTGCAGCTACATTCTCCTGGGGTCATTGCAAAATAGGCTTGGGCAGCATTCAATTTTTGAAACCGTTAAACTTTTTGCAAATTATATCCCAGTATACGATATTACCATTTGCCTACCAACAATGGGATGGGGGAGTGCGGGTGTCATTTTGTTGCGTTATTACAGCATGTCATTTTGTAAAGTATTTTCAAACTCCATTTCTTATTTTAAAGATACCACACACAATATTGTGTTGCTGCAACTGTTTTATTTTCACACAATGACACAACAACAAAACAACAAATAGGCCTACAAACACAACCTTTTAATAAAAGCACAAAATATAACATCCAGCAGACAAACAAAAGAATTTAACAGAAAATAAAAAAAAAACAGCAGAAATGAAAATGTGCTTATTAATGTTCCAGAATCAAAATAACCTATTTGTCAACCTATTGTAGGTTTCTTGCTAGAAATACAAGCATATTATCAAGTTTGAGCACGGGGCATAGCAGGCCTGAAACCTTCCCCGCAGTGCTGAAAACCCGCTCTGATGGGACCAACTCGCTAATATGTGGCCATCATGTGAGAGCATGAGAACACCTAATTAGTGAGTTTTTTTGACAGGTTCTTTATTTTATAAATTAGGCTTACATTTACAGGAGTTCTGTCATTACGTTTATAGCATCTTCTAACACAGGCATTGGTGCTGCAGTGTTGGACATGGACACACACGCTCTTCAGGCACTTATGAACAGCACACATTACACAGCAGATTTATTAATTAAAGGGCTACTGTTGCTGTTTTTAAATACTCTGGAATACCATGATACTACCCAAGCCTAGTGCAAAAATCAAATTATAACAGAATTCTTAGCAGGCACTGCACATCCTATTTTAAGTTGATTGTTTTCTGTGAAGAGATATTAATCATTATCGTAAGAGTCTATCATTTAACATCCAATTTCCATAAAAGATCAGATGGTGCTCATAACATGAGAAGGTTTGATGTTCCTTGTTTTAACTGGCAACCTGCACTAAGATGTTATCTTACATTGATTAATTGTAGATAAACTGACTCACCAGCTGTTTTACCACAGCTGACAAAGAGGAAGTCAAATATGCCTGTTAATTAACATCTCAATCAGCTTCACACCCAAGCCAGTGGAAGAGTGTAGGGGTGTCCATCTCTGGCCACCATCACTATAGCATGAAGTTTATCCACTGGATCTGGCTAGATCTAATCTGTATATGTTTTTGTAAAAATTCTGGCCCTGATCCAGGTACTCCTTTCCCAACCAGGCCATGATTTCCTCTATTTATTCCAAAAATTTAGACCCAAACCATTTTATGAACTTAAATTGTACCGAGAAATTGTAAATGTGGAACTGAAAGAATTCTGCAAAAAAAAAAAAAAAAAAAACCTTTTATTAGCTACATAAGGATGCACATGCTATGACTGTCATTATTGGTAAAGCAGCTGACAAACTCAGAGAAACACATCTTTCATAATGCTTCTGCATCTAATCCTCACTACCCTCCACACTGTCTGTGATAGGGAAATGTTGTGGCAGGAAGGTGAAGTTATCTTCTTTCCCCAGTCACTCTGTGGTGACACCTATAGGCCAGATGATGGAATTAAGCAGAAAATTAAAAAACATATTTACAGTATACAATGCTGTATACTGAATGAAGCACATGTAGGTAAATAACATGCTGGTGGAATATATATGTTCCTATCCTGACTTAAATTGTTACTGTGTAAAACAGAACCAATGACTTCACGAACTGGGAGAAAGTGTGTAAGTAGTTTTGTATGTTTTACCCTCATACGTGTTTATTCCAAATGCTCAGAATATCTGAGTTAGTGTTGCTGAGTGTTGTCCTCCCTGTAAAAGGGTGAATCTAGTCCAGGTGCTGCCCCGCCTATACAAATGTGGGTCTAGCCCAAGTGATGTCCTCCCTATGTAAGTGTGGGTCTAGTCCAGTTGCTGTGTTCCCTATTTAAGTGTAGGTCTATTCCAGGTTCTGCCTTCCCTATGTAAGTGTGGGCTTAGTCCAGGTACTGTTTCTTAAACCAAAGAAACAGTGGTGTATACGTACTGGAAACTATAAACTTCTTGGTAATTTAATAAATGCACGTAAACTGAGATGTTAAAAAGTAAAGGGACATTTACATTTGCACAAAATGGCTGACCTGATCTGCAGTTTGCGTGGCCCATACAGCGACTGCTTTATTCAACCACGTCTGAAGCGCACCGCTGAGGAGCAAGACAGAACCATATCAAACTGCGCCTTCCACCAAGCTTGACTGGATCACAGCAGAGGGACTGCCTAGGGTTTCTGCAGTGCAAGTGCAATGCTTAAGTGAAAGCAATTTAACTTTTACTTTTAAATTCAAGATGGAAAACATGCAGAACTGATATACTGACAAGGCGTTGGCAGTTTTAGCCATTTGGTTTGTGGAGAAAATACAGTTGGACTTCAAAGGGTAAGTCAGAAAGGAAAGTGCATTTTGGAATGCATCTATAAATGCAACTAGCAGCTGTACAACAAATCATTGCCAATCAGTATATGACTATACATTACATAAACTATTAGCTGAACTGGAAATACCACCAACTCCATGATGAGCAACTGTTGTTTGTCATACAAATTTTTTCATTAGTAACTTATCTAACTGGGACGCAATGGAACACCAACTAGCTAACAAAACATACGACCCTCTGTTTAAGACATTCAAACTTGCCTCCATTGGTGTCAAGTGCACATTACAGAATCAAAAGACTTTTGGCATTACACTTATAAATCACATAGCAACTTAAATCTTTTCCACCAATAAATGACCCATTTTAGATTTAAGCTAAGAAAGCAAAAGGGGGAAAATTGTATGATAAACAGCCAAACAGAACAGACCGTAAAGTCCAAGTAACAAACTATATTTATTGTGTACAGTAGTAAAGGACAACATATGACATACAAACCAGCAGAGATACATGACAGGAGCACTAGGATGCACTTTGTACATAGCTTTTTCAACTCGTAAAGTTAAAAAAAAAAAAAAAAAAAAGCTTGCTTTCATAATGGCAGAGACTCTACTAAACTATATGTAAGGGTGAGGATGAGTAATTTAACAAATGGCTTTCTTCAATGCTGGAGGCCACCCATCACAACTGTAGTATAAAATATATATATAAAAAAAAAAAAAAAAAACATCTTTCCAAATGCTAGTTTATGCCATGAGATTAAAATAAACCTGAAGTTTGCAAACTGGACATCAAATGAGAACACTGTCAGCTGAGAATTTCTGTCAATGTCCTCCATTTTCTCCAATTTAAACTATTTTCAGGCCGGTTCAATAAGATTTCTCATTTTCACTCTCCATTTAATCAGAATGCAGTGGGGAATAGGACACTTGTCTACTCTTCGGCAACTATAGCAAACAGAGGAACAGACATGGCATATAAAGTGAGTGGTAGAGGCTACGCTAAACACCACATTGTACCCTCCACATGTAGAGGATTGAATAAAATCCCTGCCAATTTACACCTCCGCTGTTTTCGTTATAATTGTTTCCTGTGGTTCACTTCTATGGCAAGTACAGAGTAAGGGTTAAACATTTTAATGTCTAACCATCTTAAACCAGGTCAGTGGCTTAGACAGGCCAACTCTCCTTGAATTTAAATGAGGTAAACTGCATGATTTGCCATCTAAAGCTGGAAAGTCATGATACCGTCTAAAATTATCTGCAATTGATACAAACCCTGTCTACCCATCAAGGGGCAGAGACAGTAGAATAAATCAGAGAAAGGCATATAAACATCATTTGGAGAAAACATTTTGTTGAGTTGTTGCTTTTTGGGTGTACAGTTCTCAGAGGTTTTACACACTTAACAGCAACCTCCAGTCTGTTGCTGAAATACATCAATTGTGTCTTCATCCTCCATCTCCAACTGACAAAGGAAGCAAACAGGTTCATAAAGAAGGTTAATTTACATGACCAGTACAATTTTAGTTACACCCGTTTCTGCCGTAATGCAAACCATTTCTAAAGAAACACTGCGTTAAGAGAAACCGTAAAAAAAAAAAGAGGATTACAGGGGGGCATATCAATTTTGTAACTGTCCCTTCAATGTCCCTTGATTGTAATCTCTGATTTATACTGACTCTAGGTTCCAGGGGAGAAAAAGCCTTCCTCAGTGTTTTGGGGCATTTGTATTCCATATTCACTCCCTTTTTGCACTAGCACTAAATGTTGTTTTATTAGGTTCAAACCACTGTATACATCCAGCTACTATTTAGTGTTAAGGCTTTTATTTTGCATTGAACACCTTAAACCAACACTATGCTTCTTCCTTTCATTTTCCCCTCACCTTCTGGCCAAGCAGAATGTTTTTTTTTCCCCTTCTGGAAAATTCAGTTTTATAAAGTATATAATGATAATATCCAATTTCATAGGTGGAGGAAGTGTTAGAATTTTAATCAATACTGAAATCTTGGTTCTAGTAAAGGTACTAATTTCACGTTTTTTGAGAGAGTGTTTAACTGTTTTTATAGGGATGGGAACCTTAGAGAAGACGGTAACATTCTGAAACATTTTCATGCTTTGTGGAACATTCTAGTAGAGCCTTCCTTGCAGGTATATAAAGGCTGCATTCTGCTAGTCTAAAAACAAACCAACAAACACTTCTGAAGTTTTGCATGACTCACTGTCATAACTGTTGAAATTACTGTTGCTTGTTCCATATTACATACCATGTAACATTTACCCATGTGTAAAGGCAGATTAATGCAGCTAGCTTGTATACAGCATTAATATAGTTTGTTTTTATAAGCATGGCTGATAGGAAAAATAAAAGTAACTTATTCAGCATGTCAAACGTCAAAGAAACATGAAAAATAAAGCATATTAAAAATGTGGCACTGTAAAAACACATGCAGTCTAACTAAACTGTGGGCAATGCATAGATGCCCACCGCACTCAGCTACATTATCCATAGGATGTGGAGTAAAACTGAACTGAATTTCACACCATACCGATATTATCCCCCTACACATTGCATCACATGAGCTAAATAGCCTTTTGTAAGCATGCACAACTTATAAAAGATTTTATAATAAATTATTTTTTGACCATTTCGCTGTGCTGCAGGTTAAGTGACAGAAAGCTAGAACACTCATCTGATCTAAGTTTTTGGTACTCATGCAAACCAAAATGAAAGTTGACAGAGCCTGCTAATCAAATCATGACATTACATCCAACTACAGTATCACTTAAGCCTGTCACTGTCCAGGCTAAAAAGGAGTGAAGCTGAATTATACAATTTTACCAAGAGTTAAGAAAGGATTTCAAGAAACATGATAAGAAACATTAATAATAATAATGAGATGCAAATCTCATTATTATTAATTTACTGCAGCAAAGCCATACAACTATCACATCCATTGTATGGGCATGCCTTTCATTATTCAGAACTTTGCAAATTATATGCATTTTACATTATATTCATTTTTTATTATTTTCCATTTAACTCAATGCAAGGCAGACACCCTGAAACACTCACATCCCATACTACTATAGCTGCAAAACTCAGTATTCATAAAATTTGCCTTTCCCACCAGAACCTGACCTTGTTACAAAAGACAGCTAAAAAAGTTTGCAACAGTAGATTTAAAAGTGACTAAATTAAAAAAAAAAAAAAAAAAAAAAAAACCCATCCTCTTCATCATAAGATGCATCATCAGTCTTCTTTCTCCTAATGTCCTGTCAGCATCAGTGTAGAAAGTGTGCATAAAGAAAAATGTGCCCCATTTCAGCAGGGCTGGTGATCTGCCAGCAATAAGGTGGTCCCAGTGAGTCTAGAGCTTGTCAGTCAACTACCTTACATTTTAATATCTAGACCAGGGTTCATAACCTGGGGTCCATGGACCCCTAAGTGGTCCATGGATGGGATCCAGGGAGTCAGTGAGGGTCATAAAATTTAAATAAAAGTACATACATCCACTGCATGCAAAGGTGTGTGAATACTCCAGGGGAGGGGGTCCATAGCTTTCATCAGATTCTTAAAGGGGTCCGTGACTCAAAAGGTTAAGAACCACTGATCTAGACAGAAAAGTTTATCCTTAGAAGAATCTGATTTGCTACTACTATACATTTATGAGCAAGCTGTATGCAGCCTCTGCTGAACGTGTATAAAATGTACAGATTCTAACTGGCACAAACACACCATTTCACCTGATCCAAGACTTATTTTCTTCCATAAAAACCATACCAGTTAAGTAAGCATTACTAGTCAAATGGTAGGCAGTTTGATTTCACTTTAATGAAAAGGTAACGTTTACAGTTCACTTACCTGTGCAGGTGTGTCCGTCTCATTAATTGGTTGTCCATCAAACCTAAATCTAATCTGTCTAATTGACAAACCCTTAAATGAGAAAAAGCAGACAAACCTATTAAAACATATCCATTTCTAAATTTAACTTTGCTAACAAACATCACGTAATATGCAATTAACATGCCGAACAATCCTTTGTTAAACTGGAAGCATATTAAACTGGAGTATTGAGCTTTCCAAAACAAACAGTCTTAATAAAACAGTAAACTGTTCATAATCCTTCTTGCACTGAACATAGGATACTTAACAGTCTGAATGAAAGCAAAACCAGTTCATGTGAAGACTCAACATACCTGTCTTTCGCAGTATGCTTTCATGAGTTTGCTGAGGGGAGTGTGTCTCTTTATTTTGAACTGGACCACTGACCCATCCTGACCTGCAACCTTTAAATTAATGTGGTCGTTCTCGGTCTTCACGCCTTCCTGAAAAACAAAAGCATCAAGTCAGGCCTCCACAAACGTGGACCTTAAAGCACCAAACGCACCGCCGAGATAACGAAGAAACAACGTCATCTTATTCGCGAACATCAAGCAATAGCTACTGTGCATTTTAAAACAAGCTTACGTATAGATACCTTTAAAATTGTGTTATCAAGCGGTATCTGGTGAGAAATTAGCTCTTAACACTTGTGCTACGACTAACACACTTTTAATATGCAATGCGTTTGCCAGCGATTGTTTAGCTGCCTGAACAATTTTTCATGAAAATATCCAACATCCCAAAGTAATCCCACCCAACTGATTCAAAAAAAAGTAACGACTGAAGAACACAAAAAGAAAGTTTACAATGCAATCTGGTCTTACCATTATTAAAAACTTATTGGAGGTATCGGGACGGCTAGCTGGATATGCTACAACTGGAAACGACAAATTAATTATATATTTCGTATCTAAATTATTGCCAGTATAAATATGCTTGTTCCTCCATTAGCGAATAATACAGCTACAAAAACGTGTTACAAATAAATCCGTTTTGGTGAACCATTGGCAAGCTAAATGGCTTGTCCTGTGTCGGTTTCCAAATGGCGGCTTTTCCGCACGCTGCGTCTGTCCGCTCGCACCGGCTACTCTTGCGCCATTCTTTACGCCGAATGCGTAACTCCGTGAAAAGCAATACGCTGTCAGTACGGCAATGCCGCAAAGGTACACTCTGAATCCGTCTCCGAGAAATTGCGCGACGGATGAAAACAATGGCGCAGTTTCAATGAAAGAGTTCACACGTTAAAAAATGTTTGTGATGCTGTAATGCTTTCTTTTTTATGTCAATAGAAGACCATCAAAGAGCAGTCTTAGTTTTTTCTAGTTAACCGTTTGTGGATAACATTATTAAGCCCTACGACTGCACATGCTATTAAATCTCTGCTGTAAATGTCTGCAGTACACATTTTAAACCATCTTACCTTTGGTTTCTCTTCAGACATGGCGCTGATTAACTACGATTCACACTATACTGTACAGATATATAAAGATAAATTCACTGCAATTAGCTCTCTCTCTTTCCAGTCTTTCAACACTAATGTGTGCACGCCTGGGGTTTTGGTTTCAAAAACCTGATTGGTCAACACTATATCACATGGACTTTCTAACGGGAGCGAGCACGCGTGAACGCGCGCATATTTTAAATTGAGATGGCGCGGAATTTATGCTTGTTCTAATGTATCAAAATTTCTTTTGTTTTTCTGAACATCCAGTCGACAGTGATGTTATAATGTTTTCATCATTGATTTTATTCTAAAATAAGGACTAGTTCATAAATTTAGTTAATATTCCAAGAGCATATGTGTAATGATTAAACTGGGGTCCCAATGGAAAGATTTAAAAGTAATGACTTTATTGAACAGTTGGGGTCTTGGTCCACAGGGAACTGCATAGGCTGTAGTTTTGTGAATATTGAGCTGGTGTTTCAGTGCAGTTTTTAACCCAGCCACTGGGATTTCCCAAACCAGTGCCCATAGGCAGACTGGTAATGTGGACATTATGTGAAATAGAGTGGCCAACCGACCTAGGGCGTGTAGGGCCATCATACGTACTAACCACAAAGAAAAGCTAAAATACACAATACATTTAAAGTGTGCATGTGCCTGTTATGTTCAACTGGACCCGCCCAGATAACAATATTAAGTCCAGAATCCCTCCCCTCCCCCTCCCGAAAAAACTCCAGGGCTCTTTTCAAGTCCCAGTCCGTCCCTGCTAGTGCCTAACTAGTGCAAGTCCCAAGCCTGGTCAGTTGGAGAGGGTTGTATCAGGAAGGGCATCCAGTGTAAAATCTGTGCCAAATCAATATGTAGACCATAAACTGGATTTCTATGCCAGATCAGTTAACGCCTGGGTTGCCAACGACTGCCACTGGTGCCGTTGGACTGCAGTTTACTGGTGGAGGCTATGCTACCATTGACTGAGATGGAGATGGATGATCCACTGTGGCAACCCCTAACAGGAGCAGCCAAAAGAGGAAGTTTCAGTTTAGTCCTTACTTATGAGCCATTTTAACGACTTTAGATTGACTGTCAAGATAAAGAAGACGTAAAGCCTCTTTCAAAATCATGTACAGCACATGTAGTCAAAATTTTAAAAGATATTTAAGAAAAATAGGTGATGTCTGTCTGAGGACAGTGATTTCATTTAGTAACATTACACTTGCCCTTTACATACTGATACTGCTTAACAATATATTTTCAGAACTAAATAGCTGCTGAAGACTAAACTGTATCCAGTAATCATGCTTTTCCATTTGGTGAAAGGCCTTTTTTGACAAAACCCCCAGTCTTTAGGCAGCAAATGGTTGTGCCAAGATTGAAGCAATGTTTTATATGTTACCCTAAAAATTTAATAGTCATTTTTAATGTGTCTTCTTTTACAAGTGTCACAATGGCAGTCATAAAGCTTTACGTTTTCCACGGAGTACTTGTCATGAACCAAGCAACTGAGAATAGAAAGGAAATATTTAAATAGTAACCTTAAGCATCACGGAATGCATCGATCACTCCATTAGCAAAACCACACGAGTTCCCAGATTGAAAGTCATGCTTTTGTGTCATAAGTCATGCTGCTCTATATAATCACTAGCAAACCACAAAACAAAGAGTAGCTGCAACTTTATTGTATGATGGTAAAAGAAGTAGAGTTGTTACATTTCAAAACAAAAATTAAAAACAAAAAAGATAGTAGAACACTAAGAAATTTGTGAATTTCTGTAAGAAATTTCCTTCATTAAGACAAGTCTAAAATTACAAATTAATCTAAAAGTTGGTGAGATGATTAACAGCACAGCAGCACCAGAAAACACAAGGTTATGAAGTACTAGATAATGTCAACCTAAAGGCTTACAGATGTGGAGTGTTGGTGCATCATCTGTTCCATGTACCATTAACACACTGAAGTGTTCTAGAATGGTTTGAAAACCACTTCAGTAGCTACAATATTAAAAGTGAGACTGTGCGCAAAAAAAAAAAAAAAAAAACTTCTACACATTAAAATGACAAGGCAGCGCTACTTACAGGACAATACTGTTTAAATATAAAGTGTTGTTCATTTACAGGAAAAAAAAAATATACATTACACAACACAGAACTGCAAATTATGGTATATTCTGTATATGTAAAACTATCAAACTGACAAGAATGTGTCAGGAAAGCCAATTATAAAATGGGATTCCAACTTATTCAAATATAAATTGTCCTGTTTAAAGTAAGAAATAATGGACATCATTAACAAATGCATTAGGGGTTTACTAGTACTGGTGTTTTGATTGTAGACTATTTAGCATATTGTTTTAAAGTATTTTGCAGAAGCACACCCCAAACAGAACACTCAAAAGTAAAATATGGTGCCTATGCAAGACAACTTTACTTTCTGATCACAACAAAATTGTTTACAGAGTTCACTGTATTTATATCAATTTAATCAATCAAACTTAAACAATTTTAAAGTATTTAATTAAAACTCTAGACTTCTTTACAGTTTTTACATGGAACAACAGGCAACACAGTAAAATGTATATGATAGCTAAACAGAACTGCATAATTTTAATGAGATACTTTCATAACTGCTCAGGAGCCTTAAGCATATACAGAACTAAAACTCATAAAGTAGATGCATAACATTGACTGTGTCCAAAACATTAAACCCCTGTATTTCCATATTCACAACTTTTCAATGAGAATCCACTGTGTAGCCACTGTATGGGCCAGGTGTTCTTTATGGTGGCTGGAGATCAGCACTTCACAGTGGCTGGGAGTGAGCATCTTAGCTGTTTTCAAACTTAGAATAAGGGTTTGGCTTTGACAGTCCTAGGAAAAAGAAAATAAAAAACAAATCATTCAAAACAATCAGTACGTTTTATGAATTACAAACATTTTTTTTTCTTTGGCACATGAAGTTTGCTTGAAATTTGTATAATTTTCAGAGAAGAGAAACAAGGTTCTACCATATTTCTGCCTTATTTCCTCATGCCTCATCTTCATCTCAGCTTTCCTGCAGGCACAGACCAAAGCACCTCTTTAGGCAACAGAAAAACAACAGCAAGATTCCAGAAGCAAGCAGCCCCACCCAGGTACAGAGGCACATTCTGCTGCAAAAAACTGGTTGGTTTTGAACGGACGTCACAACATTTTTGTTATGGCAGCATTCTTGTGTTCTCCACTCAGAGGTTTGGCACTTCAAATAAGATGAGAATATAATGTGACAATACTGGCAGAGGACATCCTTCCACACATAGCATCCTCACCATAGTCAAGTAGCAATGCACAGGACAGTACAGTATGCAAGTTTCCTAGAACAGAAGCTACCTTCAAAAAGGCAAAATTATTGTATTGCTAAAGTATGATGGGGCTTGATGTGCCCCGACTCTGTGCTGTATTCACTTAGCTTTCCATTCTACCTGGTCCGTAAACACAACAGTCTTAACTGACCTGGTTTAACTTGCTTGTATGAGTTGCAGGGAGTGCAACAGACTGCAGCCGTTTCTCATAACGCTAAGCTAGAATCCATGTTTAGCCAAGCATGGAATGTACTGCTGGCTATGTGAAACCTGCAGGGCTGGAATGTCATGGTGGTTATCGGAGGTGATCTAAGCCGAATACCTCTCCTCCTGCTTGACCTTCCTCTTGTCAGACTGTCTCCGCATCTTATTCTCAAACATCGATGACCTGAAAAGATCCAAGACCAAAGCCTTAACATCTGTAGATCCCAGATATTAAACTATTTGAGTTTACAGAAGTCAGCTGTAGCCCATATGTGGTAATTTGGCAACATAAATTAACCTTCTACACTGAAATCACACCACAGGGCCTAAAATTGGATGGACTGCAAACACACAAACGAAAGCATGGTGCTTATAAAAAGCTGTGCGTAATTTATTTATAATCTAAAGTTAATAGGAAGTTTAACCCATTTAAATTTGTGAGAAACTCACAACCAAGAGAAGTCCATTGAGAACTTACCCAATATTCTCACATTTGCAGCAACAGAAACAGCAAATGAAAATGGCGATGATGATGACTGCAGCAACAACTGAAATGGTGATGATCAGAGTCTGGAAGTTCACTGGAATTAAAGAGGCAGGGGGAATATACACGTCATGTTCCGTACGCTCCCCATTATAACACCTGTCATTCCCCCAGCTGGCCCTTCCACTAACATCCCTTTAACATGTTACCGATTTTTCATGTTTTCAAAAAATACTGCTTTGTTTCAACCATTTGAAGGCTTCCAATACAAATGATTTTTGTTGCATCTTACAGCAGTTAAACAGCATACAGACGACCATCCGTGTGGCACACACTGAAACATGTTTCAAGACAGCTTTTTAAGCGACCGCTCGAAAAATTATTCTAACCAAAGCAAGACACCCCCTCTACCCAATAATGTATTCCTGCTGTAAGCCTGCAATGTCAAGTTTATGTGCAGATGATTCTATCTGTTGTTCATTTCTTGTAATAACCGTAACTCATTCCTGTAAAGTGCCCTGAGGCAGCTTGTTGCAAAAGGTGCTATATAAAAATAAACTGAACTGAATGAAAGGAAAATATATGTCATGTCTATAATGTCACATGCATGTATTAAAAAAAAAAAGTAAAAGGTCAGCCCAGGCCCTCATTCCACAGAACAATAGCACAGGCTCATTCCAAAACAGGCCAGCTCCTTGGAGTGGGGGTGTTGTTTCACCTCTGCTTTATACAAGGGCCAGAGCTCAGTGTCACAGCTTACCCCAGCACGCCCCCCATCGAGCTTCAGACAGCGGGCACAGCGAGTGTGGGGGCAGAATGGTCCTCACTGGGTAGTGGATGCACCTGCTGGTGGTTTGGCACCACAGGCACTGTGGTACACAGGAGACACGGCGTGAGAACGTATGTCAAGTGCCACATAACTTCTGTGGCTTTTGTTTAAAAGAAACTGTAGGCAGCAGCACTCTCCTTTTCCACTGAAAGTTGTAATTATCAGACAAATCCATAACCACCTGCCTGTAATGTGTATGTGTCACAGTCCTCAGACAGGAAAGGTCAAGTCCATGCACCTGTTCTCATGGGAACTTTCTGTTGACTTCATAGCTGGGTTATGAGGTTAAATTCCTCAATATTTTTGAAAGTCAAATATCTAAAAAGCTAACTGGATAAATTTTCTAAAATGGTGAAAATAATTTTAATAACTAATTATTAGTGATATTTTAAATGACTACAATTTGTTTCATGACAAAACATGTAGTATATACAGTATAAACTGAATGGGCAAGCTTCATAGAGCTTTATTAAAAATTCTATTTCTATTAGGCACATTGTTGTGAAAGGTGCTTTATTAAAAAGATGGTTTACTGCCAATAGGATGACATCAGTAAGGTGTCCAAAATGCTATTTATTGAAGACCCTTGCCAAATAAGTTTGTACAAGTGTTAGAAAAATTCTGGATGAAAGTATTTTATATACAGTGATATAAAACTGGATTATACATGTACAAACAGCAAAAAGTATAAATATTAGAGATCACAACATTTAAATGTATGGCACTCACAAGCCCTTTGATATCTGCTTGACATCTTTCCCCAGAATATGTTTAGAGCTACACTTTAAAGTCTCTAATCGCGCATTATGAACAAGACGACAGGGCAACTTAAAAAAAAGGTACTCACGGACACATTCTTCAGACACTGTTCACAACTCGAGTTCGACATCGATTCACAAGCTGATGGAATGAGGACAAAACACACAGGTAGACTTCAGTTTACCCTTAGCACCAAAACAATACAGGCTATATAAGAACAGCATGGTCAGAAGATAAACCAACGGTAATTCACATCATCTTGGAACTCAAGGATTGTACCAAATACACGGTGACAGCAACAAGAGGTAACGTCCCTGTGCTAGAGACCCTGGGACACCTTGTGCCTAGCTTTGCACTTCAGCGCAAGGGACCCGTTTTCAAACTCCTCCAACAACATCATTCACTGTATCAGGGATAATCCTTTAACACCCACCGATGTGCCAACCAAGTTGGTATTTGTTCCCTGTTACTCAAACCATTAATCAAGAAACAATTCAGCAGTCCTATTTGTCCAAGTTACTGTAACCCCCTTTAAGATGTGAAGTAGCGCTTTACCTGAGGAAATCACATTTCTTAATTTCTATTTGCAACACAAATCACAATAGTGACATTATCAAAAAAATATTGATTTTCAGAGTTGGATAGATTGATTATGTCCTATATAATTTTAGTGTGCCCATGGGGGGATGGAGCCAGTCGACCCAGATCTCCCCCCCCCCTGTGGACTTTTTGGATCACGTTCTCTGTTGTAGTCCAACCTCAATTATGTATGGTTTTGCACACCAGTCTCCTGCAAAGTACTTTGGGAAAGGTGCTACATAAATAAACAAATGAACTGAATGTATCAGAGCCTATTGACTAAATATATTAAAAAGCCACACCAAAACAAGGTGGTCAAAGTAAAAGAAATGACAAGACAAGCCCATCTCGAAGAGGCCAAACAGCCGACCTACAAAAGTGTCATTAGGTCGTTCGTCCAACATGCAATATGTATAGCACTGATAATGTCTGACCGCTAGCAGACTGTACACCTCCGCATTTTCTAACTGACATGAGGCAAGTAAAAAAAAAAAAGTTTGAAAAAGACAAAATGGCAGAAAATTTAAACGAGTCAGGCGGAAGTGTCATACGACATGATAAACACAGATGACCTACATCAGGAAATAGTGCAAACAGCCTCCAAAGTACAGCGGAGTTTACAAAACACCACTGCAGAGCTGAATCACAGATTCAGTGTCAACAAAAAGTATATTTTGAGCTTCACAAACTGGACCTTATGAGATCACTGGAGGATTCAGTGTCACGTCCCTAGCCTGCCATGCTCTGTGTCTTCTAGATGTCTTCAACATTGCCCGTTTCTGGTTTTTCCCTGTAGCCTTCATTTTTCATGTGAGAATGTTAATTCAGTCAGTGCTGTCAGCTGTCTTTTGTTTCTTGCTCTCCCTTACATATACATACTGTGCATGTTAGTTCTTTGCCAGTTGTTAGAGTAGTGTAGACCTAGAGTGTAATGCTGTACCTTTGTTAGCCAGTCTTTGTTGATGATCTTTTGTTATTTTTGCCTTATTTATTGACCCCTTCTGTCTGAACAAACCCTTCTGCATTTATAGTCAGGCAACACCTCCATTCCTGCATTCCCGCCAAACGTTACATTCAGAATGGTGTGGGTATCCGTATTGTGAGTCATGAGCTCAGTGTCTGTTCTGTATGGTCAAACACTAACCAAGGAGCGTTACATCATTTTGAATGACTGGGTTGCACCCCATGGTGTAAACAATCATGTCATCATATTCCAGGATGATAACACCCATCCAGCCCAAACACTGATGTAAAAATTCAAGAATGTCTTTTTGAACAGATTTAAATGGCCTCCACAAAAACAAGACCTAAACATCACTGAAATGTGAGTACTTCTGTAGTGTAGCACCTCAAACAACCAAAGACTTCTGTTCTGACTTGAAAGACATCATTCCTAGGACTGAAGTTGTTCTAAGGGCAAAAAAACTTTCATGCCCCTCCCCCCAGCTGAATTCTTTATATTAACGCATTGACTGCATGTTCATTACGTCATCCACTTCTTCTTAACTGCGTCACACCCGCTTCAATGACAGGCAGCATAAACATTTAGCTTTAAAAGCACACGTCTTCTGAGTAAACACCCATTCATTTAAAAGAACCAAACCAGGGCCAAACACCCTGGGAAAAAGGCCCTTTGTACTTCTCTTATATTATTGAAAAAATAATTTTAAAAAACTGTTGAAAATCTAAAGACAATTACATACCAGAAAAATAAATTCCTCAAGTGGAAAAAGTACTCAACCCCTATCCCATCCTGTCCTGTCCACAGTTACCACACCACGAAATCATTAAATTGTTTAGTATAGTACAATGCTCCACTACATAATTTAAAATATCATAAATAACCAAAAATGAGACGCCAATCTATAGCGAAGATTTCCCACCGGTAACGAGCTCCATCGGCTGTGTCTTCCGCATCCTTAGGGAACCTGTTTGACTTCATTGTAAAAGCTTTACCAAAGCTTTCAACAATTATATTTAACGCAACTAATTTAATTTAAAGCCATTCAAATTAATTATAAAAGTGTGTAATCACGAGAATATATACTGAGAATAATACACATCATTTTACAGAACCGATTATATTCTATTATCACGTACCTGGCGCACTGTCGGAGCTCTGGGCTAAAACAGCCGAAACCCCGAAAAGTACAAACAGAACAAGACGGAAAGCTCGCAACCCCATCATGTTTCCTGTACTTTGAGTTGTACATGTAATCCGCATATTCGTAATCTCTTCCTAGCTATATACTACAAGCTACACTGTCAAAAAGGTAAAGGTAACCTTAACCCAACGCAATCCACAAACACTACACCTGTCCGCCTTCCCAAACCAGATCGCGAACTGATCTTGTTTCCTTCTGCGCAGCCAATCAGAGAGCGGCCACCTGCCGCAGGTGGGAGGGCGGAACCAGTGTGACACGGGTTCCATGTAAACACTTTCTGTTTCTCAGATCAGAAACACGGTACGGATGAGATGATTCACTCTGCATATGCCTGCTTTGTATTTGCATCATTCAAACTTAAATAATTTCTCATATGCACCTCTGTAAATAATTATCTAAATTGTGAGCGCTAATTTTGTTGCTGTTAGCCACATGTTCATGACTTCCGCAGTGTGGGATAGGTGTAACAACTGAGGTGTGACGTATAGCAAAAGCTGGACCAAGAAAACCCCTGCAACAGATGGAAGAAGAAACAAACGGCAATATTTACAGGTAGTACTCTGGTCAAGATGGCTCTGCAAGAAGAACGCTGAAGGCAAACAAAACAAAGAGAAAGAAAAGTTCGGCAACCTGTGTGGAACATTCCGGTAGTTAAAAGTGAAAGGAAAAAATGTCATCAAAGGCAGGGCTCGTGGAGCCTGTACACCAGGAGGAGTGCAATACATCACCCCTGTGAATCTCAAGGTGACTAACATCTCACACACACACACACACACACACACACACACAGCCTGTACACCAGGAGGAGTGCAATACATCACCCCTGTGAATCTCAAGGTG
>JABJVR010000001.1:10141327-10151635 GCA_025773905.1 Chitala chitala
CTGTACACCAGGAGGAGTGCAATACATCACCCCTGTGAATCTCAAGGTGACTAACATCACACACACACACACACACAGCCTGTACACCAGGAGTGCAATACATCCGACACCACTGTGATTCTCAAGCTGACCAACATCACAGAGAGAGAGAGAGAGAGAGAGAGAGAGAGCCTGCACACCAGGAGAATTGCAATACATCTGTCACTACTGTGATTGTCAGAGTGACTGACTAAATTCACACACACACACACACACACACACACACACACGCACTACTATCCAGTTGTTAAAATTGGTGCATAGTTGCCCATTTTCTTATTTATAATAAACATACATTGGCACACATGTACAGAAACCAAAATTTTGCTGTTTAAAAGGTTTTTGAATTAAACTTTGAATAGCTACAAAGTTTTTGATATTATTAATATTATTACATTTAACTATGGGATGTTACATGTATCCCTGGCATGGGCTGAGTTGTAAAATTTCACTCCATGTGTCTGATACAAATATACAGCTATGTGAAAAATGATACAACCATCCCTGGTCTCCCCTGCTTTCAGCCACGTTAAAAAGGTCTGTGTTGTAACAAATATGCCAGTCTATCAAAATATTAGCATACAATTTTATTTGTCAGAGTACTTTTTATTGAAAAGCTATGGTCTACCTGACTAGTATCAGTTTCATCTCTTCATGTGTCTGTAAGTTTTAAAATGAAATAGTTAACATTTTTTACATTTTAATATCATTACTGTAAATGCTTATTGGTTGGCAGTACTCAAATCTGCCGTTGGTTAAAATGTATTTATTAATGTTATACACCATACGAAAGGATATAACTGAAGTCCTCACTCCCTTTCAATTAATATTATAACTCAGGTTCACAAAACTGAAACTTAGCAGCCATGCTTATTATAAGCCTTTAAAGTTTTACAGTTCATAATCTATTAAGGTCACGTTACATCTCTCCCATGTAGGTTGCATCTGTCCTGGTGAAAACATGCTGTTACTTTGCCATGCCGTGCCAACATGATATAATAATCCAGTGGAAAAGCATACAAACGTGTCACAAGACAAAAAAATTATAATAATTGTACCAGTGCAGAAACACCATAATATGAAGAAATTTGTAATTTGTTAAAGTATATATATAGTTTTAAATGTGACAGTGACAGAGACAAGTGCAATAATTTATTAAAGAATTTTGTAAAGCCAGTTACAAAAGTGTTTCATTGTCTCACACACATACACGCAAACTTACACACATACTCGGTCATAGCTTTTACAATTTCAGTGATAAATGAGTACATTCTGTGTCCAGGCTGGCTGCCGGCAGCCAGTCAGAGACCAATAAGTAACAGCAGTAGACAAAATGGGCTATGCAATGCCCAAACCTGAACATCCTGTCTGCAGAAGACCTGAACAACCTCCCTGTTGTTTAAAACACTGAGCAGTACATAAAATGTCAGAATTATATGTATCTTACTCACACTGAAGGTATTTCATTTATACATTTTAGCAACATGCCACCTAGCTTGCATGAAATTTATCATTATATCACAATAAATAGCCCTTCCACCACAATGCCTGGAGTTGCCGTTCTTTAAAACACGTCCTCTCCTGAAAGAGGTACCTGGGGTTTTACTTATTTGTCAACAAAAAATGGCCATTGGTATCTGCTGGAATAACTGCATCCCACGCTGTCCAGGAAGAACAGTTATCATAGAAAACTTCAGAGGAAGTCCGACAGAAAAAGGAGCACAACACTTCAGTAAGAAAGGTCAGATCAGAAGCAGAATTATCATGTAAGGCATTCAGTTCAGTGATAGAAAAAAACTCCTAATTTTTTGCATATGGGCTGATATAGGCTTCCTGCACCTGGAACATGCAGACTGGTGGCAGTCAGATTTGTAACAGTCCTTTTGCCTGCGTTACATCCAAGCTTTATATCTGTGCTTTTTGATTCTGTGTCGCCATAAATTTCATCGTACAGCTACCTACTGCGTTTTTCTAAATGCTACACAAAAGGAAGTTTATGACCATAAATAAAGTTTTGTAAAATGACATCCAACACACCATAAATGGACATTCCAAATTTGGTTAGAATAGTGAAGCGCGAATGCCTCTTGCTTCCTTGGCCACTTGGTGAAACTGTAACGGTGAGATCCTGGAACTGACATGTCGTCTTTGCGTCAGCATCAGATCCTTTGAAAAAACGAATCCGTGGCCCCATGCTGCTGAGCAGAAATGTATAACACTTTATTCCACGTTTGAAGGAAGGAGCTACTGTGTGTGTATCTGACCATGCCCGTTAAAGTTCAAAGTCTTATAAAAGTAAAAGAATGTTTTGCATAGCTTCTAGAGACGGGGGCATCCTTCGGTCATGTTCATGGCAGTCAGTGAGGAAAATACTTCCAGATAAGCTGTAATACTCCAGTAGGAGGGGTTTGTGTTGTATGATATTAAAAATTCTTAATAAATACAGCAAAGTCCTTTGTTGTGTCAGTTGTCTACAAAACGGGTCGATGAAGAAAAGTCCTCAGAACTAAGGTAGTCATCTCTGTCACTCTTTTGCTCCAACTGGCAGAGTTTTACATATCCATAGATTAACCTCTCTATGATATGATTAATTTAAAAAAGAATCCCCAAGGATTCAAGACAAGGACGATCACCCAAACAACAGCTTGCAATGTTCTGATGGATTCACACTCTGAATGTGAGGACTCTGTTTTCTGATTGGTCCTTCCACATCACCTGATCCAAGTGTTGAACGTGAGGACTCCATTCTCTGATTGGACCTTCTTTATCACCTGATCCATGTGCTTCCGCAGCTTGACACAGATCTCACGCTACACCGTTTTTTCACTATCATGTTAATGTAGGCCTTCATGATCTTGGTGATTTCGCCCACCTGCAATGTAAAAAGAATTATCTGAGGTTTCACTTCAACTGCGAGATTAATACGGGGAACTCAAATGTAAGCAGGGCTGCTGTTAGAGATATTTGGCCACATGCAAGATAGTATATCGATGTTGAATTATGTTGAGATGTTATGCTATGTTCTAAATTCAGTCAGTGAAATTTTCCAAGGTTTCCTCCCCACTACAGCAACTTGAATCAGTGTGAACTTCACAGGCCATATTCTAAACAACACAATGTTATATATTTGAACACCACCAGACATACAGTATGGAAGCCCTTTTCCACTTAAATGGGCTTCCACAGAGAAACATGACAAGTCCAGTCATAACTAATCCCAACTGAATACATAATTTGTCATCATTTTCATCTCATTTCCTCCTCTTTGATACCATAGTGTTTCCACCTCAGCCAATCATGCAAATGTTTAATGATACTTTTAGACATATTTGTGTTTTGTTGTCAATGTCAACAACTGATTTTGTTGTCAAATACCATCATATATAGGACATATGGAGAGGATATTTTCCATGGTGGCCCGAAAATGTTCTGAAACAAGAAACAAGTGTTCTGTAGAACCCATTAAGAGTGAACATCTTGTCACGTAATTTTTACATGCTCTGTGGAGAACGCGATGTCAAGGCTTTGAAGGACAAGCAACTGCTTCTGGCTGTGAGAAACAATGTCAAGTGTTACGTGGAAAAAAGCAATAAGGAAATAAGGAGCATGTTTGTAAATGTTAACACCTCCACCCCCCTTCCCAAAGATGCTCCTCCCATTTTATGTCAGCGGTTCCTTATTTTAACTTCTCAAAGGCGGCAGTGCTAATGACTAGTTAAGGTGCAGAAAGCATTTCGCACAAAGTATTGATGATCTGTCTTTACCTCTGTCGTTTCAAAGAACATCTCCCTCTCGTCCACAGTGATCTTGTAGGTGCTGGCTTGCGGTGCTCCGAAGAACACGATGTGCTCGTAGGGAAAGGTCTCCAGAGGCCTTGGCTCCCCTCTCTTGTAGATGGACACACTCTCAGCGCTGACGCCCAGCCACAGGTCGTGGGGGAAGCCTCCCTCTTTACACTGCAAGCAGGTTAATGCCCCGTTCAGTCCTGCCCCTACAATGCTCACCTCGTTCCAAATGGGAACGCACTGGCAGCAGGTTATCTGCTATCACCAAATGTCAAAGGGAACAGCACTCGCTGTGGACTGGACTTATTCCAGTGTCAGCACATGTGTAGCAGTACATTGCTTTGTCAGCACCTACGAGGCCTTGTCAAACAAGGAAGTTCTCACCTCCACGTCGAACAGAGTGGAGCCGTAGCCGGGCCACTCCCTGATGATGCCCATGTACTTTAGCATAGCCTGGTGTTGTGGGAGGCCATGCAGACGGGACCACTTCTCTTGTACGCTGGCACGCGTGGCTGAAGTCTCCTCACGGACCCACATCTCCAGCATCTGCTCCTCCTCCATGCGTTGCTTCCGCAGCGATCCCGTCTTGAAGCTGCGGCGCAGCGTGCCCTCCAGGAAGCTGGTGCGGCGGCGTTCTAGGGTGTTGCCCCCAGAGATGGCTGTCCCACCCCCCAGGCCCGCCTTGGTGGACTGAAGGATGCGGGCACGCAGGCGACCCACAGGGTAGACGGCATCAAGGCTCCAGCCTCCACGGCCCGCATCCCCGTACAGGTACTGCAGCCGCAGGGCAGCCAGGTGTTGGAGGGTGTCCTCGGGGGCAGGTAAATGACCATGGATCAGGCTCTCGTGGGCCTGGCAGACAGACAGACAGAAACCAGTCAAATGTCAATGGGACAACTTCACAAGGTACTTCAGTGCCTCTATTCAACTGAGCCTGTACTCAAACTGCTGAAAAAAGGCCTGTCTGCCATTGTTATTACACACACACACACACACACACACATTTATGTCATTTGACATTCAGCTGAAACAGTAGATACTGAGCAGATACATATGTACAGTTTTGACTATATGTTTGTTTCAAACACCAGGTTTTTGATAACAGTTCTTCCATATCAGTGCTTAATTGCTTTTGCATCATCTTGTTATCGTCAGTGTCGTTTGTCATGTCTTTACCGTTACTATACTGTGTTCCATTAATGTGCTTCTACCAACCTGCTCAAACATGAAGGCAAATTCCACCCCTTCTCGAGGGACACTGTCCACATCCAGGAAGCAGTACAACTTGAAGTAGAGCCGCCATTTCCCATCTTCCTCCTCTTCTTCGCTGCCTGACTGCCTACAAAATAAATTGCATCCCAGGAACACGATGAGCAATTTAACTCATATTTAATTTAAGACAACTAAATAATAACACTGAGGATACGTTTGCCAGCTCGGGCTCCTCTAAATTCAACGGGAGCATGTCACATCATCATCGCTTATTTAAACATGAAAATGTACTCCCTCACCTTTCGAACTTGGCAAGCACATCAGCCACGAAGACTCGACTTTCCACGGCGCGGTCGGTTGTGTTGTTGTGCTCAAAGAGGGCAAACATGTTCCTGCTGTCCTCCATGGCAAGACCACGAATCAGTTTCTCCACAACCTGCAATAAGGCCACGAAAATCACTAGGGAGGCTCACTGAAATACACATAACATCATTTTATAACAGACGCCTACTACATGAAGGTACACATCGTGGAAACTCGCAGTGAAAGTTAAAGATATCCATTGTAATTTGTTCGTGATGTGAGCAAAAGTAGATGTTTGCTGATGCAAGGGCTATTTTCACTGCTGGTACTGCATCAAACTGATTAGAATATGATGGACGGCTGATTGGCAGCCCTAACGAGAAACATCTTTAATGCATGTCTTCACAAGGCAAACCACTTTGGTAAAAGGGTGTGACTATGATGGATCTTTTCATGACACTGAGGCAGACCTCTCCAGCAGTGGTGTGGGAGTTGATGGTGATCTTGCAGGAACCTCCTCCGTGGCAGTACACAGTTGTGGTCATCTCTTGTCTGGTCCTTAACGCAATGATCTCCTCCTGAGAAGGCACATACTCTCTGGACTTGGTCTTCTTCAAGGACTCCCCTATAAAGTGTGTGTATTTCTCTATCTCAGTCCCTGGAAACTGCTCCTTAATCCTGAGTAGAAGACAAACAGATCGTCAAATTTATATATTGTGAATCTAATAACTGCATATGACAGAGTATGATCAGGATTTTACAAAGTGTGTGGATGAGGCTGCTGGCCAACAGGAAGACACACCAGAGAACTGGACATATACCTCTTAAGATGGAACTTGAGGTAGCGTAGGATGGACCGGCTAGGCAGGAAGCAGCAGCTCATGCAGGTGAGGAGGTGCCAGTGTGCACGATTAGCTGGGCTGTTGGGCTGAGGAACGTGATTGGTCTGTTTGATCAGCTGGCAGTACACTTCGTCCCGCAGAGGCCGCAAATCCTGGCACGTCTGCAGGATGCCCTGGATGATAGGCACAGGGTTCGACACTGCTTCCATCTCCTGGAGCGAGTTGAAAATCTTCACCGCCTCATCCTGCAGGCTGGCATAGCCTTTTTCCTTTTGGACTGTAGAAGAAGAAAAAAAAATGTGAGTGAGAGGCAGAAAGGTGTTTTTACATAGACACAGAGGAAGAATGTGATTTCATAGAGAAAACTCACAGCTGATGTTGACTTCCCCATACGGAAGGGGCAGCAGAGGGGAGTGAAGAGGGTGCTGCGTGTATCTCAGGATAGGGTTCCTCCGGTATGTCTGCTCTACCACCTCCGAGTTCACACTGTTCTCCTGGGGGACAGCGACAACACACTCAACACAATCAGGTGATGTCTGGGGTGAAAAACATGACACACCCAAACTTTAACTCATGATACTAAGATAAAAGAAAAATAGAATGAAGAACCTGCATTCATGCACCGGCAGAAGTATCTCAACAGCCAAGAGATGATTTCATAAACACAGCACACAAAAGACTGGAAGAACACTCCATGCCGTCTCACTACTGGAGCTCTGAGGCCCGCTGCTTTTTCCAAAAATCTTATATTGTTCCTAATAGTGTCTCAAAATGTTATGACTTATTCCATATCAACAACATTATTCCTGAATTAGGGCAACAATCACTGCAGTACAACTTAAAACAGAATGTACTCCAATGAGTTTGAGCAAACAAACTATTATGTAACCAGATTAAGAACAGGAGATAGAGAAAACCAGAGAACACATCAAGGACCAAGTGGTTTGAAGTATCTCAGGTCCACAAGCCTCACACAGATAGGAGCCACTGGCTCAGGGTCGGATACCTCACTTAACTACCGTACACGTCCCTGGCCATAAACTCAGCCTGTAGAGGTGCACGTCTCCACGGCTGCAAATTAACATATGTGACATGAGCCAGACAACTGAAGACTGCAAACTGCTCTATTCAGTTAGGAGTCATGACGACATTAGAACTTCAGCAACATCGCAGAACTGTAAGGATGGCTTAGGGTGCAAAATGCTAACTCCTCATCTGGAGTCCCACGCCACAGGCTTGTGACCGTACCTTGATGTCTTTGATTAGCTGCTGGGTGGGGGTCTCAATGGGGACCTTGCTGTCGATGACGCCCTGTATGGCTGAGGTCCACCTCATGGCTTCGTTCAACAACTTGGTGTAGAGGCGGTAAGAGTGCTTACGGCCGTGTACAATAATATTCCAGTAGCCTGAAGAAAACAGCAAGTACAGGTTGGGTTACAGCTCACAAAATAAAAACTGACATCTAAAGTTTCAGGAAAGTTCCTACATAGCAATCGATTTCAATGTGGTTTTTCAATAAACAAATGGCACCTTTATAATCTGATTTAACTATTGCATTGAGAATGTGCTGCATGCTCTCCTGTGGAGATAACACTCTATCATAGACCACTGTTGAATGCTGAAGTTTCTGGGTCTCACCAGTCTCCTTGAAGACCTTTTCATCTGGGTGTACCACAGAACAGAGGCTATTCAGGACCAGCGTGCCCAGCTTGGAAGCACCACGTTCTGAGGTTTTGTAGTAGTCCAAGGAGTTGTTGGTCAGCACGAACCAGCGTTTCTTCAGCTTGAGAGAGGTGCTCTTGCCCCCTGACTTCATCTCCTTCTGCAGCCAGCCTAAGGAGAATGAGGAATAGAGGGACAGGAAGAGAGTTTTACACCAGTCATGAACATGCACAATGCGTCTGACACCCTGTTATATATTGCAGTGACTCCATTGATGAGAGACGGATAACGTTGTTTAGACTCAACTTTGTTTCAGTTGAGGCAAGAAAACACCCCCCATCTCCTGACAAGATACTTTTTCACTTCCCCAGTACATAAGAATGCTAAGATTATAAAAATATATTAAGAATTTTATATATACATATTTACAAAACAGGGTTTTGACATCAGCACACATTCATAATGTCAAACAGTCCATTGTGTCTTTGAACCACAAAGTCGTCCTATGTTGTCTAACTCTCTACAGAGATACAGTACTCACCTCTGATCACAAACTCCTGCCCATCAATCTTAGAGTCACCCTTTGGCTTCTGTAGAAGGCTAATCCAGTGGTGCATTTCCTCTGGCGTGTCTGTATTACAGTGGATCACCCGATTGGCTGTGATGATCACAAAAGAGTTGGGCCTGCAACATAGAACATGACCCTCAGTCACATGACTCACCCTCAAAGCCAGATGATGCTCAGTCCCTATAGTCTGTCACACTTTGTATTACATGACTCAGTCTCATGCACCTAATGACTCCTGAACAAAAATATTACCCTCAATAATAACTTGTCAGAATAGCAAATACATGCTAACATAATGTCACTACATGCCATTTCAATCTTTACCTGTCTGGATTATCTGAAGCACAGACAGAGTCAATCAAGCCAACATCCAGTGTTCCCTAAAGAAAGGTGCAAAAATGGAGGATTAGATGGCTGAAAAACAGACTACTTTAGATACATTATGGAACAGCTAGCCCCAGAGAGAGAGGATGTGAGGAGACATTTTCACTCACCATTGCATTCTTTGGGTTTGCCTGTTCATGCTGCATTTCCAGAAGCTGCTGTGGGGTGGCGCTGTGGACCCGACTCAGGACGCTGAACCAGCCACTAAAGTCACAACATGGGGCAAAGGTCAGCATAAGCCACAACAGCAGCAATAGCGCAGGAGGTGAATGTGCAAAGGCTGAAATTTGACAAGCACACCACCAGGGGGAGCTAATTGGTCATTACTTCAATGCAAATATGTGTGAAATTCCAGTATTTAAACAAAGCAGCACATTTACTCAAAACGATTTAAGCAGTCTACAGGTGAGACCTCACCTGGCATCTTCTGGAGACTCTGCAAAGATCTGGTAGGTCCTCTCCTCTGTCACAATGTTCAACGCATTCTCCTTTTCATGGTTGTCCACTATTTCCCTAAAACGAGACCAAAGTTCATAAGGACAAGACGAATGATACTGTCATTGTCTACACTCATTGATGAAGGTTCCAAATACCAACTGCACTAACTAAAGACACATCTCTTCAGGGAGCACTTTAGAACTTGAAACCTCACCTTTATAATTTCTGCTTCCTTATTACTCAAGTTGAGGTAAGGTTATTTGTTTGTACATGTTTTTCTTGGTAACAAGACTGTACGTATTTTTCTTTACACAATGACTTGTGTGAGAATTGCTTGACTTAATCGTGAGCACTTTGATGATAGGACAGCACTTACTGTCAGTTAGATTTTTTATACTGTTTGACCTTGTTTTTGAGATGCACGTGTACTCTTATTCATTGTAAGTCACTTTGGCGTCTGCTAAATGAATAAACGTAAATGTAAATGTACAAAGGACACTCTGTATCATGGATTGTGTTATTTTAGTAATTTAGTCCCCTGAATTGACCATTCAAAGTGACCAAATGTGCAAATGTATTTCCCAGAAGCCACTGCAGTACTCACAAAACACTACATTCATATGAAGAAATAAATCATGTATACAATCTGAATCTAAAGGGAGAGAAACTCAAGGAAAATCAGAAGATTCTTCAATGAACCGTTCCTTATTCTCAAACGTTTATAAAAAGCCTCCTAACAGCAGGGGGTGCTCTTACTTGGCTGACCGGATGTCAATGGTTCCCTTCAGCTTCTCCTCACTGTCATTTTCAAAATACATGAGCTTGGATTCCCTCAGGACAAACCAGCGCATCTTCCAGTTTCGTCTCGACAACGTGGACAAGCCACCGCCCTTCTTGTACAGCCATCCAGATTTAAGTGACTCCTGTTTGGCTCTGAACCACATGAAGGTCTCGTCCTTCAGTACACACCAGCGCCGTCGCCATGGGTTCATTAACCCACCTGAGAGAGAGAGAGAGAGAGAGAGAGAGAGAGAGAGAGAGAGAGAGAGAGAGAGAGAGAGAGAGAGAGAGAGAG
>JABJVR010000001.1:10151735-10194731 GCA_025773905.1 Chitala chitala
AGAGAGAGAGAGAGAGAGAGAGAGAGAGAGAGAGAGAGAGAGAGAGAGAGAGAGAGAGAGAGAGAGAGAGAGATATAGAGAGAGAGAGAGAGATAGAGAGAGAGAGAGAGAGAGAGAGAGAGAGAGAGAGAGAGAGAGAGAGAGAGAGAGAGAGAGTGAGTGTCCTTTAAGGTCAACCGTTACCTGAACGCTTTTGAGCTGTGTTAGGAAATTGGCACAGGAAGGAATCTCATACCTGAACATAATAATGCGAATTTCTGACTGCATTGAGGATTGATTCAAATTTTGCAGCTAACACTGCAACCATGAAAGGGCAGCCTACGTTACCGAGTTTTTAAAAATCACTCTTAAACACAACAAAAGAGTTACGCGATGTAAGCAAAAGCTGGTCAAGAATCATTTATGTACCATATAATTAATATTATCGTAACATGACAGAAGAAAAATACATAACATGTTTAAACGTGTCTTTTGTTATTATTATTTCTTATTTTTGTAAAAATTTGTAACCTTTAAAGAAATGTAAATATTTATTATATTTATTTACTAATACCGTGCTACAAGAAAGTATGAACTTTTAATTTGAAAACCGAAATTTCCAACGTAAAGAAGACAGCGACGTTGTTAGACCCGGAAGTGCTTTGCTGGTGACGGAAGTTTTCTTACGATAAAGTGGGTCTGTTTTACTTGTGTCTATTACAAGTGTCTATAAGATAGGCAAGTAAACGGTAAAGTATTTACTCTGGATACAGCGCAACAATTAATCAAGCGTCATGGGGAAGTCATTTGCAAATTTCATGTGTAAAAAAGATTTCCATCCTGCTTCAAAATCCAATATAAAAAAGGTCAGTGAATGTTAAAATATGTTTACTTTCAACTTCGGGTTTCTGGATAATAGTAAAATAAAAAGTAAAGGTCTTTCTTAAACTTAATGTTATTATAGGTGTTATTTATTAAAGACATTAATTTGTCGTTTTGACTTCTGTAGCTTCTTGCACAGATACGTTGAATTTTTGAGAGTGATAGAGTTTCTCTCTTATAATCGGACATTTTGTGTCACGAGAGTGAAATAAACGAGAAATCTGTTTCATCAGTTAATAACATCTCATTGTTTGAATAATAAACCTTTTGAATTATTTGATATTTTGGTGGCAGGTATGGATAGCAGAGCAGAAAATTATGTTTGAAAAGAAGAAACAGGAAGATCTTATGCAGGCTTACGTAAAGGAACAGGAAACGTATAACAACAGGTAAGGGTGATAATATGAGCTGGAAGCAGAGGAGCTTATCTTCTCAGGTTTGTACTGATGGCTCTTACACTACATGTCAACTATAACGTACGGCCAGTCGGCAGCTCTTATGAACCAAACACGGATTTTGAATTGTGATGTAATATGTGATGCAGAGCCCTGACCAATTTGGTGCCCTAGGCAAGATTTTAGCTGGGGCCCCTTACATTACAACCAATACCACCACCAATTGCTGTGTTCATACCCAGTGGCGCCCCCTATGGATGGATGGCGCCCTTGACATTTGCCTGTGCAGCCTATGCCTAGAGCCAGCTCTGACTGTCAATGTACTACCAAGTGGGGAAAACCTAAGCTCTGTCAGTACGTGCTTTTAATTGTGGCTGCACTGAAGTCATCGCCATTGAACGGTGTCTTGCAGGCTTTTGATGGGTGATGATCGTGTGAAAAATGGTCTTAACTTCATGTACGAGGCACCACCCGGAGCATCTAAAGGTAGCTGCTTTTTTCTGACTGTACCTTCAAAACATTCTTAGCTCTGTGAAAATGTCACTACTTAACATAAATGTTTTTTTCTTTGTTTTCCTAACCTCGCTGGCTATGAAGAAGAGACAAAGGAGGTAATGTTAAATGTAATTTATGCCATTAATGTGGCTGATTTTTATTTTCTTTTTTGTAAGTCAGCTGAGCCTTGTGTTTACTGTCTTTGCAGGAAGGAGAATCAGAATACAAGTTTGAATGGCAGAAAGTAGCCCCCCGCGAAAAGTAAGTCTCTTCACAGCAAAGCTGGAAGTGTTATTTTTACACTGAGAGTGTTTATTTAAATCCAACACTCTATGAACACCCAAATAAACACTCTGAGTTAAACACTATCATATTTGCTGTGAATATTATGTTCCCAGTTATGTGAATAGACAAAGGTTTTGAAATGTTTCTGTCCATGTTTTCAAATGTTTTTAGCATTTTCTATTCTGTTATTTATTTGTATGTATTAATTACAATTTAGACAGGTTATCTTTAACCTTGAATTTGCTCTTCTCCCAGGTTTTATTCTTCTTTCTTTCTTTGTTATTTTTTCTTTCTTTGCCTTTCAGATATGCCAAGGATGACATGAATATAAGAGATCAGCCATTTGGTATTCAGGTACCTATCCTTTTTAAAATTAAGAATCAGGCGTTATTACATAACAAAAACCAGAATGTAGGTTTGTTGATGTGTGTCTTTTGCTAGCTTCAATTTTAAAGCGTGCTTTTTCTTAAATTCCCTGCTGTCTTTCGAAATATAATAATGACCAGCCTAATTGTTGGTGGGGGCATGGAAAATTATTTTGTCTGTCCTTCTGAGTTCTCTTAAAATATATTTTGAACAAATGGGCAAATTAAACATATAATTTAACTGATGCCTCTGTTCCGTTTGAGTCTGTTTTGTATGTATGTGCACACTAAGTGTCCAGCAGCTGTGACGACATTGTTCATTCATGTGTTGCTTTAACCTTGTGATTCTGTCACACGCTTCTGTCATTGTTCCCAGGCTGTCTTAAATACCTTGTAATATTCCCCCCTTTTAGAAATTACCCTAAAACAAAATGCTGTTGTTTTAATAATCACTTACCCACTTCTGAGTCACAATGATTCCTGTAAGACATGCACTAAATACAAATAGTCATATATTCCTTGCCTTAAAATTACTTTTTATTCACTTTCTTCTTGTTCAGATTGCTTTTGAATTATCTTAAAATGCTTTTTTTAATTAAAAAAGGACATTAATATTTAACATTATGCATCTGTATGAAAAGTACTCAATTGTAAATGCAACATTTCTGAAAGTAATTTGTGTGATTTTTTTTTTTTTTAAATGTTAATTTTCAGAAAGCAAAGTGAATGGTTTAATGAAATTGTTCCTCTTTCTTTGTGTCTGCTGTTTTGTGCCAATGTGATGTTTTAGATGCACTTCCTACCTTTTTGAAAAGTCATTTCTGATTGTAAAGGTTCTGGAATGTTATCAGCTGATTTTTGTCATTGTTTTTCCTGTACCATGTTAGAATTTGACTTATTTTTCAAACTTAATTTAAGAGGCAGTGTATATAATTGTAATTTAATTGTAGTGTGTAGTAATATCAGTACTGTGCACTGTTTTTTTTTTTTTTCTTTCCTGCAGAGCTTGTTGTGGAAAAGAGGTAGTAGACTGACAGTTGTCTTCCACAGGTCCGCAATGTGAGATGCATCAAATGTCACAAATGGGGCCATGTGAACACAGACAGGGAGTGTCCTCTTTTTGGCCTGTCTGGGATCAACGCCAGCTCCATGGCAACGGAGGGCGCAGGTCAGTTGCTGCTGGTCCCATCTTCTTCCAGTTTGACTCAATGTGCTCATTCTATTAATTCACAGTTGGCCTCTTTTAGTTGGGTTGGTGTAATGTGCAATTTTTGAATGTGTATCCCTGTAAATTTAGCTGTTTTTGTTTGAATAGTTGGTATTTGTTCAGTTTATTTTTGGGAATATATAGAACGGTTGCATGGGATAAAATTGTGTCCTAAAAGTGAATGATTTATATTCAGTTCACTTAATCATATAAAGGAAACACAATTTTATTATGTGGAATTACTGTACATATATATTTTTAATGTTTAATCCAACAAACCTTTCTGTTCAGTGTAAAGCATGCAGCTCCAAAGCTCTTAGCATTCGTTTCCATGGCAAATTGTTAATTTGGCAATATATTGAATAGAGCTTTTTATTCTTCCATCTGAGCATGCTTCATTGAGGTTTAGGTTATTCAGAGTTGATAAACTCCCATCCCCTGAAATGGAAAACCACTGTTCTGCAACTAGAACCTCTGGTTGTATTTACTCAGGGTTGTCCAAATCCAGATTTGCATTTAAACTCATAGTTTTCAAAACCTGGTTTTTGGAATCTCCCCAAAAACCCCTCCTCCTGTATTATAGAAGACATTAATGTAAACATTTGTACGTATTGCACACTACAGATTGAGTGCTGAACTGACAAAACTGAACTGAATAGCACTTCTATTCTAGGAGGAACCCTGTAGGGATGGGCGGTGTATTAGGGTGCTGCCCACCTTCTCCTGTTCAATATGTTCAATCTCAGCAGGTTTTCCTTGTGCTACAAGCTGTTCCTGGCTCCATAAATCGGGGCTATCTGCAAAGTGGCAGGCCAGGCTGGGGGGGACTTCACTTGTCGGCAGAGTCCCTCCCACGTAGAGAGAGAAATGCAATTACTGTGTATTCTGTGTCCCCCTCTAACCGCCGCTTTGAGCGAATAATATCTTATGATTTGCTCAGCCGGAAAAACGAGCGAGTTGATTTGTTCAGCCCCACCGGTGACAAAGCCGCCGCGGTATCCCCTGCTGGGGTGGGAGTGGTGGCAGCAGGCAGGCGTCGGCGAGACCGCTGAGGCTGTGATTTGTGCTAACAGGTCCGTCGATGCACCCCTCGGAGTTAATGGCGGAGATGCGAAACAGTGGCTTCGCGCTGAAACAAAGTGTTCTTGGGAGGAATGCCACCGTGTGTGACCCCTCCCAGGTAAATTGTTCCCCCCCCCCCCCTTTCTTCTCTGTAATACCTCCGTCAACAGAGGAAGGGGGTTAGTTTTGGGAGGGGGGTGGAGAGGATTACCATCCCAACAATATCTGGGGTGGTTTTTGAATGAAAGTTTGGCTCTTCCAGAGTGACCAATTATGTGAGTAAATTGTGGCACTTTTGGCTCCCCTGCAGTTTTTAGTAAGTCGAGTTAGGTGCCTTAAATGAGCCTAGTTTCTCAGATTGCACAGGTATAATGTACCTGCACAAACTGTAGGTCTCTATCATTGGTACAAGATTTTCTCCCAATTTGCTCTTGTTTCACCTCAGAGCATATTGGAATGTGCCTTCTGTGATTACCATTCTGTTCACAAGGTCTGTTTCTGAAATGTCTGCATTGACTTTGCTGACGCATTTTTAACGTATGCATGTGTGTGTTTTGTAGGAGTTTGTGGCCAGTGAGGAAGAGGAGGACCCTGAAGTTGAGTTCCTGAAATCTCTGACAAAAAAACAAAAACAGAAACTCCTCAGGTAAATTCATGGGTGGCATTGTCAGTCATCTCTATGTCTTTAATGCAAGAAAGTACGTTCTAGTTGATTTTTACACATATAGAGTGGTATGTAGAGCAGCATTAGCCTCTTTGAAATCTGTTCTTAAAGATGTGCATTTGGTTTGGTGTTATGAAGCTCCATTTTTTTTTTTATTTCAGGAAACTGGACCGATTAGAGAAGAAGAAGAAAAAAAAGAAGAAACATAAGAAGTCTAAAGGTAAACACAAGAAGAAGCAAGGCGCGGACTCCGAGTCAAGCAGCGGGTCTGACAGCAGCGACAGCAGCAGCGAGTCCGACTCTGACAGCCGGCGCAAGTCCAGGAGCCGCAAGAAGAAGCTAAGGAGCACCAGCTCCTCCAGCAACAAAAGCCCAAGGGCATCTAAGGAGAGGTCTGCCAAGGAGAAACGGTCTCCACGGAGTAGTGCATCCTGGGGTTCGGGCCCAGGAAAGGAGAGGAGAGACAGGAGCCATGACAGGGAGGCCAGGAACAACGGGAAAGAAAGGACCGACAGGGACCGACGCAGACGTGACAGGAGGAGCATGACTCCACAGAGAAGAAGTGGGGAGAGCAGGCACGAGAAGAGTGTGGAGCGCAAAGGCAAGGAGCGCAGCAGGAGCAGAGAGAGGAAAAAGAGGGCAAGGAGTCGGAGCCGGGACAGAGCAGAGAGGAGCAGAGATGACAGACAGACGTCGCGTGACCTGGCCCACTCGAAGAGGAAGTGCTAATGTGCAGCTCTGATGCTCCAGAGCATGTCGACTTGTGTGCAGCAGTGTTAAGTGAAGGCCTGCTCATCTGGTGGTGTTAATATGAAAAGTTATTAGAACATTATTTTAAGGATATTTTTTTTTATTTTTTTATTAAGGCAGTTTTAATTGTAGTTGCAGCTGGACTTAATGAAAATTTGTGTAGTTGTCAGATAATTTAGCATATATTTTTGTTTCATATTCATTATTTCAGAACTCCTACTATGTGACTGTTATTCAGCAGCCATTTGTATACCTTGGAACGGAGATCTTCTGTCAGGAGGACTGAGGTGCTAACAGAACGGTCTCCCGTGTAGGCGAGCATTTTCACGTTACCAATAGGGGGCGCCAAGGTCATATTGTAGAATTCTACGTTTGAAGCTTTTTTTTTTTTCCAGCGATCATACGACAGATAAAGCGATGAACACGGTTACAGTACTAAGAATAGAGGCATGATTAGATTAAATGGGTACAAAATTTAAGATTCTCCTCTACAGTACATATTTGCCTTTTGACGCTGTTGAGATAAATGCAAATACTTTGTTTTCAAATTATGAAGCAAATACGATTTAAGCAAAAATAAAAAATAAAAAAATGAACTTTTCGAGAAGTGTTACATTTTTATAAAACTTTTTTTTGTGTGCGTTTTAAAAAATGTTTTATTGATTTATGTTTCTCATTACAGCATTCTAATAATTTATGTTTTGGCATTTTTCTTGGTCTGTTAATTTTAGTGAACATTGCACCAAAATGCACTGCCAACGACATTCTACCTTTGTCCGTAATTTAATATTAGCTTTACCAATACGGTAGCTTGCGCCGAACTGCAAATATGGGCAACTTGTAGATCTGCATACACCGTTCACAGCAATTAACGCTATGTTTTAAATTTCGTTTAATTTTTTTTAACAAGATTTAAGCAGTATAGTTTTGTCTTGTGAATTTTTTTCAAGTAAGAAACAGTAAATATACGTTTTAAAGGGCGTCTTCACGATTTTAAGTATAGTGTAAATCCTATTTTAATAGTTTCGTTTATTAGATTAAATGTTTTGTTGTATCCAGAAGACCAGATCATTCAAATGCTGTTGCATTTTACTGAGCGGTTGTAGCGCTGAGGTCGCATATTAAAACTTGTTTTTACATCGTTTGGATACTGAAGTAAAATCGCATTTGGTTTCTCACTGTTATGCTTTGTTTGGCTTCGGAAAGCATAATGACCACAACCTGTCAGAATCTGCATAATTAACACTGAGAACATGCTACTGTGTACGAAAAAATTACAAATTTCAAATATTTATTTGTTTGAGTACTTTTTAGTTTCATTTAATTTTTCAGTTTTAGCAGGCTTGAGCAAGACTGAAGGATGTGTTACACTGACATTATTTGATAAAAATGTTTAACACCAAAAGGAAAACACAAAAAACGTACATAAATTGTCGGTTGTTTAATTTATACTCAAATTCACATAAAATCCAAATATCGATCTTAAGCATTTATTCTTTTTTCCTCCTACGATTTAAATACAGCCACGATTTGTAGATCTGCATATCAAGGTGTATACTCCACCGCAAAACATTTGTAAAACTTGAAAACATGAACATGTTTTATTTTAAAAGGTGTAATAAGGTAATTTTGATTTTAGCTTTTGATTTGCATTTATATGTCAGTTTATGTTTTATTCTGGGATCGAGAAAAGTGCTGTCAGTGTATGTTAAACATTGTGATTGAATAGAATTATTTCTTACGGAAATTTTGTATTTTAAAGTGTTCCGCTCTCGAAAGTTAAATTAATATTTATTAAGTGCCGTATTTACGTTGTCATTGATTAATGCTTCTTCTCCAGCTCATTAGATTTCGATTAAGAATGATTTGATGTTAATGTAATTAGTATGTAATTCTGGTGTACATAATTACTGTAATTACAACACTCAGGTAACCCGGTTTGAGCAAAAAGGTTAGCATCAAGCTCCATTTACTTTTCATCCTTTAAAAGGGTCTGTATTTGGTTTGTTTATTGCCAAAAACACTTAACCTACTTATTCAGATATTGTGATTAAGTGTTGGAATATTATATCACTTTGCAACATTTTTTTTTAAATTTTGAATTAGTTAAAAATACACTATTGATATATTCCCAATAATATGAACACTTACGCAATATCTGGTTTATCGAAAAATATGAGGAAAAAAGTAGTTACGTCCTCCTATCAAACTAGAGATACGATTCAACGTTTTATTTACAATTTCAGAATATGGTATTCGTTATTGAGCCTATCATGCACGTCCTTTACTTGGGGCATGTTCAATTTAACCTAAAGGTGGCACTAATGTGTAAATTTCAGCCAAAATACAGGGCTCGACAAAATATTTCATTTTCACAATTTCAGTTATGTTGTGCTGTATTACTCACACGTGTAATAAGTTTTTACCGAACATTTAATATAGAGCATAGTAATTATAATTATGTTAGTTAAAATGCTAACGTGTATAAAAGGAGTCAAAAATGCATCACATTTTTATTTGTAAAGTTGAGGTTTGGTTGGTTGGCATTTTACATGTAATGAAGAGTAACATAATTGCGCAACTTGTATTCATTGTGCACGTGAAGCGGATGGCAGGCTACATGAAGAAAAAGCGCAGTCCTTGATCATCGAGCCGGACTACAAAACCCCGTGTCCTGCGAGGCTGGACATTGAGTAATCTCTTTGATCTCTTTTCATTGTGACTTCAAAACAAAGATGACTTCTACTCAAAGCACAGCGAGAGGACATTCCAGCGTAATTCAACAAAAGCACTAACTGACAACAACCTCTGTCCATAACCCCAGGCGCCTCCTCACCCTAGAAACGTAACCTTATTTCGGCCATGTCGATTTCAGGCCCGTTTGTGGAATTAAATATGACCATGTAATTGCTAATTGTGTTTCGTGAATTCTCCGATAGTTTCTATAGTATTTCCTTCTCAGAAGATAATAAAAGGTATCCGGAAGCGGTAGGTGGTCTATACAATAAATTAAATTTCAACTTCTCTTCTTAAAAACAATTAAAATCAGACCCGTTAGCTTTATGTGAGCTTTAGAAACGGAGGTGTTGGTTTAATATCTATTGTAACTAGTTGGTATTTTCGTAAATGTTTTTCCTTGGAAGATGTTTTATTCATGTTTGCCTTGACATTTTTTTTTCACAGAAGCATTTTATTTGAACCAGAATGTATGTAGTCAATGGACAAAGACAAATTAAAATTATTTTCGTCAAAATAATTGCCTTCTGGTCAATTTAACTTTGCCAATTTGAATGAGATTTTCTAAATGAGATTCTTGTCGCTAACGTGTTCCCAGGCCTGTTCTCAGCGCCTAATTATGACTTGGGTTTTTCTTTAGAATCGGACGCTGCACTGGGTTAGCACAAAGAAGTCAGAGAGCATCCTCAACCCCTTTCAATGCGGGGCCAGTGATATTCAAATAACACGCAGGCACCATTTGACTGCACAGCGACAGGCATTTTAAATTCAACATTTGCATATGTCTTTTTTCTTTTCATAGCCACTAAGACACAGTTGCCTTCCCATAACGTTAAATCAAGTGGCACGATTTATACGAGTAAACCCGTTTTATTCTTGGATTACTATTAGTTCACTTCACATGCAAATATAAGCAGTAATTGTGGGCAATAAAAATAGATATTTAAGACAGCTTTGTCATCGAGTCCACAGTCCTCCTTTTGAAAAACGTTAGACAACGTTAAAGAGAACAAATAATAAAATTAATTAGATATTTGATATGACATGATCCCTTGCTGCGCCTACAAGACTCGGGGGACTGGTATGTGCTCGAGGTCATAATTAATAACATTTAACAAGATTTTCACTTGGACACTAAATGCTTGTTCCAACAAATTAACTATTCATATATTCGTCTGCGTACGGCTCGAAGTGAAGCGTTGTTTTATTTTTTTATTTGGTACACTGCAATTTAATTTGTTTGTGCTAAAAAGGAAAAATATAATCTGTAAACCGATTTGTTGTGGCACCACTTTCAAGGTAATAAATTTGTTTATAAGATTGAAATTTACAAGTGGCATGTTAAAAACAAATGCAAAGGTCAACATTTTGCAGTATTAAACCACAAACGATGCAGGACTGATGTAGATTCCTTTAATTATAAGAAAATGAAAGGCTTATACCTGCAATTTTTTATACAAGTAAACGTTTATAATATCTTTAGAATGGCAGAGTAATGGGTAACTAATTTTAAATAGCTGTTTACATACATATACTGATATCCACAAAGTGCGTCGAAAGTAATGGAAAATCCCTGAATTTCAGGAACCGAACCACAGACGAAACGATCATAATTAAAATTTACAAGAAAAAATAACATGTTTTTCATTATCATTATATATATAAATGTATATACACAATGAATGTCAACAATACACGTTTTCTCATCAAATTCACTGGACTCGCTCACCTCTGTGCGTACTTATCCATTCAAAAAAATAATTCAATTACGTTCATTTATTAACTGCCTTGAATGAAGTATGAGTTGTAGTCTTTATATACGCCATCTGCACGTTAATAGCATTTCAGTTTACTTGATGTAAATTGGTCCCAATTGTGTTTTTAAAATTTATCTGAAAATAATAACTATATTATTAGAGGTCACATTTTCAGTTCTGCCGCGTTTCACAAATTCCAGACCCGTTTTATTTCACAGAATGCAATATTACAGGTGATTGGGACAGAAACCTTCGAGGTCATTTATATTTTTGGACACGGCTCTGCCGGTTATTCGTTGTGCGGAGATGAGTCTTTGACTGTGGCGTTGCTAGAGTTTACCCCTTCTAAAATGAGTTCTGGGGACTCCGACCTCGGGGTCTCCAGGTTACTGGTGTCTGTGTCACTGTCGCTTCCTTTCTTTCCTCCTCCTCCTGCCGTGTGGGTTTTAATGTGCTTGCTCAAATGATCGCTTCTCATGAACCGCTTGTTGCACACCGGACATGCAAACCTTTTCTCGCCAGTGTGCGTGCGAAGATGCCTTTGGAGTTCGTCGGATCTCGTGAATCTTTTACCACAAAAAAGCCAGTTGCAGACAAATGGCCGCTCGCCGGTGTGCCATCTTAGGTGAGCCTTGAGATGAGACGTTTTGCCGTAAACTTTGCCACAGCCAGGTATGTGACAGCTATGGAGTCCCTTCCTCCGAAGGCTCGCTCCCGCAGGCCCCAGCCGTTCAGCCTCTTGGCAATTTGGGCAGTCGCACGTTGCCCTACCGGAGTACCTCCTAGATGATCTCGAAGAGCCTCCTATCCCAGAACTAGCTCCTGAGATCATGGCATTTGCGGTGGAGGAGTCCGTATAAGAGGGGATTACAGTTTTGAAGCCTTCCTGTGTTAACAGGTGCTGGCTAGTAGACAGAAGATGGGACGCTGTGGGACTTATTCCGGTGGAACTGAATGCGGAGTGCGTCAAAGTTGAGAAATCTGGATTATAACCGCTCAATTGCGAGTGTATGGCTTGGGGTGTTCCCGAGTGCAAAGAGGACTGCAGGGTGTTCGCCGGATTTTGGACTTCGAGCCATGAGCTCGGATTTGTATGAACGTCCCACCAAGAAGACGCCCCATTTGCAACATCGCCAGAAATGGTTGAGTGGAAGCCAGGCTTATACCAAGACTCATACGGATGCGCCATCCCTACCCGCGGATACAAGGTTTCGGCTGAAGTGTGAACTTTCGAGATAAATGCAGATTGTCCTGATTCTTGCGACGACACACTTGCTGAGTTGGAAAAAAGACTACTATACTCGGTGCTGAAGGCAGAAGAGGTCGGTGAGGTGGAAGCTAAGCAAAACGCGCTGTTGCCTGTGCCTGTAGTTGAGGTTAGTCCGCCTGATCCTCGACTTGTGGCCACTGTGAATCCAGGGAGGCTGGATCCCAAGTTGCAGCTGGAAGGAGATCTTTTCCATGGATGAAACCCACCCTTCGCAAAAGCACTGGAGTCTGGCAACGTGGTTAGGGGGCTCGTGTTCCCAATTTTGTTGCAAGTCGCAGCCAACATAGCCAAAGGAGTAGTCCCAAATCTAGGCTCTTCCTGGCAAGAAAAAAGCAAACTTTCATTCAGAGCAATAGTTTCACACTTCGCGATTATTTGTTACGCGTTTGTTTTTATAAACAAAATAAACGCCGAACTAGTTCTTATGCTTAACGGTGGGTCTTGATGAGTGCGCGGTGCGAATATAGAATGACCTAAATTGTCGGGTTTTTTTTCCACAGCGATGATAGTTAAGTAAATTTACGGTAAATCTCTTTGCTGTAGTAATCCGATATTAATATGGCGTACAATGCATTAATATAGACAGTACTGGAGTTTACAAAAAATGGAATGAAATCTAGTAGTCTAAAGTGTTTCTAAACTATCTTCGTAAGTGTGTTAACAAAAACATTTTACACACATGCAAAAATACACAATATTGCTTTTTGTACTTACCCCGAGTATAGACGTAGCCATAGCCAAGGCCTGGGCTATTTTTGAATTGGCTACAGCGACTAATCTGTAGTTCGATTGGAATCAAATACTGTGAGCTCTCCAGCAGTTACACGACTGATTACACACTTGGCTCAAGCTTCTATCTCTATCTAGTTGTAGAGAGCGCCTTCTTTGAAGTACAGCTGGGTGCAGCACGCAGCCAATCTCCACACTGGGGTCCCAGTAAGGGGAACCGCTCGGCCAATAAGAGGATGGGAGATGACAGCGCAGCACAGCGCCCGTCAATCAATAACTGTTGCATTAAACATTTCGCACTGAAGCATTGCACGCACTGATTTTTTTTTAATTAGTTTTATACACAAACATTGCCCATTGAGTTTAAATTTATGTTTAGATTTCGCTTCAATATACGTACAAAACGAAATGGTACCGAACTCTGAGGGGGTAAGATTTTAATTGGCAAAAGGAGAGAGTGGCAGTAACATTATTCATATATTCAGTTTTCTGGAATTTTGACATGTATATGTTGATAATGTCTTTCCTAAAAATAAACGAGGGCTCAGCTATGAAATCGGTTAAAAGTGAATCGTTTATTTGACATTAATCCTATTCGTGCATTTTTTGTATCGTGTACGTTGCTGTAGCGTTTATTTTAGTTTTCCTGTTATTTAACGCTGTGACCGATAATATTTCTGGCATCTTTCTCCTAACGTTGCCGTCTTCGTTTTGACATTTATCGTACGTTTTCCGGATCTGTGGCATTTTTCAAATGCACAGTTTTATTGTGATAAATGCGAGAAATGTCTCCAAAGATTTTTTAACGCGATGTGTCGTATTTGTGGTTCAACAGTTGCGTTTATGTCTTTATAAACAAATCGCTCGAGTGTCTGCTTTCTGTTCATGCTTCACCAGTTGAAAGATCGACCCATAGCTTTATTTCAGGTGCGAAACTGTCTTAAGCCTACCCATGGGGCTAATAAATCGGTCAAGCGGACTTTATCGCCACTGGATTATGTGTGAGAAGATTTAACGTATGAAGACTCATCGATATCTCCCGTGATCACTGAAGGACGTCATACAACAGGTGAATTTTATTCTTAGTTTTAACTTCGGCGATCACAAAGCATTTCTGCAAATACATATGTTTGTAAAATGTGTACCAATAAGCAACGTGTGGATGTGTACGCGATCTTGGACAAAATCGTCGATGTTTTAGAGTTATATAGGCTATCGCCATAGGACCATTAATGACATTTTAAAAGAGCATATTTTCACACCGGATAAATTGGAATGGAGTTTATTAAACCCCTCCTCTCTCCACTAAGGAACGTATCGAGTCGTTTAAGAATGTATTTTTTAATTAAATGGCGTGATACAATGTATTGTAAAGTGATGATTTCTCATACGCGTAAATGATTTACATGCACCAATCAGCTGTAAAGTTTCGAGCTGTGAACTTCTATAAATCAATTACTATCCGTTTTCCACGCTACACCTCTCTTTTACTTTCTTAAATATCAATGCATTATGCCAATGCGTTGCAAAGGCTGTTAAAACATTTAAGGGTAAATGGCATAATGTAACCATGGTTCGCTTTGAGTGAATCGTTGTCCCTTTAAAAGTTAAAGCAATTTTCAAGAGAATGGCTTCCACCAAAAGCTGTGCATTACTGTATTCAAAATGGCCAAATAATGCTCTATTATGGAACCTGAATGCTGCCAGTCAGTCTAAGTGTAATTTCTGCGAAAGCGCAGTGCCTTAAATTCCCACCTATGGAGAGGTGAATATAAAACAATTTCTTCAAACCCAAGGCATAAAGCTCAGAAAATTGCTTCATTTCTGCAATCATGGCAATTTGACTTGAGTGCAATTAGCACTATTAAATGTCGATTCTGCATAAACAAATTTGATTGAAATGCAAAAATGCAGAGGACCTTATGAAAAAAGAAAACAGACGCGTGGGCGTCTGTTACGATAAACGTGCATCTTATGTCGTTTTCCTATATTCACCTAATTTTGAGATACCTCTGAATACACGGAGTGCATACGTATGGTTCTGTACTAAAAAAAAAGTTGAGGTGGACCAACAGTCTTTTTTGGGATTTTCCTATAATTTGCTGTTTTTCAATATTTTCAATATACTGTCACACAAAAACATGAAGCTCTGACTTGTTGACCAGAAAGTAACAACACACAACAATCGCCTCTATAGTCCAAATTGCTTATTTAATATTTGCAAGTGTTCACTCAGCTTTGCGACCAGCATTGTTTTTAAACACGTATAGTGTGTAATAGTCGCAGCGAAACGCTAGTCCATAAGGTTCTAACGTGTATGTGCAGACTTGGACATAATTTCCCTCAGCCTGTAAACATGACACCTGTTCGAGAATGGGGGTCACATACTGTAACGTTAACGCAGTTTGTGTTCGCAATAACGCTTCGTATTTTGGGGGGAGGCGTGGAATGTCTGTTCAGGCAATCTCAAAAAATAAGGTTCATTTGCACTTATTTTATCAACAATCAGGAAAGAATAAGTAGCACTGGCATTAAAGCGGCCCGTGGAACTGTGCTATCACCTTACTTTCAGACACAAGCAACCACTTCCGTGATGGTAATTAGGAGCCTATTAAAAGGCATTAGATTGATCAATGTACCTTAAACAATCCGAATGATTTATTTGCTCAGAACAAAACGGTCTACATCTATTGTGGTAAACCCGAGAGCCGATGCATCCATCACGGTTTTAAACAGCAGCAGATAAATGATTAATCCAGGCGTATCCATTTTAATACTGAATACAAAGAAATTTGGAGTTCTTATTGCACCAAATTTGGAGTTCTTGTTGCACGCTAAACAATTCAGGGCGATGGACTAAAAAAAGCGTTTCGAAATAAATATCGAAGTGGATCTGCACTGAGCACAATAATTAGTTATTGGCCTACAGGGGAAAAATAACGGATTTGTAAACAATTTAAGACTAATTAGCATAATCTCAAAATACATTTTAATAATAAACAGTTCATTTAAAATGTCTGGTTTGATTTAAGTATTAAACACTTGCTATTAAATAAGCTCATATAGGACAAGTTCGAAATTTATCTCCTAAGTCATATAACGAACAGATGTTTGCATAAGCAATACCAGATGCTTTATGCGCGCTCCCTGCAATAAACAGACGTTCAACCACAAGTACATTAGACGGGAAAGGGAAACTAGCTTTCGTAGTATTATGTGGGCTAAATTCCTTTTGTGACCTGATAACAAATACGTCTTTGCGACTACAACTCGGGTTCTTATTGATAGTATATTGTTTTTTATATCTCATTACCTAAATATGAATCATACCTATTACATTCTGTAAACATCATCGTATTCTGTAAATATTTCCGTAGTGTAAACGACAGAGGTGAAATGGAGCAACCTTCGTATTTGCTTATGGTTGTCGGATGCGTGGTTTATCATTATGACACGACTTCTTAGAATGGCTATTATAACAATAATACTGTAAAAGATGGTGGGCCTGACACCATACAAATCGGACTATTAGTTCATTTACAATACTGCATAATTGTAAAGTAGAATCGCACCAAAATTGTGAACAAATTGTAGAATGGCAAACTGTTTTGAAGAACGCTATACAGAGTAAATTGTAATCCAAGACAATGAGATCTTAAGTAACACTTACATTTTATTACTACACTTACAGCACATTTTAAGTACTGAAATATGAAATGACGTTACGTAAAGATTTTCCAAAACCTAATCTTTGTCTTCACGATCAAAGTCTAAATATAAACATGTAGTTATTTTTGCTTCACACCAATTAAAAGTAAAACTATTATAGACATTTTCGTAACTTTATTGCAAATGTATTTTGAAATAGGTACATAAATTGGTCAATGTAGGCTAGTACATAACATCTAACTAGGTAAAACTCATTTAAAATTATGTTTCCTGTTAAAAATCATTATTTTTTAAGACGGTACAACTTGACGGATTACATTTTATAGGTATCTCACTATGGTTTATAAAATAAGAGATGTGAAAATTTTCAACATGAAACAATGTGTTTACTAACACAGATGAAATATAGTGTTACTTTACACATTTATAATTTTAAAATATTTAACATGATAATTTTAGATGAATTATATAGATATAGATACGGAGCATGATATATTTTTGCACAGTATATATTAGAATGTTACCATTGAGGTGTTCAACGCATAACTTAATGTTATTTTTACTACATTATACATGGTGTGATTATCATGAAAATGTTATTTTACCTACATTATCTGCAACGAATAGCCCCTATACACAGATGCTATACACTGAATGAGCATGACGACAGGCACGTGGCCATAAGGAAAGTTCACAGTATTCAGAGCGAATCTTCACCATGGCAGCTTCTACATAGTAAGTTACAGTTACTATATTGTACTGTCTTTGTCATTACTGTTATTATATATAAGGAAAAACGTACATAAAATGTATTTGAAAATCGGACTGGTTGATGTTAAGACTACAGCCTACATTACTGTCAGGCTTATTATCAAGTCGTATTAAGAAAAAGACAATTCAGCGCAGGGTATTATTGGCAACTGCATCACAACTTATTTAAAAAAGTTCTATAAAAATGTGGAAAAGGTTATATAATAATCATATAATTTGTTTTTCTATAAAACTGCACTACCACCTAACACCTATCATATATATTTGTCACACAATTTACCGATACACATATACTCATAACTAAGGGACTTAGTTTAAAAGAAACCAGAACATCCTTACTTTATCCATCTTTTTTCTTTCTTTATTTATTTATTTTCATAAAAACACATCTAAACCCTTACCATCAGTTCTGAGTCCAATAAATCTTGCTGTTGCTAAATGCCAACATAAAAAGCATATGAGGAAACTCAGGTCACTTGCCAAAGAGAATATACTTAGCGCAGTCCATTTTACAAAGACCTCGTAAATATTAGTATAATTAGTATTACGTTGCTTCGCACTTTATTTCCTCCTCCTTAAAGATACTTTAAATAATTTACATAATTGGGGCATCTCACAGTGTAAATAGTCCGTCATGAATTTGGCATGAATCGCGCATTTTCTGCCTTCATTTCCAACTGAACATAGAAAACACACATTTAATTTCAAAGTTGTTCATTTTGACAGCTATCTACTACACTGTTTACATTTTTGTATACTTCTGACAACTGTATACATACGTATATGTGGTTCATGATTTTTTATTTATTAATTTTATTTATTAGGATACATTTTTTCATGTTGTTTTATATTTTCTGACACTTCCATTTTTCTGACAGTTTCGCAGTTCAAAGATGCATTTATCTATTGTAAGGATTTGAATAATTACCTTAGCGCAACAGCGATTATTCATATTCAGTAAATTTACCAGTGTGAGAATTCACAGTGCCGTTTTTATTTGAATTTTGAAACTAATTCTATATCTTGACCCGACAAAACAATTATTAAAAATATAACATCTACAAACAATTTATCGCTATTACACTGGAATGTTTGGAAATTAAAATTATTGTTCAATAAAGCAAAATTTAGAATAAATGCTTAGAAATAATTTTCGATGTAAAGACCACCCATCGCGTCTGTGACTACAATTTACGGCTGAGATACCAATGTTACTACTGATTTAGTCATAGTAAAGAGGCCCCGTTCTGAACTATCAATTCTTGTAACTTCAAGTACCAACGCATGTGCGCCGTCCGGACGCAGTGTTTACGTCGTGTAATTCTACGCGTTCACGTGCGCCGTTGCGCGACACATTTTGTCCAATAGAAGACGAGAGACGTTTGACACTTCCGGTCTGATAGCGCCTAGCCTCCTTTTCGTTCCTCCCTGCATGGGATTCGTGTGTTTCAAGCAGTGTACCGTTTCTGTACAGAAGAAACATAAGTAGATTTTAAGGTGATACAAAATGTTTGCATTGCTGCCACACGCCGTTTCACGAAATGTGCATTCTTTCACGTTTTCCCTGAAATATCCGGCTTGCCTACAGTTTGGGCATCAGTGAAGCTAACATCAGATACCAAAAATACCGGAGTCGTGGGTTGAGTGCCGCACATGTTTGGATAGCTAGCGTGTTAACAGAATCAATAACTTGAGTAATTCATCATTATTGCTAGTCACCCTATCCATATAGATATATCTTGTTAATGTACAATCATTACAGATTTAAGTGCGATGTACGTCGGTATTTCTTTCAAAAAGTGATTTATCTTGGCTAGTTAGCAAAATCGTAGCTAAATATAGAAAACAGAAAGGCCGGGGTTTCTTATTTCATGTCTAACAGATGCGTGTTCTATTTTAAGTGCACAGTTAGATTTTCGAGTGGTCGATGAAAAGGTTATTACCTGACTGGTTTTTAACATTTTTAAAGCCCGTGCAATTAATGTAGCGCGTTTTCGTACGTTTGTCATTACGCTTGCAGTGATACGCAAACATGGCCCCTAAAAAGGTGCGCTCGAACCCTACACGAAAGTAGCGTGTAACACCAAAGATGTTTTCACCGAAGCAGTAAAACCTGTCGGTCTGTTTCAGATGCCTCCGAAAAAGGGAGACGATGGACCAAAACAGCCACCGCTGATCGGACGGTTTGGGACCTCTTTGAAGATAGGAATTGTTGGATTGCCAAATGTTGGGTATGTTTCCACCGTGAAAATCACACTGTTGCACTAACCTGTGTAAAACATGCTGCATTTAAATATACATATGTAATAACTTGTGTAGTGAGATGTATTTAATATAAGATTACGATTCAGGCACATTCAGTGTTTAGTGTTACTGCCTGGTAGAAAGATCAGCGTTGACACAGCAGTAATGACTGAGTGTGCTGTGTCATTATGTATTCTTGGTGCTAAACTGTATGTTTTGATTTTAACTTAAATGTCACGTAGAGAATATACTGTGTTTCATGTGCCATCATATTAATGATCACATACATCTTGGCATTTGTTGTTAGTATTGGTACATTAATATAAAGGTGTTTGTTGGAAGTGGAGCAAGCACTATCTGGAGAAAAATTATTTGGTCTGGGTGAGAGGAACTAGCAAAGAGCTTTTTTAAAACTGCAAGCATTAGGAGTTAGGCACAGGAGGGCTTTGGGAAACCTCAGCCTACCTGTGTTGTACCTGTCATCCACTGTTTTGACAGTGGGCTTGCTGACACTTACCAGCCAGCCTCATTATCACAATGACGTTCTGAGCCTTATGAGCTAAGGTCTTCTGATTGAAATTACTGCTATGCTTTATTTACTCTCCTATTGTATGTGTTTGTTTTCTGTCAGCCATGCAATGTAAATGTGCTAAGCTTTACGGATTTGTTCAGTATATAAAAATTCATAGCAGGACCTGAACAACCCTGAAATAATGTTTTATTACTCATTTCTTCTTTTTTAGGTTTTTGGTGATGATTTACTTTTCAAGCCCTTTCGAAGAGTTTCATTGGTTTACTTCTGTAGTTTAAGAATTCAAAATGTTACTAAAAATAGTGAAATGTTTTGCCCAGATACTTTAAAAAGTAATACAGTAATGAAGAATATTATAATAGCTCCTTATTATCTTTAGAATATGATCAAATTTTGTTTAGTATAACAGTAATTTTCTTAAAATCATTGTCAAACCTGGTGATGATTTAAGGTGTCCCACATGTTTAAGATGTTTATTTAGTTTTGAAGTTTCTCTGCTCATTGAGTGCAGCTGTCATTCAGGGAATTGTGTATGATAACATATAGGTAGACGCCTAATTTGTTTTTTTTGGCGGGGAACTTTCACAGTTGAATCGTGTTTCGGTGGCTGTTTTGGTGGATCCACCACTCTGCGCTGTGGAGCCTGGGACGTGTGGGTTCCCCTTTGGTTTATTTGCACCGGCACATATTTTTGGCAGGAAATCAACCTTCTTCAATGTGCTCACGAAGAGCCAGGCTGCAGCGGAGAACTTCCCCTTCTGCACCATCGACCCAAATGAGAGCAGGGTGCCCATTCCTGACGAGCGCTACGACTTCCTCTGTCAGTTCCACAAGCCGGCCAGGTACAAACACATTACAGCTCTCGCCCCCAGATTGTTGGCACCGTTCAAACATGAGTGCTTGCAACCACATGTGGTGAAAGTAGGTGTAAAATTTGTAATGAAACCAAGTGCAAAGTTAGCTATGGTTTAAGGCCATCATAAATAATTTTATTTACATGCATATGTATTGTAATACAGGAACTTGCAATGTACTGATTTTAATCACTTGGGCTGTTTTCATGTTAGTGCTACCTTAATTGCATGGAAAGTTCTAAGGAATGGTGCTAATTTTAGAACAGAACAGAAGAACAAGCAGTGTAGTACTGAGCTTGGCTTTTTCTGAAGTGCCGTTTCTAGCATGGCTGCTCCACACTGTGGGTAACTGAACGTCTTGTGCAGCAAAGTGCCGGCCTTCCTGAACGTGGTGGACATTGCTGGTCTGGTGAAGGGGGCGCACGCCGGCCAGGGCCTGGGCAATGCCTTTCTGTCACACATCAGCGCCTGCGACGGCATCTTCCACATGACGCGTGAGTGCCCGCCAGTGTCTCGCCCACGAGACGGCGTTTGTTCTGGCTCCAATGTGCTCCTGGCGCCTTTACACACTAGGTCCTAAGCTTTGGTTTTGAAACCCTGGTCATATGTTTGAGAGAAGTTATATACTTGACCTGTTAAAGCACGTCCTGAGCTGCGCTAAAGAAGGTGAGCCGCAGGCTCGGTGCCTGAGGTCCGCACGGTGAACAGGGGTCGGTGCCTGGAGCGTGTGCGATGACCTGGGATCGTTGCCGTGAGTGCGCGTGGCACTCGGGGTTCAATTACATGATTGTAATTTATATAATGGCTCGTGTTAGAATGTTGCAGTGTTCAGGATGCAACAGAGTCGTCATGAGGAAAAAGTGAGGTTGAGCACTTGCTTTAAAAAAATTTTTTTTTTCTCTTTATATTTTATGTGCCATACATTTTTGGGGAGGGGCACTTAATTTTTGTCTTATTTCAGATGTCTTTCGTCTGCAACTTAAACCCAGTCTGGAAAACGGTTAAATCGGCCCTTTTTTATTTATTTATTTTTTGTTTTTGTTTGTTACGCCCACTAATTGCCTGTCTCTGGCTTTAGATACATAAGCAAACTAACTCTCACAAAATACTTATCACGTCATCTTACTATGGCAGGATAGAAATTACTCACAGTTCTCTGTCTGCCACAAGTCCCTTTGTGTCTTAGACACTGTCTTTGTCTGCCACAATTAAAGTGTTACACGCTAGAATAATTTAAATTGCTGGTGCTAAATGGAGATGGGGGTTCTTTCAAAAATAGCTGAATTTGTTTACTGATTGTATGCAGCTATTGACTTTACCGTTTAGTGAAAAGCGCTCTCTGATTAGCAAGTGTTTCGGGGCTGCTGTAGCAGGCGCGGGAAGCGAGCAGACAGTGTTGCCGTGTAGTGTATTATCTCTTCATTGTTCAGAATGTCTGTGCCAGGGATTACTCTCTGGACAATATAATAAGTGTGTCATTTTGGTTTCAAGGCTGTTTGTTCCAGTTGTGATTACTGACGGTGCTCGGGCTCGCCTCAGCCGAGGCGGCTGATGTGACGAAGAGGACGGAGACGGCGGGTCTGCGGCGGACCGCCTGAAACATTTCCGCGTGTGTGGGCGTGCACGTGCGCGAGTGTGTAAATTTTAGGCTGCTTTTCCAGATTGATTGACTGCATTGTGTGACACTGTTTTCATCCTGTGAGGGTGCATTTGGTTAGAATTAACTTCCTGCAAGTAAAACAACAGTGTTATTATATTTTTTAATAATGTAAAGGAAAGGCAGGAAGAACGCTAACTCCTCCAGTCCTCCGGTGTGCGTTTAGGAGCACAGATTCACAGAGTTTAGTGAGCTTTGAGTATGATTGTTGTGCCGTTACTGGGCCCATGATGGGATATTCTTTCTGCAGGAAGTTAAATTAAAATTTTTCCTCTTCTCATTATTATTTTTTTGTCTCATTTACAAATCACCAGTTTTGGTACAATTTTAACTTGGGGAGTAAGTGCCATTTAATTGTGGCTGAATTTTTGCTGATTGCTGGAGAACAGCTGTCATTAGCTCTCTCCATTGTTCTATGATAAAAATGAGTCTGTCCCTTTTCTTGACTGTAAAGTAACTTGCATCATACACACTTTATGGGTTGATGAATTTTGCCAATACTTCAGACTGCCTTTGAATAACAACAGTCCGATGTGTGTGTTTGTATTCAGAGACGGACATGTTTAGAAGGAATGTGTGACGTACAAATCTAGGTGTGGAAAAGGAGAGAATCGATGTTCAGGGCTTGTGATTAACACACCCATGGAATTCCACTGAACATCTTTCATCCCTTTTTCAAATGTCCCTGAATGCATGTAATTATGGAAACTCATCTGTTTTTTGTTAAGAAATGTGCACGTTCTTTAATTTCCATAGTTATTGGGGGAGAAAAGTGCAACACTTAGTGCTGTGTTCATGATTTTTTTTTATTTTTTTTATTCTCTTGCGTCTACAGGGAATAACTTGTTTATTCCATAATTTTGCTGTTAACCGTGTCTGGTTTTGTTTTACAATTAGAGAAAAGTTTTATGTAGTGTCAGAAAATACATGCTGCAAACATTCCGGGTGCTTCCACTGTATTGCATGATTATATGGTAGAGAGGAAAGTACTTTTACAGCTTGCTCGGGCATACTTGGTTCAGTGGAAATCAGAAACACGTTCCACATGTTAGAGGGAAGACGGTTCTCAGACGGGCTGGATGCTACAGTTTTCACAGAGGAGCTTGTCACTGCATGTTCCCATGACAAGCCTTTGCCTCATGATAAAGTGTGTTTGTGTGTGTGTGTGTGTGTGTGTGTGTGTTTGAATATTTAATATGTGAAATGGAATGCTCTTTTCACCGTTTCTGTTGTGTTGGAGTTGTCATGGAGAAATTGTTTCAGTTAACTGTGCTTTTGAGTTGTGCTGAATTTGTTGAGAATTTTTTTTTTGTAATGGTAGTAAAAGAGGGTCTAAAAGTTGGGGGGCGAGGACAGGGGTTATTTTTACCTCTCACAGCAGTACATCAGTCAGGGACCTCCTGCAGGTTGCTGTCCCCAGGACTCACAAACTGTATGTTGATGTTGATTAGTATGGAAGGGAATTTGACCACATTTCTACTTACTACTATTAGGAAGCCATGTTTCCAGCGTTTAGGCTAACAGCTGTCAGCAGTGTGTTAAACTGCTTCAATCTTTTGCCATTTTCAAAGCCATTTTAAAGTTTTTACCTATACAGTTTTTTTTATATTTGATTAGAGTTTTCTTTGTTTTAGTTGCCATTTGTTTGATTTTAGATGTTTTATTAAGGTGGTTATGTGCTTGCACCGGACTAGTTGATTTTATATGGACTAACTGCGTAGTTTATGGCTCTTGAGTGGAGTCACATGCTTGTGTGGAATCCAGTGACAAAACTGGATCATCAGCTTTGCTGTTTGGAGAACCGTGAGCACTTTGACCAAACGTTTTCTAGTGCTGTAGGGGAGTGGCGGCACTGTAGGAGCGGGTCGTGACATGGGTTTGGGCAACGAGCAGACGGCCACAGTATGTCCGTGGTTACATCAATGTCAGTGGCCGGACAAGGACAAGTGGACATACTGTCTCTGCTTCTCTGTGTCCCTCATGTTCCTCAGATCTCTGTCCATGGCTGGATGAACAGCTTGTGCATGAGAAAGCAGCACACTTCCACAGGGTTGCGTAACCAATGACACTGCTATTGTTGGTTATGTGACTCACAAGGAAATGCAATGTCATTAATTAGGGTGAGAAAAGCAGCTGACCTGGTAAAGTAAATATACAATTTTGTGGGAAAATCTAAGGTCAAAGGTAATTTTGCCCTCAGGGCTTACATGAGATGCCTTTTGTGGATTTTGTGTGAACATTCAGTGCAATTCTAATGTGAAATGGTTGTACCGTTAATGGTGTAATTTTGCATTACAGGAAATAAAGTCTTTGTTTTCACTGCAGTGCCCACTTTCACAGGCATGGTGTGTGTGTAAGAGAGACTAACACACGTGGGCTTGGAGCTCTGAGTCCTGCCCGTGGTAATCACCCATACTGTGACACTGTAATACCATGTTAGGCAACACTGGAGAATTTATTATATCACTATAATACAAATTAAGAGGATTGTGCATTGCATTATTTTCATAATTTGTTGCAAGTAATCAAAATGTTTTGAATTAGCTTGTTTAAATTAGGGCTGGATATTGCCAAGCAGTCCATGATGAAATAGTTATCACAATACCAGCGTCATAATTCAGTGCATTACAACATACCACAATGTTACCATTGCATTCTGACAGTTAAAACTCCAGCACTGAAATAATGTAACTACTAACATTTAAAATAGGCCAAATTTAACAGATATTAAGTAGAATATATTTTGAATAAAGTCGTTTGCACACATCGACTCTCTGTCACGTAACGTGTACACAAAAAAAATAACAGTTTATGTGCAGATTTCTGTTTTGAGAACAGTGAAAGTGGGGGAAAAAACAGAATGAAACAATTTAACTTGTAATTTAACATTTCGGAAGTAAAAGATTCTCTGCATTTCTGCTTTGTAGTTACATAAACAGCATGTATTAGTAAACCTAGTTGGGGGAAAAAAAGTTTGTAAAATAAGACATTTGACTCTAACGCTTTGGTACTAGACAAGGCACCGTATTGCAGAGTACAACGAAAGCACAAAACGTTCCTGGTATCTTTAGGTTTTACTTGCATTTTATATAGAAATTAATGAACAGTCCAAGAACTCAACAGTGTAAACTCAGAAGGACTGAGAGTCCCAGTTTATGGTTATGTACGATTGCGGTATATATAACTAAACGGCAGGTGGGAATTACAGTGGGCCTCGAGCGTGTTTACCATGCTTTTAAACCCCTCGTTCTCAACATTAATATCTCACATCTTTACAGGTGAAATAGTGATCTCATTTGTGATTTTAGTTATTTTTTCCCTTCGTCTTCCTCGCATATTCAGAATTTGGATTCAGTTTTGCAGTGTCTTTGGTGACCTCAGGGTGATGCCTAGCTAGGCCTGTTTGAACATTTGTAGTGTTTCCATAATATTTTATTCTGGTGTGGCAATGATTACAAACTGCATTACCCATGTCCAACTCAAGTGACTCTTGTTTGTTAATAAAACCAAGGTTCATCCTCACATCAGCTTTGAATGTTGCTGGAGGTGGTTGTACCTTCACCGTGCTGAATGTGTAGCTAGACAAACAGCTACAGCTAAGCCATACCAGAATTACAGGTCATCGGTAGCTTTTAAACAGTACTGTGTGGATATGGGCATGAAATTGTAGTCGGAGGAATAAAGTAATGAATCATCGCAAAGGTTCAAAATGTCGGTGAAAAACTGGGATAGACTGAATTGCAAAGTATTGATTAATTGTGTTATTGACACAGCTACAGTTTAAATGCTGGTAAATTTTTTCCCCAAAGTACCAACATTTCAGAAACCCATATCTAATGAGCACCTGCTATGATGCATGTTTGTGACCTTATGTGTTTTACACACACACACTCGCACAGGTGCACGTGTGCACACGTGCACCTCAGGCAGCTCCTTGATAATCTCAGGTTATTGCCACTATAACGAGCATTTCCAAATACACTAACCAAAATACCTGTTATTATTGGTTTGTTTATATATTTTAATATCCCAGCTGTAAACATTTTCATATTAGTCATCTAGGGAGGGATGACCTCTGGCAAACCATCCTGAAAACACGTATCATGACAGTGTCACGTTTTTTTTTATTTCTGTGTGATCAAACAACGTTTCGTTTGCTGCAATTCTTACAACTATGCAGTACGAGACCCTCCCACCCCCCCGTTACAGAATAAGCTTGAAGCGGATGCGTGATGTAATCTGCAGCTGCCTTTGTCACGTGCTGCACAGAAGCATGTCTCCTTCACTGTTTCCAAGGCATCCCTCACAGTGGCTTTCTGCCGTCATTCTGCTCTCTGCCTTCACATGTTTATTCTGTTACATGACTGAGCTCTGCCAGTGGGCTCTACATAAAGCGGTAGCGGAGAAGGATGGGTAGCTGGGTGCCCGTGAGAGAGGCCTATGGGAAAAGGGCAGATGTCCAGCACATCGAAGCCTGACACGTAACGGCACACGGCAGCATCGCTCTGGGTGTGTGTCGTATCTGTAAATGTGACATTTCTCAACATTTGAAGCAGATCTAGTCTTTTTTCGATTGTGTAATATAGGGTTTAAAACTACTGTTGCAGTTTTACTGAAATTAAAACATTAAGTGACTACCAAGCATTACCAAGCGTTAAGTGACTTTGGGTACTGTGCACATTTGATTACTTTAGCAGGAGTTCAGTATGTAGTAGTTAAATGACTTGTTCAGTTTCTTGTAACCAGAATTACTTAAATTTTTTATTTAAATTGTGACTGTAATGCTCAGATAGATATTGACTATATTCTATTCGATACGATGTTAATTTGTTATGAAGGCTTTGAATTATATTTGTCGTCTGTCTTGCCTTTTTTGGAATTTGGAATTAATCCTGCGCTGCAGTCAGTCATTGTGGTAATGGTGCTGGTTCCTAGTATTCTGTTAACTCATTACACCGTTTACATGGGAGGTAAAACAAATAATTTCCCTTGGCTCTTCCATTGGCAAGGCTCGAGAAACGGAACCTCAAAAGTCTTGTGTATGTTTTCTGGGGGGGTCCCACGGTGCCGTCACACAAGGGGAGCATCTTGGATTCTGTCACCTGGAAGAGCTGGTGTCAGCCTCCATTTGACGTGGGTGATTAGACTAAAGGCGTCTGCTTGTCTTGCCTGGATATCACCCCACCTCCGGCTCCGTGTAGCGCGGCCCGTGATTGAAGGCTGAAATATTTTGAATTCTAATCGCCCACCAGATGAATTGCCTGAAATAGGCTGCAGAATTTCTTTGCTTTTCCTGCCCCATCTGCTCTGAAAAGAACCACCAGGAGCAGCCCGGCTTGATGATCATAGAATTACTGGATGGTGATTCTAAACCCCCTCAAAGACAAGTTGCTATGGAGATCCCGTTCCAAACTGCGCCGCGATTCACCTATGAAAGGCTGAAGGGGCTGAAAGACGAACAAATCATTGTTCAGGTGGCCGTTGGTTAGGAAATTGGCAGCGCCTGGGCAATCAGCACTCCTGTGCTAGTTAAAGATCTAAAAAGGGTTAGTCTCTGAATGATGTGGGACAACAGTGATGTGCGTAAGAGTGTTCCATTCAATCAAGGCTCCTCAGACTCTTCTTGGCTGAAATGAAAAATCCGGCGACACACAAATGAGAAGGGAATGATTGCCTTCAGTGTTTTCCAAAGCTAATGAAATTTGAAACCGCTGCCTACTGCCATTTGTGTCGCTGCAGAAGTCAGTGAATTTGTTTGCTGTGCGCTTTAAATCACTGTAGACCCGTCTTGGAAATTGTGGAGCGATGTATGTGTATTGCAGGAATTGCAGTGGTGGTGTACATAATTTAAAAAATTTAATTGCAAATACTTTTTTTTGTTCATTTCCCGAAGCACGTCTCTTTAAGGTTAGCACAGTCTTTTTCCAAAACAGGAAATCAAACTCAACAGTGTTATTTAGAGACTTTATTTGTGTGTTCTTAAGTGAAGTTTGCTGTTGGATGACTAACAGGCGGACGACGCTAATTGAGTCCCACTGCTAATCTGAGTACCAGTGTTGTTCTGCATTTGGAACCCCAGGTTAGTTTCTCTCTACTTGTACAGCTCTGAATATTGCTGCAGCTGCATGCCTGCAAGGCTGCATGTGAGATCTCAGAAAACTAGCTTGAGACTACAACATTTCTTTTTATGTTGATGCTTCAAATGCATTTCAAAACTAGCACAGGAAGTCAGTAAACTTTGAGGACAGTAATTATCTTGGGTCATGTTTACCATGTGTCATCCCCATTGGATGAACTTATGAGAGCTAAGCTAGGCTGACCGCAGGGTGGGTCGGTCTATTTCTGTGCCTTTTGTTTGTGTATCCGAAAGGTAAGATGGAACTGAGGTGCTTAAATTTATTAATATTTAAAAAATTGTTATAGTACTTTATTAATCCCAGAGAGAAATTAAGTCTCTGCATTTAACCCCTCCCCTGAGGCAAGCGGTGGGCAGCCAGCCAAATTTGGTGCCCGGGGAGCTAGCGCTGAGTGTCCTGCTCAAGTACACACCTGGCTGTGCTGGGATTCAAACCAGAAGACTTGTGCATCCCAGCCGGATGTTCTGCCCATGGACCCACCAGGCTGCTAAAAAACACTATGTTCCCAAGTGCTTCAGTTAAAGCTCCTTTTTTTAAATAGTTGTTAACCTGTTTGCTGAGAAGTTGATTCTCTTCGTAAACAGGACAAATGAAGCCATAAAATTTTTCTGGTTCTTTAAGATGAAGGACGGGCCTGTTTCAGATCTGATATCAGAATAAATTTCCAGCTTTCCACACTCATTTAAAGTAAATGGCACGTCTGAGGTTATTTTGGTTGCTTTTTTTTTCGGACATGACAAGGTACAAAGATACTGTGCGTTTATTTCTGCCGGTTGAATGGGGTCTAATTACACATGCCACTTAAAGTGCACTCGTCAAAAAAAACAGCAAACGCTTGTATTCAGTGGGCAGTCGTGGCAAATATCAGCAAAGCAGTCAGTAACAATAAGGAGAAAAGCACAAGTGGTGACTAGGGAAGGATGTAATCATTTCGCACAGACAGCTGGTTTTTCATTTTCTGAAACCGAATTGCTTAGAAAGCTTTAAAATCCGTTCCCCTGTGCTCTTGTCGCACTTTTACAGGCAGTAGTTTTCTTCTGTGAGCTGGACGTACAAAGACCTTATCTTCTACATCGGTGGTGTATATGCCAGGCCGAATGGTGTTTGTGGCAGACAGAAAATATGTAGTCATGGTACCCACCGCGGCGCTGCGTGGGTGGGCTCGCTTTCATGGGTCTCTTTCTGTCCATCTGGGTACGGCAGCCCAGTTTCCGGTGGTCCTGTATGAGGCACAGACCTGGTTACATCCTGCAGAACCAAAATGAGGGGGACAGACATTTCAAACATGGGTCAGCAGTCTGGCTGCCCCCACAGAGGCCAGGAAAGGCACCTGCAGACGCCAGAGTCCCGGGAATGATGGGATGTTGGCAGGGACAAATCAGTGTTTACTTTGAGTCTAAACTGACTTGGGGGCTCATTGGTATATGAAATGTCTGTCTGTGGGTGCTGTATTTTTTTGCTTAGAAGGAAGCGCTGTTCTCTGTTGCCTAATAACGTTTCTCACAATTGCGATGTTGGCAGCAGGTGTGTTAAGGGGAGCCCGGGTTCGCGGCACGGTCTCTGTCTGTGCCTCTGTCTGGTCAGAGCCTTATCCCGTGGTTTCAGGCTGCCCGCCTATCGCCTGGTGCAGGGCTTTGTTAGTGCATTAAAGGCACACCTGCAAACATACAGTTATGGAAATTAAGCAGTGCAATGTTAACTGGCACGATAGTCTTGACTTCAGGACCCCCCCCCCATTTCTTTTTCTATTCCTCCTTTTACAGTCTTGCTTGTGGCTTTGTGAGGCGCCGCAGTTTCATAAGTGCCGTCCTCCCAGAAGGCTGCCCAAAGCTGCTCGTTAAGGGCCTAATTGTGAAGACCCCCTCCGCCCCCCCATCTCCTCGGCCCCCATCCTCTTTTGCTCCTTGTGGAGAGAGAACGCTGCCATTAGGGCTGAATGGGGCTGGCGTGAAGTATGGGTTAAATTGGGTGAAATTAAAGCAAATTACCCTGGAATGCTGAGCCCAGAAAATAGACGGCGTCGGAGCGCTGCCACCAGGCTGGCCGTCAGCTGCTTCGGAGCCGGAGGAGCCGCGCGGCGTTCAGCCCGGGCAGGGACTCATTGTGGTGTGTGTTATGGAGCTGGCCAGTGGGCTGTGACAGGGTGAGTAGATGAATGAGTGAACCCTGTCCACAGCATGCTAGGTTCCGCCCATTGCCCAGCATCTAATTTGCCGTTTACGTAACGTGCGGTTTTGCACTGTCACGATGGCGTGCCAGGTGACGTTCCCGTGGCGATGTGGCACATGCTGCATGTTCCCGTGGCTTAAGTCCCCTTGTGCATCGAGTTTGCTTCCTTTCAACTGCAGAGCTGCTTCAGGTTGGCTTGTTGGGCGTCGATTTAGGCTGCCAACATGAAACGGTTATCATTTGGTGCGGAGCCCTCGTAAAACCAGCTACTCGGAACATCGAGTTGTGAATGACAGAGTTAGAATTAATAGATGGAAATAGGAGAAGGCTTGACATGAAGGTTTTTTTTTTTTTGCATTTACCCCCTCTTAAAGTCTTTGTTTTACATTTTAATGGTCATTCAGCAATAGTCTTTTAATAATTCCCGCGACATTTTTTTCCTGAGTAGTTCAAACAGGACGACGGCACACAATGGCAAATTTTCATCCCAATCAGCGTAGAACCCAGAGCTTGTAAATTGTAGCAGCAAAACAATAATTCCACTGATTAGCCCCTTTCTGTGTCTTGTAAGTGAACTGTTTATACTGTGGAGTACCTCTGGAAGGGGAGAGGAACCAAAACAGGCTGATTAGGCGGAGAGTAATTGGATAACTTCATTTCACCACCAGGAAGAATTGCTTGATGACAGCTTACACCAAAGTGTAGGGCCTCTGTTGAGCGGAATGAATAATTCCCTATAAGTGAAATGTGCTTTTTTTTTTTTTTCTTTTTTTTTTTAAACTTCCGCGGGTTTTCATTTGCCCTGTGTTCACCACGTCTGTATTTCACTGCCATGGTTTGGATGTTTTTAGAGGTTTTCCTTCCGTTTCTGTAGTTTTTTTTTTTTTTTTTTTTTTTTTTTAATAAATCTGTTTTGGGATTAGTAAAGGTATTTCTCTGGGCCATGCTTTAAATTTATAGTACTTCCTTCACTGCTTATGAAAAAAAAAGAAAAAGTATTTAATGACAATAATTAAAAAGATAATCCCCCCCCCCCTCAAAAAAAAGTTCTTTGTCTGAAGGAGAATACATCCACACTGATTTGTGTCCCGCCCACCCTCCTGTGGTTTAAATCTCAGAAGGAGGGTGGGTTTGTGACCCCTGCTGCTGAGGGCGGAGTGGAGGCTGGGAGCTGTGTCGCACCCCCTGCGGTTTGGGGAGCTGGGGCACAGACACATGGGTAGGATAACCAAATAGATGAGCAGGAGGTACTAGGCTTGTCCTGCCTGCGCCGCTCCGACTCTTAGAAATCATGCTCTCCACACCTCCGGTGTGTCTAACCAGTGAGTCATTATGCTGTCATCAATATCTGTAATATCAGTAAACATTTGATTTTATAGATTCTCATTAGTTGTATAGTGCACATGTACCGAAGTCATACCACTGTAGTAGAAACCTGTGGTTGTCAGGACAGTCTCCAGGCGGGGACACTGGGGTTTTTAGCTCATCAGGCACTTCCTGTTGTCTGCTAACTCTGAGCAGTCTGCGGCCGCGTGGGTTTAAATCCCGGCAGAGTTGCCCCTGTTATGCATAGGCGCATGAGTTATGTTTGTGTAACATTATGATAATGGTTTTTCAGGACATTGGAGCACTCTCTAGCAGTCAGATGTGGCATACCGTGGAGGGACAAGAGTGTGAGCCCTGGATGCTGTCACGGCTTTACCCCATAGTTCTTGTGGGGGGGAATCACATTCTCTTATGAAAATGCTTTTCTGTTCAGTCATAGGCCAACATTCCAGCAGCGCAGAGCATGCTGGGACTGAAATGTGACACACATGGGTGTCACATCCCAGAATTACAGAGGGCGAATGTTCCAGGGCACCGAATCATAGCTTATGCCGTGTGTCCCATCTTGCAGCCTTTATGGGTGGTGCCGGTCCTAAACTGCCGCATACAAGATGCTTCGAGGTGCTCCGTGCTGTGGTACTGTCTCCATACAGACCCATATCAGCTAATTTGTGCAAAGGAACAGATTCACCATCACACAGTATTTCGGGGTGGAGATCTCTGTCTGGTACACAGGAAAACAGTGACGAGGTTCAAACGCTTCAACTCAGTTTGTTTTTATATAGCACCTTTTACAACAAGGTGCCTCAAATCGCTTTATAGAAAAAAATTGCAGAACTTATAGAAGAAACAGCCAAGTACGTGTCCACAAGGCAGATCAACACGTTTACGGGTCAGCGGGCAAACGTTAGAGTAAGAGAGACAAAGTTCTTAACTTTGATTTGTCAGTAGAACTCCAAGTATTTAAATGTGGTGTGTATTAACAAACTGCAGCAGACATAAAAACACTCGCCGCACTTACGTAGTTCCCTCTGTCTCGGTGGGTAAAGGTTCCTTGCTTCGTTGTGTCGCGCACCTGTCAGCATTTAAATAAGGGGCTCTGACGATGTCTGCTAATGGCATGTTCTCCTGTTGAGGGGCAGTGGCTGGATAGGGGTATGCTAATAGGCGCCAGCCACTCACTTGTGACAGTCGAGACCGTTGCCAGCCCTGCGCCCGAGTCTCGAAGCCCCTGTCCTGGAATAAGGAGCAGCAAATGAGCTCCTGGCTAAATTTCATGGACGATTGGCTCATTATCCAATCGCCGTCAGAGCCGGAGTAACGAAGCGCATTCTTCTACAGAGGTGAAGCTCTGACTTTAGTCTAGCTCTTCTTTAACTAATGTCCCCGTTTGAGGAGAAGATATGCGTTATCATGCTTCACATCTTAAAAGTACATATTTTGTTGAAGTACATTTTAATTTTCACAAATGGTTTCATGCTTAGAATTGAAAGAGTAGTACGTGATTGTGGATGCAGCATAGCTGAGGCTCTGGAGATGTACAAAATCCCATTCCTGCATAAAAACAGATGGCCCTGCTTTAACTCTCCTTTTGTTGTGGCAGCGGAACAAACATAAATTCATTGTACCACAGTCAAATACTGTGGTTGCATAACTGCTAAAGACTTGAACTGTTCATTTTATGGAAATGAAAGGCCATTACAAGTGGGGAAAGAAACACCGCAAGAGAGAAGTTAGGCAATTTTACTGTTGGATTTACAATGTGTTCACTGTTAGAGCCAACAAAACTAATGTACAATATTAAAACAATTTCAAATAAGGCATAAATTTGGAGTCTTTATCAATAAGACGCTATTAACACTGTACTGTTGCATTTGTGTCTTAATGCTGGTAAAGTTTATGTAAGCAAACGCATGCATACATATGCGCACACACACACACACACACACACACACACGTGCGCGCATATACACACAGCATGTCCATTTGCTCGTCTTTACTGCCAGTTTTAGCTGTTTGTTCTCAGCAACTCAGTAAATTTTTTTTTCTTTTTTTTTTGCCTGAAAAGGTGACAAGTGTGCCGTGCTGGCAGCCAACACTTTACCCCTCACACCAGAAATATCCTGAACACGCCGAGCGGCTACGTCCAGTCCTGGGCGGTTTGCCCTGACCTTTACATCTGTTCTTGCTGCAGGAGCCTTTGAGGATGAGGATATTGTCCACGTTGAGGGGAACGTGGACCCAGTGAGGGACATCGAGATCATTCACGAGGAGCTGCGGCTGAAGGACGAGGAGATGATCGGGCCGATCATTGATAAGCTGGAGAAGGTCGCAGTAAGGGGCGGAGACAAGAAACTCAAACCCGAATATGTGAGTATCTCAGCGTGACCCTTACCGTGTCATACCACATCACGGTAATTGCCTGCCTGTCACACATGTGGACCTGACCTGCAGCTCAGCTGCCCTGCCATGTTCTCCCCTCACACGTGTGGACCTGACCTGCAGCTCAGCTGCCCTGCCATGTTCTCCCCTCACACATGTGGACCTGACCTGCAGCTCAGCTGCCCTGCCATGTTCTCCCCTCACACGTGTGGATCTGACCTGCACCTTAGCTGCCCTCCCTCCCCCTTTCTGTGTTTCCACAGAGATATGATTAATTACACAGAGCCCCTACCCTCTTCTTCCATTACTTTTTAAAAACGTTTCATCACCGTCCCAAAAGCCAAATGCCCAGTGCTTTGTGCTGTCAGGACTAATATAGAAAGTCGCAAACTCTCATGAATGAGTCATGGTGCTGGGGTAACAAAAGTACTTCTGGAAGCTCATGATTTTGTGTAAAAATACTGCAGACTCATTGTACATCTCTGAGAGACCCGCAAGCCCACATTCCGGTATTAATAGCACAGATGAGTGGCTGGTTTGTTCTGACAGTTCTGGCACCTTGAAATGTTTAGGCATGCTTTGATTAGTGTCATTCTGTTTTACAAGTCCATGTGTTCACCAACGTTTTCTTCACCTTTGTTCACTGCCTGTGGGATGCTGGCTTTCTAACCAGTGGACACGTTAATCATTTAAAATGGCATGCAATTATTCTGTCCAGAAATATTTATCACATAATCGGGATGCACAAGATTTAACAGTGGCTTGCTTAATAATTGTCCGCATTATAGGACCATTTATAACCAAACTGAGTTTTTGTGATGGTGCTCTTATAAATTGAGACTTTCAGTTGGTTTTTTTTGTGGGAAAATGGTAGTATGTGTCCTGTTTAGCTCTGTTCTGTCTAGTAGTAAGTGGTAAATGACTTGTGATGCTCCAGTATTTCAGTTGAACCAGTATCATCTGGAAATTACCCTTTCTAATGCAAAGTACGTGGAATATGTGTAAAAGTTATGAACTCTATAAAAGCAAACTTATTATAGTACTTTTACAGTTTAGATGTATGATTTTACTGCTTTTTTATAATAGTTTAAACTGAACTTTTTGTCATAGTGAAGTTTTCTACCTTAGTGTACCCACAAAACGGGTGTAAATTGCTTTAAAGAGGGATGGAAAAGTGAAAACCTTAAATGGTTGGGTATTTCCTTTATGCTTACATTGCCAGCAATTTAATATTAACATTGTCTTTTTTTTTTTTTTTTTTTTTACAAAATTAGTCAAAGCATCTTCTGTAAGGTCACGCATATGAAGAACATGCTTGCGGTGATACACGAAGGTCTGGCTTCAGCATGGACGCCTGTCTGTTTTGAGCCTTCATAAGTCTAAGGCACGCGTGTGTGCATGTCCATGTGTGCGCGTGTGTCTGCAGCCAGTGAGGTAATGGAGCCTTTCCTATGCTCTCCACGACTCAAGCCAGCTAGGGGATGCTCATTACTTTAACGAGCAGGGGGCCATTTCACCTGCTGGACCAGGCCGATGCTGGTCCCCCTCAGCGTAATCCCCCTTCGCCCGCCGGGCCGCCAAGCCGCCATTCAGCCCAGGCAGGTGCCTGCTGCCGTCTATAATTGCTGACACTTTGAGGCAATGAATAAAAATGATGTACATTACTTGTGAAAGATTGTGTGCACCGTGCCAAGCAGCGTGTATGGGAGCCCTTTTCACAATTTAAAAATAGCTCTTATCAAAGGATGCAGAGCTTTTGGGCTAGGGGGGGTCAGAGGGAAGGAGGAATAAGGTATTTCTGTAGACCCCAATTTTAGTATTTGTCATGTTCAGCTGAGTTTAGATTGAGCAGCAGTGGACAGTGGCTGTTAGAGGAAAGAATGCTTCATGTGGATTTTAAAGTCGGTTTACGTTCTTATTTATGTATTCTTGCCCTTCAATGCCATTTTCCCCTACAAGAAGCTGTCATGGTCAGAGCACCTGTGGCCAGAAAGTTTTTCAGTTTAAACCCCACCCCCCCTTTTATTCAGCTCACAGAGTCGAATCCGTCAAGTGAAGTTTTACATTTAAGAAAACGGTTTTCATTAAGCCAGATTTCACCTTAGGTGAAGTGGGTACCTCTACACCCGCCTCATTTGTTGCAAACGTAGTTCAGTGGTTAGAAGCCACTGCCACATACCTCCAGGGTCACAGGTTTGAATCTCTTGACACTGCGTAAAACCTGCTTGTTCTCCCCATTTTTGCGTGGGTTTCCTCCAGTTTTGTACTGCAGCCCACAGACGTACCCTTTAGGTGAATTGAACACCCTTAAATTGCCCTGTGTGTGCATGCCGGGTCGGGATAGGTTGGCGCTTTGTCCAGGGTGTCCCTTTGCTTGCACCCTAGGCTGTTTGGAATAGGCTTCAGGCCACCCCCAATCCTGTACAAAGTAAGGGATGAAAAATTTTCACTTTTTGGTGGTTTTCTGCCTTTTTCTTCTCCCCCTAGGCTGTTTATGAGATCAGTGTAAATTCAAGGTAAAAATTTGGCTAGCAGGTTGATACAATGGTAACACGTGATAAAAAGTGGTTTATTTTGTAAAACTTCAACATTAAAATAAAGAAAAACAGTTATTCCTACTCTAAAACACATCAAAGTAGTACTAGTACATAATTAAGATTTATTGTTTTAGTTTGTTCTTTTCATTAACTGTATATGACGAGAAATGCTAGCCGTTTCAACAATGTAAACAACAAATGGCTAATGTAAATTAAGCATCTACTTAGAAACTGTTTTTCAAAGCATGTCTGTACGACGGCACAGAAGCGCTTGCTTTTATTGTTGTGTGTCGAACTGTTTCTACATGTGGGCAAATGTTCACAAGCTATAGAGAGGAAATGCACCTAAACTGATGAACAATAAACTTACATTTAAAATGAAGGTACTGTACATACAAATGATGCATGTATACAAATTCAGAGGAAAACTGAAATGTTATAATGGTAATCACTTTTACAGTACGTCTGAGTCACAGTTTCTTCTTTTTATAATCCTTTTCCAAATTTCTTTAACCTTTAACCTTTGACCTTTGTGTTGTGAGACACGCCTTCGCTCATAATGTTAATCAGCTTTTACTGACCACTGGTTCTTACATAGTTGTAAATATATGTCAATATTACAATATTTACAACTCCCCCTGTTCAACAAAGGTACAAAATTATAATGCCCCCCACCAGGCTCATACTAAAATAAATAAATAAATTGTTTTCATTTAGGGACGCTTTCAACATTGTAAGATAAGCATATTAATTTATTTATTAACTAACAGGAACAGTTAGTTAATAAATATTATTTATTTATTAACTAACAGGAACAGTTGTAATTTTTCCACTAGCCTAATTATTTACCTGTTACATAGGTACACCTATTTTTCTAATTTGTCCTATGACTTCTAGGTGAAAGTGTGCTGTGTACCCATCTAATTAGTCTGTGAGCCTTCACACAGATCGCTGTGTTTTGCTTTTTGATAATATATGTTGGTATTAATACTTTTGTCACAGGTATAAAATGTCTTCCTCAGCATTTAATGTATATTTAAGTGTGATATGTCTGTACATAGCTTAGACTTATCAGGAACCAAGGAGATCATTGGATAGCTTTAACATGGACTCTGATGTTTCTGGCATCTGCCTCTCAATGGCGATCTTCCAGTTGTCTAGGAGAAATACTCTCAAACCTGTGGCCATCTTCAGTGTTCTTGTCAGCTCAGGGTGGTTAACAGGCCAGCATGTGTGGAATAGCACATTGCCAAGACCCTCTAGCTCAAGCACAGTCTTACTTAAATAGAGACAGAGAGCCTGCAGTCATAAGCTCAGATCGAACAGCCAAGTAGCACAACCAGCAGCAGATATTCACGTGTGAACTGTGGCTGTGTTTTCTTTGTACTTTGGCTCCCCTTGTCAGCCATGCATTGCAATTTCTCTGTCTTCATTGACTCACCCACTGACCATTAACTATTGTACCACAGGGTCCCCTATGGGGCGAGGGTTCAAACTTAGCATATTTGTACTTTTAATAAAGTACACAAGGAAATACAGTAAATAGTTTTACTGGGAAAACATTACGGCTGGTTCATAGGGGTCTCCTGTTGTAGTTTAATCATTGCAGAGCTAAGCTTTTTATGTTGGGAAAGGTATGATTCTGGTACATATTAGTCCTTATCTGCCTAGACGATAACATGTACCAATTTCTGCTGAAGACCTTCAGAAAGCTTTGTCAAGATGAAAACTGGTTGTTGTTTTTAATGGGTAACTGGCAGCAGGTAGGTTGCCATCCACTTTTAGTCTGTTTCCATACCTCCATCATCAACACTACTGTATTTCTTAAATGATGGATGCAGTTGAATTGGTTCTGCCTCTGTTAGTCATCCAGGACAGAAGAATGGACTGTGAAATACAACAGAAGCATGATGTCACGTTGACAGGACATATGGTTAGTAGTTTAAAAATTAAAATTGTATGTAGTATGTCACTGTTTTAAGAAGTACAAATGTTTAATATGTAATCTTTGTTGTAGCAGCGTTTTAAGTATGAAAAAGACCACATGTGTTAAAGTATCTGAATGGATTTGCTGCATAGCCCACAATATTCTCACACGTCTGTTCTGGAATTTAGAGCTTCAGTGTAAACAAGCATCAGCTATTACATTTAAAGACGTGCTCCCTGGAGGCTGGGAACTGAAGGGGGCTTAGAACAGCAGCATGAAGAACCCCGCTGCAGTGCAGACAATGGTACATTTTTGTGGGAATCGTGGCTAAATCGTTTTAAATTTAAAAGACGCCTCTCCAAAAGCAAAGGGGCCTGACCGTAGGGTGTGGATGTTGAGATAATGGCTCGTTGTTGAGATCAGAGAAAAATATGTTTAACTGTTGATTGGCACTTGCTCTCCAGTGTCTTTCAGTACAGCGGGGACACTGCTGAAGAACGCTGCTAAAAACATGTGGCCGAAGTATTTGAAACCACCACCCTTCGTTTTATTTGCTTAAGTCACCACTGAAGCATTTTTTGCCTTTATATTCCATTTATTCAGGTTTTTCATTGAGGTATTAATTTACCAAATGTATTTTACATTGTGTGTGTTATGTGTTTTCCAGCTGATCTGCAGTTTTTAACTACAAGTGGTGTGTCCGTCCCATCGGTTGGCATGCTAATGAAAAGAGATGCTTGTTTTGGTTTCCCTTGTGAAGGAAACAAGTCGATTGCCCTTAACAGTGGTGGTAGCGAAGGCTTGTAGGACCCCTGGAAGTGTTCTCCTGGTGGCAGGGGAATGTGTTTGACCCCACACAGACCCCACGCGCCTTTTATTAACACCTGCCCGTCAGAGGAGCGCTCCGCCACGGGTGGCCTGGAGCGGACAGGGGGCGGGGGTGCCGCCGATGGGGAGGCCCATGTCACTCGCCCGTGAGCTGGTTCCATTTCACAGACGATTAGTCTTTCTGTGAGGAGCAGGGGCCTGGCGTTCAGCAGCGCACGGCCCCTTTCTGATCCCCGCTCTCCCCGGCCACCTGCCCGCCTGCCGCGACTCTGCTGCCTCAGTGGTCTTCAGAATTCCTGTGAGGGGTGCACACACAGCGTGCTGGGGGCACTGGTTGGGGGTCAGTGTTAGTAGCTGCGCCCCCCTCCCCTACTTCTCCTCCCATAGTGTAATTGAGGCTGCAGCCGTCCCCCCTCCCACGTCCTTTTGCAGAAGTGTGTTTCTGAAGTGGCAGTGGCTTTGGGCAGGCAAGCTGAGGATGTATGTGGGGGGGCTCAGGGCTTGTACAACAGGGGGAGGTGATACTGGGAGGAAAAAAAAGAGTCTTCTGTTTTGCTAATTTCTGTAAGGCCGGATCAACGGTAATAAGCTGAGCTTCTTTATGACAAATTTTATAACTTCCTTCCCCCTGTACCCCCCCCTTCCCACTTCCAGGTCCTTTAAACACACTGTTATCTTGCACCACGGTCTTAAACCACAACAGCTGAAAGGCTGAATGTGGCAAACATGGCAGAAAAACAGCCCAATATTTTTCTCTGGGATAAGCAGGATTTAATTGCTACCTTACTTGTGCATATTCAACATGCGATTGTGTGCTGCAGGGAGTCCAGAGGGGACTGGAAGCAAACAGAAGCTCGCAGAGGGCCCGACTTCCTCTCCTTATTGCCTGCGTTTTTTTTCAGCATTCTTTACTTCAGTCGCCTGAATGTTTTCATTAACATAATCAAATGTGGAGTAGCACGCACTGGCTATGATAAATGTAAATAGTGTTCTCTGCAAGGCATCTGCTCCTGAATAAGGAGGACAGAGAGATATTTAGGTGGCGGGGGGGGTGTCCTTCTGTGCAGATTGTCCCGGTCCAAACCCTGCTGCTATTCCTGTAATACGGTGCATGCATTGTTCGTCTTGGCATCGGGACTCTGTGCATTTAGGAAATAATTAGCCGGGGCCCTGCTGGGTTTACGTTCTTTTTCATCTCTGTTAACGACGTCTCTCTCTCTCTCTCTCTCTCTCTCTCTCTCGCTGTCAAACTCAAACAGGACATCATGTGCAAAATCAAAACCTGGGTAGTGGATGAAAAGAAGCATGTCCGCTACTGTCACGACTGGAACGACAAGGAGGTAGGCCTCTGATGCCCCCCACCACCCAATTTATTAATGTGCTTTATTTATCAGGGGAGTCTTTTCATCAGAGCTGAAAATCAGATCTCTCTGCCTATGATTCTATGTTAATCTCAGCATAATGTGCCTGTTCCCATTTAAAGGGAAAAAAATTTAACTTTTAATAAACTAATGACATCTGTCCTGGACGATATTGATCTAGAGTCTTTTTATAAAAGCCTGATCCTGTGGTGCCTGAATCTTAATTTGATTTAGTTTAAATTTTTCCTTTAAACCACCCTCAGATGGGTTTTGAAAGTGTCTCCCTGCCTGTTTCTTCTGACCTGGACCATCTCTGCTCTTTTGCAGATTGACGTGTTGAACAAACACTTGTTTCTCACGTCTAAGCCAATGATCTACCTTGTCAACCTCTCAGAGAAGGACTACATTAGGAAAAAGAACAAGTGGTGAGTGTATAAATGCCTGCAGGATGAATGGGTCTGCCCCACATTTGTACTGCTCTGTGTGTGTGTAAGTGAGAGAGTGACTGCCACATGATAACATGAGTGAAAAATGTTGCGGATGTTAAGGGTCAGCCTGGAGCACCTGTGGGTGGAAAGGACTGACACCCTCTCAAACGCTTGCAGAAGAGGGAGTTTGGGGTCCGTTGGACGGGGGCAACGGGTGGGCCAGGACACTGGGAAGGGATATTAACCAACCTGCTCTGACTCAAACAGCACCCTGGAAGTCAGGCCCCGCCCACGTCCCTGCCTTTCATTAGGCACTTAAGAGCACATGGCTTCTATTTTCTATTAAAAAAAAAAAATCTCATTTCCATGTGATATCAAAGAGGGTAAAGGCTTTAAACTGGAAAAAATAAACATCCATAGACTAGAAGCCAAAGCAGTAATTAATGGCATATGGACCAAGCAAATAAATCATAGGATAGTTCTCTTTGAATGTTGTGCTGTCCAGAACTGTCCTTCACTTGTGTTTGTTCTCTTTAACATTTTCAGATCTTTCACTGCTTTCAGATGTTGTTTTCTTTGGTTGGAAATTTGTAATGAATTGTTTATCTGTTATGCTTTGTAAATTCATGACTTTTTAAATTGCTAGCATCTGTGCAAATATGGAAATGCTACACATGAATATGAGGAGGACGTATAGTGTGTGTTTTATTGGACTTTTCCTGAGATCGCAATTATTCAAGACTGGCACATTCGCGCACCTCTGGGAGCACCCTCGCCCTCAACCCAAGCTTTTGTTTTGGCCGTGCACTGTAAGCCAGAAGGTGTGTCAAAAGCAGAATATGCTTGTTCACATAGTGCATGACAGTGAGTGCACAGCATAAAATCTATAACCACAAAGCTGGACTTCATTATAATACTAAGACCAGAATGTGTCACCTTATGAAACATTTGCCACACCACTAAAAGTTCAGGATTGTACCGTGCCATTGCTGGAGGAACTGCAGTGTGAAGTGTGTCAGAGTCGTAAGACCTCCAGTGTGAAGTGTGCCTTGGCACTAAGATTATATAGATTGAGTGTGCTGTACCAGGCCTACAAGGTGCTTTTCCTAAGCACTCAAAGAAAGCCTTGGGTCCATTCTCTACTGGAGGGTGATGACCTTTCAGTTAGAGCAAAATGAAGAGTATGGAAACATAGAAGCCTAGTCAGAGAGGAGTGGGCTGACAGCGGGGGATCACTTAATAACAGTGCTGTAGTCCTCCTTTTTTAAAATGTGCTCTAAAGGGCCACAGAACCCATGCAGGGACGTTCGAGGATCATCTTGCTGCTTTTAACTTCAGTTTGTGAGTGTCTGCCTTACTTGACGCGGTCTTTGCAGTCCTCAGTTTTGAGGGAAGTTCTCTGTGCTTTGGAATGCTGTTTGAAATTCCTGTGCGTCTTTCTGCAGTTCTGACTGCCCTGGGAGGTGGAACTGAAGTCGTATAATTCAAGTGATTCATGGCTTTGTAAACCATCTGTCATGCACAGGAGGGGGGGGGGGGGGGGGGGGGGGGGGGGGGGGGGGGGGGGGGGGGGGGGGGGGGGGGGGGGGGGGGGGGGG
>JABJVR010000001.1:10204075-10219638 GCA_025773905.1 Chitala chitala
TCTCTCACCTCGGCGTGTGTTCCTCCTGTGCCCTCTCTCACCTCGGCGTGTGTTCCTCCTGTGCCCTCTCTCACCTCAGTGTGTGTTCCTCCTGTGCCCTCTCTCACATAGTGTACTGCCCAAGATCATCAAGAGTGGCTACTCGGCACTGCAGCTGGAGTACTTCTTCACCGCTGGGCCAGACGAGGTTCGCGCATGGACCATCCGGGTATGTAGTGCATGGTCGCCTGCCCCTACCCCTCCTCTAGCTGTCTTTCTGTCCCCTCCCCCAATGCCCATCATAGCCACTGCACATCCGTATCGCTCATCTCAAACTTTTCCAGGGCTCCGATTTGGCTCAGAGCTGCAGACATAGAGCCATTTCGTTATTTATTTATTTTCGTCCAGAATACCTTCAATTATCTGTGAGCTGCTGAACAGTGAAAGTGAGGAGCACATTGATTGAGGAGGGCCACAATTGAATGTGCCCATTACGTACGGCGTGTGTTTCCGTCCTGCGGAGATCAGGCCGACCTCCTCCTGCGGGCGCAGATAAGGAGCTTCCCCATTGTGCCTGCCTAATCTGCGTGACTGGGTTTGTCTCCAGTGAAATTGATGTGGCTTTTCATTTGTCCGCCTTTTTTTTTTTTTTTTTTTTTAAACTCGCTTTATGGGTGGCGCGTTTTCCTTGTGTCTTAGTTTCTTAGTTTCTGCTCCCGCTGGGTGACACATGCACCCCAGACGGAGGAATTACAGCAGTACAGGTGCTGGAATTCTCTGTATGCTGAATTTCACAAATGCATTCTGAAAGGGTTTTTTTTTTTTTTAAGTGGTTTAAAGCAAGTAATCTTAGCATTAGCTTTGCATTAACCATACACTTTGACCAAAAAGAAGAGTAATTCATATGTATTGATTAAAAGGGAAAAAAAAAAATTTTACTGGTATTGAAACTTTCCTTAATTGATAAACCCTTTAATCCCAATACAATGACAGATTCCTGGCATGTTAATCGACAGGAGCTTTTAAAGAATCTAGGAAACATACCACCAAAACGCTTATGGTATCATGTCAAGGATATCCTATTCAGTGGTAGATGAATATACCCTGTAATGGCTGTAGCTTGTACCAAATGCCCTCCCCCCACTCGCACGTCACGCAGTAGATGAAAGGCATGCTAGATGTAGTGTATCGAGTGGGCCGTGCTCAGGCTGCTGAGCACCGCTGAGTATCGGTATTAACCCGATACATCTTGTGTTATACAAACGGCGTCTTGCAGCATCTCGCCTTTTAGTCTTCTGATGTATCACGTCTCAGCCGGCTGTGAGATGACCGTTATCTGTCACTCTGAGTGCCACGTGCACCCCCTCCGATGGGAAAACCTCACTCGGCACCCTTAGTGCGCCCCCCCCACACCCGAGCAAGCGTCTGCGATAATTTATACCCTTGAAAGTCCATCAATAACATTGCCAAGTGATTGTAATATATTGGAGCCATTAAATGTGCATCACTCTTTTGGCATGAAATATGTTAACCCCAGATTTAGTGTGCTAATTATTTTTTTCAGGGGTTTATGAGCATAGCACTAGTAACTTACAGTGGACTAACCAGTTTGGTTTTTTGTTCTTTTATAATTTAACTGAAATTTTAAATGGCTTCACTTACAGGAGTCGTCATTACATGCTTGTGTCTAGTTTAATTGTGACTGTACATCTGAGCCTCGTTGTAACACACCTTGCCAGAAGTTTAAGTTAGGTACAACATGGATGCCATTGAGGTTGCTGTTAAATATTTTATCAGGCTCAAGCACATACTGTATATTTCCTATAATTTTGTAAAATTATACAGTAAAATCCTTTATAACCGGCATCCATAGGAGCAAAAGGTCAAAGGTTGTTTGAATTTTCCGGTTGCGTAAGAGATATTCTTGTAAAATGCCAAAGCTGTCATTTCATCATTCGTTACCGATAAACAATAACTATTATTCACCATTTTATTATTAAATAATTCCTAACATTTTAAACCCAACACTGGTTCATCGACTCTGACGGAAGTGTGACAAGCGCTCAAATCCGTACGTCGATGACAGAAACGCACATCCATACATTAGACAGCAGACACAAACACACAGAAATGCAGTAGACTGGCCTACAGGCTAGGGCAGAGGTCGGTACCCCGCAGTTCTGTAGCCACGTGCGGCTCTTTTACCCCTCTGCCGTAGCATTCCCTGTAGCGGGAGAGGGACCAAAAACGGCTCCTTTGGACTTTTTTGATAGTGAAGGTTACAGACCTCTTGGCTAGGCTTCTGTTTGTGTCTGTTTGTCCACTTGAAAAAGCTGTCCATACAAATGTATTTGGTGTTTCTTTAGGAAGAACTAAATATTAGGAATGATATTCCTGTAACTATACTGTGAACTGACTTTGTAAGGTTGTTAAATATTTTTATTATACTAGAAAGGAAAATAATTTAGTTACTGTAGTCCCTACTCGCTGTTTTCTGTCACGATAATCTAGGTCTCTGTTTAGATAATTCTTGATTTACTGGCAGTTGGAGGAAAATGTGTTGGTTGCTTGATAGTGCCTGTTTAAATACCGGATGCAAGGGAGTTTACTGTAATAATGTTTCTAATGCAGTAAGCAGTGCAGTAAATTGAAGCAAAATTAACTGTTTAACATTTTAAGATAGTACCTAGGTATTGTGTTGGTGCTTTAAATCCGGCTGTAAATGTCCCACAACATTGATTTATGTTGGCATCTGCTGTTTTTGTTGGGGCTACAGAGTAATTCAAGAGAACTAAAATTGTTTGCCCGTTTACACTATTTTCCATCACAGTGCAGTTATGATAAATGCATTAAAAGTGCATTGAGCTTCTGGTGTGTGTGCTGCTACGGCACCAGTGTGCCGCGATTTGAAGAAACAGCTGGCTTTATTCTTTAGGGGACAGTTGTTGATCCAGACATGACAAAGTCTTACCCATCATCTTCCCACACTTTCAAACTCAAGCCCAGATGAGGAAGGCTCACAAACTCAACGACGTGCTCAACCTAGAGACCCAAGGCCCTAGCCCTGGAGGCTCCAGGGGACCAGAGCATAGCGTGAATATGGTTCAGAGGAAGTTCAGTACAAACAGGGGCTGGACTTGGGAGATTGCTGTGGGGCATTGAAGCCAGAGCGGAGGGTTTATCATGGGCGAGCGGCTGGCTGAGCGAGGGACTGCCAAGCGGAGCAGTAGTATGATATCGGTGTCACCGGGCCATCTCACAGCGCACAGCCCCCTGCGCCCCCCCCCCCAATGCTGTCCTCCCCACAGCAGGGAATTCACTGTGCCCTCTCTGTTTTTCCTCCCTGACAGAAAGGTACCAAGGCCCCACAAGCCGCCGGAAAAATCCACACAGATTTTGAGAAGGGCTTCATTATGGCTGAGGTGATGAAATTCCAGGATTTTAAAGAGGAAGGCAGTGAAAGCGCCGTCAAGGTGAGGTACTCTGAGAATGGTCACGGGGCTTGTTGGACTGCATAACACCAGCTGCTATGTGCACACTTCTGTGGCGTGCCTGGGAGAGGTTACTAAGGCAGCACCAGCAGCCAGCCCGGCGCTTGGGTAACACCGTGATTTGGGCTTGTCTGTAATTCCCTTCACTCCTTGTGAGGCCCTCGGGCAGGAACTACATTCCCAAACACTGCATGTTGCATGGAGGATTAGGGCTGTTTCCGCCCTCGGCGTGATGGGGCTTGGCTGCACTAATGGGTTTGTGTGTGTATCCTCCTGCCCCGGAGAAACCGGCGCATAAATGTGTCAGCAGCTGGTGTCAGCGGAAGTTGCAGCGGTGACTTATCTCTCTGTACCGTTTGGATCTGACAGCTGACATGCAGCTGACGGGCATCCCTTTGCAGAGAGGGGCGTGGTGAAACAATCATTATGTTGGCTGTTGTTATAATTAGGCGTTAGACATGACCGAGCACGACAGACGCAGCGTTCAGGTCTGGCTGGAGTCAGAGGGGTCAGCTCTGGCATGGAGAGCACATCAGTCTTTTTTTCAAAATTAAGGGATTTGACTGGAAAAACCGACTCGCTTCCTGCTTTCCAAGACAGGAGTTCCTGTCCTGTGTAATGAGCAGGTTTTTTTTCATACCCCATTGATATAAGCAGATTAAATGATCACTTGCACAGATCAGTACAAAGGAAAGATCGCAGCCGAGGTTGAGCCTCATAAATTACTGTCAAATGGCAGCTGTAGACGGTGCCTTTGTGTGGGATATTAGTGTATAATTGAGGCTGGGTCTTTAACCCTGATTAGAGCAGGGTGAGGAAGAAACCAGTTCGACGTGAGTGGGAGACACATCGTGAGCGGGAGACACATCGTGAGCGGGAGACACATCGTGAGTGGGAGACACATCGTGAGCTTGTGCTGGGTGTGTGATGGAGATGTCCTCTTCACACCATACCCTGAGCTGCAGCCGTGCAGCCCTGCCGTGGCTGTCAGTAAATGTGTTAAACATTTAAATGCTTCTTTTAGCCCTGTAAACCTGGGTTGGGCACCCTGATGGTAGTTGTCATAGTAACAAGTTTGAGTTTAGTATATTTTATGTTTACCAAATTTAGTTTTTTTTTCTTTTTTTTTTTATGCATTTTGTGAATATTTACATCACGTCATTACAATTTTTACATTACAGTTTGCCACAGTCATGCTATAGTTAGCATCAGATGTGTTAATTAAAATGCCTGTATTATTAATATAAATATATTTTTAAGTAATTATAACTCTAAAGTTTCTGGTCAGTGCAATCTTACCAACTGCCAGAACACAGCTTTAAGTTTGTTGTATGTGTAATGCACATTCCTAAATTAGTGACTGCGTAATTCTCAGTAATTTCTCCATTTTGTATGTTCTTGTGAATTTCACTTTTCATTTAGCCAGTTTGTGCTTAATTTAAAAAATTGTACTGTAGAGACTGGTCAGTCAGGCCTTGTCTCACAGAGCATTTGTCCTTACTGTTTTTGTGTTCAGGGTGCAGAATAGATATGTTTTGTGGTAAATCAGATATTTCTAAATTTTGTAATTAAAATACAGGCCATCTTACTCAGGTTGTATACAGGAATTTCTTGAATTACATTATTATATTCCTGAAATCCCTGCATTAACAAATCATTTAAAAAATTCAGTTGTTTAAAATGGGGAATATAATGCATTCCCAACCCGACCGAAACCCTAGACCAATTTTTCCACATACCACTAAAGCACTATAGAATAGGGGAAAAAAATTTTAATTTTTTTTTGTTTTAGTTTGTGGAACTTTATTTACATTGCAAACACGAGATGGAAAAAAAAATAATAATAATCAACCGTGAACAGCTGACGCTGTAAAAGCGCAAAGTGTGTGGTTTGTCTGTGCGTGGTTTTCAGTTTTTGTTTTCTCCCAAATGCACTTAGGAAACATTCAGTGAATTTTCAAGTTTAATTTTTAAAACTTTATCAAAGGCGAAAAACTGTCATTGTGAAAATTTTTTAAATTCCAATCCAGATAAATGCCTCTATATTTTTGCACTGGAAAAACATATTGAGGAAATGGGTCAAAATGATCATAGAATGGTCTCAAAGGTCATAGAATGTTATACTAAAAAATACAATAACCAGGACAATGTACATTGGGATGAACCTAAAAGAAGTAATTATTTGCTCATGTACGTGTGTGTGTGTGTGTGTGGGGGGGGGCAGGCGGGCATATATATCGTTTTGGGTCAGTCTTTTTAGTGTTTGGATTAATTCCATGAATTATGCAGTTAGCTGCCCATACTTATACACATCCTTCTCATTGTTCAAACATAAAAATATTGATCAGTTTGGTAGTGAACAAAATATATTTTTACATGGTAACATGTAACATATGTTAACTTTTTTAATACCAATATAACTTTAAAAAGCTATCAGGAATGTTTTATGTTGCCAGATAGTAGAATTGGACAGTAACTGAAGGAGTTTCCCAAATGAAGTCCTAGGAAGGGCTGGTTTACCAAGGTATTGCAACAACAATGACAACAACAGTAGTAAAAAATGTATAGTAATATAGCTAACAAATATATCCAAAGTGTTCAGTAAATGTAAAGCCTAACATGACAAAATATTTAACCCTGAGTGAGAAGTCTCAAGTGAAACACACGTTGACCTCACAAGGGCCACTGATCCACAGATGTCCAGCACTGCACAAAGTGAATTCCCATGGTCTGGTGCTGGTCGCCTCAGCTCCAGGACCTGGGGCCCTGATTTCTCCGTGCCCGGGTCTGGTCAGCAAGCTGCTGCCACGTTATATCACTGGTAGGAAGGGTAGGAAGGCACTGCTGGCATCAGCCATGTGCAGCACAGGGGTATCACATTATTAGTAATCATATCTGCTCTGTGCCTCCAGATGGCTGCTTTCAAGTGCAAATGAACTGGTTAGACGTGTCTGGTTTTATACACACTCAGGAATCACAAAAGGAGGCCATTGATTTTTTTTTTTTTTTACTCCCCCCCCCCCCCTTCTGCAACCACATTTGCTGGTGGCATTGAGTCTGGATTAAATGGTCTCCTGAGCCCCTAAAAGGAACATTGATTCCTTTAATTAATTGTACACTGCAAAAGCGGAATGCATAACCAATCCATATTAGCACTTCAAGTCAGTTATTCTGAGTTTGACTAGGGTGGTCGAAGACATGGCCATATACTGAACTTGTTCATAAAGTTATCAGTTTTTTTTTTTTTTTTTAATTCAAGATTATAATACACAAAATACATATACGGATTAAAGTGAAATGGATTTCTATACCTTATAAATGTAAAAGTATATGCAATTGTTCCTTTTTGTGAATAAAAACTAGTTTTTCATAGCTGTTTTTTTGAATTATCACGGTTTTAAATGAAATGTTTTTTCTCTCTGTACAGGCTGCTGGAAAATACAGACAACAGGGCAGAAACTATGTTGTGGAAGATGGTGACATCATTTTTTTCAAATTCAATACCCCAAACCAGCCCAAAAAGAAGTGATGGGAAGGAGTGGCTCCACACAGCTGGATTAACTGCACTCTGTGGGGGGAGGGGCTCTTTGTTTTAAATTGAATGAAGCCAGAAGGTTTGATTGGTACCTGTACCAGACCCGCCATTCTTCATGTCCATCCGTTTTGAATATACAAACCCAACCCCCAGCCACCTTACTTCCCCCCCTCCACCACTCCCCTCACCACTAAATCCACTAAACGCCTGACAGCTTTGCTATTTAAGATTAGGATCCCCCCACTCCGAACAGGGGGAGCTTTTGAAGAAGCGTATTACTCTCCCGATACTTCATTAATCTCCATCACGAGTGCCAGGCCTTGACGCGCCTGACAGCAGGGACAATGCGGTCGGCTCCTCTCACCCGTCTACAGATAATGCATGTTTTACAGTAGCCCAGATGTCTACACTCAATAAAACATTGGACAAAACGAGCCCGGCGTGTGTTTGTATGTCTGTATTGAGTGGCGCCCGGCATGCGTGGGGCGATACGGGGACCTGGCGGGAACTGATTACGGAATTAAAAGAAGGAGGGTGACAGCGGGGACGAGACAGCTCTAATTGTATCTTTAGAGAGAGATTGTCCTATTGAAAGAGAAGGAGGGATGCTAATGGTTACATACAACATGGCAGGGGCAAGGTGGCCCTGTGAGTTTGTTTGGACAGGTCAGGTGGCTTTGTTAGTGAACTTTACACCCTAGTTATGAAGACTCTTGCCACTGCGTCTGAGTAAGGAGAAAGCACAGACATTAGTTTGCACATACTGAATTTTAGCCAGAGAGTGTTTAAAAGCATGGTTGGTGTATTACTAGCATTTTGCTGGACCCCCAATAACAGTGGGTAGAGCCTCTGTTAGAAGTCAGAAGTCTCCCGCATCAAGTTCCAGCCCAGCTTCCAGGTGTGTTCTTGAGCAAGACACTCGGCACTAGCTCCCCAGGCACCGCGTGTGGCTGCCCACTGCTCCCCCCAGGGGGGTGGGTTAAATGCAGAGAACAAATTTTGTTGTGACGTGTAACGTATATGTACACAATGACAATAAAAGCTGTTGTTATAAACAGAACCTCAGTGACAGCTGGAAGGGTGGCGATTCCGTTCCTGTGATGACGAAGAGCATTTGAGTAGAACAGAAAGGGGAATACTGCCCCCCCAGAGTGGAAGCAGTTTAGATAATTTTGAATAGTAATGGAGAAGGTTTCCTTTTGGTACATATGAACAAACACTGAAGATACACAGCTCTTTCTGTCCGATTTGTTACTGCTCAGATTTAGCTAGGGGGTTTACAGCCATATTTATTGACTTAACGATATATCAGATGTGAACGCAGTGCAAATCAGCACACGGTGGTATGTTCATACTGATCAGAATCGCTTCCTGTCTTTAAGTCATCGTGCAGGAGTGGAGTTGTGCTTTTCTGAAATAAAACAAGAGCTTGGTGATGACTTACCAGATGGGGAATACAAGATAATTGGTACTCTGAGCTTTGAAGAGAGAGAAAGCAACACCAGGACACAACTTGTTCTGTACCGAAAGTGGTCAAAGGAATTCATGAGGTCTAAAAGCCATGTGTGATAATGTGACATTTCCTTAGAAGAAAGTTCATTAAAAACTATCAAAGTGATTTGGCAGGTGTTTACAACCTTTTTCAGTAAATTTGGTTTTGGTTTTACTTCATGTACAAATTTGGATGTTAATATGTGGCCTTTTTTTTTTCTTTCTTCAATTAGTGATGAAGGGTATGATGTTGTTCTCTGATAATTTAGCCCATATATCGTGTTGAATGTAAGACTGGTGGTTTTTAACCTGCATGATTGTGCATTTTACAATCTAGGATGAAATGTCAAGACAAGGTAAGGAGTTATGTTTACAAATTTGCAACCATTAGTTGTGCGTTATGGTATTGCATCTGCCTTTCAATTCAGAATTAATCCTTAATTTATAAAAACACTAGAGGGTTAAGGTGTATTTGTGTCAATCTCTGATTGGCAATATGGTATTTGACAAGTTTCTGCAGTCGGTACTGTTCTGTCAAGGTTTAGCTAATCGTCTTGCAAAGGCTAAGTGTGGCTGTTGGTGAAGTGTTTTACGTTGTTGTTTTGTTGGCTTGTCTGATGTACCCGTGTGGCTTCTCCAGTTTGAGAATGCTCCAGGGACTGTGTGCCATGCTGGCTTTTATGGCAGACTGTGGTGAGAATGTTGGGCAATAAAGAAACCTCGTGTCAAGGATGCATTTCCACCCTAAAGACCATGAGACCAGCACACCATTTGCTGTGGTCTGATCCAGCTGTTCTTTTTTTTCATACGGTGACATTAAATTTGAACAAACAGTAATAAAGTTATTTAGAATTATGCAGATGAGCCCCTTTAGACAAAACATCATAAAATTCCTTTGGTCTTTAATCATCTCATAGTCATGCTGTGTAATGGTTTAATAACAGCTGCTTGCCCTCAAGAGCAGTGGAGTTTGAAGACTCAACTTCTGTGTAAACATATCGTTTCCCTGTTGCTCTGCTAAGTCTGGATCTAATTTGACATTCTTTAATTGCAAGCGCATATCTTCAGCTTACTTGCCATAGAGATGCTGGTAAAATGGGCAGTCTTTAGACGTTAAGCCATTTTACATTACAACATCAGATTTTTTTTTGGATATCAGTACTCATGGTATAAATAATTACTCTTCAGTGTGTATACGGTTTGCCTTTAAGTGCAGTTGCATGAGTAACATGGTCGCAGTGATGTAATATACTGTAGTTTTTTTTTTTATTTTTTTTTTAATACGAGCCAATTTGACTTTTTTTTCCACTCTCTCTCTTGGTACCATCAGACTCAGATTCTGTCAGCATCATCAATCAGGTGGTGCCATTCAAGCTGGAGGCGAAACCACTGCGGCGCCACACAAAGGCTGGCAGTGCGCGTCCCACCAGCGGAAAGTTCTGAGCACGCGATTAAACCCGAGCGTGCTGTTATAAATCACACGCGCTCAGAATTATCCCACAAGCCCCTGAGAACACACAAAAAAATCCCCTTTCATGTAACCTCGTGGAATATCTGTCGGGAAAAAAAGCATAAATAATGGTGACTTTCATAATACCATCGAGTTAAAATGAGCATGCAGCCTTCTCTGTCTTTTGTTCTTGCAGGATTTTTATGGCACGAAAATTGTGTGGGGTGATGGGTTGTTAGGCACAAGTTGCTATTGTACAAGTGGGAACTGAGAGGTGAACTCAGTTCTGTCATATCTAACCAGCGGAAACCTTATTAGCTTTCTATTTACATGCAACCCTTCACATTGTCTAAATTTTGTGAATGAAGCCCCACTTAAGAGGCAGGAGTGAAGGCTGAGAGGGAGCGTTTGTCACTCAGCAGGCTGGTGCTAGTGTGCGTCACGTTTGGCTTATTTAGACAGGCGAGAATCTGCTGGAACAAGAGCGGCATGACTGTACTGATTTAGCGCTTTCACCTGCGGGCTGACAAAGCATGCAATACAGCACGTCGGTTTTGATTCATTTCTGTGAAAGCGTTCACGTTCAGAGGGGTGTCGCTGATTTCCTTCGGACTGTTGACGCTTCCTTTACTGTTGTAATTTTGCATTTCTTTCGCAAGTTACAGCCAGAAAGTCTAAAGTAGTCAATTACAGAAATTATCTCAAGTCTTAGTTGGAGCGCATTTGTCAATTCTTTTGCTTAGGGGTAGTGTACATCTTCATGCAAGTCTCATATTTTGTTTTGTAGCACACACACTCACAGAGTTTGAGTTCCTAGGATAAACTATAATGGCTGTTTAACCTAATGTGTTCTCCTTTATTCTTTTTTTGTTTTAGAGCTGGACCGCTAGGGGGAGCTTTTCAAAAACAAAGATACGTGCTGTCAATTTACATAATACATTTGTAATTATTAACTTCGATAACAATATGTAATTGATACTCCCTATCTATCAGAAATTTTCATTTCATGCATATTTCAAATTCAGTTGATCTGGACGTGTATCTAAATGTTGACTTTATTTTAAACCTTTAATTTTTTTTTTATTATACAATTAAGAATTTGATTGGAAATATAATTCAGTGAAGTTGATACTGCTTCAAACCACACGTGGAAATCCAGTTTTCCAGTACAGTTCAAGATCAGGTGACCAGGGATAATACTCAAGTGTGTTACCCACAGTTTGCACACTTTTCCATATTTGAGGCTTTTCTACGCCTCATTCTCTTTTAAGTGCAATGCCCCACTTGAAGAATAATTATAATTGACATCAGCTGTCAAAATTACACATGTGATTCCAGAGCAATATTAAACTATCATTATGGGGGCTGTTAACAGAATTTTCGATTGATTGAAAATCCTGATTCAGCTGCATAACATGGAAGTTATTTCATTCATGTTAAATCCCTGTTTCACCATGACACCATGGATTCATGATCAGAATTGTTTTTAATATCTGCATTTATATAGTGTATATTAATATATTATTATGCAGTTTATATGTAAAAAATAACGTTAGACTCCAGTGGCTGTTGTTTGACTCTAAGTAATTATGTGCTCAGATCGCTTCAAGGTAAATGGTAGATTGTGTGTGCAATATGATGGAGTAAAAACTGCTGAAATTAACCAGGATGCTTTGGCCTTGTATTTACATGAGCCAAGCAAAGGCCTGTCTGAGTTCTCAGCCCCAAATAATATCTGAGCTTCTGTCATTGTGATTAATAAAACAGCTTTCACATCTTTGAAGACACTATCTTGAAATTATGCTTTTAATCATGTTTCACGATGTCACAGTTTGACATAAAATCAACAATGATTTGATTTAGACAGCAATGAGAAAAAAAAACGCCACTGAATTGCATGTGCTCTGCTGTCTGCTGAGTTCCCTTGGCATTCATTTATGAACCACCAGAATGTTAAAGCCTGATTTCCTATTGAGATTTGCACAAAAAGAAATGAGGGCAGCAATTATTAAGAGGTGATCTAAAAATGCTGAATAGGGCTGTGAATCATGTTCCATAATTAGCAAAAGCTATATTTGTTTTGTGTGCTTCCATTTTCTGCATGGTCACACACACTGTCACTTATTTAAAAGAAAGCCTTTTATTCATTGATGTTCACCTATAACATTTGCTCCTTTTGAATGTCCTTTTAATTAGATTACATGTTATATGTCCCATGTATGGTTTATACAGTACATGTTTGTATTACAGATGGTGAAAGTATTTTTCAGGTGTGTATTTTTTCATAGGTAAATTTGATAAGTTGTGAATTTAAACTACAAACACCATCTGAAGTGGTAAATATTCTCCTAGCTTTCATGTCTATCAAAAATAAGCGGATCAGCAATGACAGACTGGTTTGGGGTTTGAAATGCAATTGTATGCTTTGTCAAATTACATCCTTAGATTAGTGTTTAAATTATTTTGAAGAGTGCTGAGTCACTCCCATGTGATTGGATGAGCTTTGGTGAGATATATTCCTAGATGAATATATAGCTGATTGTATAGAGAATTGATTCTCTCTGTGTGATTAGGTTAGCTGTGATGAGTTACATTCCAACATGAATGTATAGATGATTGTGTAGTGTATTTGCTGTCATGTGATAGGGTGATTGACAAAGACACACTCTGCTGTGCTTTTGCTTTAAGGTAATCTGTGCTTAATGGGAGAAGCACCCTTTGTACCATATTCGATGGCCTTCTGTTGCCTGTCACTGAAAAACATTTATATTCTGTCCACACAGTCCTCCCAGTTGACCTTCTTAGTGCCCTTTTGCGGGAACTCCATTTACCGAGTGCCACAACACATCCAAGGCGTCACAAATTCACTTCGTGCTTTCAGCGCTACAATGGAACAGTCTATAACAGAAGAGCCACAAGAGTCACACATTAAGTAGCATCGCCTCATAGACTGTTTGCCCTAGAGAGCTGATTTCATCATGTCGCTTTACTTTTGTCAAAGTAGTGATGTATAACTGAATATCTTAATACAGAATGACACAACAGTACAGTATTGAAATGGCTTTTCCTTTTTTTTTTTTTTTTTTGCCGATAGAGGTTAATATGCAAACAAAAACAACAAAACTGCATGTTCGTCCTTATCCTTCTACAGATTTGTTAATTTTGCACTTTCTTTTAAGAATATGGTTGTAGTTTAATGTGTTGTACATCTTTTAAAGTAGAAGGATCCAACAAATAATTCACAACATTTGAAATGACATAAGATGATACTGCCCTAATGGAAGACAGTGAGATTGTTTACAGCAGGAACTGTCCTACTGCAAAGACATTGATATTATAGATATTTATACAGGAATATATTACAATTAGAAATCTCTCTTTTCAAGAGACATCTTTCTCATTATGTCCTGTATACCTGCCTTAGAAGGCATGTGTCTTTCTGGCAATTCAATTCATGAAGTATTGATACACCAGTTCTCTGGGGTGCAGTAATTGTGTATAATAACAAAGACAGGTGATAAACAGAGTGAGTGGAGGTAAGAGCACTATATCGCCTGTACCCCAGTGAAGGTCTTGGGTACTGTACTGTATATAGACTACTGGGTACTGTACTGTATAATACACTACTGAGTACTGTACTGTATGTATACTACTGGGTACTGTACTGTATCTACACTACTGTTCAGAAATTTACAATCACTGAGCAATGTCCTTTTGTTGAAAGACAATAACAAATATGTTCAGTTAATATAACATTATATGGATCATAAATACAGTATAGGCATTTTTTGTTTTGTAAATTACTGTTATAAATACAAACAGCTCATTTTAATGGAATATCTACTTAAGTGTATTAAGGCACATTTTGGGCAATTATAATTTGGCATTTTTGAGAAACTGTGTTCCAGTGGCACATTGTATTAGTTAATTCTAAATTACCATATTAAAGACTGAGAAAGGTGTATGTTAAAAAACCCTAATGCAATGATGTAAGCACAATAAAGAACCTTTGTGCTTCTGAAGGAAGCAATTAAACTGGTTTTCTCTGGGCTACTTGTTTATCCGAAACATTTTTGGGTTCAAGAATGGTCTCAAAATGGTCAAAAACAAAGAGTTTTCTTCTTAGATTAGAGACCCCAGTGTACAACTGTGCAGGAGGGTTAAACCATCACAGTCTGTAGCCTCACAGGTCCTCAGGTGGCAGCTTTATTAAACAGTACCTGCAAAATGCCAGTCTCATCTTCAAAAGGGAAGCGATGACCCTGGGATTCTTACCTGAAAGGCACAGTTAATAAAACAAAATTATATCTAAGATGGGCCAATGAAAATTGGGAAAGAAAACATAGACGTTGGATGGAGGATGACTGGAAAAACAAATTAGAGATAAAAAAAAGATTGAGGTGTCTGGATTACAGTCAAGAACATTTTAGATATGCAAAACAAATGAAAAGATGTGGGAGGAGTGCTTGACACCATCTATCGAGCATGGAGGAAGAGGTGAGATGGTTTCAGGGTGCTTTGGTGGGGGTAAAGTCAGAACTTTGTATTGGGTAAAGGGAAATTTAAATACAGGTTATCACTCCAGTTGGCTATACCATGCTATATCTTGTGTGCACCACTTGATTGGAGTCAATTTCATCCTACAACACTACAATGACCCAAAACACCATCTCAAATTATGCAAAACCTATTTAGGAAAGAAGCTGTCTGGTATCCTGCCTATAATGGCCACTGCATTTCAACCCTACTGAGAGGCAGTGGGAACAGCTTGCCTGGGTATAAGACATTGCCCATCAAACATCCAACTTGTGGAAAGTAATTCAAGAAGCATGTAGTGAAATTTCTGGAGATTATCTCAAAACTTCAACGGCTAGAATGTTGAAGGTTACGAAGCCTGTGATTGCTGCAGATGGAGGTTTCTTTGACGAAAGCAAACCTAGAAGCATCAAATTTTTTAAATTGAAAATCCGAAACTATGAGTTTTCATGGAAAAATAAAAACTTTGAGATTCCAAGCTTCTGAATGGTACTGTGTCAGGGGGACTGCTTATTGTTATAGTCATGGGCACAATACAAATAAATACAGTATCTCACATTTTTAGAATCTTGTAAATTTACAGTCCACACTCAAGACAATGTGAGGTACCCCAGGGTTTTAACCAGAGTCAAAACCAGAACACAAGAGTGGGGATCCATGACCAGAGCCAAGAACAACATTTTAAAGGAGTTCTAATTTTAAATATCTTATGTATTTGTTTTTATGTTATCGGTTCGGTGTTGTAACTTATCTACTATTCACTTTCTTTTTTAACAAATCTGTTACAATGGCTTTAAGATTATAATTCAATATTGCAATTCTTTTCAAGTAACTGCAAAGGGCATTGGGGCGACTCTGCGACAGACACCATGTAAATATAAACTGAATTGAATGAGCTGTGTTGTCTCCAAAGGCTCTCAAAAATGCTAAAAATGCTGGATTGTTGGTCAAACAATTTCACAGCATTAAAAAAAAAAAAAAAAAAAAAAAAATTTTTTTGACCCTGCAAACTCATTTGGTTTTAATTTAATTAGTGGAGTTTTGTTGGTTTATGGGCAACAGGAAGGTTGGGAGTTTGACA
>JABJVR010000001.1:10219738-10232752 GCA_025773905.1 Chitala chitala
AAATATAAACTTAATTTAATTTTCTGTGTTTTCTCCAAAGGCTCTCAAAAATTCAAAAAATTGTTTTTTTTTTGTAAAACAATTTCACAGCATTAAAAAAAAAAAAAAAAAAAAAAAAAACTTTTTTTCCCCCTCCAAACTCAGATGCTTTTAATGGAATGACTGCAGATATCTTGCTTTCTGGCCCACAGCAAGTGAGCGAGTGAGACATTCACATGGCATTCTAAAGGCTCTTTCTGCAAGGCTATGTTTACCTGACACTCGGATTGACAGTAGAGCGATTGGAAATATCCACCATTCGCCTGCATGGAGCCCTCCGTTTAAAGAAAGTGCTTTTTTGTAGCCTGGCTGTAATGGTCCAGGTTTGAATTGCAGGTTGGAGGAAAATGACCCCGCTCTCGGGGACACTCGGAGGGCAGCTGACACGCTGAAAACGGCGCGCGGCAGTGCTGAAGGTTTCGCTTCACAGAATGAAAGTGAAACAGAAGAAATAAGTTCTGTGCCGCTACCTCTGCAGCCGCGCTAATCATCTGTGCACAGGCTGTCAGGCATGACAGAAATGTGTCAAGCACATGAAGTCACACCAAATCTATTATTTTGGAAGCGTTCTATCAGAGTACATCAGCCAAATGAATATTCTTGAACAAATCCTGAAACATAGGGAATCCTTTTTTTAAGCCTCGTTTTAAGAGTGCAAAAATAAAAATGAAAGATGATCGCCATTTATAAGATGTTTGAGTCGTGAATGGCCATAATTATGCACACCGGCAAATCACATTTTTAAATGAACCTATTATTCAGGTTTTTAAAATGTTCTGTATACATTGTCTACGAATAACTTCAGCTTTACATCGGTCTTCCCATATTTATTCCACAGGTATGACATTTTACTGGTAATGACTTTAGCATCGTTTGGGGCAGTACAAGGAATCGCATGTTGTTGCCTGACTAAATCTGAAGCGATAAAATGGTACGGCAGAGAACCTCTACACTTCACTTCGGAGAATGTGGAGACAAGACGCAGAACTATAATTTTTGAGTCCCGTGGCATTTCTTCTACCTTGCATTATGGGCTTGTCATGTGAACTGCATGCTTTTCCTCTCGAGTCCTCTTTGAGGGAGACGCTATACGTCCCGTCCGCTGAGGCACCTGCAGGCAGCGTTTAACTGCTATGAGGCGCTGCCCTTGTGGAGCTGCGTTTCAGCACCACACGGCTCTCTGCGGTAAATTCTGCCACTTGCTGGTAAACACAATGCGCTGATAGCTTTTAGACGTTTGGCCTTCGACACAGAGGTCCGTGTAAGTCATGTCTCACAGAAGTCGTTCCTAAGGGTCCCTTCTCAGCAGCTTCGAGTTACATGCTTCTACCCAGTTTGTGTATGCCAAAAACAGCACTTTACATTCCCAAACTGAAACTGCACACCCACCCCTCAATATTTTGAATTAATTAATGCTCCTTAACTGTTAAATAAAATGGAAGAATATGCATGTACATCTTAAACGTCTTTTCCCTTTTTATTCATCACGGGTATACAGTACCCAGAGCAGTTTAAAAAAACTCGTAAAAGCAGGCAATAAAACACTGGTTGTGTACATGGTTTCTATTCCACACTTTTCTAATAAGAGGTGTTACGTCAAATTTTTGCAAACAATTTATGAGACAGTAATATGTTTCTAATAGTTATACACGTGTATGTGTCTTGTTAAATTGTTTTCCCCAAATTCCACTTTGTTCAGTTGTGCTTATTTTCGTTTTACCGTATTTAAATACGAAAAACGGTGCGCGTTTATTTGTATTTCCCAGACTAAGGGCTACAGCTATTTTCAACATCGGAATTCCCAGCGGAATGCATCGATAATCTTATGTTCAAGACGCTGATAATTTTGCCAAAAATGAGTTTTCCAAAACGTTTTCAATAAATGCCTACATTAAAAGTCGTAAGTAATAAATTCTTCGAAAAAACAGGCAATTACAAACAGTGGGCTATTTGAAATCTCATTTAATGTTTTAATATGCGTTTCATACACATTTCAAATAGATAAGTTGTAATGTAGCAACCTGATATGTTAAAATATTAAAATTTGCTAAAGTGGCTGATTTAACTAGATAAACACGTACAGTAATAAAATTATAGCATCATTAATAACATTTTCAGACCACTGCTACTTCCTGGCGTGTTCCCCACGTTTCCATTTGATTCCGTGTTATTTTCTGTCCAGGACACTGGAGCATGCAACCGGAAAAACTTTATCAACAAAAATGACTGACACAAAGACTGACAAATGACATAGAGCAGAATTAAATCAAACAACCAATCGCTTTGAAGAAGAAAGGCGGCACTTCCGGCGCGTGACGTGAAATTTTATAGTCAAGCCTGGAAGCCCCACCTTTTGTGTTTCCCGCACCGTCAATCAAAATAGAAAAAAATCGACTCGAATCACCGATCGCAGCCCGCCTTTGATTAAAATAATCATGTTTGGCGTTTAAATAAACAGAAATCATCAGATTTTAATCATTCGCGTTATGACTGGTACGTAACATTTATCCTGATTCAAGCATACCAGCACCGGTGAGTTTGTGCAACCCTTAGCTTGCAATGTCTTCAGCTAATCTTTTCAACAGCTCAGCCAAGAGTGAACTGGCTACGATTTAAACACTAAGTAAACCTTCAGTTTCGTCGAAATAATTAAAAAGCGTTATTAATACCAGGCAGTTGGAGTTAGGAACTCTGTATTGTTGTTTGCCATCAGTTTAATGTGGTTTTGCGGTGCGGAAATTGCACTTGAAAGGTTTGTTTTGCCCCGTTTCCCTCTCACTGTGCCTTTCTGTAGCCCCTGAACAGCCAGTGAAACGAGAGGAAATGGCTGCCTTAGACGTGGACAGCAGTCACATCGACTATCTGCAGCACGGCGGCGCCGGAGATCAGGTATCTTTTCTCAGCGTCCCCTCGCTCGCTCTTCTGCCAGGTTTGTTTTGAGTGCGTGGGGATTTTTTTGAAGTTCACACGTTTTAAATTTTGATGTTCCAAAAAAGTCGCACTTCCTGTGTAGCTCCGGACTAACGGCCACCCCCTTTTCGCTTTTTAAACCCGCCCATTGTGGGTAGGACACTGAGCCGTCACCGCTCGCTCTGCTGGCAGCTACCTGTGGACAAACCGGGCCGCCAGAGGAGGGTGACGGTGGTGTCGCCGGAGGGGGAAGGCAACGCCTCTGGCTGCACGGTAGCAGAGCCAAGGCCAGCACTGGCCTGTGTGGCAGTGCTTTGAAGCGGTGTCTGTAGATTGGACGCTCGGCCTTTGTCCTGAACTACCCCCCCCCATCCATAATTGAGTGTGTACCATGTTAATGACGACGTCTTGTACGAATCCAAAAACCATAAAGAGTTCAGCAAACTCGAATCACGTATGGAAACACGCATGAGTTTTATTTATTGTTTTTGACCCCCCCCCGCGCCCAAAAAAGAAACTTTGTGTCGACGTTTTTGCGTTCTTATTTTTAAATCGTGTGAACATTTTTAACTTTCTTGTTTGCTTTCGTTTGAAAACGTTAACTCACGTTCCACAAAGAAATATGAGTATTGTAGGCTATATAAATTGAAAATGCTCCTTTGTAGAGGGAGAAACACATGCTGGACTGAATTAGCTTTTAATATTAAAGTTATAAGTTGTACAAAATTTATAGGTCTGTCATGCTTTCAATGAAGTTTTCAAAGGGTTTTCCCAATATGACTATTTACCATAGTAATCTTAATTAAATTATTCTTTCAGACTACAGACCTCACATCTATACAATTAACAGGGACATCTGAAAGATGGGAGGTTTTGACTCCTTCAGCATCTATAAAGGAAGAACCAGGCATCGTGCGTATTCCCAACACAGGGATAGTAACGTCAAATGGACAGTATGTTCTTCCTCTCCAGAATATGCAGAGTCAGCCGATTTTTGTGACATCAGGAACGGACACATCCAGTAACGCAGTGCCTAACATTCAGTACCAGGTGATTCCACACATGCAGTCTCCGGACGGACAGCTGGGCTTCTCGGCCACAGCTGTGGAAGGTGCCTCTCTGAGCCAGGATGCCTCAGGGCAGATCCAGATCATGCACGACGCGGGTCAGGGCGTTGGTGCCTCTGGGACCTCTGACATCCTTACCAATAGCCAGAACCTCATTTCACAGACTGGGCATGTCCAGCCAATCCAGGGAGTTTCTATTACCGGATCTGCGTACAACAGTCAGGGTCAGGTTGTCACTAGTGTGCCTGTTGGTTTGCCTGGAAACATTACTTTTGTTCCAATAAACAGCGTGGACTTGGACTCACTGGGTCTGTCAGGGGCCCAGACAATAGCAACTGGAGTCATACCTGATGGCCAGCTGATCATGGCGGGCCAGGCAATACAGAACTCAGAAAGCTTGGAAAGAGACCAGGACCAGCTTCCACAAGCCCTCTCCATAAACGAGTCAAACTCTAACCAAGATGTGTACGTGCCAACAACGAGCTCATCTCAGCTGCCTGAGACGATAGACGGAACGGGCGTGCTGACGCAGGCCACGGCTGTTTCCTCGGGCACTGAGAGCCAGGGGGGTGACTCCGGTCTTCAAGAGAGCTACATCAACCAGAACCAGGTGCAAAACGTCCAGGTGTCCTCTGGGCAGCCTGTGATCCAGCTGCAGCCAGTGCCCGTCAGCAGTAGCGACGCCCAGCTGGTCCAGGGTCTGTCTCAACCCCAGGTGCAGATGGCAGGGCAGAACCTGCAGATCATCAACCCGGGGACCTTCCTGATCCAGGCGCAGACGGTCACGCCCTCGGGGCAGATCCAGTGGCAAACCTTCCAGGTGCAGGGGGTTCAGAACCTGCAGAACCTCCAGCTGCCGAATGCTCCTGCACAGCAGATCACACTGGCCCCCGTGCAGACACTGTCCCTGAGTGCCAGCCCTGTCAGCATCAGCGCCGGGCAGATTCCCAACCTGCAGACAGTGACTGTCAACTCAGTGGCCCAACCTGGGATTCAGCTTCAGTCATCGGAGGACAACGACAGCCCTGCAGGTACAGGCCGAGTGACACGCTGAATGACAAGCGCTGTTTTTCTACGTATAAATGCTGCTCTTGCTGGGGGAAAATGACTGGCCTTCAGCTGACGACATTGTGGACATCTTGCAGTAGGCTGGCAGAAGATGCACTTCAGCTGTTCTGTGGGCCAGTCAGGCTTTTTGTGATACTTGTCAGTAACGGAATGGGTGCTTTAGTTTACATTGTATTTCAGTTTTTTCTTTTCCAGCATTACAGAACACTGGCTTACGCAATGTGTTGTGGAGGTGGATGTTTTCTACATATTTCCTAAAGAGCTCAATGGTTGAATCAAATCCATCATCAGCTTTAAGTGCAGGTCTTTGTGGAGGGATGTGCTGGTTTGTAAATCACTCTTGGATGCTTTTCAGTATGAAATCAAGTGTCTAGTACAAGGACATAATGATCAGCATTATGTGTTGGAGACTTTAAACTGTGCCTCTGGACAGAGGCTTTATCGTAGCTTTGGCCACAAATGGGTTTTTTACTATACCTGTTGAATAAGGTCCAGGAGGAGATGTTGATGATTTTTAAATGTTATGGTTTTAATTGATGGTTTGTAGTCCCTTATCACAGAGTCACAGTAAGGGGCTGAAGTTGGGGAAGGTTTCCATAGCCACTGCCCACCTTGTCCTTTTCCCCTCAGATATCCAGATCAAAGAAGAGCCGGACTCAGAAGACTGGCCGCTCGGCAGCGACTCCACGCTCAACCCCAGTGACCTGTCGCACCTGCGCGTCCGTCTGGTGGACGAGGAAGCCGAACAGCATACCCAGGAGGGCAAGCGTCTCCGACGTGTGGCCTGCACCTGTCCTAACTGCAAGGAGGCTGGCGGCCGGTGAGTGAGGGACAGTGAGAGAAAGGCAGACAGACATACAGCAAAGTCAAAAATAATTGGTTTTATTTTCCAAAGCGTTAAAGTACCATTTCATCATCACAGCAGTTGGGTCCAAAATGTTTTGAATTCTGTAAACGTAGTTTTCGAGACTGAGCACGTTGTGTTAATTTACCCGACAAAGTGAGGACGGTGCCACCGTCCTCATCTGCGTCCTTGCTTGTCTGCTCACGGGGTCTTCATCTCCTGCTCCCAGGGGCTCCAGCATGGGTAAGAAGAAACAGCACGTGTGCCACATCCCAGGCTGTGGGAAGGTGTATGGGAAGACTTCACATCTGCGGGCGCACCTGCGCTGGCATTCAGGCGAGCGGCCCTTTGTCTGCACCTGGATGTTCTGCGGGAAGCGGTTCACGCGCAGTGACGAGCTGCAGCGGCACAGGCGGACGCACACAGGTGAGACGCGCACGAGGCGACCTTTGGTGGCCACAGCTTAAACACCTGGGTCTTTTTAAACCTTCATACTCTGAGCATTTTTAGCACATCTCAGTGAGCTGCTCATCTGGGACCTGTTGAAGCAGTGCATGGTAAATCCATAACATGTCTGCACCCAGAGCATTAAGCCAACTGGGATGGGATTGATTGATTGATTGATTGATTGATTGATTGATTGATTGATTATCCTGTGTGCCCTCGTCAGGTGAGAAGAAGTTTGTGTGTCCGGAGTGCTCCAAGCGGTTCATGCGTAGCGACCACCTGGCCAAACACATCAAGACCCACCAGAACAAGAAGGGCCTGAACACGAGTGCGGCCCCGGAGGCGGCTGGGTCGATGCCCTCGGAAGGCATCATCACTGCTGCAGGCACCACCCTGATCCTGGCCAACATCCAGCAGAGCTCGGCGCAGGGCCTCGGGACTGCTGGCACCACCAACCCTCAGGAGATCCTCTCCAGCTCGGAGATTCCTCTACAGCTTGTCACCGTCTCAGCCAGCGAGGTGATGGAGTAGCATCTGCCCATCGCTAGAACTTGCTTCTGGTTTCTTTCTTTTTTTTAATATAAATATATATAAATATATGAATATATATTTTAAAGAGTTATCAGTTTTGTCTTTTTACAGAGCAGGCAAAAAATGACGTTACATGTGATTCCAATATTCACACTGAAATGCCTTATTTTGTATCATATTCTGTAGTATAAAATGTTGCATGTGTAATGTTTTTTTTTTTTTTTTTTAAGCTACTGTGTAATAATTGAAGGCAATGTTCCCAAAAAATGTTAAGGTATGGTACAGATGTGAGGAAATTGGAGTCTTGTGAATCGAATCTTGTAGCACGTATAATACACTCTAAGGGTCTTTGCTCACGAGATCTGCCTCAAGTGTGACATGGCACCATTGCACATCAGTCAGCGTGGCTTTCTAGCACTGTCTCTGGCTTCCTGAAGGTCCCCTGTCTTCAGATTGATTTAGTACTTTTGCCCTTATGGTTTAGACATTCAAAAAAAGCATTGCAGCTGTTAATGGTAAAATAATGTCTTATCTAAACCATAAAGCATTTCTACCACCTATGCTGTTTAAACAATTATCTGAGTGGTGAATAAAAAATAATGTAAGGTTTGTCACCCCCCCCAGCCCTTCCTGTTCCCCACTGCAGTTCTGTGTACACTTGACCTGTAAATCTGATGTTTTTGCCCTGGTGTTGTTTGGTTGTATCTAACTAATGACCCTTGCTATAGGGGGAGACACATTAAAAAAAGACTCTCCACTTTTTTAATGTTACAGTGTAAAAGTTAAATTTCACAATGTTTCACAGTTAGAAAGGATTCAGACTATGGGGGGGCGAAAGCCATTTTAAAAGGACGATTTTGCCAAATGTGACTTTGGGCTTAGAGTGGCCTGTCCCTGCTGCAGACAGAACCTGAGCCTGTCAGCGTGGGCCGTCCTTGGTGTCACTTGTAAGGTCACCTATTTGGGCCGTCCTTGGTGACATTTGAAATGTCTCTTATTTGCTTGTATAGACACTTATATGGTGATGGACCAAAAAACTGTTTAATGCAGTTTCCCTCACTTCTGTAGTGTGTCACAATGTGGCAGGGTCTTCGATTTACTACTTTTTTTCCTTTTATCCCTTTTTTCATACCTGTCGTGTCCTCTTAGCTAGGTACGAGGAAACACCTGGACTATGATCTTGCTTGACGAGTCATCTGTGGTCCGGGTTTGTCGAAGTGCATACCTTTTTTAAAAAATAACTTGCACTGTACTAACCAACTACAGTTCATTGATGCTCTTTGTATAAACATTTTTATATTTGGCCAGGGATCTATGTTAAGATTGTAAAATTTTTTTTTGTTCTGTCAATATGTATTTTCCATTTTAAATATATACCTACGTGAATTGTTTTCTTTTTTTCTATATAGAAATGTTTCTGACATTCAATATGCAGATTGTGTAATGTATGATTGGATGTAGGTGAAAAATGAATGCTATACAATCTTGTTGCTGGACGAATTGATCCAGTGACTGGAATTTGGAAGAAAAAGATTTCCGTATCTTACAGTATACTGGCTCAGACGTCCACCTGAGAGTCTGAGTACATTTTGATGTAATTCAAATATATTCTACCCAAAGTGGGAATTAATAAAAACACTATTTTGATATTTTCATTTTGCAGTCTTCTGTACCACTTTTCTAAGTGCATTTATCTGTTTCTTGAATCTTTGTACTGTGAGACTATAATTTTTTTTACCCTTGATTGTAGATTTTTGTTAAGCAGTTAACGGGTTTATTTTACAGTATAAAGGCAATGGTGTGTTGTGAAAAAACACCGAGGAAGTTACCTTTTCAACATATTTTAACAATATGCATTTCACCTTCATTGGCACTAAGGGAGGTGATATGCTAAACGAAAACAATGATTTATTCAACAGAAATGTTAAATGTCTCTGTGGAATTAAGCATGTACACCCTTACACTAAGTATATTTCATGGCCCCCTTTGGCAGGAAGAACCTCCTGTAGGCCTTTATTATAACTCTGTTAGTTTCTAACATTGAAGTGTAGGTATTTTTGCCCGTTCTTGCAGAATTCCTTCAGTTTCTATTCTAAAGGGGTTTCTTGCATGTACGGCCCTCCTGAATTCCCCACGCAGCATTTCAGTCAGATTAAGATCTTTAACGTGGCAGTTCTGTAACCATCTTTTTTCAGATGTGCCATGTATGTTTGCTGTCATCATGCTGAAACACCCTCTTACAGTTCAGCTTCACCATTCTGACAGATGGCCTCACATTCTCTTCAAGCCCTCTGTGGTATGATGTTGAATTCTTTGTAGACACTGCTGGCAAGTTGGCCCTGAGGCAGCAAAGGAACCCCAAACCAAAACACTCACTCTACCATGCTTCACTGCAGGAGTGAGATTGTTTTTTTCAAATGCAGTTTTAATTGCCAAACTATACAGACCGTTGCCAAACAGCTCTTGATATTGGCACGAAGGTGCCATTTATCAGAAGATGTATCACCAAACCAGATCTGCTGCTTGAGGTCTACATATGTGACTCTCCAAGTGTATTTACTTTTACCACAGCACTGTATATGATATGCATTAAATCTAGGTCTTGTTAATATTGCTAAAATTACTGAATTTTCCAATAATACTTTCCACCTTTTTAAACTAAGCTTTAAAATGTATAGAAACCTTACATAATGCTATTTTTTGTAATTGTTGAAACGTTTCCTTGGTAAATCAAACTGATTGGTCCTCACACTTCTGCAGATATATTTTTATAATACAATTTGAAGTAACCCCAGTACACTTCTCTTTTTACATGCTGACTTTAGATAATACTATACATAAGTGTAATATCAGCTATCTTACCTACGCTGATGACACTCAGTTATACCTTGCGGTTAAACCTAATGATAATGCATCAGCTAACACCTTAGTTAAATGTCTCAAAGACACTGAAAGGTGGATGAGCACAAACTGCTTATCACTAAGCACAGATAAAACTGAGATTTTGTTGGCTGGGGGTAATGATCTTGCTAGGAGCACTTTCAGTTCTGTCCTCAATACTGCTAACCTCTGTCTCTCTATTAGCGACTCAGTGCTTAATTTAGGTGTCATTTTACGCTCAAAACTGTCCCTTTGGTTCTTACATTAATGCGGTTTCACAGACATGCTTCCTGCAGCTGAGAAATATTGCTAGGCTGTGCTGTTTTCTTACTGCAGAAAATACTGAGTAAGTTGTATATGCTTTTGTATCCAGTTGGTTTGATTACTGTAATGTTTTACTCTCTGGAAGTACAAATCACACACAAATACTTTAAAAGCGCATCCAAAATGCAGCAGCTACAATTCACTAGAATCAGAAAGTACAACCACACCAGTCCAATACTATCCTCACTCCACTGGCTTCCTGTTAATTACAGCACCAATCAGAACCATGTTCTCTTGTTAACATATAAGACACTCAAAGGCAAAGCACCAGTATATCTAACAGGGTTGATTAATACATATACTCCCAATCGTTCCCTGCAATCCCAGACTGCAGAACTTTCTGTTCCATGCATACATAAAGGTATTGGTGCTAATAATTACAGAGCCCCTAGTCTGTGGAATAGTCTGCCTGGATACAAATGGGATGCCAAATCAGTCTCAGTCTTTAAATCCCAACTGAAGACCTACTTCTTTGATTTAGTTTTCCCACAATAGTTTGCATAGCTCATTGCAATTAATGCTGCTGGCACATGCTGTACATGCCAATATAACTGATATTTTGTTATGAAACTGCCAGTGTTTGTATTATTTAGTAAACTCTTTCTGCAATCTTTCTTTGTCCATGGTCTCAGTGCCCACCTGGGCACCATGGGAGCGGGATGACTTGTTAGAGCTGCTGACACCTAGTGTACCCTTTTGGATGAGGCCTTCGTCCAAAGGACACCATGAGCTTGTTGAGAGTTACTTCAACACCTGGAACAAAGGAGGACTCTATAGTGCTATTTACATTCATAGCATCAATCATGTGAATGTACCTGTTTATTCTGTAATGTTAGCATGCCCTGAAAGGGCTGGCCAGTCAGTCAACTTTAGTCCCCCAGAGGTTTGTTTTTTCTCTCCACACATTGACTTGCTGTTATTTCTGTAAGATCTGCTATTTGTTCTGTATAGTACTTTGAGGCACCTTGTTGTAAAAGGCACTATATAAAAATAAACTGAATTGAATAAGGATGATGCATGTGTTCAATTAAGCAGTAGATTTTCAGTTGTATATGGAGAGACACGATTTAACACCATCTTGGAAAATTGTGGATCTTCTTCAGTCAAATGTATTCCTTTTTCAGAAGCAATATCATAAAACTTCCAACTGCACCGTGAGTGGTATTATTTAAAGTTATTGTTTGTCAACGTCAATACCTCCAGGAATTCAGCATTGGCCTGGTACAGTATTTTAGATATTTGACACAATCTCTGCGGGGTTTACCACCGCACATGGAGGCCAATAGAGGTCGCTGTGCCTGAATGAACAGGTGTGGACGTTAAATTAGCTGTTAAAATGACGACTTAGACCCGGGGTTCTTAACATGGGGTCCATGGACGCCTAGGAAACCCATAGATGGGGTTCACAAGGTCTGTGAGGGTCATATAAAAATATTATAATAGTAGTAATAATAACAATATTATTATTATTAACACATTTTACAGCCCTCCCGGTTGTCCCAGTAAATGGTTTCCCATTGAAAGAAATTAGTTTTTTGTTAAGATTGTTTACTTTATTCAAACTTTGTGTGTCATATGTATGAGGCAATCAAATTAAAAAAAATAAAGTACATATTGCATGTAAAGTTGTGTTTATGTGAATATTTCTTGGGAGGGGGTCCATAGCTTTTATCAGATTCTTAAAGGGGTCCGTGACTCAAAAAAAAGGTTAAGTGTAGACAGACATTCTTATTTTAGTCCAACAAAGTAATCACTCGCTGGTATTTACCAGTCAACAGGCATCCAAAAGTCAGTCGCTATTACAAAAAACACACAACAGCCACAGATAACATCGGAGAGGTTAGAAGAGCTACTATGTGTTGTTAAAAGTCTGTTATTGTACACGCCATGAGATTGTTCTGCATAGTTTGATTTGAGCAGCCTTAACCAAGATAGCGCTCGGTGATAGAAATCAATCTAACCCCCCATGGGCGCCCTTCCTGCCGGTGTGTTTTTGTTAGGCGTAATTTTGGTTTTGAAAGAGACTGCAAGACGCTGTTGCGGTCCGGACATTCGCGTGAGATGGAAACATAATTGCCTGTAGTCTGAGAGGTCTTTTTTTTTTTTTTTTCTCGAACTGCGTCGATTCCATGTGCGTAAGAAGCAAAATGTAGCACATAAATTCGAAAAGAGCGCAGTCCCTTTTATAACTCCCCTCATTTCCATAATGTAATTAATTCAGTTCGTGGCAATGCAATAGCAAGTGGCCCAATGCACACCGAATGACAGTTTGAGTTAATGAAATGTGTCAGTAGTATCATCATTTGCTTGTATGTTAATTAGACCAATTAATTTCTTCTGCATGCTAATCCGAATATTGTAATAATCCTGTTCTCCACCATAATGAGACTGCTAGAGTTCGGTTTCCTGAGAAAGAGGTGGGCCTCATCGGTGAATCATACAGTAGGAATAAACATATATGTATAGACCCAGTAAAATACGTGGAAATAAGATCATAAGTATGAGAACAATTTCATGTTTCTGAGACTGCTTCAGTTTAGCGTTCATGAATCTTTTGACTATAAGCGTTTGTTGCTAAAACCACAAAAATGTCAGACCACAAAACTTCTCTGTTTGTTTCATGTTAGTGAAAAGTTCTGATTTAGTGAAGGATTAATGATGTAGCTCCAGGCAATGGTGGTGTTGATGTAACGGTGCACAGTGTCGACAGGGTCCTGTAGCGTTGATGTTAGTGTGCACAGTGTCAACAGGGTCCTGTAGCGTTGATGTTAGTGTGCACAGTGTCGACAGGGTCCTGTAGTGTTGATGTTAGTGTGCACAGTGTCAACAGGGTCCTGTAGTGTTGATGTTAGTGTGCACAGTGTCGACAGGGTCCTGTAGTGTTGATGTTAGTGTGCACAGTGT
>JABJVR010000001.1:10232852-10254190 GCA_025773905.1 Chitala chitala
GATGTTAGTGTGCACAGTGTTGACAGGGTCCTGTAGTGTTGATGTTAGTGTGCACAGTGTTGACAGGGTCCTGTAGTATTGATGTTAGTGTGCACAGTGTTGACAGGGTCCTGTAGCGTTGATGTTAGTGTGCACAGTGTGGACAGGGTCCTGTAGCGTTGATGTTAGTGCGCGCAGTATCGACAGGGTCCTGTAGAGTTGATGTGATGGTGAACAGCACTAAACTAGTGAATACATTAGCGTGCCAGCTAGCAGTGAGACACCTAGAAGCGTGTCCATTGCATTTAGGGTTTGCCTGTTTGTAAAGCAAACGAGGCCACTGCTTGTGCTCAGGTTTCAGAGGCAGCAGGTGCTCAGTGTGATGTGGGGAGGTAGGATTACAGTGACCTCATAGCAAGATTCAGGTACATAGCCAATGGAAAAAAGACATTGTTTCATTGTTTTGGTGCCTGACAACTTGATCCTTTATAGAGGCTGTTGGCTTGTTTGTAATTCAAACAAGTCAAGGTAAAAGAGGAAGGCTAGATAGGGTGCGTGAGGTCTAGGAAAAGCGCTTGTTTTTACATATTCCTCCATGTGTTGATAACAGCATCGTCTCCATACTTTAGAATTTTTGGGGAACTCAAATCTCTTCTCTGATAATCGATTGTGAGACTCATCGCCATTTCCTCCACAGAGCCCCCCCCCCGACCAGCCAGTCCTCCTTTCCTCCTGGCCCGCGTGTGGGGGGCCTTTACGCCACCATGGCGGAGAGTGCCGTCCGCGTCTCGCTGGAGCCCCTCAGAGCTGTCGCCGTGGCTGACGAGCGCGTCGATTTCATCCGTGAGCAGGCCTTCGCCTGCCTGCGCCTCAAGACCGATAAGTGGAATCGCTTCATCGGCGCTGAGGAGAACCAGAAGCTCCTGCTGGACTTCTTAGATAAAGGCTGCTGTGACCGCTTGATCCTCCTCATCGGACCAGGAGGAACGCTACATGCTGGAGACGGGCAAGTGAGTCTGATAAAAAGCAAGAAGCAGGCAGTGATCACGGACACTCAGGAGTTCTCATATTTCTTATATAGGCCTGTAAAGTAGTACACTTGGTGCATTTTTACAGGTAATTTTTAAAAAACAGTTTCCTTATATTTATCCTCTGCAGCAAGCCATGTTGACTGAATATGTCTGAATCTAACTGAAATGTATTCTATTTGAATAATGTTTTTAAAATCGCTCATGTTCAGAAAATACCTTAACAACTCTTTCATTGAAATAAGTCGCCACTTATTTCCAGTGCTTTCAGCAATGAAAGCATTCCACTTATGCCTGCTTTTTTGAAGAGTGCCGTCCCGTGGAAAAGCAAGCTGCTGTGCTTCATGAAGAAAGGGAATGTCAAGGTTTCACGGTCCAACTTCAGGAGAGAGCTTTGGCTGGCGGAGGTATCAGGCCAGCCCCTAGAGCACGTGTTGGTGCTGGTCTCCGAGGTAACTGTGGTCCATCTGAGCTCAGTCATATGTTGGTCTTAAATTATAGATGTTTCGTTACTGTGACATACTTTGCTTTATAGCCCATTCCTCAACCTGTAAGGCATTTTACACTTCCGACTCCTCAGCATTTTCACAAACATTTTGTACTGTATCGGGTGTTTGAGGTTTTGTTTTGAGTGATTGTAATCAAGGTTTTTCTTTTTGTTGTACTCAAGACTTATTTGCAAAGGTGTTATTGATGTGACAGGTTCTGGTCTCATTGCTGACCAATGGGAACAACCACAGGGGTTGGCCACAGTCGGTGGCAGAGGACGTTCTTAAGCACATGGAGGCGCTGACGGGGCGTCTGGTCACCCTCAGGGGACATATGGAGGGGCGCACCCTGCTTTCACTGCCCCTCTGTGTGGAAGAATCTATGTTAGCTGAGGAGGAAGAAAAAGGCCTAGTCCTCAGGTTAGGGATTGTCACATCAAGATTTATATTGCCATTTTACATGTTAGTTTTGCATAACTACAGTGAAAAGTGGTTCTATCATTTTGAATTGTGCAAAGTATGTAAACTTTTGGCTTTGCTGTTCTTATAATCCATAGTCCAGAAGATTGCACCTTTGATTGGGCCTTGCTGTACTCCATCGAGACCATGGTCATCCAGTGGACAAAGCAGATCTGGGACGTCCTTAAGAAGGACTCCAGCCAGGTCCTGCTGCAGGGGGACAACCCAGGGCCCTGTGCCGAAATCGATTTTTGGGTGCAACAGAAAGACAACTTACTGGGCATTCAGCAGCAGGTGCTACGGTGTCACCGCAACTGCAGTGAAATCCATTTTCAACACTTCATACATTTATACTGCCTGATGTTTTGGGAAAGTTGTAATGATGTGAAAGAATTTACTTGAACAAGAGCGTTCACTTCATGTCAGCAGTTGTGTGGATATTGATGTCTGAACCACAGAATTGCATTAAGTGCTTTGTATAACTGGCTGTTTTACATGTTTGACACCCTGACCTGTCACAGTAACTCCTCATTACTCCTACTGTGACTCAGTTGCAGAATCCCAGGGTGGAAAAGATGATGGACATTCTTAGAAAGATCAACAGTAGTTATTGTTCAACCTTCAGCAATATTACTCAGAAGGTCAACGAAGGTAAGTAGAGGAGCCTTTATCTACTTTATCTCAGAAAAGGAAGTAGATAAACCAGAGGGTTAGAATAGCTCTCCTCACAGATCCTCTCAGTACAGGATGAGTTCTAAAGCCTGTATTGGCCCAGAGAACCATGCACTAAAGAAGGAAACTTTTCTGACTCCAAAGCGGTCCTGGAGGCAGAGGACATCGAGCTGCATCTGAGGCCTCTGAAGAGACAGATCAGCTACTGGAACGAGCACAGCTTCTCCCACACGGAGGCGCTTATTGAGCCTCTCTTCCACGTGCTGTGTCTGATCTGGAGTCGCTCCAGGTACTACTGTGTACCGGGCCGCATGGTGGTGCTTCTCCAGGAATTCTGCAATCTTCTCATTGAGAAGGTGTGTGAGATCTGCCACTTCAGTCTGCCTCACCGAGCACCTGCCTGTCTGACACCCCCATAACACTCCAACAGGTCACTGTTTTAACAGACCCATTCAAGGAATGAAATATTTCTGGGGAATTACATGGGTAGTTGCATCCCATTTGTACACACTCACTCATTTTGCAAAACAAATATTTAACAGTTTCTGCCAAAATTAAGTGCCCATCATTTTGATATAATTTTTACACCTTTACTCCTCTGTACGTGATTCTGCCTATAGACTTTTATTTATTTCTGTTTCATCATGCTGTGCTTGGTACTCATGAATCCTGTAATGTTTTATTGCTTGCTGGGGCAGGACAGATGTGTCACCATGTTGTCTTGTAAGGAAGGCTGAATGCTGTACTCTCTTGTCTATTACAGGCTTTTGGGTATCTCATTCCAGAGGAGCTGTTCAAGATGGAACTGGAGGAGGGTGTTGAGAAGGTCCAGAAGACCGTTCATATCATCAAGAGCTTCAAGAGAAGCTTCCATTTGCATAGGGAGAAGATCAGCCAGTACTATCCGGAAGGGGCAGATGTGAAATCTTGGGACTTCCCCTCCAACCTGGTCTTCCAGAGGACTGACTGTATTCTGGAGCGATTGTTGATGATAGAGGTAAGGTGAAGCTGCTGAGGTCATTGAGGAAGGATGCTTGGGCTGTAGTTAAGTGTAATTATTGGTTTGCTATCATTCAGTTTTCATTCTTTCAGTTGGTTAATTGTGGATTATCACTACAAATAAAGGACCTTGTCAGAGCACATGCCTAAGTATTTAGATGCCCCTTCCCCCAACTTGAAAGGGGGGGTGTCCAAGAAAGTATGAAGCATGACGGCAGGAGCCTCCAGAAGGGTGTTGAATCAAATACCAGACACTCTTAGGAGCTCCAGGCCAGATGTGTACAAGGTTTACTTTCTGGCCCTGTTGTTTAAGTCTCAGCCCATAACCAGGAGAGAAACTCTGCTGCCTGGGAAACGAACCCAAGTCTCCCACGTGGAAAACATGAATTTTACAGCCAAACGACCTCACCAACACTTCGGATCGATGCAGAACCTAAGCACTTAAACAGAGTCTGCTTATGTGAATAATATTTATGATCCAGTTCTGGCTGTTTGTTCCTAACGTGTGCAGGAGCTGTTTGCATCTGCTCTCGACTTCCTGAAGCTGGAGAAGGTAGAGCTGGGGGGATCTCGGGGCAAGGTTCTCAGCGAGATGGTGTACAGCCTGAACGACGAGTTCCACGACAGCTGGAGAGCCATGCGGGAGAGCAAGTACGACCCCCTGGACCACACCAAGCAGGTGGTGTGCAAACCCCTTAAAATTCATGTATTTTTGTTCTCACGTGTGTATTTTTTCATTCTAACAGTCTCCCCTCTGAGCCTCTCAGCTCAGTTCAGCTGTGGTCAAACATTCTGGACCATCAAGAGAGCTGCAGTTGTTGCTCTCAAAAGCAGACATCACCATGCGGGAGTGTGCGATTTCTTTGTGGACACAGTGAGACAGACGCGGCTTTGTGTTGGGAACGCATCTCTCGTAATGAAGCGCACGGGGGTTTCTATAAAACAGCCAATTGTTGCGGAGTGAGGCGGCTCTCCAAGGGAGGTGACCTGCAGGAAAGGATACATGGTTGAATAGTAAATGGAAAGACATCTTGACTCTCTTCAGCGGTTGCAATTTAGTCCACAATTTAAGGTAGAAAGGAATCATCCTAAGTGTCCATCTTTTGAGTCGGTTTTGGTTTCAAGGACAGTATTTTCAGCAAAAGGTCTCCTTTCAGGCGGCTCACTCTGCTGAATTGCACTGTAATTACTCAGAGTTCTGTGTCTTCCATTTTATTTCATGCACAAAATACATAAATACTACAAAAACAAGGGGGTGAGCTAGAAACATACAGTATAAATACATAAATATATGTTGTATTAGTGGCTGTAATGCAGAATAATTCCATTATCGGTGGAAAACGTCAAATACAAGGAAATGTAAGTATTTAACTTCTCTGTGAATATTTAGAAACCCATTTACTTTTTGTGATACTGTATTGTCAAACAGTGTCAAAACAGATTATAAAAAAAAGCTGTATTGTAAGAATTGATGCATTCTTATTATGGTGAGGTAATTTTTCTGTGCATAGTTAGACTTTAACAATATTATGTTTAAATAGTTTGAAATCTGTAATACTAATATGATACATTTTTCACTTCAGATTATACTCACTGCTCAATTTTTTTCATTTATCGGAATATAAGCAGAATCTTTTGTACCTCTTTTCTAAGAGCAGCCCTTCAGATTTTTTTCCAGTGTTCTCCAATACTTTGGAGATAAGCTCTTTAAGCGTCTAATTGGTTTATTTTAAAACCGTCGTCGTGCTGTTGGACTTGACCTGTTGTAAATTTGTATGAAGTGGAGATAGTTCACAACACGAAGATGCGCGCAGTATGGTTCTGCTCAGCAGCCTAAAATTCTCTTCCTGCTAAATGTCTCCACTTTTTCATCAGACCCCTGGTTTTTTATTGTCTTGTGTCTGCTGCAGGCTATTTGGTGACCTTTCCGGGCCCGTCCTTCCCCTACAGGGCAGGGGGGTAAAGAGGTTTATAGCCACGATGAGATTTCTAAGGTGTGTGGGCAGCATCCCCCCCCCCCCCCCAAGGTGAACCGTTTATTGAGAAGCGGCCACTGATAGGGCTCTTGGTGCTGGAGGGCTGCAGTTAGCCTGCTTCTGGCCCTGCGTGGGTCCTGTTTACTGTCATTATCTGTCATCAGGCCCTGTCTCCGTTCTCCTGGAGGGTGCTCGCACGAGAGATGCAAATGCAGGGGAAGGACTTGGAGAAGGTCTCCAACTGCAGACGCTCTCCCTGCCCTTCCCAGAGCCAAGCTGAGTGTTGTTCGTGGGCTCTAATTAAGTGCTTTCTTGTCTCTACCAAATTGCCGGTTTACATCACTGCGCCCTCGTAGGAGCAAATGGCTTCAACCCTTCTGCTTTGTTACTTTTCAAAGTTGTTAAGTAATTTAGTGATTTCACAGAACTCCTATTATATATATATATATATATATAATAAATGTGCTGGTGCTTACATATTGATGTAACAATTAACAGTGATAATTAGACTTTAACATGACACACTGAACATGTTTTATGTTTTAAAATATCTGAAAACTAATTTGACGGCATAATGTGTGATTTATTACTGTTTTACTCGCATAAAAAAAGATTTATTTTGCATTATTTTACTTTATCGTACATCTTGACAAGTTTAACAAAGATGAAATAACCACGGTCTTGCAACTTTAGGTTGCGCTGTTCCCCTGTGCTTTTCTCACTTTGACGTGAAATATATTTTGTCTTTTTTTTTTTTTTTTGTTTAAACTAATACCTACACATATGCTGTGCTGTTCAGTTTGGGTGATCTTGTCTCATATTCTGTGCTTGTTTTTGCCATTCGAAAACAGTCGCTGGCAAAAGTAACATTTTTGAAAGAGAAGGGCACCAGACAATGCTAGATTGTTCTACGTTTCTATGCACAGCTATTCATTACATGCTATCGACGAATGGAAGCATGCATTGTTTTGGTGTCCCCACAGGAGAAGTGTGTCTGTAGCTGAGATGATGGCTGGCAGCCCTCCCTCCTGCCAGTGGCGTTGATGCGTTGCCCTTCTCCCTGGGCTTGTCGATGGCAGGGTTGGCATATGTAATATGCATACTGCCAGCTGGTGTCTGGGATATGCGCCTCGGGTAATGATGTACATATCATTTTCCTCACTTACTGATTGAAGACTGTAATTTCTACAGGACTTTCTCTCTGATTACACCCGTCTCATGGAGAAAAACAAGGACTTTGATCGGCGGCTGGGCGCTGTGCTCAACCTGGCCTTTCAGCATTCGAGAGGGCTGGAGTCCGCCTTTAAGGTGAGCACAATTTTCTACCCATTTACACTGTCATTACAAGGCAGGCATGGAGTGTACTGAGTGGACAGTTCAGGCCGACACACGGACGTTCAGCAGGCCCTGCACACACATGCCTTTGTTTGACTTCCAAGGCCGTTTGCCCCTCATTGGAATCTGTGCACTTTCATAAAATTGTAGCTAGATGGTGGAGGGGGGGGCACTTACCTGCGGCTTCATGAATATTGCGGACCCAAAGTTATAATCTACAGCACAAATTGGATGCTGAAAGTTTCCATGGGCGCCCTGCCCCGGGATGCACGCAACACAATCAGTCCCTGTGATTGTTCTGGTAGCTCCTGCAGATGTTTGGAACCTTTTTGGAGAGGCCGAGTATCAACGATCTCTTCAGATCCAACTACGGCATCTTGATGCGCATGTTTGAGGATGAGATGGACTGCTGCCAGGAGATCCTCGACAGTCAGAGAGAGAAAGTAAGCAGGAATCAGAAAAACCGGTCAAAATAGTTGTAACCATCACACTTGGCATGCAATTTTTGGTGCATAACTTGTCTATGGGAATAGAAGCTTCATACAGAAAAGTTACCCAGTTTTATCATGACAGTCTTCTGTACTTGGTGCTTTCATAATTCACAAAGTTCGCAGCCCTTTTGCTTCCTCTTGACATGTCCTCTACTGCTCTTTCACTGTTTGAGTCTTCGCATGGTTCACTTTATAGCTCCATCACTGTGAGTGTGACTGATGGAGCTGTATCTGGGTGGCCTGTGCTGTTACAGCTGCAGAACGGCTCTGCTGTCCTGGGTAAGAACATGCCTGAGGTGGCGGGAAACCTCAAGTGGTCCCAGGAACTGCGCGGGAGGATCCTGACGAGCCGCAGTGGCCTGAGCCACGTTGCCCACATGTAGGCCACATCTCCACATCGTTCACGTCTTAACAACACACTTGACGAGAACTGGTCAAATGCCCAGGCACTGATGATTGAGACTGCAGCTTTACCGTGTTTGTCTGGGAAGAGTTACTTTCATAGCCAGACTGACAAGAGTGAGACACTACAATTTGTCTGTTAAATTGAGGTGGTTTTTCATAAAATATTGATTCATTCTTTTTTTCAGTTTGGTTTTACTTCTTACACATCAAACCAATTTGTATTGTTGTTGGTAAACGGGATTCTCTTGGGCAGCCGTGTAGCGATATTGTCTTGCAAAAAGTCCACGGATTTGAAAGCTGCAGTATCCAGTTCACTTTATTTTTATATAGCGCCTTTTGCAGAAAGTTGCCTCAAGATTCTTTACAGGAAAGAATTACAGTTATTAATAATTAACTACTGTTATTATTACAGTAGGAATATAAAAAAAATTTTGGACCAACATTTGACTGCACAAGTGAGATCTTACATGACAGTTCCATTTCAACCACCTGGTTGTAAACCAAACTGGAATTAAGCTTACAAAGTACGGTATTCCATTTCCATGGTGACTGCTGCTGCTGCTTCCCAGCATGCACTGCTGCCATGCATAACCCAAAATAAATGTCACACGCACACAGTATATATGTTTATCATTTAATATTGGCCAAATGATATAATTACAGGTGGTTGTAAGTTCCACCTGTGCTTTGTGTGTGATGATGTCTTCAGCCTTTCAAAGCTAATGTAATTACTGCATACGTGAGCACCTGTGTAACTGAGTGCTGTATGTCTACATGCACATATACATACAGGCCTATGGGTACAGATGAAATGGAACAGGCACTGAGTAAATGTGAGAGGATTTTGGAGGCCCTGGAGCAGCTTGATGAGGAAGTCTTCACTTCTTGGACAGAAGGGCTTGACGAGTTGTGCCACAGCCACCTCCAGGAGCCTCTGCTGACCCATAACCCAGAAGCAGATCTCCTTCAGGTTAACTTCAGCCCAGCTGTAAGTCAATGCAGGCTCACTGGTTGTGACACTCGAGTAAAGAACACCATGTAGGAGCTGACTCAAGGTTGGAGACATGATTTGCTTTTGACTGTGGGCCTCTGGTGCAACACAACAGCTGACTTCAGTTCTTCGGGAGGTGAAGTACCTGGAGATGCTGAAGTTTGGCAGCGTACCACAAGCCGCTCTTCAGCTGCACTCGGAGGGAGATAATCTGCATTTGGTGGGTTTCCCATGCGATCCACAGGGCCGGTCATGGTCCATGTCATACTGAACCAAGTTTATTTAAAGAACGCCGCCGTTCAGTTGCTATTCAATGAGTTGAAAAGCACATTAGAATATGACAGATTCTGTGTCTTGCATCAACCGTTCTGACATAATAAAATAATATACAGCATCCCTTCCCATTAATCTCGTTTGTCACACTAGGCTTATTTTTTAAGTGAAGCTCCTCTATAAAAGGTCTTTTGCATATTATCCTCAAGTTATAGTAATGAAACTACTGATTCTGATCATCTGATCCTTGTGCCACGCCGTTCTGCCCATGTACCAAGTTACTACATGTGATATATTTCTTTTTTTCGTTCCCATAGCAACCATGAAGTGTCTCTGTAATGTAAGGACATCACAGTACAGGAGCAAGCTGTTACTACCACATGCCACAAACATCTTCAGTCCCTCCCTTCATCACCCCCAAACTGTGTTCTGTAGCACTCTCATAAATGTACACCTGGAAATTTGTAGATGTGGTGTAGTCAGCTGTGTGTTTTTCTGGTTTGTTTACAATGTTCACTGAAGATGCCTGTTGTGCGGTTGTTAATTTTATATTGCACGTCACAGTGGTGTGTATGAAGGTTCAGTTTCTACTGAAAGGTTTATGCAGGAAAGCTCTTACAATTTATAGACCCAGTTTTGTTGTTGTAATGCTGATGATATAGTGATACCTTAAACCAGATTCTCAAATTTTTTTCGCTCATGACCCCATTTTGATGTCTGAATTTATTGGTGACCCCAGTTTTTTTTATTATTTTTGATAATAGTCTATATATGACAGAACATTTAGACCCTTGTCTTTTTATGTCTGTATTTACAACATTTTAAATATCTTTTTACCCATTTTCTCGTGACCCTATTTGCATGTCAGGTGGTACTGTGTGGGGAACCAATGCCTTAAACCTTTTCAGTGTTTTGCACTATATTTGAAATTAAGAATCAAAGTGCCCATTTATAAGTGACCTTCTACCTTGCATTTGGAGACATTTGCCTTTTGAGTTAGTACCATTTCATGTGCTGTTACCTTTATTTTGTCATAATCAAAAACTGAAGTTATGAGCTTTCCAAAACTGCTCTTATTTCCTTGGGGTGTAAGAACCAAAAAAATTCAGATTTTGTTATAGATATATAATTTTTTTCAGCTTTGTACAGTTGTGCCGTTGCCAATATAAACTTGTGTCCCAGCCAATATAAACCTTTGTTACATCGAGCCTTAGTAGCCTGGCATCTGATACAGCTACATAATAAATGACACATTTTCTGGACTCTAAGAGGGAGACTATTTATGGAACTGCAAACATTTAGAGATACTGTATCGCAAATAAGACCTGTATGACACATATGGCATAAAATTTGTGTGACGGGTTGAGATTTTAAATATTAATTTATGTAAAAATAAACCCCAGTGCTCCCACTGGCATGTGCAATGGTAATATGTGGCATATGGCACTAAACTAATCTGTTTAGGAATTAAATATAATTTTAACATCACCAAGACATACCCCTCATCATGGCCAGTTTCATGTAATTTTACGCGATTCACAGGCAAACAAGGTACAATTTACATCCTCATCCTTTTTGACTCGCTTTAGTAAATAGAGTTTTGTGTTTATTACGACCATGTGCCAGCTTTTGCTGTGTCTTATCAGCTTCAGAGAGAGGTTAATAATCTGCAAAAAGCACTGTAAACATAACGCATGGTTTTCTTCCTGACAACACTAACAGTAGAGGCATAGCTATCTTGATTATTGCTTTTAATTTTTTAAAGGCGAGTTTAGCTGTACAAGAGTTCGGCAGAGCTCATCCAGATGAAATCGTATCCCTGAAAAACTGTAAGTAGTTATTTTGCAAGTAGAGGAGTTACTGTAATCATTAGTTGCCAAGACCGCTCTGTCTAGCTCTGAGGCACAATACCGGTGTCTTATCTAGAAGGTACGAATCTTCCCTGATGCCAAGAACGTGGTACTTTATCGCTGCTCCACGCTTCTGTGAAGCTGTGTTGTGGAACATGTTAGCTCACACATCTGACCCCCCCCCCCCCACTGTGATACATTTCTCCTCTTGTAGTACGTCCAGACCTTGACCCTGATTACATGCCTGTATAACCGGCTTCATGGAACTATTTTGGACGTGGAGCTACATCTGGTTGAGGAGGAGATGGAGGGAACCAAGAGGCAGCTACGCCCCGCTCTGGAGAGCTTCTCCTGGAGCCAAGGTGACCTGTGGGACTATCTGCGTGGAAGCCGAGACCTGGTGCAGGACCTGGACAACCGGGTGCAGAAGAGCAAGGCCAACGTGGAGGCCATCAAGGACCTGATGGCAGCATTCAGCCGCGCGCCCTTCTCTGCTGGGAGCAGCGGTCGCCATGGTGGCCTGCTGGACCCCGTCCACGTGGAGGAGAGCATTTGCAGGCAGTGCGGCCTGATCACCGAGACCGGGGAGAAGGTTCAGCAGCTGGTCCAGGTCCTCCATGCCCTTAAGCTCAGCCCTGTTTACACAAAGCATGCGTTTCTTTACAGCCACTATCATGGAGACATGGTCAGAGTAGTGGCTAACAAAAACTAGGCTGTGGAAGTAGATCTAGGCTAACAAACAGCAGCCTCTTGAAAGTTCCACCTTGTGACATTGTACGAGGAAAGGTTGCAAAGTTTATGCTTGTGTGAACGGAGGGAGCATTACCATGAAATGCGCACACACACAGTATGTGTCGTCTTCACTGGCATCTGTTTGGACCTGTTCTTAAAATAGTGTGTGAATTCTAAATTGGCAGCACAGGTGTGTTGATATTTCAGCGAAATTTCAGTTGTGGCGTATATTTGCATTAGCGGCTTTTCAGCCCGCACTGTACTTCTCACCCACAGGAGAACCAGGACCTCCTTCGTGCTGACGCAGAATCGCCCCAGTGGCATGAATACACAGAATATGTGGACCGCATCGTTTTGCAGGGTTTAACGAGCGCTGTCCGCACCTCGCTGCAGTACTTTATTGAGAACACAGACCCCACATTCAGGATTACGCCGCTGTTCGAGGTGCACCTTGTTCTTAATGGCAGTGACATGAGTTTCAGGCCCCCGATGGATTTTGACAAGGAGAATAGTTTCTATGATATTATCGACAAAATTGTGGATGAGATCTTCAAAATGGCCTCTTTCATAAAAAGAGTAGCCAAACACAATGGAATGGAGACATACCAGGTGAGGAGGTTAAAGATATATTAAAATATAAAATAGCACCCTGAAAACAATGGTAACGAGTTGGTGTTGTGGTTAACTGCAAAGTTCATTGTGGTTAACTGCAAAGTTGCAGGCTTTTAAAATTTTGTTTGCATATTTTTTAGCCGTTACCTCGTGTTAAACAAACATCTGGGCAGAAGGACAAGCTGCTTAAAAACTATTCCCAAAAAAGGATGTTAAAATGAAATTATGGACAATGTCAGGTAGTTAGATTTATTTGAGGAGATGATTTAATAACAACAATAAAAGATGTTTGAGTTTATTTCCACAGTGACAGACTATTTGTCACCGATGAGCTCAGTATGGAGGAAATGGTTTTGTGCAAACAGCGTCGGTATTCCAAGCTGACAGACTGCGTGTATATTTATCACACAGTTTAAATTGACAAGATGCTCTTTTCTTGTTGTTGAGTTCATGTTCTTAACTCCTCTATGCCACTTGGGTTATTGCGCATTAGCGTTGAACAGGATTTGACAAGCGTGGCCATGCTAACACGTGACCTTTGCCCTCCCGACCTCCAGCCGGATGTTGACCAGATGGAGGAGCTGGCAGAGCTCTCCCAGGTGATTCGGGGTCGTGCTCACAGCGCCATCGCTGAAGTAAAAGAGTTCCAGGACACGTTTGCCGGTTACCGCTACCTGTGGACGGACGACCGCGCGGAGTTCATGAGGCAGTACCTGCTGTATGGCCACAGGCTGAGTGATGAGGAGAGGGACCTCTATGCAGACTTTGAGCTCACAAAAAATCCACCCAGTCTAGAGAACTTCAAAGATCAGGTACCTTTGTGATTGGACCAGAGATGGGCCAGCTTCTCCTCTTTTAAGAACATATGGGTTGTTCTGTTTTAGGAATCTTTAAATAAACATCATATTATTTTAATTTTAGAATTTAATACATTATTAATATCTTTACAGTAACATATTACAGGTGAAAGACTGTGTACATTTAAAATGAGCTGATAAACGTGCTCGTTTAGGAGTTTCTTAGGTAATTCTGTAATTAAATACAGTATTTAATGTGTAATGTGTAATTAATGTGTAATTGTTCTCAGCTGTTTGTTTCCAGTTCTTTACAGCATGTGAACTGATTTCCTTTCCTGCTAGATAAACATTTTCGAGTCACTGTACCTGAGAGTCGGTACGTTTGAAGAGAAAAAGACATTCGGTGGGTGGTGCCAGGTCGACATCAAGCCTTTTAAAGTTGCGCTGATGAATGTTATCAGGAAGTGGAGCTGGATGCTCAAAGAGCACCTTCTCAATCACGTTTATGATAGGTAATTTCCTTCCTCTCCTTTCTGCGTTTCTGAAAGTAAGGAGAGCGCGCCCTGTTTCTACAATTAAGTGTAAACAAATCTGTATTTTCAAAACAGCTACAGAAAAACGGCACGTATTTAAAAAGCGTTTCAGGAACACGCTTATTTAGTTCGTCGTCTATTACAGTTGATGATGTCTTTGGGAATACCGTATTAAATTTGTCAAAGGCAGAATGTGGTGTTTACTGCTACTCTACGCATATGTCAATCCATCTGCCTGCAGTGTCCAAGACCTGGCAACCTTCATTGAGAGAACAGAACAAGGACTTTCCAAAAAGGTGTCAGATGGAGACTACGCAGGTCTGGTAGATATTATGAGACATCTGATGGCCATCAGGGACAGACAGATAACCAACGATCAGCACTTCAAGCTCCTCAAGTCCACCGCAGACCTCCTCAAGACTTATGGGCAGCAGATCCCAGAAGAGGTGTACATACAGTTGGAGGTAACACAAAACAATGATTCAAACATTCTCAACGTATAATATTTACTGTCCAAGGAAAACAAAGCATTGCAACACAGTACTTTAGCACAAAATCAATTGTGCAGAAACGTTTGTCGTGGTGGTGCATGGATGGGTTCATTTTGACTTAGTGGAGCAAACAGCTTGTTGCATGTTTACACGGAGAGTTGAAGGACATTTTGACCATCTTAATGTTTCGGAAACATGCAGGAGATGCCTGAGAAGTGGAGGAACCTGAAAAAGGGTGCTTTCACGGTCAAGCATGAGGTCGCTCCGCTTCAGTCCAACGAGGTGTCTGTTATCAGGAGGAAATGTGTACTATTTGAGGTGAGGGGGGTGGTGGTGCTGTGCCCTTAACTACAGCACTTTTCTCTCTTTGTACGCGTAACAAGGTCCAAACAGGCTCCAGCGAAGCGGGAAATTGTAAACTCCTCAGCAAGGCCCTGTGGAAAGATAACAATTCTGTTTTTATTGGTAATGTGCTGGGGGTTGGATCAGATAACACAGAGGCCTGCTCTGGAATGATACCTTCTTTTGTAAAGAGAATTCTGTTTAATACATCCTCTTCGTGTTCACCTTTCCAGCAGCCCCGCCACCATTAACCTGTGCGTTGCATTACAGACCTCTTTTGCAGGTCTATTTCTATAATGTTTAGTAGTCTGCATTTACATAAAGTTTGAGTTAGGGACACATTTATGTACACACAGAGTATATATGCATACACGCACATACTTGTTTGTGCACGTTATTCTGTGGCATAGCAAATTAACATTTAATCCTCAATGGATCTTTGCTGCATGGTAGGTGATGGTGTAAAGAAAATGTAACTATTATTTCACATTCTTCCCAATGCTGACCAATTGCGCTTGTGTTTTGAATTCTTAAGGTAGACTTCTGAACACGGATGGCTGGCTAATGGGGCCTTTAGTACAAGAGAAAAGATCTCAGTGTCTCCATAATCCTTGCTCTTAAAGATGGCACAGGGCTTATCCAATAATGTAAAGCTTATTAAAGAGATTTTTTACAAGATCCTGTTTCCAACTATTTAATTTGTGGTCTAATCCCTGTAAAGCAACGTGAAGCTCATTATAGACTCTGTCGCAGTCTTGTTCTAGCACTGTTCTAGTTATAACAAAGGATCACGGATTGTCAGCTTTGCTGCCAGAGCCCAAATCAAGCTGTCAATTACTGCGCATGTTTATGGAAATTGCATATTTGTTAACATGCAGCGAAAATGTGCTTTCAGATCAAGCAGCATGAATTCAGAGAACAATTTCGCACTGAAATCATCTTTCGGATTGACGCGGACGATCCTTATACGCTCATAGACGAGGTGAGCGTTTCCTTTTCACCGTACTGATGTCATGCATGAGAATTTGGAAAAGTGAAGAATTTTTATCGTAATTATGTTGCTAAAATTATCAGGGATTGTTAGAAAATAAGTTTAAAAAGAAGATCGACTGATTTTGACCTAACACATTTTTATATGTAGTATGATTATTCTCTGTCCTTTTTGCATTATTTTTCCTGTTGCCTGCAAAAAATCAGTATTAGCAGTTTCAAAACGTGTCTAAAAATGTAATTTATGTGTTATATTCCAGTGAGTACTGTATTTTATGTAACTATATGAGTCATATTGTTAACAGGTGTTTGGTGTCTGTATAACGTCTGTGTTTTTTGCATGAGTGTACACTACAGTGAAACGCTTTGTCATACATAATGAGTGAAAATGTTTCCGATGTGTAGTGCGTAAAGCCCATCTTGTGTTTTTATCTTTGTGCACGTGTGTGAGCAGTTGAATCAGGCCGTGGAGAGGCTGGAGGCCGAGATGCAGGCGCTTCAGCAAACAGCCGAGCTCTTTGAGGTCAGCCTCCCAGACTACAAGCAGCTCCGGCAGTGCCGCTCAGACATCGTACTGGTGAAGTCCGTCTGGGACCTGGTCGTTTTCGTGAAGGTGACTGCGTCTCATTCCCACGCCACATTCATCAATCAGCTTTAATTGCTGCAAATAAGCCGTTGAAAAAGATTTTGATGGAAATAATACTGCTGGTCTGAACGGTGGTTAAAAGAAAGTAAAATTCCGAATGTTCAATTATTACACCCAAAACAGACCAGCATTAAAGACTGGACAAAAACCCCTTGGAAACAAATAAATGTTGAACACATGGACATGGAGCTAAGAAGGTTTGCGAAGGTAAAAGATGGCTTTGTTTTCAAATGTGCTTTATTAACATATGAACATTTGCCTTGTCACAGGTACGTCCTGTATCTATGAATGTAAAATACATGCTATGTTGGTTTTTACAGGAGATTAAGACTTTAGACAAAGAGGCGCGGACTTGGAATGTATATATAGGCCTTGAGTCTATCGTGAAGAACCTGCTGACATCTCTGCGAGCCGTCAATGAACTTCAGAATCCTGCTGTACGTGAGAGACACTGGAAACAGCTTATGGCCACCACTGGGGTAAGTGTCCACCTTATTATGGGATTGCTGCTACAGATCCCTTGCCTGTTGGCATTCTCCCTGCCTCCCTGCTCCTTTTACACTATCCTTGACCTCCACAGGAGTGTTTCATTATGGATAATGCCACTGTTCTGGGGGACCTGCTGGAGCTGCAGCTGCACCGCTTTGAGGAGGAGGTGAAGAACATTGTTGACAAGGCTGTCAAGGAGATGGGAATTGAGAAGGTCAGGTTCCTCTTGCGTTGCAGGTCTGAGTATGCTGAAGGTGGACAGCGACACCTGGGGTGTGAAACATTTGGGGTGTGAAATACCTCTTCCTGCTGCTGCAGGTCCTAACAGAAATTAATCAGACATGGAGCATTATGGAGCTGTCCTATGAGATTCATCAAAGCACAGGAACCCTACTCCTCAAATCTGACGAGACTCTGATTGAAACTCTGGAGGACAATCAGGTAGCTGAGAACTGTAGTCCAAATGGCTTGTAACTTAATGACTTTCAGAGAACATTTTAGTCTGCCTTTCATTCATACCTATTAAGCATTATTGTACAGTTTTGATCAGAACTATACATTGGAAAAATTTTGATGTTGGAATGACCGCTCCTGGTCTCCGTAGTTGTAGAATAACAATGGATCAGTCTGAGCAATGAGAATCAGGAGTATTTTCCTGTTCCTTGATTTTTTTTACGTTTCGTGCAGTTTTAAAGCTGATGTTTTCTGCTGGCTTGTTAGCACAGGTATTGTGTAAATTTACACTTTTCATCTGAGTGGTCTGGAACTGCATGCGCAGGTGCAGCTGCAGAGCATGCAGATGAGCAAGCACGTGGAGTACTTCTTAGTGCAGGTGAGCACATGGCAGAAGAAGCTCATGTTGGCAGACCTGGTCGTCTCTACCTGGATGGATGTTCAGCGCACCTGGGCTCACCTGCAGAGCATCTTTACCAACTCGGAGGACATCCGAAACCAGCTGGCGGAGGATGCCATGAGGTTTGAGGGAATCCACCTTGACTTTCAGGTGTGCGATGTTCTCGTCCATAGCTGCTTAGAAACGGACCATTGAAAATACAGGGGAAGAGACAGAAAGTAAAGAAAATCACACATAAAATTTTAGTTAATCGTTTAAGAAATAATATTACCCTTAAATATGTTTGATTTAAGCATATAGGCTTGAATAAAACATTAAGATGTAATTTGTGTTGTTTTGTATCTCAAATAATTGCGCTGCACACTAATTTAATGTACCGTGTACGCGACACCTTCAGAACAATCAGGTTTTTTTTTTATCTGATTGTTCTGAAGGTGTTGCATACACGGTACATTAATTAGCGTGCACCGCTGATTTGTATTTCTAAATTCTCTGTTATTTAGAACTTAATGGCAACAGTGGTGCAAACCAAAAACGTGATTGATGTTACCAACGCACCTGGCTTTTTGGAGAACCTAGACATTCTGCAGCAAAGGTAACACTGTGTAGTACGGTTTAATCTGTACACACACTGTATGTGTCTCAGGTCACAGTAATATTTACTTGTATTTTGGTGATGTTTAATCATTGTTTTCCAGACTGTCTGTCTGTGAAAAGGCCTTAGCTGAGTATCTAGAGACAAAGAGGGTGATGTTTCCACGCTTTTATTTTGTCTCTGCCACGGACTTGCTGGAAATCATTTCAAAGGGCACTCAGCCCAAACAGGTACAGCAGCTTGTCACAGTAAGAGCTCTTTCTGGCTGAGTGCCGCGACGTGTCAGGACGCAAATCAGCGGCTCCGTTCGCGCTTTTCTGTGCATAAGGTCACCACGCATCTGCTGAAGCTCTTCGATAATCTTGCGGACCTGAAATTCAGAGACGAGGAGGAGGAGGATAAGACGGTGGCGGTTGGCATGTACAGCCGAGAGGGGGAATACGTGCCCTTTTCTGAGCCCTGCATCTGCCAGGGCCAGGTAGCTGCCTCAGGCATGCGTGTTTTCTGTGAATATGAAGGCATAATTTAGGGTATAGTCATTATGTCTCAACAGATAACAAAGATGTCATGGGGCATAATGAGCATACAGCTTCAAAGGTTCTGGGTCCCAGAAGGTATGCTCCTTTGGTTCCTGTTGCAGAGCCTGTTTAGTCCATTAAATTTGACGTGGTTCAGTAAAATAGCAAAGTGCCATAAGTGAGATTTAAATTAAATTTGCTGACAATAAAAGCACAGGCTAAGGAACCAAATATTGATGGTAATTGCAGCCCTTGCCATCTTGTGCTGCTGTTATTTATATACCTTACTGCACGGGATAGTTTGGACTGTATCCCGTCACCCCATGACATCAGACTGCTGTGAGTGGGTGGGAGTGTCACTGAGATACTTCACATGCCCTCCTCTCGCCAGGCGGAGCACTGGCTAAACAGCCTAGAGAGCGCCATGCGCCACACCATCCGCCAGGAGATCATGGAGGCTGTGGCGGTCTACGAAGACAAGCCCCGTGACCAGTGGCTCCTTGACTACCCTGCTCAGGTGGCCCTCACCGGCACCCAGATCTGGTGGGCCACTGATGTGGGGATCGCCTTTGAGCGGGTGGAGGAGGGCTTCGAGACAGCCCTCAAGGACTACAACCGAAAGCTGGTGAGCCCACTTTGAAACGACGCCCTTTTTTAAAATGCGACAATGAGATCGTCCCAGGGCAGGTGTCTGTGTCTCTGTGTAGAACTTCTCTGTCTGTGCCCGATTGCCTGAGCAAAGGGCCCAGAGACAAGACATGATGTTTTTTTCTCTCCAGGTCGCCCAGTTGAACACTCTGATACACATGCTCCTTGGGGAGCTGATGCCCGGCGACCGGCAAAAGATCATGACCATGTGCACCATTGACGTCCACGCCCGAGACGTGGTGACCAAACTCATTGCTCAGAAGGTAATCGCGCCGGAGCAATTACACTGCTAATGCACTCTGAAAGTGGGGGCCGAAAAAAAAAACAACTAATTTCCTCGTTAAAAGGGCATTTTCTGCAGCACATGTCAGGCTGAGACGGCATGTTTTGATTTTCGCTCAATTTTGCCTTTCACTTTGAGTGGAGAGTAGGAGAGCTATTTCCCGCTAGCAGTGTCGTTTCTGTGGGCTCCTGGTAATGGCCCCTTTCACTGACTCTCCTGCAGTTCACATATTTATGATAGGAAAGTGCACCTAATTAAACTGTACAGACGAGGGAAGCTGAGAGGTGGTGACGTGCAGGGGCCTGACAGCACTGCAGACAGGATGGGAGGCCTGTTTGCAAAAGGAGAAGATCCGCTGTATTCTAGTGGGGAGGGGGGGTTGATGCGGTGTCCGTGTTCGTGCAGCCACTTTCTCATCGCTGTCACAACAGCTGCCAAGCACCCCCCCAGAACAGCCCTACGCCCTTTTTTTGTTCGGGTGACGTGGCTCTCTGACGCGTTGACGTTGCCCTCTTGTTTGTGGATGTGGAAGCCTCCCTTCTTCACTGCTCGCCCGTGTTTTGTTGTGGTTGCTGTTTTGTTTACAGGATGTGGATGTGTTTATCTGCTTTAGTCCCCTAGACATGTATTTGGAGTCAATGAACAAATAGGCATGCATGCACTTGTTATATGTGCAGATAGCAAGAACAAGCAACATGGTGTCTGGCTCAGCGAAACCCCCAGTACTGGACTGTTCTAAAGTAGTGTGGCCTGAATCGTCCCACATGGTTTGCTAGTGTGCAGATGTGGGTCGCGGCTCATTACCTCAAGTATTTCTCCAGGTGACCAATGGACAGGCGTTCGCTTGGCTGTCCCAGCTCAGGCATTGCTGGGACGACGAGCAAAGACACTGTTACATCAACATCTGCGACGCCCAATTCCAGTACTCCTACGAGTACCTGGGCAACACTCGCAGGCTGGTCATCACCCCGCTCACAGACAGGTCAGTTAGCGTCACACACAGGCTGGTCATCACTCCATATACAGGCTGGTCATCACCCCACTCACAGACAGATCAGTTAGCGTCACACACAAGCTGGTCATTACTCCATAGACAGGCTGGTGATCACTCCGCTCACAGACAGGTCAGTTAGCTTCACACACAAGCTGGTCATCACTCTGCTCACAGACAGGTCAGTTAGCTTCACACACAGGCTGGTCATCACTCTGCTCACAGACAGGTCAGTTAGCTTCACACACAGGCTGGTAGTCACTCTGCTCACAGACAGGTCAGTTAGCTTCACACACAGGCTGGTAGTCACTCTGCTCACAAACAGGTCATTTACCTTCACACACAGGCTGGTCATCACTCTGCTCACAGACAGGTCAGTTAGCTTCACACACAGGCTGGTCATCACTGTATATACAGGCTGATCATCACTGCATACACAGGCTGGTCATCACCCCATCACAGACAGGTCAGTTACCTGACACACAGGATGGTCATCACTCTTCTTACAAACTGGCCTGTTAATGTCCACTGCCTTGACATCTTGTTCCTTTCTTTACTCTATACAGAAAATCGAAAGAAAATGTTATCGTTGTGCTTCTTTAGATACTACATTTTCTCACATTACACAATAGGGTTTCAGTCACAACAGTAACACAACAGTAACTTTTGTACTGTTTAAGTGTCAGAGATAAATAAACACAAACTTAATACATATTAATTAGTGATGTGAACATGATCACTGGCTTATTGATTTACTTCTTTGTATTGAGATTTCAGAAATTTGATCCTTAGTTCTGAAGAATTTTTTTTATAAAAAATTTACTTGGTCTTTAAATGGATATCCCAGCAAATATGTTTTTTTTATATATATA
>JABJVR010000001.1:10288812-10325547 GCA_025773905.1 Chitala chitala
ACACGCGTGTGGCTCGCTCTGAGCGTCCCGGCTGTGGACACGCGTGTGGCTCGCTCTGAGCGTCCCGGCTGTGGACACGCGTGTGGCTCGCTCTGAGCGTCCCGGCTGTGGACATGCGTGTGGCTCGCTCTGAGTGTCCCGGCTGTGGACACACTTGTTGATTGCTCTGAATGTCCTGGCTGTGGACACGCGTGTGGCTTGCTCTGAGTGTCCTGGCTGTGGACACTGCTAAGCTGCTGCTGGTGTGGCTATGTGTGTATCAGAACGTCCATCTGGTGGCCAAGTGGCTGGGCACACTGGAGAGCCTCCTGGAGCGCTACGGCGAGAGAAGCCACACTGACTACCGTGTGTTTATGAGCGCCGAGCCGGCACCCACCCCCCAGGAGCACATCATCCCCCAGGGCATCCTGGAGAACTCCATCAAGATCACCAACGAGCCACCCACCGGCATGCTGGCCAACTTGCATGCTGCCCTCGACAACTTTGACCAGGTGAGCAGGGCCGCTGCCTGGGGTGGGGGCTGCAGACCCCTTCCCTGTGATGGATGGGCCCTCCAGGGCTGGTGTCCTGAACTGAAGAGGAGAACAGGGAGAGCTCACCTGGGCTGTCTGAAACAGGAAGAAGCAGGCTTAATAACTACAACAGAGGAGGATCACTATAGCTTAGTGGGAGGTGATTTATAATGAAGAGGGGCAAGGAAACATGAAACGGTAGAACTGGGTGAGGCTTTAAAATAATACAGGTATTATGTTATACTAAACTAAGAAATTATTTGCATACTGTCAAACTAAAGAAATTTAATTTTCATATATTGTACACTAACATTTAGCTTTAGCTGGTTGATAATTAGTATCACTAACCATGTTCTGGGAAGACTTACGGATCGCTCCTCTTTCTCCATTTAGGATATTTTGGACCGGTGCTCTCGTGAGCAGGAGTTCAAGACCATCCTCTTCACTCTCTGTTACTTCCATGCATGTGTGGCAGAGAGACGCAAATTTGGGCCCCAGGGCTGGAACAGGAAATACCCCTTCAACACCGGAGACCTCACCATATCCGTCAATGTCCTCTATAATTACCTGGAGGCAAACGCACAGGTAGGATGGACGGCTCAAGCGAGCAAAGGCATGTTGTTTGGACTAACGTGACCCACATGTATTGTTCCGGAAGGATCAGACTCCTGTGCTTGCCTGACAGGTGCCCTGGGAAGACCTCCGTTACCTATTTGGGGAGATTATGTATGGGGGCCACATCACCGATGACTGGGACAGACGCCTGTGTCGCACCTACCTGGAGGAGTACATGCAGCCCAACCAGGTAGCGGTCAGACGGCACTTGTGCTGCTGTGTGCTGAGTTTCCAGGTGTCCACAGGGACCTCACCACAGAGTCTTTGTTGTTTGACATTCTTACAAAGTAAAACCCCAGGAGGCTTTTTCAATGTGCCAGAGAGAATATAGTCTCCTGTATTACAACGCCCTCTACTGGAGTAAAGTGGAACCTCATCTTTTTCTTCTGATGGGGAGCACTAGACAGAATGGAAACTCATTAAATGAAGGAATGCTGTGTGTTGTTGACTAGTGTACAGAGATTAATGTTCGCATTTATCTGATTAATTATCAGTGTGAACTCTTTGAAAGTGATCTAATGCTTCTCATTTCCATTTCATAGTTTGACAGGAAGCTGGCCCTGGCTCCAGGATTTGTGGTTCCATCCAATCTGGACTATCAGGGTTACCATGACTACATCGACGAGATGCTGCCACATGAGAGCCCAATACACTATGGTCTTCACCCCAACGCCGAGATCGAGTTCCTGACCGTGACCTCCGACGACCTTTTCCGCACGCTGCTGGAGCTACAGTCTCGAGACTCAGTCATGGGCGAGGGTACCTCACATACGGTGGAGGAGAAGGTATGTGGATCTCGAGTATGTCACCACTTCCATTCTCAGCTCTACCAGACAGGGCACCAGACCAGGACACCAAGCTCAGCTGGCAGTTCTGCTAGCTCAGGAAGACGGGAAATGTTCACGCCACCTTATCTCTGACAAAGGATAATGTGCCACTCTGACCACGTGCCCTGCAGGTGAAGGCCATCCTAGATGACATCTCGGAGAAACTTCCGGAAGAGTACAACATGGCAGACATCATGTCCAAGACAGCCGAGCGTACACCGTATATCTTGGTGTGCTTCCAGGAGTGTGAGCGCATGAACGCCCTCGTGGGAGAGATCCGGCGCTCACTCCGGGAGCTCGACCTGGGCCTTAAGGTGTGCGTGTGTGCACAAGGGTGTAGATAACAGGTGACAGAAGGTTCAGGCACGAAAGCTCTGGGAACAATGCACAAGTGCATAATTTCCTTATGTACAGTCTGTGGTGTCTCGGGAAAGAAGTGAAACAACCAGAAAAAAAAGTGACGTTGCTTTTATCCTCTCAAAAATATTCTTCCTTATCTTTATTGTGTATCATTCTGGTCAACAGCTGGTAGCCCAGGTACTTTTGCCCTGCTGTCAGATTTTCTGTGTTTGCAATATTTGTTACGTTCAAAGCATCTTTTTGAAAATGAAACTTCACAGACAGTAGAGGAAATCAGTGCCTTAATTTGGCGTATGGAAAATAAGAATTGTCAAATTCAGCTCTATGAGCTTTTTCCCGAGTCTGTGTGGAATTTTCTATTTTCCCATTGCTTCATGTTTCTTCTTGCTCTTCCCTTTTCTTAGGGTGAATTGGCAATTTCCTCAGAGATGGAACAACTGCAGGCAGCACTTTTCTTTGACAATGTTCCTGACACCTGGAGCAGACTGGCATATCCATCTACCGTCAGCCTGGCTCACTGGTGAGTGGGCCATCGGCCTGAGCTCCAGGCAGTGACGGTAAGATCAGGGGCAAGCTGTTGGACCCCCATGTGGCTGGGCTCAAAGGGCAGCCTGTGTGTTTCAGGCCTGCTTGTGCTGACTCCTGTATCTTCTCCCTACTGTCTTGCATTCATGAACTAAGGGATGGGGGTTGATTTAGTAGGCAATGTTTTGATAAGCCATTCATATAGTGTTTACAGATAAATTAACTTTTCTGAATAGTAGACTCCAATTATGTTTGGTTGTGTACAGTCATAACAGTGTTCACGAATTCTTCTGGGATGTTTATAATCCCTTCATTTAGTCATACAAACAGGTCTTTCTGATCTGCAAGCACCTGAACTAAAAAAAAAAAAAAAAAAAGAAAAAAACATCAGCATTTTAACATCTCCAAGGCTGCAGAAATCAACATCCAATTAAGCAGCATGAAATTAGTTCAGATGTTCCTACAACTTGGACGGTCATTAGAGCGTCGCTGCGGCTTCCAGCTCAGGCTGTTCCGCTCATCATTAGGAACTGATCCATCGATGGTGATGATGAGAGTATTGCTGGTCTTCAGGTGCAGCTACAACAGCACAGGCTGATAATGTGGTTTGTGGTAAAGGCTGAGAAGGCACTATTTTAAGGGTTGTTTTCATGGATTGGCAGGAAGAGCACTGCTGACCTCCTCCGTCCCCCCGCCCACTCTCCGCAGGTACAGCGACTTACTGCAGCGGTGTCGGGAGCTGGACGGCTGGACGCAGGACCTGGCACCGCCCAACGTTGTCTGGCTCTCGGGCCTGTTCAACCCGCAGTCCTTCCTCACAGGTACCCCGCCAGCCTGCCGCACGCACACGCGCTGCTAATTTACTGCTACGCCGGTTTTCGTAATTAGCGCCGCGAGGCCTCATTAAGTCCGCTCTAATGAATAAATATTGTATTTCATAGCTTGATTACCAGATCAGCTCAATGCTTGAGCGTCGTAAACAATTATTTCCCTAAATATTCATCACCCCAAAGTGGATGATCATTGGTATTTAATGCTGGTATTTTCAAGTGCATCTTTATTATGCTAATAGTTTTTGGAGCATTGGTGGTTTAAAGGAGAAATTTTTTAAATTTAAAAAAAAAAAAACCTAAAGCATAGACATAAAAGTGGTAGTGATGTCATTCTAATCAAAACATGCATTTTTATATTTTAACATAAATCTGAAAAATAAAGGTTTATGTGATTGGCGTGTTTACAGAAATGTGTTTGCATGTCCAAAAATGTACATATGTACGGTAATGGACTTTAAAAGGTACCGCTAAACTAAGATATTGAATGTACTGTTTGTTCTCCTGAGCAAACCTTATGAATGCGAGTTATAGGAAAGTGTCTTGTTGTGAGCCATAGGCTGTCGCCAGGTTCGAAAAAATCGGGTGTGGCACAGTACAGAACTTGGACTTCTAACCAAATTGTAAGGATCTCGGCTAAATACGACTAAGTCATGGTGCAGAGAAAAATAGCCAGCATTTTAAAAAGTTCAAAACATCTGTCATTTGTACACCATATATACATTTAGTTCCTGACTTACGATGGAGATGCCATCTGATAACCACATCGTAACTTGAAAATATCGTAAGTCAAGACAAAATAAATATGTGCTGTAACTCCGAGACAACTGAACTGAGGCGTCTCGCAAGGCGGGAGGTGCGTACATCCCGGAAGCGCCCCAATGTATTGTACCGCATACACTGCTACGTTTGCCTGTCGCGTGAAACTTAAAATATTTTTACTATTTTGTCGTATTGCTATTGTCATCGAAAAATCATAAGTCAAACCATTGTAACTCGGGGACCATCTGTATAAACATTTGGCGTCCGTAGTTGCAAGTGTGTGCGCGTGGAAACACTTTGTGTGGTGAGTGTGCTGGAGAGCTGCAGGTGTATGTCTTGGCTGTCCTGTGTCTAGCTGTCAGGACGGGCCGCTGGTATCCCAGCCGCATTAACGTTCAGTGTTGTGCTCCAGCCGTCATGCAGAGCCTGGCCAGAAAGAACGAGTGGGCTCTGGACAAGATGAACCTAACAGTGGACATCACAAAGAAATTTAAGGAGGAGTTTAACCAGCCTGCGCGAGAAGGGGCCTACATTTATGGACTGTACATGGAAGGTGAGCTCTCTGCTTCCACACCGGCGTGAAATTGTCCATAGAAAAGCACGTAAATGTAGTGTGATGTCATAGCACAATACCGTAGCCAGGCTAAGACATGCAGCTTTCTGTACATGCAGGTGTGCAGGGCAGAGAATACCAGACGTCTCACAGATGTGAGCCTTTAAAAAGCAGCTCGCGGTGTATTGAGCTGTTGAGTCAGCTCCGTGTTACATTCGGTCAGTGGGCTGAGTACTTTTACACTTTGTAAATTAGTACGTTATGAAGCTGCCCTTAGAAAATCTCTGTAGAAGAATAACGGGGAAAGAAAGATGCAGATGGAAGCTGTGCTTTACACTGACACAGTGACAAGCAGGTGTACAGTGGACATGAGGGCACCTGTGTTTGACACCGTTATCAGCTGGAAGGCACAGGGGTGCTCTGTTGTGTATAGTGGGATTCTTCTCTGGGTGCTCCTGGGAGGTTAGAGACCCAAAATACCAATGTTTTCAACCACCTAACCACCCCCGGTAGGAGCGAGGTGGGACATGCAGGGGGGCAACATCACAGAGGCGAGACTGAAGGATCTCACCCCAGCTATGCCCGTCATGTTTGTGCGGGCCATCCCGAATGACCGGCAGGAGACACGCAACATATATGAGTGTCCCGTGTACAAGACGAAGCTGCGCGGCTCCACATACGTGTGGACCTTCCACCTCAAGACCAAGGAGCGACCTGCTAAGTGGGTGCTGGCGGGCGTGGCGCTGCTGCTCAGTGTGTGAGGGGGGCGGACACAGTGCTGTCACGGCTCCCTCAGCTGGACCGTACCTCCCTTGCGTCTCCTGCCTGACACGCTGATTATCTCACCTGATTATTTTGTGCTGCTGACAGCCACTGCTGAAACAGAGAATTAACGTAAAGTTCTACACCTATGATTTACATTTTGTCTTTTATTATATATCTTTAAAACAAGATCCAAAATGTCTTTTAAATTACTGCCGATATCTTTAACTGACAACAATTCAGTGTATTTTGGTTTTATATACCTGTACATTGGCAAATGTTTTGCAGTTCAAAATGCTTATTCTGATCTAATTGCCCACAGATGTAATGTGCTAAGAACTCTAAAGGTGAATCAAGTGTGACGTTGTTTTAGGACTTTTACCATATTTAATCATCCTTAATATCAGTTTCCGTGTACTTGGAGACTATGTAGTATTGTCAAATTCATAAAATAATGTTTCTGTCTGTCTCTGGTTCTATATTAACCCAATTGTTTTTGTATGTAAAAAATTATGAAATTATAAGAAGTATTCAGTCTGAATACAAAAAAGTTTGGCGTCTGTGTTCATTTTTTTAATTCTTTAACAAAAAGGACTATGTTGATGTTACAAGAGGTAAATAAAAAGTCGACCTAATTTGGGTTGCAGTCCATTCTGCCATTGAAGGGACACAAAGTGGAGATGTGTCCTGCGTTCACAACTCTGGAGGATAAGGACCAATAAAGAGAAGGGGGTGGGTCTTCTGAGTGCAACTTGGGAAGAGAGGGGCAAATCAAGTAAAGGGGCGGGTCCTCAGAGTGCAACTTTGTATGTTAGGAGCCAGTCGAGAGAATTGGCAGGTTCTCATAATGCAACTTGGGAAGATATGTGCTAAACAGGAAAAGGGATGGGTCCTGAAAGTGTAGCTCTGGGAAGTCCAAATAAGTCCAAATAAGGAAAAAAGTGTTACCCCAGAAGTGTGGCTCTAGGAGAGGGAAACCTGAGGCCACCAAAGAAAGGATTTATATAAATACAATGGAGTTCATTTCTGTGTGCAAATAGCAAGAGTCTGCTCTTAATGAATGCCAGTTTACAGCCATAACAGCTGTACCTGTCCTATCCCTTTTGACATCTTCCATCTTACACCAGGCAGGACTGAGAGGATGGAGAGACCATGCAAACTGCACACACAAATTATTGTTCAATCTGGTCTCAAGAACCGTTAAGTAAACATTTATGTATTTAAATATTTAGATTTTAAACAGGTAAAAAGAGGAACTAAATACAATGTTTCCCCCTCAACCCCAGATTGTCCAGCTGCAGTTTTGGTTTTCCCATGGTTTGAAAATATTAAATAAATTACAGAAAACAGATGATTCTTCTAACATATTGTCACAAGGTCTATAGCATGACGTCTTGTCACAACATATTTATATTAACATTCTTTCACGTTTCATGTTATCCTCCATATTCATTCATCCGTGAGAGGCCTGGAATGTATCTGCCATGGATATAGGGAAACAATTGTCCACAAATATTGCAAAAACAATACATAAAAAATAACGAAAATAAAAATAAAGTATTTTGCAAGGCAAGATCGCAGTGTTTAAAATCAGTTTTGCAGTCAGTGGTAAAATTCTCTCATAACACGTAATAGACCAGCATCGGTTACCAGCCAATGAAAATTGTCCCCACATATGGGTAATAATGAGATAATATCTCATAAGGCACGTGGAAAACGCAACGGCTGGACGACAGTAAACCTGAAACAGAACTGAAGTGGAGCCCCTAAGCTGCTCTGATGTTCATTCAATATGACAGCTGTTTGTTCACCCCTGCTGCCAAACATCATGACTTCGACACCTTTTCACCCCCTCTCTAAGGAGCGGGTGTCTGACAACCGTAAGGCTGCTTTTACATAAGCAATGCATCCATGAGGGGCTCAGCGCGAGCATTTGACTCCCAACCTCGGATTTGGCCAGACTTTCCATTTTGAAGCTTCACCCAAAAAGTTCAACCAAATTCAACATTGACCTGCCTGATGCTGACCTCTCCAACAAGCGACCAATGACAGAATAGTTTTATGTGACGTGAGCAGGCACTACACTACAAAATAAAACAGAAGCTCACAGCTTGTACTGAAAACTTTCCTGAGTAGTACAACTAAATACGAAAGACCTCCCACAATCTTAGAAAAACAAAAAGCGATGGCTTGGCAAAATGTCAGCAGTAGGTATTATCAGGCTAGGGAAAACTGCTCAGATCACCACTCGTGTACAAGAACAGAGAGCTGACCCCGAGTTTGGGGCAATGCTTATGTAAAACCGGCCAATGAAGTATCAATGGTCAGAATAATAGTTTATTTCAATATTTAAATCCTGACAATATTTATAAATAGTTGGACTGCGGTATCTTTTTGTATCTTAAATAAAATGAATACTTGGCCACCTGAATGCTGAGATGTATTATAAGGAGGATGCAGTGCAGGCACTGACTTATACAGTACTGGAATAAACATTTGTATTTTTCTTTTCCGTGACGTCTGGGTGTTCAGTTCCTCCCACGGCCCCCACGGCCCCCGCGGCCCCCCCTCCTAGGCCGGCCCCTGGCCTGTTTGTTGTCCTGCCGCGGTGCCTTTTTCTGGCGCTCGACTTTGATCCAGCCTCCCTCCGTGCCTTTGGCCTCCTCCTGCTCTGAGCTGTTGCCCGCGTCCTCAGCACTCATGCCCGGTATGACTCTGGGAGGTGTGCGTGTGCCCGCACTGCTGATGTAGGACCTTGGCAGCATGTTGTGGTGGGAGCCTCTGGACAGCCCGTCCATGGGCCGGTGCCCAGGCGGTGTCCGCCGCCCCCTCGAGGCATCACGCACCACCATTAGTGGGCGACTCGATCGGGTGTTGTTAGTGTAACGGAGGCTGTGCCCGGGGCTGGCGCTCAAGGGGCGCTCCCTCTCAGACAAGCTCTCTGAGGTGGTGCTTGTGGGGCTGCTACCCTTCGACCCCAGCTGTACGGAGGTCAGCTTCATGGAAAGCCCTGAGGTGGGGGACACAGCCCGGATGTCGGCCCAGGGGGAGAGCTGGCTGTGACTGGGTGACTTCCTCAGCACGGCAGCATAGGAGGACTGGTTCCCGCAGTAGCTAAGGAACTGCTGGAAGGACGTGGCCTCTGAAGAGCTGGCCGGGACCCCGCCTGTTTGGTGCTGCTCTGACTGGCTCTTCATGTGCTTCTCCCTCAGGTGATGCATCCACCAGCGGTCCACATCTAATTCACAACAAGAGGCAGAGCATCTGTGAGCACCTGCTGGAGCGCCGAGAAGCATCCTCAACAGCGCACAACCAACACAAATCCAACGGGGCGGTTTCAGCACACCCGTCTTCATTTGTAGTGAATCTCGGAATGAAGGAGGGCTTACCGGAGTTGGACCTGCTCCTGGGGTTGCCCTCTATGTTTAGCTGTGCTGTGTGTATGACCAGTTCGACCTTTTTGACGGTGTCCTCTCCGCTCGTAGTGCTCCACCGCACCGCGTGGCTGTGCTTTGTGCTTCTGGGCGACCTGACATCATTCTGACGTGCAAACACAGTGCAGCAGAGAGCGGGCTTGTCAGACAGAGAGCACGCTGTCTGAAGGAAGCCCTGTGTGCATTTTCTAAAGACTGGGGGTGTGCTAACTGCTCTATGGTTTTGGCTGATTCTGGAACATCCAGAAAAGCTCAAGGCTACAGAAACAGAATTCAATATTAATCTATTGTAAGAGCTCACTCATTTCAGTAGATATTTTTCATTGGTTTTTTTATTAATCTTTGGTCTGGTGTTTAGTTCCAGATTTCACCATACCAGCTAATGCATTTCAGGCAAATCTACAGTCAACAATGAAATATGCCTCACCTCATAATTAACAATGCATTCAACCTCCTGATTTTCTTCTATCCCAATTATCCATTTATCCATCACAAACGGGGGCTGCAAAGAGTATTTATTAATAAATGTTAATAGAAACTGCAATGTATAAGAAATAACACATTGGGTGTGAATGAAGTTTGCAACAATGCCTTCTCATTTAAACCTGAAATCAGAATATCTGAGCCTTGTGATGGCATTTCTGCAGATATATCAGCGTTCACGTCTGATTCATTTGGGAACTAATCGTTATGCCTGTTCACCTTGCTCATCTTAACAGAGTCCACGTCAGCTCTGTTGACACTGAACGTGACGTCTTTAATGTAGGCTATGGCCACCTCATCTCCGTCAAGCTCCATGTACATCTTCCACTTGCAGTCCTGTGGAAGAGAGGAGTGTGAAATCATGACCTCAGCATGCACACAGGCGTACCTGTGGCTGTTGCTCTCTGTATTTGTTGACCTGACAGGATGCTGGAGTGTCACCACGGTGATGCTTTTTCTTAGCATCCCTTAGTACCATTAAGTTGTGCGTTCTTATAAAGGACCAGGAGAATATGTTACCATGTGGTAACTCAAACCAACAGCACAACCTAGAGGTCATTCCCAGGCACAGAAATGTCAGGATTTGTGCTTTCTGAAATATTAAAAAATTCAGCAAATCATAAAATAGCTGTATCACATACCGGTATTAATAATTACAGAATATAAAGGTGAACATGCAAAAAATATGTCGTTATACACGATGTACTAAATTATACAATATCAGCACAAACCGTAGTGATATATACTTATACCCAGCAAACACAAAACGTTCAAATAACGTTATCTAAACGCTTAGAGAACGTTAGAAACGTTTAGCTAACGTTATGTGAACGTTTTGTGTTTGCTTGGTAGTAGATTTACTTTGTACAGGATTTGTGTGTCTTGACACCCCTCTGCAGAAACACTGAGAAGAAAAGAAAAATTAATAACTGAAGAGAATTTTCTCAACGAGGTCTCCTTTCGTGTGCCATTCTCTGCTGCTAATAGAGATGTGTTTATTTTTATCTCTGCTTGGAATATAATTTGGAAGCCGATTTTTTTTTTTTTAACAATTTTCGTAATGAGAACAGGGAGATAAAGAAAAAAACGTCTATAAAGAACGAGAGCCGCCAAATTAACATTTGTGCGATTAAATTTTATGCTTAAAAATGGTCGCGCATTAACAGTAACGTCTCAGTGAAGGGAGGGCAAACCAAACAGCAGCAGCATTTTTCATAAGTGTGTAGACATATCATTTATCTTGTCAGTAAGAGAAAGGCGACATTACAAATTTGTAAAAAAAATTAATAAATAAAATTAAAAACTTCAGCATTTGAAATGGTATCTTTTTGTGAAAGATTTGCAGACGAATTTCATTTCAGTGTCTGGCATAACAGGTTCACATTCTGCATCGCTCCAAACGAAAGTGAAAAGCAGTATAAGGAACGCAGGTATGATTTGGGAAATGCTGAAGGCATATAGTGCACATGCAGCCTGTCATACTGTATGTTCACAAAGACATAACGACTTTTCTCTCTCTCTCTCTCTCTCAGTTCTATCAGGACATGAAGGGTCGCAGCTTAAGCATGCTGGGTTCACGATCCAGGCCAATCCATTGTGCAGGGGGATTAAAGGGACCTACATCACAAGAGCATCGCTAAGTCTCTCGTGTGATGAGTCGCGACCCGGTCCTCCACTGTCCCTGCGGGACTTGACAGAGCTCAAAGAAGAGGCACTGGGAAACGGCCGGCGTCAGGCGGGGGTATTTGGTGGTGGTGGGGGGGTGGGGCGTACTAGCGTCCCATTGCTGGGCCTCTCGGTCCATGCCGGGCCTAATCACGGCAACAGAAACAATGTCCGGTAATGATACGCGGGGATGTCTAATGACGGCTCATACATAATTCAGCTCCTCTCCCTTTGGCAGAGCAGTGATATCCTCATTAGCAGGGACCTGCAGGCTGTCAGATGGTGGCCACACAATCGCAGGCCCTCATTTTGTCTTTGAGGAGCGCAGCTGCTTCCACGACACCGCCAGCGAAGAGAGGAACAGAAAGGGAGGAAAAAAAAAAACAGCATGCCGGTTTGTTTTATTTGGTGCGAAAAACCTTCCAGTTTGTAAAAACAAGACTGACATGGAACCTGACACCAGGCAGGGGAAAATAATTAGCTCTCATTTTCTCAGCCTCCTGTTTCCTTCTCCCCGCTGTGTTTCTACCCACTAAAACCACCACATGTCACTGGAAATAGGAGGCAATTAGCAGGCTCGTTTAAGCCCCGCCGAACGCGCTGAAAAGAGACTATTTATGATGGGACAATGAACAGCTGAAAGATTAAATAACATTTGCCTTTTAAAAAGAAAATGACTTCTGGCTAAATGGGCCATTTTTGATTATATTCAAACAGCAAGTGAAGGAGCTTTCGTTTGCCACCCTTTAAGACCCTAACAAAAGGCCCGAGCAAGTGCGAACGAATTTGAAACATTACTTAGATGAAAGATTTATCTATTTCTTTTTTTTTTAAATAAAGAGCAGTTAAATGGGTTGTTTTGAAAGAGTCTACTTAGCGAAAGAGTGGTCAATATTTGCTTACAGGGCTGACAAAGGGCTGTAATGGCAAACCTAGACATGAATATGAAATGAATGTGAAAATTGGACGAGATGAAAAGATCCGCCACTCTGACACCGCTGAAAGACGCATTTTTAATTAGCAACTGGGGATGGCACAATGTGGCTAAAGGTGTCTGTCTTTGACATGAGGATGTCAAGTGACAATTGCAAAATTACAACAAACGAAGCCCATATAAGTTGCTGCTAACTGTTTGCTGAATAGCAGGGATAATTATTTTTATTGGTATCCTGCTCACTTTTTCTGCATGTGACACAATCAGTGTGTTGACAATTTAAGGTATGACAGTCTGGTGGTACCACAGGCACGTCCATGTGACACCTGACCTGGGGACCGGTTCCTGGTTTCCAATGGTACCCAAAGTCCAGCTCCAGATTGACAATCTTCCTCTCATCTTCTTCATCCGTCATCTCATCCTAACAGAAAGTGGTTCATGGTTCATTCATAAGATGTGCTCAGAACAATAATGTATTTTACCTGTTGCTGATGCGCAATTAAAATGCCGCTGAGTTTTAAGTCATTCGTTACCTTCATTAACGGGGGGAAGTGTAAAAGTCCAAGGTAGTCACTGGTTAGCTTCTCAATCTCAGTCTGGAAGAAGAGTGCAGTGCCTTTTATACAGCATCATCAGTTACCACCTTTTGTGTCGTATTACCCCTTATAATTGAAATGTGTTTAATCATTATAAACAGAATCCATTGATTAATTTTTTATCTCTTCAGTTTTGCCATAATTTAGATTTAGAATATATAATGTATAACATACACAATGTTTTCTCCAGCATCCTCAGAATTTATACACACACACACACACACACACACACACACACACACACACACACACACACACAGGAATGGACCATGTGCTAACAAAAAACGAACCCCTGCTCACAAAACGCAGAGTAAACCTCTACTAATTACCTTTTACATAAATTAATTTTTAAGTTACCAACTTGTTTAATGTAAGAAGACTGAAACATAAATTTAAAAAAAAAGCAAGCCATGAGCTAATTACATTCTGTCGAGAACTCGTTTGAATCACCTGCTTCCTTTGATGGCTTAAATAACAGTAATTGAGCATTTGGTTGGAGCAGACATCAGACACAGTCACAGCAGACTCTGTGACCTGCTGTGACCGGCACTAGGAAGCACAGGCGTGTGTGTGTGTGTGTGTGTGTGTGTGTGTGTGTGTTGTGACGACAGGCCCCCGGGCCGTCTGTGCAGTACCTTGAGGTGAATGATGTGGCCTTTGGACTTAATACCCATGTCCTTCATATCTGTCTCAGTGAGCAGCAGTAGCCGTTTCCCTGTGATGTGGTTCTCCTTAAAGAGGTCCGCGTAGCGCTGCATGTCGCATGCCGCTTTGTCTGCAGGCGCATTGCATGCGATCAGATTAGACAGCGACTGGACAAACACAGAAAACAACACCATCGGCCTCTTGCTGCACTTTCCAAAGAGGTCGTTCAGCTGTGTAAAGAGAAAAGACTCTAGACGTAGCTTAGAAGACTTGTGAGTTACGAACACCGCTGATCAGCATCCGTGCCTACAGTCACCCTTTTCTATGTGTAACATACATGACATTCATCACACTGATCACCGCTAAACACGTACCTGAGCCCACAACCTGCTGCATCCAGAAATGCTGTGGATAAAGTCATTGCAGAACAGTGAGTTAAACTGTTAAATATAAGAATCTTAAGTGAAACCAAGATGGCAGTCATGGAAGGGCACTAAAGTTTGTACATTGCACATGCATTACAGTCTTTGCCTGGTCTTGCAGCACAGTAACTGTTTAGCAGTTTAATAGGAAATAGAACCATATTTACAAGGGAATCAAAGACACTAACCACATGTTCCTCTGTCCAGGTACGGATGTCAAGGTTGGGGAGGAGCTGTGGAGCAGGAAAACAAAATCAGAACACAGATATTCGCCTGGTGTGGTGTGTACATCCAAACACAACCGTACAATGTTGTTTACACACACAGGAACATGCGGCCCCTGCACTCTAAGACCTGGAGTTATTATTCACAGTACTGAGCAGGAAACCGTGCAGCCATGCAATTTGTCGCATTATTTTGTGTGCAACTGTCAAGTTAAAAATCAATACACACCTTTCAATAGCATTATAAGTAAATGCTATGAAAAAAATGGAAATGACTTCCCTGTGGAGAGCTCCATTATTTATCCTGATATTGTATTTTGCAATTCAGATGGCAGGAGTAAGAGACATTCTAAAAACGGTGGATATGAAATTGAAAATGACGTGTGTGTCAGCCTGAAAACTCTTCCTGGTCGTTTATAATGACAGCTTTTATTGACCAGTTAGTGTAATCGGGCAGAAATTTGCCATCCAAAATAACAATTTCTTCATGGTGATCACAGAGTTTGTGGCAAAAGGAAAATTACAACAAGGAGATGAAAGGAAGGTATTGCTTCGTTCTCTATTTTCAGACACAGACATCTGATAACGGAGTGAGAATAGTCTTTAAGAAAACTCGACTGATGAATGGCAATCCAGAGTCATCATAACACATCGCTCTGTAGCCTCATTTCAACCGAGCAAAGCCAGTTACTCACCCTGGCTGCTCTACTGCTACACAGTGTCAGTCAGGACGTAGTCAGCAAACAAACACAGTACGCAGCTGCTAAAATTCCGTTACGTACCTCGTTTTATTAAACCGACATGCCATCGCACCTTTGGGAGCTGTATTGGACTTCACAAACACCTTGCATCATTTCATTCAGAGCATACCATTGCCAAAGACAAACTAATTTGTACTGGTGGGAGAAGGGGATGGTCAGCACAAATTCTTTAGTAATCAAAATTCCATTCACAACACAGGAGGGATGAGCGCACTTTTGAGTTCAAGAGTTCTCGTAATACCGCTCCCTAGTGGCTAACAGCACCACTGCATTACAATTCAGCCTGCATCCATTAACATTAATGCAACTTGTCTCAAAACTGCATGCAGAGTTTTAGCCTTAACAAAAACACTACTCTCCTGTTAAACGTTTATTTGGCTACAAATATGAAAACATTTTTAGTCCTAAAGGACATGTAGGACTACATTCTATTTAAAGTTTTAAGTTAAAGATTTTAAGAAAACAGTATCACCCGTTAAATATCTTGTTTAGGTCTTCAAACAATTAGCAATATGACTTTATTTTTATCAGCATTTATATATTCATTATCTTTCATTATGTGTGCAATGACAAGGAAAAGGTTTCAGCCAAATACAATTACACTTAATCCATATGTGCTTAACCAAGACATTCTACACGATGTTCAGAACTTAGAGTTTATATACAAATGACTGTTAAAAAACAGCAGTTGTTGCTTTCTTTGGAAAGACTGTTTGTTAAGGCCATCTTTCAACATTAAAGCTGAAAGAGCATATTTTGAGTTTCTGAATAGTGTTACCTTGTACTTTACAACTGAATATTTACTAATGCAGTATACCTGGATATCATTATGTCACATAAATGTTTAGTACATGAGAAAATGAACACATTGAGGCAGAAAACACAACTGTCACTTTATTGAAAAACAAGACAGAAGTCAAAGCTACCTCAAAAATGGTATATGAGTAAAGAATACATCACCACAATATCTAAAAATAAGCCTTATGACAAGATAAATTTGGAAGGCAATATAAAAATGTCTATATTTTCACATTCAAGCATACCTCATGGCCACAATATGCAAAAAGGGACAACCACAAAGGTGAATTTTTAATTGTTCTTATTCCAGTGCTGCGGCTTGGATCAGTAATGCCAGTTAGCCTATGTAAACTGGTACATTCTCAGCTGCTGTGGTTGTTTTGCCATGTGACACCACATCCCCAGTGTATTTGACATAGAAGAGAATACCTATTTGTATCATACATAGGAAAGTGTCTGTTGTTTGGATCCCCAATTAAAATTTAAGTTACAGTTTATATGATATTTCCTAGAAACACATACAGGTAATTGCATGAGTTATGACATTGCCAGGGAACCACTGAATATATAACACTGGATTATAAACCCTCTTTGACAGCTCTTTCACTGGAGTCTATTGTGGTTAACATTAATTGTCTTCAGTCTGCCCTTCCAGGTGAGGGTTATTGTTCCGGTAAACATTATTCTTTAAATAGCATGTTTTACCGCTGATCAACTACAGCAACTCATAACACAAAAAGAATCATCTGATGAGGTTTATTTGCTACAGTCAAATTTGGTATAATTAGATAATCAGTGATCTATGCCAAGAATTTATTCTGCTCTGTTAGGACAACCGATTCATTCCTTAGCATCCTCAAGTCGCTTTCTCATACACTAAAGCACACCCTTTGTCAGCTAACAGCTCCTTACATAACTCAAATTAACCAGCACAATTACATGCTTGGCATAATAGCTTCCTGGCTGGCCCTGGACTTTGACAGACAACAGTGCAGCTGACTGCAGATGGAAATGTCGAACAGCACAAAAGACCCACAGGAAATGGCCTGAATGCAGTGCTACAGTCAGGTCAGGAAGAGCACTGTGCTAGCCTGGGTTATGTCATCCCTGAATTCACTCCAGTGACACTTAACAAACACGCAGCACTTAATGCAGTACAACAGGCCAGGCCAGTCCTAACGGGCGCACAGGGTCTGGTCAGGCCAGTCCTAAATTGCACACAGAGTCTGGCCGGGCCAGTCCTGACGGGCGCACAGAATCTGGCCGGGCCAGTCCTGACGGGCACACAGAGTCTGGCCGGGCCAGTCCTAACGGGCGCACAGAGTCTGGCCGGGCCAGTCCTAACGGGCGCACAGAGTCTGGCCGGGCCAGTCCTAACGGGCGCACACAGTCTTCTGACCTTTCCTCCACCATGAGTCTGTGTACATCACAAATATCACACATGAGCAGCATCAGTGTGTGTGCTATGAACACCATCACACAGAAACTTAACAGTATTATTCAATCAAGATTTCTTGTGTACATGACAAATATACAGCTTTTCAAAAAAGTCCATAAATACATTCACAGATAAGATTATCCTGTTTGTAAAGCAGCCATTTCCACAGTGTTACTCTTAAAGGTTTTTGGGTCGTGTTATGGCCAGGCAGCTGAGAACACGATGCGGGCCAGCTGGTTCTGACTGCAGTGTAAATGCAGGCTAAAACCGAGTCAGAGCCGGGCTCGGGTTTGCAGCACGCACACCTCAGTCGCTCTCATCAGACCAGTCGAAGTCACCCATCCCCAAGGCCATGTTGATTTTGCGTCCCTGTCGGATGCTGCATGACTTGGAGGAGTTCTGGTGGGCCTGCATGCACACCTGCATGCCTGAGCACAGGATAGGCTTGGCCAGGTCCAGGGCAAACATGCCCCCAAACCCCTTCATCATGGTCTGCAGGTTCCGCCCGTCCACCTCCCCATTACTGGAGGCCGTGATCTGACACGACATCTCCACACTGTTTGACTCTTCCATCTTTGACTCATAGAAAGACTCTGTGCTAATCTTCGCAGAGACAGGCAAGAAGGGCTGAGAGGGGGAAAAGAGAGGGAGAAGAGAAAGGTAAGAGGGAGGGTACTCCAGTGCTGCTGGAGAATGCTGAGGAGGAAGAAGAGCATGAAGCAGACTCCAAGCTCAACAGCAAGGCCAGTGAGAAAGACATTCATCTGGAAGGCCAAATAAAACAACTGAACATTACCCACAGAACAGGAAAACTGGGAAGTGTAGTACACATTACTCACAGAACAGGGAAACTGGGAAGTGTAGTACACATTACTCACAGAACAGGGAAAATGGGAAGAGTAGTACACAATACCCACAGAACAGGGAAAATGGGAAGTGTAGTAGATGTTTCCCACAGAACAGGGAAACTGGGAAGTGTAGTACACATTACCCACAGAACAGGGAAACTGGGAAGTGTAGTACACATTACCCACAGAACAGGGGAAATGGGAAGTGTAGTACACATTACCCAAACATGAAACTGAATTAAAGGCAAATATCAATTTAAGAATGCAAACACAATCACACTATATTTAATAAGGGGAAAATGCGAGGTAAACGTAGTTGGGGGTGGGGGCAAAAAACATGAAAGCAGTGTGTAAAACTGACAACAGAAGCAGACGATGTTAAAATGGAATGAAGGGAAGCGCAGGATGGAGGGATCCTAACAGCCATATAAAACACGTGAGAATGAAGAGAGCCACTTGGGCAGTGTTAAAACTGCCACGCGTTTTAGAGAATGTTTTTCTGCTGTGGCTGCTCAAAGGCAGACCTGTGAAACAGTGCAGCAGGCAGCAGTGCCACATTTCGATGCTCTTACTGTGACAGGGACGTTCTCACAGACAGCACTCATATAACAGCTTCTCTTCCTCTTAGCCCGTTAGTCTCTAAGCAGAGTTACATACAGGCTGTACTGTCACACACTTGACAACCATACAGCTGCTGCATAGATTCAGATGCAAAGCTTTTCTGCTGTTTATGACAACATTCCACAAGACGGAGCAATGTGGTCATTACAGTCATTCATGTCACATTAAACACTTTAAGGCATTTCTGATCTTGACCTATAGTATCAAAGTCACATGTACTGCAAGTGCTGGCTTCCTGTGTGCGTGCAACGGATGGAGGAGCCTGGGACAGGGGGCAGGTCCTGAGAATAAATGCAGGGCTAGGCAAGTTGAGGGGCGGGGCCTGGAAGAGGGGTTGTGGCCTGAGGACTCACCGGGGTGTTGGACTGTTCAATCAGTTTGCGCTCCCACATCTTGAGACGTCGCTCCCTTTCTTTCAACTCCTGCTCCTTGGTGCTCAGGTCCCGCTCCAGCTTCTTCAGTCTTTCCAGCGTGGCCTCGATCTCACACCTGTGGACAGCCAAGTCACATGACTGTTAAAGACTTAACCCATTGGCTGCTTCCTCAGAATCTACATATCCACAGCCCCACAGTGCTAAAATTATTCATACTTAAATTTTAAAAATGTAAAAATGTATGCATTAATAATAAAAATAAGGACAAGCAGTATACCATGATCTCAGATTCTAAATAATATATTTTTTAAACATCATTGTTTTCTTTCCTGGAGGGTTTTTATCCAAAGATGTGAAACAACAGACAAAATCCCTTCAATTCTTTCTTGACATTTCCACTTGGTCTCAACAGAATATACAAAATATCAGCATTTTGTAAATGGGTGAAATGAACACTCAGAGATACCCTTCATGTACAGCACTTATGGGACGCTGAAAGTTAGACTGCCCGCCAGCAGTGCCCTTTTACCCCAGCAGGTGGCGCTCCATGGCTCATGGCCAGTACCCTGCTGAGTCAGAAGAGCTCAAAGCCAGTTTGCGCCACAGCTATTTTATAAATAGCCATGTGACATGGGTCCAAATTCCCAACCTCCTCCACCACCCATACTCCCCCCATTCCCGTCATCTAGTCTTTCCACTTATGTTCAAAACTTCTCCCTTAATCGATTTCCTTGCTTGCCTCTTTCCTAACGAGCGCATTCAGAATTTCTCGTCTCACTCCTGCTTCCCCCTCGCTCCTCTCTCACCGTTTTCAACCCATCTTTCTCCCCTCACCTTCCACCCCCTCCCCAGCTTTCTCGCCCTCTCGCTAGATGGCTGCCATGGAAATTGTGGAAACAGGAGCATCCCATTCATGTTACACCCTGGACTGATTCCAGACCCTACGGCCTTAATATAGCAAATAGCTAGAACCTTCTGGCCCTGGACAACTTTGGAATGAACTGACTGCATGTTCTGTATTTTACTGATGAAAGTCTTACATGTCCTCCGTGTCTGCGTCAGAAAAATGTATTCAGAGCAGACTCTCAGAACAGCCAAACACACACCAAGATGCTGCCATAACCAATTGCCATTTAGCCTTTCTACTTCATCTACGATACTCAGTGCAAGTGGCCCATCCTGGTCTGGCACACGGCAGCTCCCTCATGTGTAAACATCTCTCTTTCATATCAGTTCTACAAACCCCAGAGGCTGAGCTATTAGCAAGGTTGGCCCCAAGCCCATCTTCATCCTCTCCCATTAATGACGCTTTACTTTATCTAGTTTTCAGCAAAGTGCACCACACAGAATGGGCCATTATCAAAAGACAATACTCCACTGAAGAGGAACCCAGGCCAACTGTTCATGAAATGGTGGGGTTGTGCGACTTCATAAACACCACCAGGGACAAGGATAACTGTGAAACAGCTCAGCCATCAGATTACTACTGATGGCCACACCAAGTAATGTCAAAAGTTCCCAGCATTACTGGTGGCCACACTAAGCACCATCAAAAGTTCCCAGCAACCACTGCATTATGTGACTCCCTAAGTGATAGAGGGATACCAGAAAAGGGACTTTGCACCTTCCACTGCCTGCTTTGAGCTCACCCAGGCAGTGCTTTTCCCTCTCACTGGCAGGCATCTGGGCTAACACACAAGCTCGTCTCCGACACCAGCTGCTCTAAACATGACGACTGACGATGGAAGTTTGCTCTGGCGACGAAGAGAATCTGACTCAAGGCGTCGCGTGACGTACAGAGAGGTACCGATTCCTATTGATGCCCATAGAGATGGCACTATGCAATCACACTTTGTGTACAGAAGCCTGTAGAGGCCAATTAAGCACTCTACCTTGAAAAGAACTATGATTCTTTTCAGCTTCGATGTGTTGCAAGAAGGAACCGCAGCTGGAAGATATTGTGCCTTTAGCCATGAACTTTGAAATGCTTTTAATATCTATATTTAATATCAGTGCTCTGCATTCAGTACCAATTGAATCACTTCTGGATGTCTCCCTGCACCAGAGACAACATCTGTGGAGGGGGGCGTGTGTGTGTGTTTGCCCGCGCACGCGTGTATATGTGTCTGCTGAATACTGGCTGCTTTTTCTAATGTAGAGGAAATAGATTCCGTGTCCAGTGCAGTACCTCCATTCTGCCTTGTTGTGCAAAAAGGAATTGCATTGTTCAGGAAGCTGGCAGTCTTTAGACATGGCCTCCAAGGTCATCAGGATCTGTTTGAATGTTGGCCTTTCCTGAAGGATGAATAATCATCACACATGTTGGTATAGTTTTCCACACAGCAGTCTATAAGCTCATTCCACCATGTATACTGCTTGTGTGTCTATGGTGTATTGTCAGAACAAAATTGCCAAATGCATCAACAATTAAACCTTGAGTACATGCAAGCTTTCACAAAGAAGCATTCAGTGACTGGACAACATAAACTGATTCCGCATTTAGAGACACAGTCAAACGCTATTTACAACCATGTAACACATGCATTTTTATTGTTAATTAGTTCTATCACACAAACCGACCATGCAGGCCAAACCTGTAACCCAAGACTGCAGAAAAAATGTACTGCGATATAATTAGCCACTGCATCTTTACTACCAGGAAGCAAAAAACAAGCCCCAATTAGTCAGAAGCCTTCTTGATCCAGATTTATACACATATGGATATTCTGTGCTGAATTACATATTTCCCCTGTAAATCAAACTTACTATTTTATTATTCAGCGCTAACACCAAACTAGCACCTGCTCTACAGACACATGTACCATACCAATACTGCAGCTGAGCACATGTACACCATGTGCTGCATCCTACTAAGGACAGCATGGCACAGGTGGCTGTGTGTTAGTACCGCCTGTGCATTGCTTAATCAGTGACCCCAGCTTCAGTGGAACTCCATACCTTGGGCTCCATCAGCCAGCACTTGCTCATCAGGTCACCAAAACTGGCTGGGCAGCTGCTAGGGATGGTCAGCCTCTGTAACGTAACCAGAGGAGGAATGTTACTAGGGACAAAAATTAACGTACCTGTGGCAGCTGTTGATTCAGGTATGTTTGGTGCAAACAGTGGGCATCTTTAGCTAAGAGCTGCCTGCTGTCAGGGTACGGTTCAACATCCATCCTATGACATCATCATCTACAGTCAGACAGTGTAAAGGTGAAGGGGTGCGACAGGTCAACACGGGATACCAGTGACTTCTGGAACCTTACAATAATAGTTTGCAATAACTGGTATAAATGGATTTCACTGGTCTCATAGCAATTGTCCAAAGCTCCTCTTCTGCAAAAACATCTGAAATGAAAATTATTCTATCATAATCACAAACCTGATCCACATGTAGACAAATGGGCTGACATTTAAAAACACAATAAAAATATAAAACGACACAATAAAATTTTAAATCTATATATTGTACGTATGTGGTGGGTTGGTGCCCCACCCTGGGTGTCCCCTGCCCTGCGCCCCATGTGTTCTGGGATGGGCCCCAGGCTTCCTGCAACCCATAACAGGATGAAGCGGTATAGCAGATGACTAACTGACTGACTGATATTGTATGTAAAGTAAAACCAGTATAATGTATTAGTCGTTAAAGTGAGTAACCATGGACACAAGCTTCCTCACTTACATACCTGCGCAAATACCTGATCTTCTGAGCAGAACGTTTCCAGCAGAGAAACATAAACCAACGACGGAGTCATCAGGTTACCACTAAGGTCCCAACCGAAATGTCAAAGACAACTTAACGTTGTAGCTGTGTGCCTTGACTGATTATTGTAACTGTTCCAAAAATAAAAAAAACTCAAAAGTTCCTTACATAAAATATCAGAACAACTAAATATGAAGACTAACCAAAAAAAACTATAAAATATCTATTTTTATAGAACTACTGTCATATATACTGTCCAACTCACTTTGAATACATGATAAAATGTTGGCTCAAAAGAAATTCTGCCGCTCTGACACCAACTCTGCTCATATCAGAGTCAGTCAGTCAGAGTCAGTCACCAGTACAGTCAGAGTCAGTCACCAGTATAAATACACCAGTCAGTCAGAGTCAGTCACCAGTATAAATACAGGATTTCTCATGATGAAATTGTACAAGAGCCAGCAATGTTTGAAAACGTGGGTTTTTCCAACATCCAGCAGCATAAAAAAATTTAGTGCACTGGTAAATATCCAAAGTTGATTTCTCATTTTCTTTGGTAACTTTAACCCAAAACTAAATATTTTCAAACACTAAAAAATAACTCCTCTGTGTAAGAAAGGTTTTACTACATGGACGTTTGTGGAAGTGTCAGCAACATACTTTCAGTTTGCAAAGATCATTAGCAAAGAATGCAGATGTCTTAAAGTAATAGGTTAAACCAGTCAGACATCACTAAACTTATGAGATCCAGGAAAGTAGCAGGGAAGTAATTTACAGCAGTTTCTAGCCCTTAAGGCAAAATGTAAACAATCTTTATTGCAAAAACTGCCTAGACTAACAAGAATTAGCAACAAACCTAAAAAAATGCATGACACACTTAAGTACAGTCCTCATGCACTTCTGTATCACAGTAAGGTCCTTCAGAAAGTCAATGTAGAGTAAAACACCAAATGAAATGGATATTCATGGATACACAGAGGAATCGCTGGATCCTCTTTAGGGGTCACATGACTCATGCTGCTAAAACAGAGCCTCATATAAAACACAGCTCCTGACCCACAGTGACCACAGAACAAACTCATTCTGCTGAAGGTACCTCATTTTTTTCCACCACAAGCCAGGCCACTTGCAAGCCTTCAAGGCCTTTGAAGGGGACCTCCCGTGTGAGCATCTCCCAGAGGACCTGTAAAACAACACTCATCAGTCCCATATACGTCATTCAAATTACAGCATTGATCAACCATATCTGTGCACAGGGTGATAAAGTATCTGTTATCCGGATAAAGTCACGGGGCTGATCATGGTCATCCTCACACAGACCAGGCTGCATGCTTCACTTCCTTGTCATCTTACTACACTTCTCACTATAAAGCACTCGGTATTATCACCGTTTCTAAAAAGAAGCTTATCTGCAACTGAATATAAAAACATGTGGTACATAGACTGGTTAAAATAGCAACATAGAACCAGATATATCAACAGGGTGAAATACAGCCCAGTGCACCAGCATCACCAGCGGCAACGTGGTGACATGTGACAGGCGGAGCCCTGACCCCAGAGGCTCTGGCTTGTTTGTTCATTGTCACTTCATAACTCTGGGGGCAAGCCCTGGAGCTGACCCCGTGGCCTGGAGCACTTTCCAGACTGCTCTACCTCCTTCATCAGTGTGGAATGTGGGTTGGAACTTGACACGCCTTTGCCACGTCGCCCCACGCAGCTGACGCTGCGAAGGCCATGCTCCGTGAAAGCCTCAAACTGGCTTAGAGAACCAGGGTAACGCAGAGGCCACAGAGTCCAAACCACTGAACGGCTTCATAAATAAGTCATTGCAAGTGGTCTCTAAAGGACATCCTGAACAAACCTGCCATTTTTAAATAGCCAACAGATGTAATCTACTCCCTATAGCCTATTTTATATTTTAGTGTATTTGTATATGTCTGTTGGCTGTGACAAATAGCCACAAACCAAGAATAAAAAACTGCGTCCCCTCGATATCCTCAAATGTTCATGTGTTTGTTGTATTGAAAAAGACATCATGATGGTTTTATGCGTCATCGCCATGATAACGAGCTACACTGAGGAGGTACTATCTGTGATAGAAAACAAAGTACCTGGTACCAAAAACGAGTGGAGTTAGGTCGAGTCGGTACTGCACAGTGAAAAAGGGCCACAAGTAACGTGTTCAGTGTCCTATCAAATTTTTGTGAAAACATGCCAGCAAATAAAATGAAAAAAGCTGCTAGCTTGTCCATGTACCAAATCAGCTGGACAGGGAATCCCTCAATGCTTAGAAATTAACTTGCAAGCAGATCAGTAACACAGTATCCAGATAAACTGCAACCACATCTTTCACTATTAGGAATGTTAGACATGTAAACTGTATAACAGCAGAACAGTTTAGATTCTCTAAAATCCAGTCCGAGAGGTTTGTTTGGGGCTGAATCCACAATCGTCAGGCAGACATGGTGCACACGCCCCCCCACCCTTCCAGCTTACCACGCCGTAGGAATAGGTGTCACAGGTCTCAGACACGGGCAGGCTCTGGATCACTTCAGGAGCCATCCATGGGAAGGTACCCACAAGTGACATATGCGTGGTGTGCGAGTGGAACCTGGAGGCGCCGAAGTCGCAGATCTGCATCATACGCAAAGGTGCGTCAGCACGGCACACAGCAATGCTGACTCAGGCTGGTAGCTTGTCAAAGCACAGACATACCTTCAGCACTTTGTCTGCCGTCAGCACCACTGCAAAAAAGCATGAAGATTTCACATCACCAAGACTGTACACACAGCAGGGTTACTACTGTATATCATGAAAATGAAGGACACATTAAAAAACAGTCATGCTACCTACATTAAAACTGTAAAAATACTAAAACAAAACTAAAACTTGACACAAATGGAATGAATACGAAATCATAACATAACAACATTTATTTTCCTATCTTGTGTCAATAAAATGAATCTTTTTGGATGCTAAATGTTAATTGGCCAATTTTGATTAACGGTTCTAACTTTCTGAGTTTCCCTCCCTTCAGTCCTCACACTGGGATTACAAAAACACAAAGCTGCTTGTTAGAAACAGCATTAAAACACGTACTCCTGTGAGTCACACTCAATCCCATATTTTTCAATGGAAACTGGAATGTTATATCACAGTACTTGTCCTTGTTTTTGATCAGTGTTAATTAAAACAGTTTTTTAATAAATATCAGTGCAAACCCTAAAAATAAAATAAATGAAAATTAACCTAAAACTAACCATTTCAAAATAAAAATACTCTTCTAAATTTACTAAAATTGAAATCTGAAGAAAATTTCAAAACTACAATAACCCTGACAAACAGCAGAAGGTCCAACCTTCATAACTTTTATGAAGATTTTAACAGTTTGTTGCCCCCTTCGCTCCTCAACTATTTAAGGCAAAATATTAACATGCAATAAAAAACAAAAACTGCTATTTTCTGTGCGTTTTCCCTTTATGGTACATAAAAAGCTATTAATAATCCAAGCATGTCTTTTACCATTTCTGGACTTCAAATCTCTGTGGATGACCTTTATTGGGGCCTCCAAGTGTAAGTAGTGCATTCCTGGTGGGAATAGAGAGAATTTTTTTAACTCCAACAAAAACAAAGTATGTAAAATAAAAATTTATTGTACCGTCTGATTAATTTGCTGCTTATATTAACATTGTCCTCAAATGCCAACTGACACTCGACAAGCATAATACTGGCAAAAAAAGTACAGGCCAGCTTTTCTGAGATGTGCAGCAAAGCAAAGCTGTCTGTGTTTTTTATCCTGTTAACCAACTTCTGAAATAGATTTTTGGGATTTTGAGAAATCTGTTCACTTTATTTTAAAAATGTCATCTTTCACAACAGTGTTGTCCTAAGACAGGTAACAGTAGTGTGTGCAAAAAAGATAAGTTAAAGATGAAGTTAAAGCCAGTTGATCAACAGGAACCAAAAACTATAATGTGCGGGGGGGGGCTTCAGGGTTTTCAAGGTCAACTAGCTGTCCAACCCCCGTGGGTCAGGGGCCCCCACCTCTCTGCTCACTTCAATAGGCACCAACAAGAAGATTAATGAAGAGTAGACTGACACGTAGTGTTTGTTTGGTACCTTTGGCGATCTCCATGGACCAGCTCATAATCTGCTCCATGTCCATCTCCTCGCTTTCACTGCTCGACAGGTATTCATACAGGGACCCTCCACTGGCATATTCTGTTAAAAAAACGCAAATATGACATCGCACACTGTATATTTCAATAGAAGAAGCTGTTAACAGAAAAGTCCAAAAAGCCTATCCCATACTGATCTTAATTCTGCTTTCTGAGCACAGTCACATCAGCTACATACAATGGCCACACCACGTTTCCAGATCATGTCTTCCATCTTCAGGAGCTCTCCAGTTAGCCATTCATGTGTTCATGAACAAGGACAGCTAAAACAACACCAACATTTCACACTGCAGCATCAGCAGGGGTGTGACAGTACACTGATCTACACTGTAACACTCAGCACAGAACATTCAGTTCGGTGCACGTCGTGATTTGAATGAACACAGTCTATCTTAAGCCACACACACCGAAACGTTAGCAAATAAAGTAGAGCCCTCTTAAATCAGCGTTCATGGAATCACAGAGGATTTAATGGAATTCATTGATAAGAACTGATTTATCAATCAAATCAAGTGGAAATGTATTGTTTTATGCCTTGATGGCTTAAAAGTAATTGGCAACTGAAATGGCACCCACATGTCCTCATACTACCTGCCTCAAGCGACAGGGTTTTCTCCAGCTGCAGGAGACACTGTTAGTGCCAGCATGGTCTACCAGCAGACAGTGCGAACACATACATTCTTCTTAGAAAAAACGTGAGAACAGTGAATTAATTTTACACACGCTACACCATAAAAATTATACTTTTTATTTAATAACTAAGTACTAAGTTGTTTTAGTAGGTTACAGCAATACTAAATGACTTCAGTATTTGAAAATAATGAAAAAATAATAACTACATATTGGCATTTTTTTCTTAAAGAAGTTATGTGCCTTTATGTGCATTCCTTAAGTGTTCAGGAAACTATGGCTAGTTTGCCGCTGTTTACAAGTTTATGTTTACAAGTTAAATTCATACAAATGAAAACAAATTGCACGTCTTTTTTTCCCACGGTACCAAAACTGTAAAAAAACCATAACTTAAAATCCAAGGTGCGTACCAAACTGTGACTTTTGCATACCGTTACACCCCTAGTGTTCAGTGTTGCGTTAAGTGTGTTACGTCTCTTTAAAAAAGATCTCCAAGCTCAGTTACAAGAGCCCTTCCAGGAAAGAGGCTGAATTCAGTGGGACACCACAATCCCAGGGTGGCATTGTCACCCAACTTGTCACTGAACCCACACAGCACTGAAACAAGAGCCTCATTTTACTCACAGAACTGCACTCTACAAAAAAAGAGGATCTCTGGTTTCAGATGATGGCCTCTTCCTTGCAGTGGCACAGCCAGGATTTTAGGAACGTGATGTTTTGTGTTTGCTGTGCTGTAATTAAGTATGCATAATTAGTATCAACAGTAAGTCCAGTGCTGATGGGACCTTATGTGTGCACACCCGAGCTAATGTAATCATGCCACCCGACAAAAACAACCACGCCTTCCAAATGTCATGTCTGTACTTTGGCTTAGACCAGGGGTCACCAACCTTTCTGAAACTGAGTGCTACTTCAAGGGTCCTGAGTAATATGAAAGACTACTTGTTTGATACAATCTTCCTGAATAACAAAGTTGCATGGTTCACCTTTAATGATATCCTCACAATAATTACTTAAAAAGACTGCAGTTTGTCCAAAGCTGCCTTTTTCTGCCCGTAGTGGCTGCCAGGTGGGCAGTTAGTAGGGAAGCTTTAATGACATGTATGACACGTACTGAAGTCTGGGGCTGCTTTGCCATCGCTACAGTTGCCCTGCAAATGAGACATACACACTTCTCTTTCACTGTCATAAAAAAGAGCTCTTCCTTCCAGTCATTGCGAAAATAAGTTTTCTTTCACTTTGCTGCTTTGTAAAAACCACATCTAGCTCCCCATCGTAGCTGCGCCTGCTTGCTTGTCTCACCAAGAGTGAGACAGCGGTTTGTCTTGTGCACAATATTGAATTTTGACCCCAGACAACATCAGAGTTCAGCACATTAAAGTACGTAAAACATTTTTGTTTAAAAAATTTTATATTCAGTATTGTCATTTTCAAATTTACATCAAAACAAGTGTTATTGACTCAAAAAAAACAGCAACACAATTAAATACAATTTTTAGAAGGAGCTCCATGGTGACTAGCGCTATTTTTACAACATGCCCTGCGGGCAACTCACATGGTCCCTGCGGGTGACCAGGTGTGTGCAGGCACTGTGTTGGCTACCTCTGGTTTGGACATAGACTGCATCTCTGCACAAGCCCTGCTCTGTGGAAACTAGTGACAAAGTGTCATGGTACTGATCATGAAGGAAACTCTTCTGTGCTGCTGGACCATCTCCATGCCTGTTGGTTCAATTTACATAATTATGCTTCCATATATTTACAAATAAATCAAAATAAAAACAACACATTCTGAAGGAAATGGCATTTACAACAGCCGAGTAATGTCTTTTACTACTAGAAACACTGTACTTTGGACTCGTGGGCAGGACTTTGCCGTATCACACAAGTAATCTCCCTGGAATGTGTGGCATACTCAACATTTTACAGTCAAATCTTTGGTTCTGAGAGGCCCACTAAAGTAACTTTCTTTACAGTTTCCACCTGACAATATTCTCCTCTTGAGTCATCTCCAAAGACCATGACAATCACAGCATGATAAAAATAAACGTTAGCCATTTTAAGAACACACAAAAAAATAATATACCTTGTACAAACAGCAGTAAATATCTGACCATAATATATCTGACCATAATAAATTTTCCTAACATAAACCAAAGAATGACTATATAGACAGCAGGTAATTACTAAATCAATATTTCATTGAAGATTATGTTTGTGGCTAAATATTGCTGGCAAACATTAGTCAGTTGCAATACTGTAGTTGTCCAGGAGTACGAGTTAAAGACAGGCTTTCCTCTTGGATATCATGTAGTAAATAGCAATGATGTTGGCCACCAACAAACCAGCTAAAACGGAAACATCCAATCCGGCAATTGTAGAGATGCAAGGGTCAACCCTGCCATAAACATTTTCAATTTACCTGCCGCTAATTGGATTTCACTTTGCTAAACAAAGGTGGCTATTCACTGACTACTTTGTAATTTGTAATCACATTATAAATTTTATATAAAAACTGTATAACAGATTGCCTGTTTGCCGAAGCATCTTATATCATAACCAACACAAGAAAATGAGCGATGAAGGATAAACCTTAACTCCATCATAGGGTGCTTTTCCACAGCATCATGCCCAAACTTTTGTTACTTAAAAACAGGAACTTCCCTTTTTCCACTAATTTCCAGTTCAATACCAGTACTGAAGTGCCAAACCAGCTGGTATACTGGTTTGGTACTTTGGGGTGGGACTTGCAAATGTGTTTATTGCCAGCTGGTTATGCAAATAACCTGCCTCCCAAACACAAAACACAACCACTATCTTGAAAAAGCATAGTTTTGAACTGAGTTACAACAATAAACCAAGTTTAAAAAATAGTAGATTAAGATCATTTTAGTATATTTTCCCACAGATCCATACAATTTTTTCTCCCCAGTTTTTTAATTAACAGGTCAGAAGAAGAGATTTGGTTAGGTCTTGATGGCATGAAAAGAAAACAAAAAGTATCTGTGAAAATAGCAGATCGTATTAGCATTACATATTACTGATAGGCATACTTCACATATTGTATCGATATGCTAAACACCACCGGTCATCATACGAGTTTTCCACACCAGTGTCAAACGAACACAGGACGGACTGTTGACTTTAGTGCTGTTTTAATATACCAAAAGTTTAGTACCTGGTGCAGTGGAAACATGCCATTAGAGAAAGATCAAATGGGTTCTTCCCTTAGCTAAAGTGGGTGTAAAAAATGGAGGCTTTAGCAGTCAGCTATTCCTCCTCTAAAAAGAGCTGGACCCAAGAGTGGTGTGAGATTCGTCTCACACATTTGCCTGCAGAAGGTGCCTGGGCACAAAAGAAACATTCAGGTTCCTGTGCCACTCCCCGACCCTCTGTTGCCAACCAGGTGCCCTAAATGCAGTCACACTATCAGCGTGCTAAGCAACTACGTTGTAAAAACCTTGAATCTGCTCACTCGCTCCATTTTCAAAACCTGTCACAACAAGCGGAGTTAAGCATTGTTTATTGATCTTAGCATACAAGCTGAACGGTGCACTTAACGCAATGTTTATATACAGCCGAACAATAGGGGATGCATGCTTTCTGAATGCAACAGAAAACAGCAGCAGTGTAGCTGTTGTCAACTTACCATTTGCAAATAAATATCACGGTGATAAGTTTCACAGTTAAAAATAAGCGTACCTGTGACAATGCCGTAGTTGGGTGGCTCCATAATCGCCCCATAGAACTGGATGATATTTCTGTGACTGAGAACACTGAGAATTTCAGCCTAAACATAGAAAACATACATGACAACGTTGTCTTAAATAGCCATGAAAGAAATACATCAATTGCATAAAGCAAGCCAAGTGAGATTTCATGCGTTTTAATGCGCTGTCAACTTATTTACTATACTCGGTGAACTTTCTGCCTTACATATAGTGGAACTACAACAATAATTCTGCTAAATGACTTATACAGTCTGGAAACATAGCTGTAACCTGACACACGGAAGAATTCTCTATATAAAAGAAACAAAAGAAAGAGTCATCGGTACAATGTTTCAGCCGCGTTTTATTAAGACAATAAAACCGTCATCTCACAATGACTCCTAGACTGAGAAGTTAATACCGACTCCTAATTGGGTCTAATATGCGTTCATTTGGCAACATTTCTTCTAAAGGAGACTGTCTTTTCGTATGAGAGTCTTTTAGCATGAATAGGCAATGTTCAAAGACAAGCGTGGTGATAAAGGGGCTGTATAACGACTGTATGATTGACAGTTACAAAAGTCACCACGGCCCACAGAATGGGGAGGTAATTAAAGCAGTTATTACATAGACAATTAAAAAGTATATGAAAAGGGCGAGCCATTATGACTTCTACCTCATTTTCTATCTTCAGCAGCTTTTTAACCGCCACCTCTTTGTCCTGCGAGATCCACTTGGCCCGGTACACGCTTCCGAAGCTGCCGCCGCCGCAGTTCTCGTGGAAGAGGATGTCATCGAAGTTGATGTGCACGAAAGAGGCCCCGAGAGACGACATCTCATACTGACACCTGGCAGCAGGCGGATTGTGCAGGCTCCACGAATAAAAAGCCTGATCAGGATGAATTTAAAATCGGCAAAAATAAAATTAAATGCAGAAACAACGACAATAACAGAACCTGACCCCTGTACACCCTCGATTAAATTCAAACGTCCATGCAAGTACACTAAACAAGTATGTGAGGCTGCAAACCCAAATGATTTCCTCCCTGTCACTGCCCAGCCTGGGGTGGTAGCGTCCGCTAATAACCCTGTTCCAAGCTAGAGCTTTCCGGTAAGGTCCACCCACCTGCTCCCGACCTCGTTCTAATGTGTCACTGGGACCAGCACTAAGGGTCATCCAGCTACGTAGAGACAAGACTGATGGCATCCCAGACCGCGAGCACGTGGGAAAAGTCTAATATGTCACTACTACGGGAAGCAGTGCAGCTGAAGGGGTCTGTGGAATTATTTTGTTTATAAACTGTTTCGCATTGTGTGTACAGGCACACAGTTTACACTATTATGTAACTGAGGCAACTAACATTTGTCCGCAAACAAATTACTGTGGCTATCGTTTCATTCGGATTTTAACGTACAGCACCAAACTATTGTCATTGTAATAATAATAATAATAATAATAATAATAATAATAATAAATACATACTAGACAGTCCATAACATTTTCCATTATTGTACACAAACATTCAGCACATTCTTACAAAATGCATACGGACACATTAAAGGGGATTTTTCATCTTGTGCATGATTATGACGTTCGCACCAATTGCTTAGCTGTAATGGCTTTTAGGAAAATACCCCATAACTGAAATGTTAACACAATATGAAATTGATCGTCACCCATACTACAGATGAAGTCCGATAAAGAGTAAACGTTTTCTGTATTTGCCCAACAAACATGATCTATTACCAGCGATTAAACCACATAAACTATATTTTAAAAATACACAAATATCCAGACCTCCAATGATTTTTGCATAAATTGTTTAACTCAACGCGTTTGCAGAAATACCTTTAAACGACAGAGAAGCCGCCAAACTCCCTGTTACTACATGCTGCACCTCGCGAGTGACGTAATGATTCGAATCAGCGCGCGACAAGGGGACGTGTGGGGAGACCGAATTTCCCGGAACACCTTCACGGCAGGAAATGCCTTCATTGTAAAGGCAAGGATCACGTGGTCTCCTTTGAACTACCACTATTCTATATTTAGTCTCCAATCAGCCAGATCAGTTGATCAGGATCATGCAGGGTCACACTTCGGCACTAGGGTTACCGGCATGTGCTACACTGTAAAGGACGGTTTCTCCTCTTTCATGCGAAAAAGTAAACACTACGCAATAATCACATTACTGTTGCGACACACCCCTCATCTGCTACTTATGCAATAGTAAAATGTTCGTTTGTTCAAGGGTTTCTGTAAGTATTACTACAAAGTTATTTGGTTGAGTAAATACAAAGTTGTTGAACCTTGAAAAGCATTTTAATGCACGACCCAAACGAAAAAGATCAGCGAGTTCACCGATCACTCCGAACAAATGAATTGACATATCGCACGTGAACGTCACTGGAGGTCTTGTGTTAAGACCTACAGAAGAGTATGTACAAACATGCATGTATATAGGCCTGCCTTGTTTGTGTGAAATATCGTAATGGGTGAAACTGAAAAAGCTGTCGATAAAACAATAAAAACTACTGTACTAAAGATAACCTGTACTGAAGATTATCCTCCTAGACTACTTTGTAATTTAAAAGACAAGAAATTATGTACATATAGAAATCATTGTGTTCGACTGCATTACTTTTGAATCTATCTTAGAGAAACCAAAAATAATTAACGCTGACATGAACTCTTAAGTTTATATTTAACGTGATTGAAGTTTCTTGTCTTTCAGACCACAACTTCCTTAAAAAAAAAAATTAAAAAAATCAGAGCAAACACAAGACAAATTCTGCTCTGTCCCGTGTTACTATTTCATATGCCGAAATCCAGATCTTTTAATACAAGATCCAACAGGCTCCAATTCTGAAAACATCCCTGTACAATCAGCACCTCACTCGCATGTTATCCATCAAATACTTGTTTTTCTGAAACAAAAGTGAAAGTAGATATTTGGACTACTATTGTAGCGTATTAGTGTTTTCTATGTTTTAAACTAAGCGTCACTTTTAACACATTCTTTAATACATTGAAATATCAGTATCATGATTGGTTCGCAAACCCCAGTAAACTATGCATCAATATACAAACATGTTCTGCTAGTGCGGAAGCTGTACTTTTCTGTAAAAAGTTGCACATGTAATAGAAAACATCTCGAAACATACCTTTGATTTCTCTACGATGCCGCGAATTTGAAGTTACTAATTAAAGTTTCAACGTGCCTTAACTCCTGACGTTTTCCTTCGGCGCTAAGGTTATTCAAGCTGCAGTTCGGGCTTTGCCTGAACAGGGAGACTGGAGCCTCAGATATTTCAAAATCTCGATGACAAAATCAGAACAACAGCTCCCCTCGCCGGGAGAAATGAAAAATCCTTCGGTTACACCATTGAAATATAGTAAAGGTTTCGTAAGGTAAAATAAAGGACGCGCTTTTTCCAACCATGTCATTTAATAGGCTTATATTATTTACACCGTAAACATACAATAAAATACAAACGGGCAGCATTCGCAGATGAAATGTACCCCTCCCCCAAAATAATTTTAAGACCAAGTGCTATCAGTAGACTTCCTCTAATAAAAAGTTCTATCTGGTAAATGCGTTGGATGATGACACCCGAGGTAATACAATGTAATATGTGCAAGACATTCATGGAAACCAAAACATTAGTATATATACATACATAAATAAAATTTAATAAAAGCACACAGATGGTGATGTCTGCTTTGATGAGTAAGGCCACACAACCCTAATGTCACAGTATAAAATTCATGGTGTAAAGCACAAAACAAGAATAGGCCTTTAACAACCTCTCGTAATTCATAGATACTAATCCCAGTCAGGGAAAACTGACACAAAAACTAATGGTTATGAAATGAGTACAAATATATCTAAATGAGCTCATTTTACATTAAGTGCTCCTTAAGAGTTAAACTGTAAATTTGATCTTTACATTTTGGTTCAGTTATTTGACTGCCACACAAATAAACTGAAAATCTAATCCTGGTAGACCTTCTATAGCCCAGTAAAAAGGCTACAGGAGAAACTCTGCTCTCAAGTGAGTAATTAGGATATCAGGGTAATTGTAATATTACAGATGTCGTTCACACTGCACACCGTAAATGATTAACTGAAAAACCCTCGTCTTTGGGAGCAGTAGGCTGTGAGCTGAGAAGACACCCGCTGGGTTGAAGCACCTGTGCTGCAGTTTGTGAAAAAGAGACTGCATGGGACTAGTGAGCCACGCATCGTCAAGACCAGCTGTATTTCAGCAGCCGTGCAACACTGCAAGCGTTATGCCATCACTGCGACAGCCTAGGTCCTGCGTGGCTCCAGTGTATGGGACAGGTGAGACAGGGTCCTCTGACTGTCAATCACATGCAGCTGCCGTACGTAGGTCTTAACATCCTGGTGATTCTTATTGGCCTGGGAAAAGTCTGGATCTGCCAGTGGAGATGGAAAAAACCAAGCGTTACTATCAAGGTGTCCTCTCACCCAGACTGTTCCCCTGTCTGCAGGTAACTCAAGAACTTCAGCACAGATGAGTATGTGTGTTAACCAGTTGAGAACCACAAGAAGAAATATTTCACAGAGAGCATACCTAATGCATCTCAGAGAGAAGTCCCATTCAAAAGTGAACACTGTCACAATGATGTCTTTAAAACAGCAAAGCATTAAAGATCACATGACAGTGCTGTGAAAATGAGTACAATGGAACACCAACATATGAAGTAATTTTTCAATTAGTGAAACATGTTAACTCAAGAGTTTGGCCTTTTGGTTTGCATGGGTTAATGCAAGCAACATGGTATAAATAGGTAGGAGGACTTACTGAAGGGCTGACTCCTGCAATATCTCACTGTCCTCACTGTGTTTGCAATCATTCGCTGCAGAACAACAAAATACAAATTCAAACTCGAGTCAATTAGCCATTTTGAAGATTTTAACTGGAGAGCTATAATATCCAGGGCCAGATATACACCTCACTCACATTCCTGGAGTGTCCCCTACACCGACAAGAGCAACAGCCTTAAATTTCACTATGCAGTTTAACCCCTTTAATCTTAATGCATTATTTCTATTGACTGAAAAAATTCCAGGTTAATCTTATCTTTTTCCTATCAAGAATGATACAAAAATTTGATTTTTACACCAAAGTATGTCTTTATTATGTTCATATTATGTTCATAACCCATTGCGTTTGAAAGCGTTAAAGCCTTTGAACATTAACACTCCTGATGATGCACGGCCGTAGCAGAATCACTCACCATTTTCTCAAAGTTCACCAGACCATCTACATACGTCTTGTTTCCTTCGTGTGTAAAAGTCATATCTAAAAAAAGCAATTAAGACATTGTGTAAGCATGGAAATTAGGAAATTACACAGCAGCTTTCAATGCAGAAAGACTTTGGACTCATAATCTTTTTTTTTTTTTTTTTTTTTTTTTTTTTTAAAATATAATATAAACTAATTGCATTGTTGTTAGCAATGTCGACGAGCACCAACAGGCCGGGGGTTAGATTACCCCCA
>JABJVR010000001.1:10325557-10361618 GCA_025773905.1 Chitala chitala
TTACACAGCATGTTTCAATGCACAAACACTTTTGCCTAATATTATTTTTTTTTTTTTTTTTTTTTTTTTTGATAAAATATATTAGAACGTAGTGGCATGGTGGTTAGCACTGTCGCCTCGCACCTCCAGGCCTGGGGTTCGATTCCCACCTTGGGTCTGTGTGTGTGTGTGTGTGGAGTTTGCATGTTCTTCCTGTGCTTGGTGGGTTTTCTCTGGGTTCTTCGGTTTCCTCCCACAGTCCAAAGACATGTCGGTTAGGTTGATTGGTGTGTCCCAAATTTCCTGTAGTGTGTGTATCCTGTGGTGGGCTGGCGCCCTGCCCTGGGTGTCCCCTGCACTGTGCCCTATGTGTTCTGGGATGGGCTCCAGGCTTCCCCATGACCCTCACCAGGAATATGCGGTATAGAAGATGACTGGCTGACATGACTGACTATTAGAACACCACAGTGAAGTGAAGTCTAGGGTGTAAGAAGTCCCCAGTACTGCAAAATTGTCAGTGAGGTTTGGGTGCGTAGACTTTGGTGAACAAATATGTGTGTATTTTGTAATGAAGGAAGAAGGTAAGCCTCCTATGGTCACTCAGCAGGTGGTCAGAAAGGTGGTCTCTGTACCTTTGATAAGCAGGGGCATGAAGGGGATGATGGGAGCATCCATCTTGGCCACGGTCAGCCTGTACGCACGATGGTTTCGGGAAGGGTCCTGTGCCACGAAAGACATAGCATAAGGGACATACACCTGACAACTGCTGTGACCTACTCAGGTAGATGCACAGAGCCCATGAAGGATTTATATTATAGCCAAGTGCCTATAGATCTAAGTAAACCACCCATGGGAAAACAGAAGGTTACACAATCAAGTAGAGCTTCAGCTTTTAAGTTAGGAAGTGAGAGTTGCATAAACACCCTGTTTACTTGGCTGGGCTGACACACATAAGTCACATCCAGTGTACTTTCCGCACACCCACATTCTCTTCCACTATTGTCTCATATTAAGCCTGAGTCTGAAAACTGCACAGGTGAGCACGCTAGACTACAGGTGTCTATAACCTGAAGGGAAAGTGATCTGAGAACTGTCACGCTGCACAATCCGACTCACCATTAAACTCTCAAAGTCTCCATAAAACTTTTTAAACTTACTGGGAAGTTTCTGCCAAGAAAAAAAGACAAAAATTGCAGGTTAAAAAATAGAGAGGACATGTTGAAATGACCTTAGCAGCATCACTGTACCTAACCTACATTGTTTATGTTCATTCTAGCAGTACAAATGGGTTACATGGTAATGTACATATTTACACAGGTAGATATACTATAGTTCACCAGCGCAGGGGAAGTGCTCCAGCCTACTGTACAAACCAGAGCCACCATGATACTATGACTCTGCAAATTTTATACCAGTAAATCATTAAATATTCAGTAAAGCCAATGGCTCAGAGGGCAAATGATGCATATCAGTCTCTTTTAGTGCATATGAATGAAATGGAAGAATAAACCAAAGAGAGGCCCACCTCCCACGTCTGACTCAGCCTGCTCACGGCTGGGTTGCTCATTCCCATGATGATGGCAAAGAAGGAGTTTAGGTTTCTGTATTCCTTACAGCTGGAATGACAGACAGAAAACCCCCCCAGTCCACACCTGTCAGGCAGTGGCTGTCTTGACTAGTCAAGCTGACCTGGGGTCTGGATGACAGTTACCAAATCTGAGAACATGGCTCCCAGCAGCCCTGTGACCATGACACAGTCTTTCATCCTGCACTCACTGCCTCAGTAATTGTCAATAAGTGTTTCACCGATGAATCATATGGGAATCCACACCCACTCAAGAACACACCAGAAGCAACACAGCTACAACTCATGTACTTGCACTGAAGGAGATGAAACAGAGCACTTAGGAAACCCCGTGTAAGGAAAACACACAGCCATGGAGGTAGAAGATGACAACACTAATGTCATTAAGTCATTACATTGCCATTATTCTTTCATTCAAGGCTGAAAGCCAGACAGATTCATTCATTCATTTATTCATTCATTCAATCAGTCTCTAATTGCTTATCTGACAGACAGCATAGGGCGCAAGGCCGGGAAGGCTGTTGACATCATAGGGGCCAGATGGATTAATTGCCACTGTTCCAATGGCAGTGCATACACACACAGACATACGGTGTCCAGCTGTTCCAACGGCAGTGCATACACACACAGACATACAGTGTCCAGCTGTTCCAACGGCAGTGCATACACACACAGACATACGGTGTCCAGCTGTTCCAACGGCAGTACATACACACACAGACATACGGTGTCCAGCTGTTCCAACGGCAGTGCATACACACACAGACATACGGTGTCCAGCTGTTCCAATGGCAGTGCATACACACACAGACATATGGTGTCCAGCTGTTCCAGTGGGACGCCACGTGCTGCTCACTCACTGGGCAGCGATCTTGATGAACTTCTTGAGCAGCTGGACGCGCTTGTTGAGCTGGGTACACAGGCACACCTCCGTGATCACCCACAGCTGCACCTCATTGAACCTCCGAAGGAACAGGTCCAGGTTGGCGGTGGTCCTCTTGAAGCTCTGCCGCCCAAACGTGTGGTATATCAGCTCGAGCTGCGGGTCAGGAATCAGAGCTGCTGTGAATATTTATGTGACGAAGGCAACAGGTGGCACGGGTGAAGAGAAGATCTAAAGAAGCACCTGGTGACACTGCTATAATAAGCGTTTCGCATCATACCCGTGCTCTCAAATATAAAATAACTAAGCGTGAGCTACTGCAAGTCAGCACCTCATGAACACAGTTGAAGAGCTCCCAGTCATAGACGGTCATCTGGAAGGCCAGGTCTTTGGAGCTCATCATCTCAAAGCTGCTAATGGATCCTGTGCTGGGTCCTTCCTGGTCTGGAAGTGGAGTCTGACATGGAGAAGAAACATCAAAAGCTCCCTCAGAAAAAGTTACTGCCTCTTCGGAAAAAAAAAAAATACACACACCAAGCATACCAGTTTTTAAAACTCTTTTTTACTTGTTTTCTACTGAATTGTTCTCTTTCTTTTGGCTGGCTTCATGATCAAACAGAAGTTGAACTAATGGATTCATGATCACTTTAAACTGCAGTGAAGAGCTTCAGATGGAGCAAATGCACACCAGAGAGCCAAGCTGGTCCCTGGGACAGATGAAAAGACGAGCGTTGATGCCAAGTGTGAAGAATGCCAGGGTCTCGCCGGGCTTCAGCACCACCTTGTCTGAGAAACAAAAGATTACAGCGAATCATGAATGAACATGCAAACCCATCACATCCTTATCAAACTGTGCCGCTTCAACTTAAATGCCTTTCTGAATGTGCATTAACACCTACCCAGCCTGTCACTTAAACACACATTCTTTTAAAACTGTTATTAAAATTCATCGCACAAACACTATGTCATATTTTAAGTGTAGATGCTTGTGTGGTATCACTGCAGAAGTGTTATAGCAGTTCTGGTGTGTCATCACAAGTGACTCTTATCCCTCCCACGGGAAACTCTGGATAGTAACGGCATCAACATAGTAATTACTGTTTTCTGGGTGAGCTCCAGTTTGCTGGGCCAAAACCCACCATCACGCTCATCTGAACATAACAGTGGACATTCATTTCCACCAATTCTCACAGACACAAGGTCCCTCCATAACAAACGGCTGGATGTGATAACAAGCAAACTGAATCTGCGACAGCAATATGATCTGAGAACTAACAGACATGCTTCAGCTGTGATTCTGATACTGAAGGTTTGGCTAAATATACAGAGCTGCTTCAGGGAAACAAGAGATCAGACAGTCTCCATAAAGATGTGCATTAAATTGTTTTGGCAGACAGAGTGGAACTGTAAGTGCTACATGAATATAGAGGAAACTCAGAAAGCCACATCACGGTCAGATGTACAGCACTAAATGTTTCCCAGAATTCCATCTGTCAGCAGAAACAACTCACTCTTCTTAGATCTGTAGCAAAAAGCAAATGGTTTCCCAGTAATTCGGCATGTGATGACAGAACACCCCTGGCATGTGGGCTCTCTGAACAGACGTGTCACTGCAGGAGTACTTCCGGGCACAGAGGCAACACTCTTCCTCTTCCCTGTCTGTGTGGTGCAGTTTGATTAGCTGTGACCTTGCTCACCTCCAGCTGAACCAAGGCTGACCAGAAGCAAGTCATCTGCTGACCCCAGCTTGTCAGCTGCTGCTGCAACCAGCTCCCGTGCCGTGGTACACACCAGAAGTCGGACTGTGGTGTAGGTGTGGTCTAGGCAGTAGACCTTGAACAGGACTGCAGAGAGCATGGTGGCTCAACCCTCAACATCAGCCAATGAAAGCATGTCTCATCATTGGGTCTTACTGAAGCAACATATAGTGTGGTCAAACTATGGCAGCGAATTAAACCTTCAGTCAGTCGCTGGGTTACTTACATTCATCGCTGCTCTTAATTGGCTGTTGTTTCTGGAGCCGCTCATCCCCCATGCTAAACTGCCGTAGCATGGGTTTCTGCTTGTGACAGAACGTGCCAGGCACCATAGCAACCAAGAAAAAAGCAGGAGGCAAAATGGTGACTGTGAAATCCTAGACTGTTCCAGAAGAATTAAGATAACAACCGTAGTGAAAAGTCCACTCCAGATATTAATGGGATACCACACTTTGCCCCAGGGTGAAGAGTTCACCAAACCTCTGCTTGGGAGGCAAAGCATTATAAGTCTTATTTTAGTATCACGACTCTATATGTCCTGCTTGGTTCCCAGCCCAAACTCCCCAAGAGCCTCTCATTAGAAAAACAAATTTTGACCTTTGCATGCATTCCTGATTATTTGTCAACAACAGCAAAGCTGTACGCAACGTGAAATCTGAACACCAACAGATATGCTGAAGAGATTTCTGAGCTGACCTTTTTTTGGGATGATTTGGTGTCATCTGAACTAAAAAGAGAACAGAAGTTACAGACCAGCAATGATGAGCTAGAAAAAAAAAAAATAGGAGTACAAAACGTGTCCGAGATACAAAAGCTCAAACATACTGGGTTTTCACAATTTTCTCCAATTCAGGAAGTTGGTCTTTAAGGGCTGGAATCATCCTGGAGTCATCTGACACAGACACATAAAGTTCCTGAAACCCACAAAACAGTGTAGTTCAGGTTAAATATGCCACATCCAAATGAAATGCTGAACAGAGCAAAAGTGAAGTTGGGTACATAACAAACACCTCGATAAATGCTGTGTATATGGGTGCACAGGCACGAGCTGGGGTGGACCAAGGGTTAGTGGAAAACGTAAATCAAATTAATGTAACACATAACTGATGTAAGATATCTGAAAGCATTATTTAAGAGCTCCAGCTTTAACTGAAATTCTGCGTACATTAAGTACGAATGTTTCAATTAAACACCTTACTCTAAAACTACTTTAAAGCTTGTCCATGATATAAAATTATGACATTGTACCTTCTGTTACAAAAGAAGTAAACCAGGAAATACAAAAACATGCTGAGTGACATGTAACATGAGTGTGAGGGCTAAGGGGAACTCTTAGACTGACCTCCAGGAAGGTCACAGAGGCCTCCTCTTCCTGGAGAAGATCCCCGTAGATGGAGGCCCACTGTAGCACCAGGCGGACCACCCGCCGCTTGTTGTTGTGGGTATAGTCCAGCCTCTCCTGCTCGGAACCCTGGGTCATCTGAGCGTGGTAAGTGGAAGTACTGTTAAGGGATAAACTCCTCACGAGGTGCCAAGTTCTGCTTCAACACCCGCTCAGTTAAAGAGAGCTCCATCATACCATCCTTACTCCAGTGACCAGATATAACAAGGTTGACCCTCAGTCTATGAATGTTTCTGAGAAGAAATAACATTTCTGTAAACACTTAGCTCTTTCAGAAAATAAAGCAGGAGGAAAATATGTATAACAAAGGGAGAAACAAAATGGAGGCAGAGTGAGAAAGCGAAACAGAGAAAAAAGGTGTCAGAAAGAGAGAGAAAGGGAAACAGAGAAAGAGAAAGGGTGACAGAAAGAGAGCGAGACAAAGGGAAACAAAAAGAGGAAGGGTGAGAAGGAGAGAAAGGGAAACGGAAAGAGAAAGGGTGACAGAGAGAGAAAGGGAAATAGAGTGAAAGAGAAAGGGTGACAGAAAGAGAGCGAGAGAAAGGGAAACAGAAAGGGTAACAGAGAAAGAGAAAGGACGAGAGACAGAAAAGAAAACAAAAAGAAAGGGTGACAGAGAGAAAGGGGAACAGAGAGAAAGAAAGAGAAAGAGAGAAAGAGAAAGGGTGAGAGAGAGAGAAAAGGGGGAGAGAGAAAGGGGGAAGGAGAGACAAAGAGCAAGAGAGAGGGGGAGAGAGAGTGAGGGGGGAGATACAGATAGAGACAGACAAACAGTAGCAGGACAAACAGCAAAAGGATATAGAGCCATGATCATGGGGCACAGCTGGCTGTTGGGAAGGAAGACGCAGTGAGTGAGCACAAAGTCGTCCAGTGCTGGGTCTGTGGGCACAAAGAAGAGGAGACCATCACACACACAAACACACACACACACTCATATGCACAGACACACGCACACAGACATGCACACCATCACATGTACAGACACTCATGTGCATATACATATATGCAGTCGCCTCATTCAATGTTCAAGGGACCAGACAAGTGCTGTACTCCTCAACACAGCTGCAACATTAGGTTCTTACATAAGCATTCCTCATCGTCTGCCATGTTCAAATGCCAAGCTTTAACAGATGTAAACACTCATTTCCACATTTTACTAAAATCTAAATAAAAATGTACAATCTCACTCCAAGACTAGTTGAACTCAGTTACAGTTAGTTTTTCGTGAATGCTTGTACACTCACACATGCTAGCCCCATGGTTGCCGTGTATGGCTGCCTACTGCTTTCCCTAGGGGGTGGGTTAAATGCACAGAGCCAATTCCTTGTACAGTTGTGCTCATAAGTTTACATACCCTGGCAGAATTTATGATTGCTTGGCCATTTTTCAGAGAATATACATGATAACACAAAAACTTTTCTTTCACTCATGGTTAGGGTTTGGCTGAAACCATTTATTGTCAAACAACTGTGTTTACTCTTTTTAAATCATAACGACAACAGAAACTACCCAAATGACCCTGATCAAAAGTTTATATACCCTGGTGATTTTGGCCTGATAACATGCACACAAGTTGACACAAACGGGTTTGAATGGCTATTAAAGGTAACCATCCTCACTGTGATCTGTTTGCTTGTAACTGTGACAAACATACTTGGCCATAAACCCGATTCCCTTCCCATTGTTGCAAACAATGCCTTGTACACTGTCCCTCGACAGCTTATGTGTGTTTTGATTGGCTTGCATAGGACTGAAGGTCAAAGATTGACGGCCAAGAACAGCATGTTGGAAGGGGCCCTATATTGTCAGAGGAACACGAGCAAGCTGCTGTAAACATGGTTCTGATTAATCCAATATACCTGAGAGAAATCCAAACTAACATCCTCATTCACTACAGCTTTCAATAATGTCCATCAGGTTCCTCTATCAACATGATGGATCACACACACACACACACACAAATAATTATTAAATTAATAAAATAATTTGTTCCCCTTCATTTGTATCTTTCCCTTTTTTTATTACTTTTGCACTCTGTGCGCTGGGTGGATTTTGGGGAACAATAAATCACAGGCATTTGGACTTGAAACCATCAATTTTTCTTTTTTTTTTCTCTGTACCCACTGGCTACCCTGGCCATCCTCTAACAATGCTGAAGCAGTCTTGCACAAATTTACATGAGGCTGTGTTTAACATGTTAAACGTTAGACGAGAGTGACACCACTGGCCACAGAGCTATTCTGACAGCGCTGGGACAACGTTAAAATGTGTTCAACTTCAGTGCAAAATGCAACCTCTGGAAGTGCGTGGATGTATTGACTGATTTTCCAATGTGGAGAGAAATATTTTCATTAGGTTTTATGTATTTGGTCAATATATTCATGCACTTCAACAACATTTCTGAAAAAAAATGAAATTTTAAAAGCGTTTAAGATGAATTAGATCATATGTGTGCCGTATGGAGATAAAATTGGGTTTTTGTACATAATTGTATAGTTTTGAATGAAATATTTAATTTTACAAAAGATCTGAGATGTTCTGTTGTGTGTGTGTGTGTGTGTGTGTGTGCGAGTTGTGTGTTGTGCTTTTACAAAGTGAGCCCTGTTGTCAGAACTGTGCTTTAATAATTAAAAAACTAAAAGTTAGTCACACCTAAAGGATGTGTTGGTAATTACAGAGTAAATGTCAGTACCTGATTCTGTGAAATTCGAGTCCAGCCGTATCGTTTCTAGAAAGTGTTCCAGTATCTTCTCTGGTGTTCCTGACATCACATTGTATCTAGAAGATCAGTAAAGTTTTATTAATCTCTATGGTACTATTAAGAAGACTACCGATTACAGAACATATTTTTGTGGACAAAGGCCTACTGTAAGACACTGAGAATTTTTACTTTCATTACATAGACAGATTCCAGCTGAAAATACAACAGACTCAATGCAGAGAAGGAAACTGTCTGGAATTCCATCTAAAACATAAATTGTACATGGAAAAAGAATGACCTTTGACCTGGAATAGACATGGTAACGGGTGCTCTGTCAATAACGTTTCCCTTAGTGTCTGTGCGTGCACAAAAGTTGGCATCAATCTGCTCTAATGCAGAAAAAGACCACAATCTTGGACTGCCCTTTGGTCACCTACATAGTATAAAAGGTGCTGAACATTTTGTCTCTTCAAAGAACACTTCCTATTTACAGGGCTGTTACTGTATGTGTCCCCTGTGCAAAACTACAGCACTGTTCTTTTCAGTCAAACCCCAAGTCTGCTCTGGTACAAAAGAACTAGTAAATGCCATTGTGATCATATCCACAAAGAAAATTTTTTTTTTTACTTTTCAGCAGTTAATTCTGGTTCAAGAACAATCAAGAAATACTTCTCACTTCTACATTACAAATAACTCTTATTAAAATGTCATGGAGGTTCTTCTAAAGTATGACAAATTATAAAAGCGGCTTTGACCGCCTAACTTCCACTTGACTCTATGGAAAAGTAAGAAATGATGTAATTCCCAATAAGCACGTATCAGTCACCCTGCACTTTCATATCCAGATACTAATGGCTGCTTGCTGTTGATGGTCTTTTCATTCTGACAATGTACCCATACTTACAACCATTAAATTCTAAACCAGTATGATGTGTAATTAAACTACTTCAGACGGCCCCTGTGGAAAGGTGACAAACTTGAGGAGTCTCCTGTAAGGTATCGTGTATGGTGTTCAAGGACCACAGGGAAGCAAAAGGTGACAATGCAGGAGCCCTTTCAGCACCACCACACTCTGCATGTCAGCAACACTGCTGATTAAACAGCTGCTCTGCCTAGCAGGCCCATTACAGCACAAGGGGGTCAACAACAGTAGCCATTAAGCCTGTACCGGTCCCCGACGCCCCCGGCGGCCCCCCTCGCGGCTGCCTGATTAGTCTGTCCCTCCTATCATCATACGCATTGGCTGTTAATGACAGCTCTCCCTCACAGATGGAGAAGACTGACATGACACCTTTGACAGTCTGTTAGCAACCTGCCATTATCATTAAGAGTTCGCCCGCCATCGGCGAGGCTGGTCAACAGACGTGGTCACGTGCTTACAAGGTCTTCATGAGCAGACTGTTATTTTATTATATTTTTTGCATTTCAGGTGTAGCTTGTTAATGAATGATGGCTTTCTGTAGAAGGTGTGTGTGTGTGTGTGTGTGTGTGTGTGTGTGTGTGAGAGAGAGAAAGAGAGAGAGAGTGTAACATACAGCAGGTAATGGGCAATACCTTCTGAAGAATGGCTGTTGGACTCAAAGTCAAAAACTGAGAAATGATACAATGTGGAGGAAGTAGGAAAGCAGGAACATTACTAAGAGAGAACAGAGGGCCTACCTGTAGAATGAATAAGCATGATTCTAACTAACACAGCAGCAGGACTGATATATTTAAGTTAAAGGGATGGGGGTCAGTTCTTGTAGTAGGAGGGTAAATGTGTTAATGAAGTTCAGACGAGATGGGGCAGTGCAGGAATCCCCTGGATTGTGGTAATTCAGATTTTTGACCACTGTGGGTCTTGGATTTTTGGTGATCCTATATGTAGCGACGTATAGTTTTCTTCAACATAATATAAGTATCACAGTGTCAAATTTTTTAAAAATTTGTCTGAATATTCACTCGTCTTCACATTCCACCCCCAAATTTCTTTATCAAAACAAAAACTTGCCATAACCAGATTTATGCACAGCACATCTGAAAAAACAAATTTAGTCAAAATAATGTATTTGGCACTACTCTGTTATCAGCAGGTTTTCTACCCATGTTTAATCTATATGTTGTACAAATGTAAACAAAGTTGATTCTGCCAATACCCATTTCAAAGTCTTCACCTGGTGAGTACAGTACATTTATTACACAAAAGTTTCTTATTTTTTATGTGAATTGTTGTCTGGGCCATTTTATTACAGATTTTATTTCTGCTACTGTGCACTGGCTATAAGGAAACGTTTTTTGCAAACTGTTAATGACCTCAGTAAATATTTCATTATTAGGTCATATGTATTTGAAGTATTATATCCATCCATTCACCCATTACCCAACTGCTTGTCCTGTTCAGGGTCACAGGTGGCCTAAGAGCTTATCCCAGGGCACAAGGAATGAATGGTACACCCCATGAAACTTTTTTATATATAACTACAAAATAGTGGACTGATAGTGGCTTTCAGAAACAAATTGGTAACAAAGGGCATGTGGTAGGAACATGTGACTATGCTGATGAAAACATGGACAGAACAGTATCAGTTATTGATATGTGCGACTGCTTTGAAGTTAGTGACACTGGACAGTACTTGTAGTGGGACGCTGTGAGAGTGTTAGAGAGACAGAGCAGTACTTGTAGTGGGATGCTGTGAGAGTGTTAGAGAGACAGAGCAGTACTTGTAGTGGGACGCTGTGAGAGTGTTAGAGAGACAGAGCAGTACTTGTAGTGGGACGCCGTGAGAGTGTTAGAGAGACAGGGCAGTACTTGTAGTGGGACGCTGTGAGAGTGTTAGAGAGACAGAGCAGTACTTGTAGTGGGACGCTGCGAGAGTGTTAGAGAGACAGAGCAGTACTTGTAGTGGGATGGGGTGCCACCATGCCCGGAAGTGCGGGTGCCACTGGGGCTCTTCTCCAAGACCAGCACGTCCTGTTGATGCTCCTTCAGACGTACTGTGTTTGCCTCTACATCCTATAAGCACACACAATTTTCAGAAAATTAGCATTTGGTGGAAATGCAAATGACTAATTTGCACATTTTTGCTGTATTGTATTTACTAAGGGACTAATTTCTCAGGTCAGTGTTTTAGCTAACTTCATCTACACTGAAAAATATTCTGTTCCTGTGGGATTATTTAATTGCCTTCTTTACAACACTGTCTACAGTAGACCCATTACCACAGTATCAAACGCAGCAGCACTGGTGCAATACCTCAAGGTACCACTAGATGACATAACAATATAAAAAAAAAAAAATCTAGGAAATCACATTTGACAATTCCACAATATTCCAGTACAGAACAGAAATACAAGATCCAACACCAATTGTTCTTAACTCTAATCTAACTAGTCTAATCCATGCTCAGCAATATCTTCAATGTAACAAATGACAAATGTTATAACACATGAATTAAACCAACGCCGTGAACAATTTTTTTATTTTTATGGCAGCCACCTCTACATAAAGCAGCACAAATTGACCGCAGTGACCTGACAGATGCACAAAACAAGCAGCCTAATGTTGCCTCACCCTGAGGATGCGGTTGAAATCCTCCTTGTCCACACGCAGGAAGTGGCAGTTGTCCTCCCGCAGGACGATGGAGGCAGACCGAGGGGCATCGTTAACGAGGGCCAGCTTCCCAAAGTCATCCCCCTCGTGAAGTGTGCACACAACGCCCTTCAAACCACAGAGGACATCACAATACCAGGTGCTACACCACAAAACACTCACTGGAAACACTGCGGACCGATTTGTAAAGGTGCTATTGTGTACATTCAGAGAGATTGTACCTTTCCATATATGACGACATTTACTGAGCCCTTCAAAATGATGTACCAAGAGGTACCCTCTTCCCCTTGATTAAACACTGCAGAAAGGAAAATTATCCTATCTGAAAAAGGTCCCTTTGAACATTAAAAGCACATCTTAAAAACTAAACATTCACTTGCGGAGGAGCTGGCAAATTCTCAACATTCAATTCGGCACTTAACATTTAAAATGGAAATATGTACTAGTCTGTATTCACATCTTCAATTTCAAGAGCCGGCCATAAATTACTTAGTACCAGTAAACTGATTTCATGCCTACAGAGGTTTGGTAATGGACGTCAAAACATATGTTATGAACATTTTTACTCACACACTGTCCCTGCTTTGGCGTGGGCCTCGAAGATTAGCACGTTAGCCAGCTCACGCTTTACCTGCGTTAAGTGAGAACTGGTAAGACAGTAGACGGGACGGCAGCACCCCTGAGCATGTGTGAAAAGTGACTATGTGCACTCACAGATGTGGAGAGATGTGACAATGCCTTTATATGGAGAATCTCTTCGTATATAATTTCCATATCATCCACCGTTCGTTGGCCTGGCCTGAGGAGTAGAATACCATTTACACAGCGTTAAAAGTAAAAACAAAATTCACTAGCCATTCCACACTAAACAGCAAAGAGGGCTGCTGGTATCTGTTTTCTGCCAAACCAAAAAATGAATAAGGCAAGCATTAAAGGTAAATAATGTTCATCCACTGAAAGCATATCACTATTATATGGAACAAAAGCACATGGTGTAGATGTTGTACATCCTTGTAGATGTTGTACAGGAAGGTTGACATCCACACTTACAGCTTCCTTAAGATCATGCGCATGTGAGCATCAGGGCCTAGCTGAGAGAGATTTGTGAGGATGTCCGGCAGTTCCTCCTCACTCTCCTTCTTCTCCTCCTCACTAGGGGGAGGTGCGTCTTCCTGATCATCATCCAGGAAACGGTAGAACAGGTATTTGTCCTGGAAGTCGAGCTCCTGGTCAACTGAAGCCGTGATAAACACAGACATCAGTGTAACACGCTCACCTTACTTGCAGGTGGTGACAGTTAATGTGAAACAAACTGGAGATCCGACTGCAAACGCACATGTTCATGATGTCAGCTTTATCACTCTTGCAGCAACGTGGCTTCACTGCTCTTAACATAAATGCTATGTCCTTAAATATACTCACAGTGTAAATAAAGCAGTCCTAATATTGTCTCTACATTATGTTGAAATACCGTCTATTAATTATTATGTTTATTCATGATGTGATATAAATTTTTCCAGCTTGGTATCAGAGTGTGTTATGGTATTAGAACACTTGCTATGGAATCTCAGTGGCAGCAGATTCACTCTTAATAAGACACTGAGCAGAAAATCTGTCTCGTTCACTTGCTGGTGAACATCTCCAGAAGGTGCTCACCATGGTTGAGCACTCCCTCCTCCAGCAAGGCCTGCCACATGCCTATGGCCTGTGTACGTGAGTGAACACAGGAGCCCTGCTGGGCCAGCCAGTCCACCAGTTCTGCACCCACACAGCACTGCCTGCATGGGACACATACAAACACACACCGTGTGACATCATCGAATACTACCCATGTGAGACAGATACACGCATAGGGTTACCAGATGTACGGGCAAAAGGAAGACGTCTTCCTTTTTGAAGCCGTATTTTCCGTCCAGCAGGCATTGGTCTAAAATGTGAAACAGTCCGGCTTGACCGTGTTGCTGGCTGCACTTGCACGCTATCATCTCTCTGTTTTATTCATGAAGAGCAAATTTTAGGCTCGAGCCGCTCAAACGAACCACGTATGATCCCGTTTTAATAAATCAACACGGCCACCCACACATGACACGTTGCCAGTTTTGTGTTGTTATTTGTTGTAAGAATATATATATGTATTTTTTTTGTGAATTCTTTGTCCTCCTTTATAAAGCTTTGTCTTCCTTTTTGACCTTTGGTGTCCTCCTTTGGACATGCTGGTATCTGGTAACCCTATACACGCATTGTATGACATCATCAAATATTGCCCATGTGAGACAGACACACCATAGGACATCATCAAACACTACCTGCTGGGACAGACATGCACCACAACATTACTATCTGCTGCATGCATGGGTCAGACAGACAAGAAAACGCACAGCACAGATTTTCTGAACATACTGTACACTCATCATTCATTCCAGAAAATTTTAAGCTGCTACTTCCTTAGTTAAATCACACTGAAGAAAAACCCAGTTTAAAATCATGTCTTTCCCAACACTAATTAAACAGGGGAAGTGTCCAGTAAATAAAGTTTTCAGGGCTTGCAGCATTAGCCTTGTGTTTGTACACACTCACCTGTAGGTCTTCAGATGAAACTTCCTGTCCCTGATCATGTGGGGAGCCCTGGAAAGGATGGCATGCCGCAAAACCTTTCCTGCCCTCAAGATCTTTTCTGAGGGAACCTGTCAACAGGGCAGGATGGGAGGAGAGAGAAGTGAGTGTGAGAGCGGGTGGGAGGTGTAGTGCTCCATGAAGGAGACCTCCTACGCAAGGGACAGAGGTGAGGTCAAGGAGGAGCCGGCCTCCTGTCAGCCATTAAACTCCTCATGCCTGAATAACAGATTTATGGTGAAGTTTGAGCTCAGTGTCAATGAGTGGTGTCTGAAAAACACAATGCTAAGAAAAACAGAAAGCTTTAAAGGAGTTTCAAATAACAGGGCACAAATTAAGGTGAAGCGCCACGACCACAGTTTTCTGCACTTCACATGTATTTACCTGGAAAAGTTTCCATTTGAACAGCTAGCAGAGGCTCCAAGAAGCTGCCAGTCAATTCTATAGTGCTAGTAAAATACAGCACTTTGCCTCTATAGAACTATTACAAAATAAAATCATTAACTCTATCTGAACTAAATACCCTTTTGAAGAAGGAGAATGGAAGTTCTGTACAATTCAACTTTATAATTGTATAGATTATATATTTGCATTACAATCTTCATTTAAACTTAAATCACTATGTCACAAAATCATTTTAAAAACAAAAAAAGGGTGGGGCAGCTATTTTGGGTCTTTTAAGAAGCGCAATCCGCCAGAGCAATCCGCCAGATAACAGGCATTAGTCTGCTGTTTGCACCTTAGATAACCCCACCATCTGGGTCTCTGCCACTAGAATTTTGTTCCTAATTTTGTCCCGTTTGTTTTTCACATCCATTATCAGTAAAGGACAATCAATAATGCATATTTAACTACACTGAAGTTACTCATCCAGCCCTACTTCTACAGCTTAATGGTTAGAAATGCACACTTAAATCCTAATAACAGCGTCCCAGGGCCAATGCTAACAGGCTCAGTAAGTGACACTAAGTGACAGGCCATTGTTCTCTTTCAATAAATGAGTTGAAATTTTACATAAGAACAAAAATCAATTTTGATGCAATCTACAGTAAAAGATTAATGTTGCTTTAGTACGACAGCACGCTATTGATTATGAAAACTAATGGCAAGTTCTTACAGCAAGCGCACATACACAATTTTTTCTATATACCTGTACAGTACATCTAGAAACAGTCTTGGGTTATAAGCGTACAATTTTCATGATGTACGTCAAATTGACCGCATTAAATAATCATAAGAAGCTTTAAAACATTCCTGAAAATCCTGGCTATGTTATCTAAAATGCATTAATTTTTTTTCTTTAAATCCATTCAAAATGTATTTTAAATCCTGCTGTGTGCCTTTCCATTCAAAATCAATTTCAAATGAGCTGTGTGCCTCTTTCGAGGAGAAGCAATTCTGAACATTGTCCTTACAATAGGAGACAATGTTTGGGTCTACCATTCTGCTTGACATCTCACTTTCCAAAAATACAGAGCGAGACATAATTAAGCATTCCGAAATGTGTCTTTATGCGCTTGTTTATCTTCAACAACAGAGCAAGGTGGGACAGGAACTTGTAAGAGGAAAAAGGAAGCAGGAATTGTCACTGGTGCCTCGTATATTTTTAGCCAAATGCCAAACAAACTTCACAATCCTCCTTTTACTTGAGGACGTGTGGCCAGGGCAGGTGCTGACACAGCAGTCCTCACGTAGCACACAATTGAGCATTAAGCCCGCCCCCCCCCACCCCCATGCTCAGAATGTCCCTAACACAAAGTGCACACGAAAATTTGTGCAAAATGTTTTTTAAAACTAACATGCTATGACTAATTTCACTTAAAGCAGCACATCTGTTTGTGAAGATGGAGAGAAAATGTAAAGATTCGATGATTTCTTTTTTATTTTTATAAACGTACTGTACTGATCATGTTGTTCACAAAGGTGCCCCTTCCTCTGACCTGTGTGCACGTACCACTCTGCAGGCTGCTGGGCATAAACAGGACGCCTACCTTGTTAGATGAGGAACCCAGTGCACTGTTATTCATGGTGTCTTTGTCTGGCATTCCTGCAACACACAAACCGCCAGATCATCTCTCTTTGGGCCAGTCATAGGAACAGTCAAACTGAAAAAGGTATCTGAATTAAAATATTAATAATAATTTTGATGATAAATGCTCAAACTCAGCAGGGCTAATGAGAAGCTTTCCAACAAAGTGATTTTCTCCACACTACAGTAATACAGCAATACTCAGTGCTTGTGGTGGGAAAGCACAGGTGCCGGTAATGGCCTTATGAGAGGTGCCGTGTGGTGTGTAGCATTTAATGGACTAATGCTATGAACAGGACACATAATTACACAAATCTGTCTGTTGCCCCTAAAGCAGACGAACACACACACACACACACACACACACATACACACACACACACACACACACACACACACACACACACACACACACACACAGAGAACAGCGACCCTGGCTGCATGTCCACACTCCGAGTTTTGCAGTGCCCACCTCAATCTGCTTCTGTTCTTATCACTGCTGATGCTATCAGTACACACATACTTATTGCAAACAAAACAGTATAATTTCTCAAATCGGAACACTTTGGCTGATACAATTTGGCAAATGCTGATTTACACTTATGTAACTTTTTGGAAAAATATCCCGAAGTCCCAGGAGAGAGATCCGATCAGATAGGCATCCATTTTTCAGGCTGGTTTAGTTAACACTGGATAAAAAAGAGCATATTTATAAGATGTTTTGGTTGTCCTATAAGATTATTCAGATGGAGAAATACTAGTAATTTATAGAGAGACCTTAGTCATAGAAGTGCAAGCAATGTGCTGTAATATATACAAAAATTCTTTAGTAAGATATGTGCAGCCAACCATGTTTTGTGTAACTTTTAACCTGTAATGAAAGGCTTTCTCTGTTCACAACACTTATGTTAATTCACGTACAGAATCTTCGTATAATGAGTAATCTAGGATAATAATGGGTACTTACTGTCGGTTTCCATAGCGCCATAGGGAGGGGCCAGCAGTCCAGCCATGCACTGACGGTATTTCTGTAGAAAGAAATTGACACATGGAGAAGAGCTTTGCAATTACACTGTTTATGGAAATCACCATCTACAGCAATGAACATGATGGCCTTCAAAACATTCAAGTCAATGTAACAGCACATAGCTGATGCCTGTGGTGTACCGCTGGTATGATTTTTTAACCAAAACTGCATAAATGACAATTAATCATCACAATCACAGAAGTCATCAGGACACTAGACACTAGTCCGCAAACAACTCCAAGTACTATTCAGTGTGTGCTCTGCACTGTTTACACCACTTTCCACTTGTAAAAGGTGTTAAATAAATCAGTGTTGTAATTATAGCAATTGTAATGCTAATGGTAGAAAATTTTAATTATGTTCTTTGCATAGAATAAAAAAGCATATAGTTGGAGGTTAAAAGCATTACACATTGATGGCTAACACTTGAAACATTTTTTCAGGTCATGTTATTAAAAGACAAATGAAATATACAAACAGAAATTTTAATTTTCCATGACTGTAACTGTACCTGACATCTGAAATCACAACAGCAATACAGTTATTAAAAAAAAACAGTTCAAGAGGTATTACTGCAAATACCATTATTACTGTTCATGCAGTAATCACTGATTGTCAGCAGAGACTGTTTGGAAAGAAGAAACTAATAAACCTGATTTGGAAGGAGTGGTCTCTCCGGGGCGAAAACCTTACAAATTAATCCAAGACCAGACAGCTTTACGGTCTCCGCTCCAGGTTTGTGTTGTTTTTACTTCCGTTCTTATCATCCCCAAGTGGCCCACGAGACATTAAAGCCTTTTACCCATAACTGGGGGGCGAGACTGCACTGGCGATGAATTAAACCCAGGTCTCTCTTAGGGGGAGCTGCCACACAATTAAGGCATGATTTTTTATTTATGCACTTTGCTGATGTTAAAAAAAAAGTGAGAATCAGAGACGGTTTCTTGCAAATGAAAATAAACCTTTTATGATTACCGTATGAAGGATCACAAAAGAGGGGATCAGGGTGATTTAAATGTCACGCCAATAATCAGTTAGCAACACTGAATAAGTAATGACACTAGTGCCAGATGGGTTAGCGCATAAACTGTTGACACTTAGGTATTTGTAAACGAACACAAACTAAATTACCGACAAACTAATTTGCATTAATATAAATGTGTTGTTAAATAAATAAGTAAATTAATTTAGTAATTGATCAGCGAAATCTTATAAAAAAATACTGAATTTACATATTCCCACACTGTTTGTAAAATTGTTGCTCTTCATACCATTTAAGAGAAGACGTTCAGTTACTACATATATTACATTTCAGCTGTTCAAGAACAATAACAGAACAGTGAATCTAACCACGACGAAGGACAATATATAATTATACTGCAGACGACTAACGACACTCATTTTAATTACAAGCGACAGATTTTAATGGATTCCCGTCGCAGAAAAGATTGCTGCAGTAACATGCTAAGCAATTCACAAAGCATTATATAACGTTAAACAGGCGCATCTTGCAGCATAACACTTAAGTGGATTTATGCTTTGAACATCTGCTATATTCCCGCTCCCAACGGAGTAAAAGTACAAAACAAAATACATTTTCAAATCACAGGTTAAAATAGTCCAAAATTTATCAAGCACCACAAAACATTATTCCACTTCCTTTACACTTCATTTCAAAGTTAACAGCTAAACTTACCCCGGTAATTTTCCTTTGGCCATACAAGTGGACAAACAGCCGGTGACGTGAAATTGCACAGATTAATGTGCTTCTAACTTTGGTGGAGAGCAGCGCGCTGTCTGAGAGCGCGAACAGAACCCTCTGCGCGAACAGAACCCTCTGCGCGAACAGAACCCTCTGCGCTCCAGTCCCAAAGCCGCGCTGCACACGCCCCCGTCCCCCCGCGTGGAAAACCCGGCTGCAGTCACGTTTCCTCTGGGAACACAGCGTGTAACCGGTCCAAACTGGGCACCCCAACAGTACGCACCAAAGGAGGGCTACCAATTTCCCGTAGTAGTTACTTGTTGATACCTTGTATTTGAGGTTCTGACAAGCGTACTTTCTCTCCGTTATGTTACTTCAGTGGAATTTACACACGGCTCAGAAACGTGCATTTAAGACCCTCCAGTTTTCCTAAGTCCATGCACATGAGACTGGTTTATATTAGTTCATGTAATTAACAATGAAAACGGAAAATGCCATTATAATAACATGTATTCATAGAAGTGTATAACATAATATGTAGCGAGTAAGTGGAATCGCACTACAAACTACATTACAGAACTTAGATACTTGCTATAAATCGAACTCATTGGTTGTCAGCTGACAAACACGAGCTCGCTTACCGCAGAGCCCTTTCAATGGATTTATTAAATTTAATGTGGCAGTTATGTTCATATGGTTCGTCTATCGTCCCGCAGCAGCCTTTCTGTTAAGGTACAGCGTGCTGTATGGAATTCAGTCTTTGACAACGTGAGAATGACATACCGTATGTCCGCTCTTTGTAAAACCACAATCTCGTAGCATGTAATGTATTTAAAATCGTGCACATTTTATGAAATTGCAATACTGCTGAAGTTTTAAGATTTAATGCTTCAATTTAGGGCAAAATGTGTCCCGTTTCAAGCTAAATTTGCAAACAGTTATTCAGCCATTACTTTTAAAATCAAGCAACATTTTCTGAAATTAAAGTGTTGTTAATATATGAGGAGCCAGGGAGCAAAACATTTAGAAAACGCCCAGTATGTTACGCAGTATTGTTTTACCCACCATTTTAGTTTACAGTTCATTATTGCCATGTAACTGAAACAAAGAGGCATACACTCATTTTACTGCTGTGCACATCCATGCACATATGTGCTGCCAGGCAGCAACTTGGATATTAATCCAGAATGATTAGGTCCCCATCTAAATGCAGTCCCAAGATGTGCTCCAATTATGAGACGCCCAAACACGCTGCATTACGATCTCTTGCATCCATCCACTTAAGGAGCAGAACACTCACATCTTTGTTTAGCGTGCACAGAAGCTGCTCAATAGACACAAGACACCAGGTTCAGTATTAAAAGTTCCCATTGTGCCCTGAGTCACCACTATGTCCCTTACCACTGTTCTCACGGACCTATGGGAAAACAATGACAGGGCAAGTAATTGCACTAGGCCAGTCTGCACAGCAAATAAATGGGAAACTACAAAAAATAGAGGATCATGGGTGTTTTGACAACATACATTATGCATTGCATCCATAATATGAAAGTAAAACTGGACACTTAGCCACTGATTGGTGAGAGAGAGCAGGATTGTACATCTCCTATGTCATTTTAAGTTTAGTTTTCGTTTCAATTAATAATCATCAGGTGACTCTTGCGTAGTGTAGTAGCATGTGAATGAAATAAAATGCAAGAAGAAGGAAGGAAACACAAAACTGAAATTGTATGCTTGTCACAAGTGATGGATTCAGCATTTTAAACACTAAAGTAGGGTCTTTTCTTGTTACAGCTTAGGGTCACCATGTTGTTTATTATCCCAGAATAAGCAGTACAAAGCCGTACCCGCAAGCCTGCAAGCGTTTGTAACCTTGGAGGTGACGTAATGTGTCCCTTTGATTCCTTATCATTCCATCTGATTAGACATCCTGCCAGGAATAGCAAAGGAATACAAGCGGACGGCCTCTACAAAGAGACACAATCTGTGCCTTACAGTAATTTATTAAAGGAAGCCATGCATAAATAAATCACCATGAAACAACTTTGACAGTAAATGTACAATTATCGCACTGTATCACTGAGTTTTTTTCATATAGCCTTTTTTAGCGTTTAAATGCTAGGATGTAGATCTTTTTGGAAGCGTGTACTGGAAAACTTTATTTGGCTTTTCTCTCGAGGCAATGTTCTACTGCTGTGATACGTCATTGTGTCCTGAAATCTCTTTCCCATTCTTAAATCTGAATCTTCTACGACTCTACTGGGGGGTCCAGGTCCTCCTCATCTGGAGTCCCCTGTGATGCTGCGAGCAGCCCGTCTGACGGGGCACGCTGGTGTTCAAACAGCACAGTCACTGTGACACCTGCCAGTGGTGAGGTCACACTCAGGCCTCTTTCCCTTTTCTTTGGAGATGATCCAGCGCAACCCTGAGCAGCAATACTTAATGAAAACAGCAATGCATTCAACACATCTGAAAGGTATCCTTGGACTGGCACACTGGATTGGCAATATCCATGTGTGTCTTCATTCTCCCTGGTAAAACCTATGCCGGGACACTGTGGAAGACAGTCCATTTGACAGCTGATGCTCACATTCAGGAGGAGCGCTGTGAACGGACTCTTCTCACTGACACGGCTACGTGAAGCAGTGTGGGAATGTGTAAATCCAGTCTGTGTGTGTGTGTTATGGATCCAGTGAGGGTGTATGCGACGTGGCACATGCTGTAGGAGGTGCTGTATTAACATGGGCTATCAGGCCACTTTTGCATGCTGTAAGTTCCCTTACAGCCCGTTTTGCTTCATCTGGTTGATCTTCAGCGCACATTTGGATGGAATAAGCACCATCTTCAAGTATGAGGTCATGGTCTCCTACTGGCAAAGCGTGGTTAGAGCTCTTCAGGTGTGAGAGGAAGAAATGCCCACTTGTTTATGTTGTATCTTCTCTCTCTGGTGGGGAACTGAGGAAGACCGTAAATAGTGGCACACTTTAAAACAAACTGTTATTTAACAACTAACTGTCCACCAATACATCAACATGCTGTGTGCTGTTAATTCTCTGTACAATACATTAACTGGAACTTTCTTCCACTATTTTTATATTTGCTGCCTTGCTTATTTCCAATTGTTGAAATCTAACCCATTATTTACTATAGCAACAAACCTCAACATGTTCTACTACAAGTCCAGCATCTTGCTCGTGACCAATGAAAATGGAGAACATGAATCTGACAAGCTGATTGGGGAAGTGTCAGCCCTTGTGGGCTCTGTACAGATCTGTTGTGCTGAAGCTTGGTTGCGGGTGAAAGAGACGTAAGTGAAATTTTACCACAGGGCTGTCCTGCTGACTTTCCACTGTTTATCGGCACTGTCAGTGACTCTGGTATTCTACGTTTTAATTCATTTCTGTTCCCCTCATTCCTAAATGTCAGAAAAAAACACAGACAGCTCTGCATTTTCGTGCCAAACTCCTTCGTTATGAAAATGATACATCAATGTTTATCAAATATGTAATAACAAATACTCTATTTACATTAGGCACCTTGTGTAGTCCATATGTAAGAAATAGAAACCCCACTATACGAGTGTAGTTTTATGGCTAATGTTTGTGCCTTGATTACAGGACTGGAGTCACTCTGCATTGTGAGAACGGGAGCTGTGTAGCCCAGGGCTATCAGAAGGGACCAGCTGGAACAAAGACTCAAAGAGCCAGACTCAAGGGAAGCATGTGGAGCACTCTGGGTAACCTGGAAACTGACAGTAGGCACAGATGCGGATTTAGGTATGAACGACATGGGCAGAAGCCCAGGGTGGCATCTTGCTGGGTGTGGCACAGCATGCCTGCACAAAAATCTCAGAATGGAAGTGACATTTGCTTGATCGATTTTCTGTCACTCATTTGCAGGTTACGTCAAGAATGCCGCGTTACCGTGTTGGTCCGTTCATCTCGTCAGAGTGGAAGGCGGAGTGATTGTAGTTTGTGAGATATGCAGGCTACAGTCTGGGATCGTTTCCCACTCAGAAGTATGAGGATGTCACCTCAGGTCTCCCCCTGGAAGCCCGAATAGGGGGGTGTGATACTAAAATTTAGTTTGTTCTGGTTAAAGAATGGCCTGTGATAAGGAAATAAAAGGTTACTTTCCTTGTACTTAAAATGGAATTTTGCAAATGCTATACATTTTTAAACTCCCTCAAAACAAATAAGTGGTCCTCTGTTCTCTGTACCAACGGTTGGCATAAGCACTAGTGAAGGGGAATCTGTGAGAGGCTCCAGCATTGTGCAACACTGGTGGGAGTTTCTGTCAACAGGCCGACAGTGTCTGCTGTCTATTATTTATAGTCCATCAGCACGCACGCGCGCGCGCACGCACGCACGCACGCACGCACACACACACACACACACACACACACACAGGATGGCAACGTTACCCCAATTTGTCCCTGCAATCCTCAAAATGGACCAGGTCACATATTCATTCAGTTCTTTCTTTATAATCCACGGCAGACTGACCACAACCACAGCGGTATTACACTGAAAACAATAAAATATTAAAGTTATTTTATGTACGTTAGACCATTGTATAGATTTGATGAGTAGGTTAGATAAACAGGTACCATAAAAACATCTATATTACAAAGATTATAATATACATTTTGTGAAATATTAATGCCATGGTTGTTATTGCAAAATACAATACCACAGCATATATGAAAATCACAATGCTAAATAAAAGCAATGTGAATGAAATGGCCATCTACGTTTATGCTAGTCACGCACAGAGGCTGTGTGAAACTGCACATTACATAAATGTGTAATCATGGGATGTCACTTTTGGCTTTTAACGTGTTAAGGGGCAGCGAAGCGGGTGGAGCAGAAGCCTTGGTGAGATATTGCTTCTGACTTTTTGTGGTCATAAGAAATCATCACGACAGCTACAGACAAGCACAAACAAAACACTTTTGCATGCAGACACAAGTAATGATAGTACTATAAATACTACTAATTTAAAAGTGGTTAGAGTTTGTGTGTGTGTACTGTACATGTGGCTCCTACAGGTCACATACCTCTACACACTCAGCTATGAAGGACAAAACTGACTTACAACCCTATGGTTGCAGCCAAACCCCATCGCAAACGGAGGTCCCACAACTTCTACAGAAGTCTAGCGATTCAACATTTCACAGTTCACTACAGTATAATGTAGCGTGTCACATACAGTGTGTTCCAATAACTATGTATTTTATTAAAGACCATTACCAAAGAGCAAGGCCCCTGGTGAGAATCAAAACAGTTCTTCACATCAGAAGAGCGCGTCCTTCACAGTGGCTACCTCCTGTCTGCATTAATTATTAAGGAACCTGTTACTCAGTTCCTTTATACTGTCTTTCTGATTGAGGAGAAATGAGTCTATCGTAGAGGAAAGAGCCAGATTTCTTTGTAAATACACCTTTTTGTCAATTTGCCCTCCTCTCTGTACCTCTACCAGTCTGCTTGCTCTCTATCTGTGTCTCTCTCTCACACTATCTCTCTCTCTCTATATCTCTCTCACACTCTCTCTCACTGTCTCTCTCTCTCACTATCTTTTTCTGTCTCTCTCTGTCTCTCTCTCTCTCTCTCTGTCTGTCTCTCTCTGTCTCTCTCTCCTCTCCTCTCTGTCTCTCTCCTCTGTCTCTGCCTCTCTCTCCGTCTCTCTCTCTCTCTCCAGCCTTAAGCTATGACAGAGATGCTGTACAAGCCAATGTTGTTTCATGCTACAACAGGATTAGTTATGTAGTTAATTTTCTTGCAAACACATGAGACCTAAGTGCAATGTATAGCCATACACCAAACCAGAGACCCATGTGACATGCTGCCCCTTACACACAGAACACTGCAGCACTTCACCTTTTTCACACCCGTCCTCAGTCTGACCCACTCCACAGACCACAGCTGAGTTCATTGCAAACATCTCCATTGTGGTAAAACAAACACAGACACACAGGAGGCCCACTCAGTGGACACTGCGTGGCTGTCAAGTACAAGGAGGGACACGGAAAAATCGTGACCAAAGTGGTCTTTTAACATTAACCAAAGCAAAAGCAGAAGAGGTAAACCTTGAACACGTCGCCTTAATGACAAATAACACGGGCAGCAGGATCACTGAAAACTGAACGGCAACAAGGTGCAGCAAGGTGGTGGCAGGAGCGCATTAGTAAAACAAGTCTGCTGAAAAAAGAAATTACTCTCTGTGATCCCTCATGAAGTAAAGGGACGGATGCCACCTCATATCTGTAGCTGTTTTTGTGAAAGACTAAGGCTTCTGTTCTGAAGAGAATACATTTTAATTAACACTATATACACCACAACACGAAAATAAAAAATACATCATGTGTCTTCACCAAGTATCAAGTCCCAGTTTTTAGTAGGCCTGTTAAACTTGTACACTGTGCGTTCTGTACTCAGAACACTGGTTTTAATGATTCTAGAATGTTCTGTTGCTGTTCTAAAGCAATGTTGTAGATGATCTAAAGATGACAGTGAGGTGGAAACCCACTCTGTCAATGTCATTTTGCAAGCGGAGTCTGAAAAGTGCAGAAATATTCATCTTAAATAAAACCCTACCAAACCACCTCCCCACCCACTCACCACCAAACACAGTACATGGATGCTCAGCAGAGTTGTTGTGTCCCTCCAACTCCTGGTCTGTACTCAGAAAAGACAGAGCCCCCCCCCATCTGGGCCATGACTTCCACCTCCAGAGGAAGGAACTGAAGTGGCGCCTCTAGACCAGGAGCTCTTCCAGACAGCTTCTCACCAGACAGCCGCTTCATCCTTTCCTGGCAGAAATGTGGTGCTGGAGGACACCGATCTCAGTCTGGCACAAGTCTCATTCCCACTCACCCTTTCCTAGAACATTACTGGAACTTGTCAAATACAATGGAAACCCTAAAACACAGCTGACTGTTGAGCGCTTCTGGGTAAGTAACCAGTGTAGTGAATTTTTAAATGTAAGAAGTTAACCTAAAGAGCATCACATAGCACAGGCCCCTTAAAAACTATCCCAACTCGAAAAACGAATAACGGTCTATCAAAAAAAAAAAAAAGAAAAAAAAATGTGGACAAAAAAGCTGAAAAATCACAACCTTTTCCTCAACTTAAGCACATTATTTAGGATTTTCTTTCAACGTGTAAGTTTAATATACTGTTGAAGAGTAAAATCAACTTTACAATTGGTGAAATCAAAAACAAAACAGTTATGCTTTCATATACTAAATTCCCTAAACTTACGACTGTAATTAAAGGCAAGGAAGTACATATTATAACCCCTTCCTGCTCTTTGAAAGATATATTTAATGTATAATCTATGTACTGTATTTCCGTTATACAGCAGTACAGTGAATATCTGAGGACAGCGCCCCCTTCTGACTATCTGCACATGTGCTGAGAAAACCACCTTGTCTATCCCCTACTTTAAAGCAAACATTTTTAATGTCCAATGCTGCCACCTGGTGACTATAATTAATGCCACATTGGTAATCGTTCTAATAATGAAAATAGGTTATTTTAAATCAAAATCAAATTTTATTTCTATAGTACTTAACACAACCAAAGATGACCTAAGCGCCAAGGCATGTCTTTGCGTTTATAATTGCTATCGCCGCTTCACAGGAATAGTACAATAAATGTAAATCCATTACATTTTTAGTTTCTCTAAAGCTTTTCACAAGAGCAGTCAAGCACACAGAACAAATGCATACACATCTTTGACTGTTTCCACGCATTCCAAACAATTCTTTAAGCACACATACTGCAATAGTTTTAATGTGAATGAAAAACCTTACAAACCCAAATATAATCATAAAAACATCAAGGTTTTAAAATCATCTTGAACAGCAGCACAAATTGAAATCAGAAAATTCCAGAAATCAGGTGCTAAACACACAGAGGCATGCAGAGAGATGTTCAGGGACAAAGGATATAGTAAAAAAGGGGCATCCTTATAGAGTAATATAAAATTATTACTTAAATTATGGGATGTTTTTATCTATTGGAGGAGGCGCTCAGAGGCGCTCCCATTTGGCACGTGCCTATAAATAAGTAATGTGTAGCAGCACCAGCAGGCAGGAGAGGTGAGATCCTTACCTCCCAAAGAGCCCTGAACTCCCTCTGCTCGATCCTCAGGAGCTCACTGCACTCGCGCGTCACAATGGTGGCGTGTCGCGGAGTGTTGTCCAGAATGGACTCCCCGAAAGCTGTCCCAATCCCCAGTGTGCAGATCGCGACAGCATCCTTTGCAGGAAAGAGGCAGCGTCACATGACAAGGAGGCAAACAGGAAAGCAGTGGGCGTTATTCAAGAGGAAAAAGAGAGGATGTGTACCTGTGGTCCACAGACAGAGGACACCAAGACACAACTCCCCAGCAAACACAAAACGTTCAAATAACATTAGCTAAATGTTCCTAATGTTCCCTAAATGTTTATCCAACGTAATTTGAACTTTTTGCATTTGCTGGGTAAACACCAGTATATAACACCAAGGCTAAGTGAGGATGAGAGTGACATTAAAGTACCACTGAGGAGACAGTTAACATCAATAGGATGTTATGAAAGATCATACAGGAGGCATTTCTGGATCTTCAAGGTAACAGAATATAACATTAAATTTACTTAGAAGGGACTATAAACAACAGTGTACACCCCAGGAGTACAAAGAGCTGAGCCAGGGCACAGACAGCAACTGGTTATAGTTCAAAGGCTGATTGTCTCATTTCAAAGCATTATTGTCATGGTTTACTGAGAGTGGAGAGCTTAATTAAGCAGCAATCACTAATTTCATAATAATTATCTGTGTGAACTTCTTGACATTATCATCCAGGGTAATCTCCACGGCAGAATGTCAGCCAGCTACGCACAGGACACACGTATGCGGTAAGTGGAAAAGACACCTCCAAGCAACACACAGAAGACGCCAGCTGAGAAGCGTCCTGAAGCCCCCGGGGTGCAGTACATGAGACAAACATCATTCTAATGTGACACACAGTTTGGCGTTTTTGAGCTGAAAGCTTGAGGTTACACCTTCATTGCTTTTGCACACAACACAATCAATCAAATTAATTGTAATAATATCTGACAAGGGCATAAAACACAACAGCCACAGACCAAAAGGTACTAATAAATAGAACTATGTCATCAGAGTAATCTGCTACTACGTCTTTCACACAGGGTGCATTGAGATTGGAGAAGGCAGGTCTGCACGCTGTAGACCACACACAACTGCCCATCAGATTACCTGAGCAAACATAACATCTGACAACATAGTGGCTGACATCCAAGACATACCAAGTTCATGTCCTTAAATATCATATTGTCAACACAGCCAGTGATGCATCTAAATGTAAAGAATTTTCATAAGTAGCCGTGTTTCTGAAAGAGTAAATGTTACATTTTTTAATAACGTACCCAAGCCAATCATTTAGAGGTTTTACAGAATGTGTATAATAGCAGAACACCAGTCTGTGGCTTCCATGTCTGCAGGAGATGTTACCTGATGGTTAGCTGTTTCTGAGACTTTGACATCAAGAGACCCTGAGAGGACTGCATACCAATTTGTTCCAAGGTCTCCCTGGCGATATACTACAAAAGAACACACAGTCTCAACAATGTCTGGCATGACAAATAGTTGATGCTCCCCTCACACTGCATTGCCTTCACACTGTGATCTAACAAAATCATCATAGCTCTATGTCACACAACATGCTATTATCCTGCCATTATACATATGGAACTAATTTCAGGTTTGCAATATTTAATAATTAGTGTGACATACAAGTAACTCCCTTATCCAGACGCTCATAGAATCCACAAAGACAAATTTGCTGGAGAAGATTTGGATGGAACTTCTCAAAGGCTTTGACATCCTTCAGACGGGCAAGAATGATGTCCACATCTTCTCCTGAGCGTTCTGCAGGCCTGGTCAAATGACAAAGTATTTGGTTAGTCCTTCAACAAGGCTTCTCACCTACAGCTTTCTCGCCATCACCAATGTCCCATATTTGTCACATGACCCATAATAACATCAGAGACAAAGGGCCACCCTCACTGGAATTATTAGGAAATCTGAATTACCCAGCTTCAGTGCGTGCCATGTGACTGTGTGAAACTACAACATGAGTTATCACACCGTGTTTGCATCTTGTCAGCTTATACGCCACTACACTGAAGTTGAGAACAGACACCAAGCAGTGTGAGGAATGAATGACATATATTAGTACTGTCATGCCTGAAGCCAGTCAGACACACTGACACATATGACTATGCCAAGCACTTCAGCTTTTCTCTAACTGTATATTATCCGGTCTGGTCACTCACACGCCCACGCACAGAACTGTCAGCACTGGACTTTGCTGTGTCATTCATATGTCTTCTGTACTTTCCTCACATTTCAGGAAAAGACCTCTGTTTTCCTGTGCCTTACTACTACTATATTTCAAGTTTCAATTTATTTTGATATAGCACCTTTCACGAGAAGTTGTCTCAAACTGCTTTACAGAAAGAATTATAGATAATACAGAATTAACAACGAACGGATTATTGAAGTTAAACGTAAAGGCAGAAAATAACAAAGGAGAGGAACCAAAAACTCTACAGTGTGGAGAAAAAAAAACCTCCGGGGGCCCAAGGTTGAATGGCTGCCCAGCCCCTCCTGGGCATGCTAACATTACAGAGTACACAGTTGAAAATGGAGATGATGAATATAAATAGTATTGTGGAGTCTTTCTGTGCTCCAGGTGTGGGAGCAGCAGGCTCATGGTGTCCCTTGGGCAAAGGCCCCATCCAGGTGGGGTACATTGGGGGTCAGCAGCTCTAACAAGGCATCCTGCTCTGATGGTGCCCAACTGAGCACCGGGTACACATATGGACAGAGAAGGATTGCAGAGAGGCATTAGTAAATAATACAGACGCTGGCAGTCCCGTAACAAAACATCACAAGTAAACTGGCATACAGTGGGCTGCAGAGACTTATGGGAAAGATAAATCAAAGAAGTAGGTCTTCAGTCGGGATTTAAAAACTGAGACCAGTTCATTGTATGTTTCACTAAGAAAGTAGCTCCACATAACCGCTGGCAAATTCATTTGTGCAAAATGCTTTGAGATTAAATATTAAATTCTCAGGCAGACGATTATGGATGGAAAACAAAACAGCATCCACAGCAAAATCCAAACTAAGCAATACTCCGCTCTTGTCTAAACACAATCGGTCAGGCAATGGATGATGGGATACATAGAAGTTGGAATCCAATTAGAAAGATTGTAAATACGAATAAACTAAGAATATAAAAAATGTTATTGGTTGTTGAAGATGCTTAGCACAAAAAACTGTTACGATCATATTGTTGTTTCAACTGCTTAAGAGAATGACTCATTGTTAAATTTGTAAATGGTATTTTCAAAACTGTCGTATTCGTCTGCAATCTAAGATATTATTCAGTTCCACATTGTCAATCTAGTAACCAACCAAAACAATTTACTTTGTTTAAATGCAAGTTTAATACCATTTTGTTGACAAGTAAATAGCATCAATACACCTTTAGAAGGCAGACCAACAGACATTCTAGCAGCCAATAGGAATGGTCCCTTTTTTCACAAAATATTCCTGTGAGTCTGACATGCAGAGTGACTGATCCTGTTCTGAAAGCAGTGGGTGTGACTCCAGCTACAGAAAATAAGAGCGTGCCGGTCAGGGCAGGTACTGGTCATTCAGCAACTGTCTCACATGTAACCTGTATATTAGGAGGGTAGACCCACTAACAGAGAGGTTTTAGATGCAGTCCCCTGAGCAGGGGTGGACAGTTTAACAGCAGGGGTTAAAATCAGTATTACAGGTACTGGCCAGGACAGGTACCACAATTTAACACAAGCTCCACGCCCTGGTTCTGCCTGTTTGCTTTTTGACAGCTGCTTAATTTCAAATTCATTTAAATGTAAAACCTCAGCAAAAGATGCCCCCCCCCCGTGTCCTCTCTTGCTGATAAGAGCTGAGTGACTGATTTACAGGGAATATTATTAGTGACCCTTCTGTTCTGCATGGCCCCGCCAGCGATCCGTGGAGACTGATTAAAGCTGACTGGCTCGTCTTTAAAGTCAACACCCAGCATTAGTTGTCCTTGGAGCCTGACTCATCCGCACTGGGCGGAGGTCCTGCGATAAAAACGCAAGGCTATTGATCTGCAGAGAGATGATCCGGTTACGCTCCGAGTGCACGTGCTTCTGGGGCCATTAAAAGGTCAGTGTTCAGATCTCAGGATGCGGCATAAATACGAGATGAAGAGATCACTCAGCTGCCTGCAAACACGAGCTCCAGCACTCAGCAGCTTGTGCGATAACATACAGGAACGGGGAGAAGAAGGGAGTTCTTAGTGTAATACAGGAAACAGTTACATATCGTTAAGATGACTTGTAGTTCATTGTTCAAAAAACAGCCACAGCTCAAAAATACATGCGACAGAACATTTTAAATACTTTTGTCTATGTGGTTTCTAAATCCAAACAGCAAACTATTCACAGTTGCAAACTGTATTCAAACTCGACCCACACTTTTCCAGCACACTAGACAGAACACAGTCCTGGTGTTACGCTGGACACTTGGCACACTAATACAGTCCCGGTGTTACGCTGGACACTTGGCACACTAATACAGTCCCGGTGTTACGCTGGACACTTGGCACACTAATACAGTCCCGGTGTTATGCTGGACACTTAGCACACTAATACAGTCCCGGTGTTATGCTGGACACTTAGTACACTAACACGGTCACGGTGTTAGGCTGGACACTTAGCACACTAATTTGTTGTCCTCAATGCTGTTTTCTTTTGCCATACATTATAGTAATTATACTGTATATCAAGCGCTGTTTATGTGTAGATGTTCACAATCCGCACAACTTCGATATGTAGCCATTGTGATCACTGATGTCAATGTTAAAAATAATCTGTTAAAATCGTACTTTAAAATATAGTTTAAAATAATAAACCAAGTCGCTTCTATAGACGTGATAGTATGAAATCACCAGAGCAGCTCTCTGCCGCTGAAACCTGCCACAAAGAGTCTAATATTTTCTCCTCCGGGTGATGTTCGTCTAATCAATTAAGAAACCCCTGAAGAACGTTCACATTGTTCTTAATTGCACTCACCTTTGCGTTGGCTCTACATCTATAAAGCAAAAATTCACTAGATCGAATTAAATTAACACAGAAAATACTGCAGGTACCTTGCATCTTGTGTATCTATATTCACATACAAAATAACTAAACCAAAACTGCCTCATATGGCAAATCGTTACCAATTTATATACGATCTATAACGTTACATACACATTTAAAATATGAATGAAAACATTTACCATACAATAAAACAATATACCCGCAGAGTTCAAACAATGGTTCATTGATGTTTTCCTCAAATGTGTTAAGTCATACTAAATAGCGACAAAAATAACAAAAACACATCGCAGTGTGTAGATGTACCTTTTATCAAGGCAAATTATCCATTCTGGGTGTGCAGAAGAAAGAGTGAAAATGTATGCCGCTACCATCTTTGGCGAGATCATGGAGCCGGTGTGGTGAGAAGATTTACATCATCTGCACATGATGAAGAGCCAGTCCTGCCTTCTCCAGCTGGACACCGTGCTGTAGTGCGTGTATCGTGTCGCTGTTACTAGCAGTTCAGATCAGCGCATCTTCTAATGGTTGGTTTAAAAATATAGGCGTGGAGCAGATGCCTTAAAATACGCTCAGAATAAGAAGTGCACGGTAATAAAGAACCAGTACCTCCATTAGCAATGCTGTGGAAGTTTAATATTGTAGTTTTTAGTGCCTGTCATCTTGCAAGACAACGGCACTAGGACGAGTAAATTAAAACGTGCTGGCACGTCGTTAGGGCTGTATTAAACGTCAGATACACAAAACACCCTTTGTGCTCCGATGTGCTGAAATGCTTTGCTCAAGCGACTGAATCCGGTTCGGTATTCATCCTAATATTTGCTCAAAGTAATAACAGCCTTCCTTCATCCATTTTAGTTTATATTTAGTAGTATCCCTGAATATGAATGTAACGAGAGAAGGGTTGTTACACCTATTGGTAGCATCACACCCTGCTGCTTGCTCCATTTCTGTGCGCTCTTACACGCACACACGTGTACACATGTACAGTATCCCACACATGCACAAACACTAAATGCAGTTCGAGGGCACCCGGTCATCCGAACATCACCACGTTTTTGGATTATGGGGGAAACCAATGAAAAGATTAGGCCACAGCACTCAATCCATTGTACTTCATGCCTTAATATGCCGTATTATTACACGGTGACGTTAACAAGTACGTTGCAACATTTCATAGCCCAGTACGTCATATCAGTATTTGTTACTATTATTCTATACTATGCCTGTGATTTTTAAAATGTTTATATAATATTACTTGTGCTACGGTTATAAATATAAAAGTATATATAAACATCGAAGGACACGTAAGATGAATCTAGTCAGCGGGAAACGGTACATCCTCTCTCTTTCTGCTGGACAGGCTGCTAATAACCGGAGCAAAACGAACAGCCCCACACGAGGAAGCTGAAAAGATGAAGGCACATGAGCACACATTTAAGTGGGACGCGGTTTGCACACAAGGGATGCAGCACTGCAAATTCTGGGCATCCCTGTTTCCAGGGACAGTTTATAAAAATGTATGACGTAAATGCTGGAAAAATGACAAAACTTTTTCGAGAGATAATCAAACACCTCAAAATGTCCCGTCTCATCTGTGCGTTTCTTCCAGTCACAAGCATCGTGATATATAGTCACAGGCATAAAAGTAATGTCAGTTTTTTCTCTTTCTGTTTTACACACTTTTAACAATGAATTTTGTCCATATTTTATACCCTTCAGGACTGGTGTTGGACTGGCTAAAACTGAATCCAGAGACACTGTGTCTGGCACATAGGAGATACAACATGTCATTCATACCAAATCTCCAGCCCCAAGGCAAAGGGTGTCCCAACAAACTGCAAAAACTTTGTTATTTATGTGCAGGACACTGTATACTCTCCAGGATGAGGTAATTGAAATGACAGTTACTGGATCACAAAGACTACATTTTACATTTATGTGGAGATGGTAAGTTTGAAAGTCCACCTTCATCCAGGCAAGGCAGTCAGTTCTTCCTCTTCCAGCCTTTTCATCAGTCCACATAAGACTTACAGTATATATAAAAAAAACCAATGACACCCCTTTGCAATATCACTGAAATGTTAAATCTCAAGAAGTTTGGCAGGAGCAGAATTAACACGGCAATGATCCTAAACACCAGGGGTGGGCAGTCATGGCCCTGAAGGGCCACAAAAGGTGCAGGATTTTGTTTCAGTCAGTTTCTGCATTTAATCAAATCTTAGTGTTAATTAAACATTACTGAAAAGCTGCACCCACTGTGGCCCCCCAGGACCGTGATTGAATACTCCTGCCCTGTGTGGTAAAAACACAGGGCAGGAGTATTAATATACAAAATGAATTAAGGCTAAATATGTCAAGCAGACGGAACTTGCCAGAACAGTATAAAAAGATGGCCTAAGCACTTTATGTGTGAGAATAGTGGAATGTGTATGCAGAACTGCACAAACTGGTAAATGTATAAATTCACAAGCTAATTCTGTTTGCTGTTATGTTAGGGTATTATTAGGCATTGCTCTTGCTTTTAAGTAAAAATTTTATATACTATTTTTATAACCCTATATCTTTGCTTGCCAATATACTCAAATTTTGTGTGACTTTATACTGGGTATTGTTATATTTCAATATGCTGTTGTGTTAAATATTTGCTTACCATTATGTTAAGAATCTACGTTTGCATTATGTTTGAATAGGGTATCATCAATAGATTTAAACACTGGATGTCAGCTCTTTACGCAATAACACTTCATTAATACCATTCACAATACAGACGTGTTAAGCCAGTGTAAATGTTTAAAGTAACTGCCAGAATAAAGGGTGCTTGATTTTAAGTGTTTTGCTAAATAATGAGCGCAGTGACTTAGCACTTATTATTGGGTTTCTAGTTAATGTGTATGTGAGATATATGGAGTGAGTGTCACCTAAAGCAGGGCCCCCACTGCAGGAGCTGGGCTGCAGCACTCCGCCATGTGGCCCAAAGCCACGTCCACTTCCTCTCATATTAATTTATTGTAATCTTCTGCATTGTGGAACAGGACTTGGGCCGTGGATTTCAACTGTCTTCTTCTTAATGCCTACAGGGTAAGTAAAATGTGTTAACATTTTAAAAAATGACGATGAATGTATCTGACCCCTCTAACAGAAAACGCAATTTGCCAGCTTAATCACCGTGGCAGTACCGACCACAACACAACTGACCTGAAATTAATACTTTTGAATCCACAAGATCGGAATTTTTACAAATTCTAACTGCCGCCGGAAGGTGGCAGCATTTTCATAGTTTGTGTTCTGCAACTGGATTGTTCATTGTTACCAACCCTTCACTTGTCGAGCTGAGATGTTTTATTAGATATAACACCCATCTCTGATTTGTAAATGTGTAAATATGTTATTTTCCATGAATCCTACCAACCCAGAAATTGAAGTAGCAGTTTTAAAATTCAGACTGGAATGACTGAAACCCCTTAAAATTTAATGTAAAATAACCAGCATGCTTGAATATACACTCACTGGCCACTTTATTACGTACACCTTGCTAATACCGGGTTGGACCCCCTTTTGCCTTCAGAACTGCCTTAATTCTTCGTGGCATAGATTCAACA
>JABJVR010000001.1:10361718-10381644 GCA_025773905.1 Chitala chitala
TATATAATATACTGTGTATACAATAATTATAATAATTATTATATAATGTTATATATGCATATATTATCCATATATTATTTTATATGCATATATATGTGCACGTATTATGTAATATACTGCATATTATATATATGTTAACACGTTTAAAAAAAACTAGGAATGGTACAGTCCCAATGTCAATTATATAACAAGATTAAGTAGAACATGAGAGTGAGGGCAATTATCACAACTGCAAATTTAATCTTCAATTATCGTAAAGTCCTGGAAATAGACTGTGCAAAACCACTTAATACATGACTTACCTAATTAATTAATTAGATAATTTTCCTACATCTACAGACTGATGGGTAAAATTATGATCTATAAAACAGTGGAATGAGGAGATACCATTTCAAAGACAAGGGCTCAAAGAGTGGAAAGCTGGTGGTGAGAATATGCAGCATACGCTACGAGCTTGAGGTCATAATGCTTTTAAAAACAAGTTACAGAATCGTCTTTCCAGAAAACATATTTACCTGAATGTTGTAAACAAAAGCAGTTGCCAAGACAACACAAAACAAGCAGCTAAATACCTGAATGTACCACTACTGTGCTGACTGAAAATTAAAGAGCAAACTATTACAAATTTATGAAAAAAGAATAGATGGCATCTTAACGTACCTTGTTGTGGTACGATATTTTGTGTTCACAAGAAAAGTTACATTAAATGAGTAATTACTAAATTACGTTTTTGTCAGAGATGGTTTGTTGGGGATACCTGCCTTTATCTTTATTTTTGGGAACATACCTCTCTGTGGATGCTAATTAGTTTTTTTTGTGGTTACTATGTTTCTGTCAGCACTGCTAGTGTAACAAACTATCCATTGTGTAGTTATGGGAAAAAATTAGTGCAAATGTCTACAAAGCCTTGGTTTGCTGGGTGATGCTGTCACAGCTGGAGGGGTTCTATATCCAGCTAGTCCCAAGGTTCAGAAATAATCATTTTGTATACCACAGATTAGCAAATTTACTAAACCTCTCATTATTTATGCTGTTATCACAGAAGCCCAGCATTGATTATGAGATGAAATTTTTTAGGTTTTAAAAGTGATCTTACATTCATGTAGTTTCTGTTCAATATATAAACAATTTCAATAAGATTACCATAAAGACAAGTCATAATCTAATGTAAAATAAAACATCTATTTAAATAATAAAATCCTATTCAGTTAACATGTCTATGGACATAATTCTGGTAGTGGCAACCCTACTGGCAAAGAGGCCATCCTGGGACAGAGTGTTTCAAAGCTCTCCAGAAAGGAGCCATGAAAAAAAGGTCAGGTTGCTGAAGTGAGTATCAGTTCAAACCTCCAACGTGGCTTCCAGGTTCCCCAAAAAGGCTGTGCTCCCCAGCCAGTGGGAGACCATCCCCAGCCAGTGGGAGACCAACCCCAGCCAAGGGCCTTTCCATCACCAGTCGCACCAGACGCTGCAGCTCATGAGCAGGCTGATAAAACAAGACACACACACTCATCATTCAGCACTATGGCACTGCATCCGAGATCTTCATTCACAGAAAATGTAAGAAATGGCATGTAACTATTTGAACAGTCAGGCAGCGCGCGGTCGGGTCGTAACTCTAGGACATGTGGGATCCTTGTACACGTTGCACGCTAATTTCTTCTGAACAGCTCCCTGCCTCTCGTGCCTGATCTGTTTGGTGATGTGGCTCTCAGCAGCAGTGTCGCATGCTGCCAAGAGGCAAAAAGTCCCCAGCAGTAACCCCACACCCACACTGCACCTATACATTCTCGCCAAATTTATGTGTGTAGCCAGGGGAAGGGACGGAGAGCAGTTACCAGGTTGTCCAGGTCCTCGGAGCTGCCGACGTGGAAGCCATTGAAGAAAATCTGTGGCAAGGCATTGGACCCGGCCAGCTCCTGCACCCGGGCCTTCAGCTCGGCGTGTCGGGTCAGGTCCACCTCTCTCACGGGCAGGCCCAGGTCGCCAAGATGAGATCTCGCACAGGCACAGCGCTGACAGCCTGTCACTGTGTACAAGGTGACCTGTCCCAATGCCCTTCCTTCTGTTGTCTCCATCAGAGTGGCTGCAAAATATTACTACACATCATTCTCTTATCTACAAACACTATCTTGGAGAAAATTGGGAGAAATTATTCTTTACATCTCAACATCTTACAGAATTGATTTTAACTGGTGTTTTCATCAAATATCAATTAGTTGATTAAACGTGTCACTTCTCCTGGTTTATTTAGTTTGAAAAATATTGATTTAGATGTTGGGTATATTCAGTTGTGCCCAGTTTATTTTTATTCCTCAGTATATAATATATGAACATCATATATGAGCTATTACAAAGCAGATTTATTCAGAAGAGGCTACTTTTCAGCATAGATTTGTTAAATCATTATCTATTATATAATTTTTTTAACCTCTGATTTTCAAAAACCTTGTTAAATCAGGAGCAGTGGGAGAACCTGTGGCGTGCAGAGAAGACAAGGATTACACGTGCAAGCTGACTGAACAGGTACCTGACAGGAGCTGAACCTACAATGAAAACGGTATTTAGTAACAGTAACTATCTATCTATACACCCTGGATCATTACTTATTCAGATCATGTTGTTGTTATGAATGAATATTAATATACTAAAAGTTTTTTTTTTTTGTGTTGCACATAATTTCAAATTTAACGCCAGACATAATTACAACAGACCTGTCATTTTCTACCTGTGTAAACGAACGGCACGTTTACTACTGATTTTATTATTTATTATTGTTGTTAATTGTTGTTATAATAATAATAATAATAATAAGCTTTTCATTTAGCGGCTGCTTTCGGGAGCTTTCTTTAAAAGATGAAACAAACAGTCCAATTGAAACAAACCTGTAAAAGTATCTCTTGACACCAACTGTATAGTTTACTGTAGTCTTACTAACTAACCTATACAACGAGTTTAACTTTTATTTAATGGGAACCGAGCATAAACGGCGACGTATTGTTTATGTCATATAAGACTTTTAAGTATAAATTACAAAAACTTTAACGGTGCTTTTTAATTTATTTTTTTAATTTATATAACTCTGGGGAGAAGAACACAGTTCTAGTATTCGGCAACTTGCCAGCCGGTATTTTGGGTGAGCCGCTGCATCCTTTCCAATCAATAGATCCGTTTGTATAGGATTACTGCAACGTCGCCCAAACGTGTAGCACAAGCAAACTAAGTAATTACTCATAGATTCTCTTTCGTAAACACGCAGGATTTACCAGTAGTTTAGATTTTAAAAAGGAAGGCTGGTTTGTCAGTTTACACAGCTGTCGTGTTATGCTGTTCCGAAAAAGGGTCTTCCCTGCGGTGACTCCCCAGCGAGATCCCCGGCACACAAGTGTCCCCCAACTCCATCACTGACACGCTATGGGTCCGCAGGTGACGGCGAACATGCGTGTGTCCGGCTGCGGTACAGCGTTACATTGTTATCGCTCACGTGGCGCTCATACACACCGCAACAATGTAGACTTCAGTCTAACCACCCGCTCGGCTCCGCTGCTCTTTCGGACAGTGTTAAAACATCTAAAAACAAACCAGTTAGCCAGATCTTCACGCAATTTGTAGCTACGACCTTGAAATGTGCGCAGAAACGCAGCACGGCTGCTGTGAAGAAAAGCCACAAAAATCCGTACTTAAAGAAACCCAGTCAACCGAGGGACGTTTTTCCACATCCCTTGCAATGAATTTGGTCGACCTCGACTGAGCGGTTGCAAATATTTCAGAATAACTAGCTATGAAACCTACATATTATATAGTTTGTCATAACTGTACGCATGCAATGTGATCAGCTGTAATGCAATTTACAAGAAACCCCGTGTACTCACATTTATATAAAAAAAATGCTTATGTTGTTACCGGTCGGCGCATCTCAGCCCGATTGACGTTACCTCTGTTTTCCATATCCGCACTGTAAAGTTCATGGTGACTAGCAGCGCTGTTATGCTGGAAATATTCACAGCCAGTTATTGGGAATCTCCCCGCAGCATTATTGAGGCGCCATTCTAGAGCCGAATTAGGAGAAGCAGAGAGTGAAATGTCAAAGAAAGCCACGCCCCCTTGCAGGAAAACCATCCTTTTCTCCCCTCATTCACAGCAACTCAGCATTATTTTTACCGGCTGAATGTACAGAACGCCTAAACGCCTGTTAGCATTTTCAGTAGCAGACAGGCAAAATCTCACTGTCAAACATAATTAATAGCAATTTAAAAAAATCGGTAATAATTCCGGACAACTTTTCCTATGGAACTTTAAATTTATAGCATGGATGGGGAACCCGTTGCAGGGTGCTCGCTCAGCTGTATTATTTTGTATAGACATAAAGAAAAACAAATAAACATTATGTCCAACAGTCCCGTCCGATTCAGTCAAATCTTTGAGCAACATTAGGCTCAATAACACGGCGGACGCCTGCTTAAAGGCAGTCCACGCTTGCAGTCGGACAAACATAGTTTTTGGAAAAAAATTAAATGACGGTAGTCTGTGATTAATATACAAACAGCTCGCTTTTAAATTAAATGGTTCCTTTGTATTTTAAGACGTTTTCGTCTGTAATAGACTTCCACAGTGACTGATTCCTAACGTGTGGGAACGTTGTAGTTGCACTTGTGCTCGTCCGGAGCTTTTTTGTGTGGTGCAGCTTTGATTCGTTTTGATGGGTGAAACGGAACATTAAAGTTATGTAATCTGTACAGCACGAGGTTTTAGATGCTACAGTAGATCTTTACTGAATTGCCGAATTTATTAGTCATAGAGCTTTCAGGTAAAGCCGAATTACTGAGACCAGTCTCTGTACATAAACCGAGCAGTATTGCTAATACTGAGCAGACGGATCACGTGTTTTATTACTCCGGGTTTTTAGGACTGAACTGGTCAAAGAGCCGCACAATCAAATGCGGAATTCGAGTGGCAATTCTGCTTGGAGTGTCCAGGAAACATTAAAATTTACCGACGCAAAAAAAAAAAAAAAAATGAAGCGAGACGTGTTAAAATTTCAGAACTGAAATGTTTGATTTCGCAACGGATAAGTAGTAGTGAAATGACACTACTTAATTATCAATGACCATGAAGTTTCGAGAAATGCACTTTTTTTTAAAATTGGGGACATTTCAAAGTTTATGTACGAATAAATAGTAAAAGGAGTAAGTTCTAGAAACACATGGTAATCAACGGTAGACGATGTGTTTTGTTTTTGCAGTACTGTACGATATTTGTGCCCTGAATTGGAGAAGGCGGTATAGCGACTGGGTGGATATTGTTTGTGGTATTTTTCAGTATCTGCATTTGTTTTACTCTTTTTTATTTAAAAGTGGAAGGTTAGCATCTGTAAGTATCCGTATAAATCCACTTTTCAGTCTTCCAATCATCCAGCGAATTAGCATAGACATTCACCATAGAGTTAATTAACCAGCAGGCATTTAATTTGTGATACTTTAACCAGAATCCATTTAAACATTACAGCTTTTTGTACACTATTGCAGTATAAAGGACAGGGCTTATCCAGGAACCTGAACTTATTACCATCTGGTTATAATAGTACAACATTGCTGACCTTTTGTCTGCAGGACCTAAATAAATCCAAAACTTTATTTATCACCCCCCTACTTTAAATTCTGGTGTTTCGTCACCATCCCCCATGGTGATTTTTTTTTAATTACGTGCAGCTTCCATACGTCCTCTAGATGTCACCAAACACACATATTAATGCCGCACTAATAAATAAATCAGCCGTAAGTTTGCTCAGTCATCAAAGTGTTGGATCCTCACGTCTCCTTCTTTGTTAAAACGTCTGGATTGAGGACAAAGCAGAAATGCAGGGTGTAACTGATAAATTTAAAAATATACCGTTGTGTCTTGACTGCTGGGAGCTCTTTAAAGTCAGGTAACTGAGCCTGTTATGCTGTGCATCTGATACAAAAGTTTTGTTTTAGATTTGTTGCTTCCAGCATTGTGTTGGAGAGCATCTGGTGTATGTTAAGATGCTTTGCCAAAACACTTGGAAACTGCCACTTTGGCTGTGAATCCCTTGCCTCCTATAGGGTGTGATACACACATTGGTTTCCAAAAAGAAGTAATATCTGTTTACAACAATAAGTATATTTCACTAATGAAAAAGTATACAATATCATTCTCGGAAGCAATGTGGCAGGTTTGTGTAAAGCTGAGTACTCCACTGCCTCAGTGCTTTTTTTGTCATTGTAAAAATATTGTAATAAAGTAGCTGAAACGTTTTGATTGTTGTGACTGTGGTAACAGGTTTTACTGCTTTCAAGAATCTGAAGTTTTATTGAAAATAAGAAGGACGGGCTTATGGAAAGGCCATATAAATTAGGCATTCCTGAGTGTCCCAGTATGCTTTAAACATTTTATCTCTACAATGATTTCCCAGTTGGAGTGTCTATGTCATGCAATACTGCCTGATTTCTTTAAAAAACAGTATTGACTAAGTCATCAGCAGTAAATGAAAATTGGGCGTAACAAAGATGTAATGATAAATATTTAAAATACAGATTTATTGTATTCTCGATTTTTTGTTTCTTGCTATGAGAAATAAGCGTGTCTTATTATCCAGTACAGTGTTTGCACTGTCTAGAGTTTCCGATAACATGTTTTAGGTTTTTAATGGCTGCCGTTACACCAGTTCACACGATAACAGCCTAAGTGCGTGTCTTGTGTTTCAGTGCCCAGAGCGCAAACTACTGCTTTTTCACTCCTCTCCCTTCCTGAAGTAAAGTCTGAAAACTTTACTGTGGACACTACCTGAATTTATGAAGTCCCGCTAGGTTTCACACTGTACTTTTCGGCAAGAATGTATGGGCCGCTCACGGGAATCGTCAGGGGGCGTCGAACATGCCTGTATTCCAGCCGGGAGCATGTGTGTTTTCTGAACACTGCAGTAAATTCAGTTTGTAGTGGTTTCCCCGCAGGCCCCACTGAGCACATTAAGATTTCTAACAGAACAACAGCTTTACTCTGGCGGTACACCTTCAGCACGCCGCTCCGTAATCCCAGCGGAATGATGTGGACACCGGGCTAATAAATCTCTTTGATTTAAGAGACACATTAAGCATTGACTGTCAGTGCAAGACAAACAGCTGTTGTGCATTTGCAATCACACTCCATCTACAAATGAAGCGCAGCAATAAATGAGAAATACTGAGTGTGAGCCATCTTCCAGGAAAATTAGGAATCTGTGGAATCAAGCGCTCGTTTGAAGCGCAGCGGCATCGGAGAGAACGGATACTTTGGAACGCAGTTCGGAAACTGCCACAAAAGAGAGCGGGTTTTAAACTGGCTGCGATCTTGCTGTGCAGATCAAATTTCTCTTACTAGGAATGGATAAATGTACAAGGCGAACACCTACTAAGATCTGGCAGCTTCCCGGGAGATGTGAGCTATGAACGCAGTTAAACAATTAGGAAAAAAAAAAAAAGTCTGGCACTTAGAGTGTGCCGTTTTAGGTGGTCTTTGTGTGTGTGTGTGTGTGTGTCTCACGTTTTATTCTAGCCCCCTCCCAGAGAAGTACATTCCTTTTATTTTAGGGTGGTACAAGCGTAACCTATTGCTCCATTTTGAGTGAAATCTTTTTGTAGTGCTATGCGTGTTGGGCAGAAATTTTTCAGAACGAATGGTTTGTTGCTGTTTTTTGTCTCTTTTTATGTAATGCCAACATATTTGGGTCTTCTTCCTATGCCAGGTTACTTTACTTTTTTTTTTTTTGTCTTTTTCTCATCAAGGGCTGTCTAGCCTGTGGCAGTCTGCAGCAGTCTGTGAGGATTGGGTTGTTTGACAGATGCAGAACGTGGTCCGGCAGTTGAAGGTTGGCCTGAGACGATAGCCTTTAGTGTCTGTGAATAGGGTCTTTGCGCTTTTTCTTCTATTCTGAGTGATATGGTAGGAGTAAGTGACATTTGTTTTCTGTGCCAGCAACTCTGACAGTATTGTTTTTGTAACACTGTTATTACCCTCAAGCAATCTGGAGGTAACACAAAAAATATGAAATATGGCCACAAGAAAGAATGAAGTTTTACAAAGACCGCCCTGAAAGGTTTTTGGAATTTGTGTACACTCTTGGATATCATAATTGCACAAATCCCTTTTCTTTTGAGATTTCCATGTAAGGTCTGTGGGAAATTACTCAGAGCTTTTCTGGATTACGCTGTATGGGACTGCTAGTGGTGTGGGGTTTTTTTTTTTTTTTTTTTTTTCTTTCTTTCTTTCTTTCCCCCTGCTGCCAAATTTTCTTACGAGAACTTCTTAAGAATGGAGATCCAGCTTAAGCCTTCTTTGTCCACTGCCTCTCAGGTGTCTTCTCACGCTGTCGTCTGTGTGTAGAAGAAACGTATCGGTGACGTGAAGATTGTTCAGCGTGCCAGAAATACTTCTGCAGCGCAGGACAAAGTTAGGATCTTAACATTTATCACTATGTGTTCTGTGCTCATTTTATCTGTGAAATCAGAACTGCACTTATTCAATTTTAATGCTTTACTAACACATTTACAGAATGAGTCTCAAAACATGTAACCTGCTCTGCATTTAATACCCCCCACCCTGGCTATGTCTCCCTCCACTGGTGAATGGAAATAGCAGTACTCCTTCTCCAAAGAGGGAGAGTCAGTTTTACGCAGATGGCAGGCGGATTGGTAGAGAAAAGCAATCCTGTAGTGCCCTTGCGGTTTTGACGGGACATGTTACATGTGGGAAATTATTCTTGGCGCCTCGTTCAAAGCGCCATGAGTTCTTAGGGACTTTTTCCCTTGTCGGCCGGCCCTCCGCGCTTTCGTGTGTCGTAGCTGTGGCAAATGGAACCTTCCTTTCCATTGATCTTTTCCTGTTCACTTCACAGAAAGAAAAATAACAAGCTACCAGACTCCTGTCTTTATGGCACTTGGCTTCCCTAATTTTAATAAGTGGTTTGGCAGCGATTGCAGCTGTGACGCACAGGTTCAGAAATGCTGTTAGACGGCGTCTGTTGATTTTTTTTTTTTTTTTTTTTTTTTTTTTTTTTTGGGTGTGGTTTTGTCTCATAAAGGGTGTGGTTTTAATTTTAACTCCTCGTTTTCTTCACACTGTACATAACTGAAAAGTTGTTTTGGATTTGCTTTGCTGATATTTCAGTTATAGTGGATTTGAGTTGTCACCCCCCAGTTGTAGTGATTCTTTGGCTTACTTGGTTACCACTGGGTTTTGACTGTTAAGAACCTTTTAAAGTCAGGTAATGTAGCTGGGCCTGTTATGCTGTGCATCTGATACAAAAATTTCTTATTTAGGAGCTATTACTTCTCCCATTGTCTTGGGAGCATCTGGTGTATGTTAAGATGGTTTGCCATATATAATTTCAAAATATGTACATGTATTAGCTGTGAAGGTGTAATAAACCTGCTCCTGCCCCCGTTAAGTTCAATTCACTTGTACAGAATCTCCACAAGGAGGAGCAGTGGTTACATTTCTGCATTGTATCTTTTTCCCATGGTGCATCGGAGCAATAACGTAACTGTATGAAGCATTACATCATTATATCATTTTATAAATTAAATAAACTTGACATTCTAGCTAAATATTGGTGCCGGAAAAACTTCAAAAGTCTTGACTGCTTGTTTATTCTGCCAGACAGGGTAAAAGCTGTTACAAAAATTATATTATTTTTTTTAAATAAAAGCTGGAACATATGGCTGTACAAGTAGCATCTTGACAAGAAAAGGGTATTCATTTTATATTAAGGCAAGTAACTGAATATAGGTTGTTCAGAACGAACTGAGTGGGTATAGTCAGTTTTGGACTGCAGTGAAATTCCAGTTCAAGTATCATACGCACACCATGGCGTTAATATATTCAATGTTTTTTCTGTCAATCAAATGTGATAGTTTTATTTTTTTTTCTCTTCATTTTCTGATTTCGGTCATTTTGCATGCAGTTATAGGAATGAGTGCGACAGGCGGCATCATCGATCAGTCTGAGCACAAATACGTCCTGACACGCGCCGCTGACCCTGCAAACGTTGCCTGCGTTCACTGGCGTATAGTCTTACACGTGCACAATCACTTCATGTAAATAGTGGAAATCCGAGGCGGTGGGGCGATGGTTGAGTTTCAGTAGGACAAACTGAGGAAGTGTCCACAGTCTGACAGTGTGGTTTAACGTCAACTGAAGGGAAACCTAGTCGGAAGCATTGGCACTGTTTATGAAAGCTCTCTATAATTATCCTATATTATATTCAAAGTTATTGATCTTATGGTGATATGCTGGAGAAAGAGATGTATGATTCCGAGCCAGTAGCCGTGACATTGTCCGTAATGTCACAACAATCCCCTTCAATACATGGATACCTGTAATTAGTTGTACACTATTGCTAAAAATATTTGTTTTAGCTCTAGGACAGCCTTAGATTGGTCTGATTGTTGCATCTTTTGTCTAAATATGGGACAGCAAAAATACTTAATTTAATTTTCGCCTCTTATCCTTCTGTGAAATGATGCACATGATATGATGCGTTTAATTGGATGTCACATACACAGGCCATGTGGCAGTGTTTATAATTAGACGTGAGGCTTAAAAATGTGAAAATTTGTTATGAACAAAATACGCATGTGGTACAGTTCACCTTAAGGTTAAAAAATGGAATATGCAGCATTTGCCGCTTCTAATTCTGCATTGCCTTTTAACCAGTTGGCCGAAGACATTTCATAACTGTGAGCAGTGTCCACATGTTCTTTTAATTAAGCGTAGCCAAATCACACATAACGAACCCATCAGAATCTACCTGTGAGCATTAACGAGTTGTCAGCGTGGTTCTCAATAAGGAAAACATCTCAGCTAGTGTGTGATTGGGGGGGGGGGTTGTCCAGTTGCGTTTGGCTTGCTGTCCTTGCCTCCATAATGCATCTGCTCCAAACAGCCGCCACCTCGACACATCTGCTGCAGGGCCCTGCCAGGGCTCTGTCCGGACAAGCCCAAGGACCGCTGCTCGTTTGCTTATATTAATTGCCCGCTGCCTCATTCACCGTTTGCCGCTGATTATGCTCATTAATTTCAATTCCCCGAGACCTAAACCCGTGCTATCCGACGCGCGGCATGACATCACAGCTTGTGCATTCTTGATTGGTCACAGCGGCAGAATTTCCAGCTTCATCTTCTGTCATCGTCTGGTCCATTACCTAGCTGCTGTCTGGAATGTCCAGTGGATGGTAATTTCAGGTTCTGTGGAATTGCTTAAAGGAAAACAGCTGTAAAAATGAGTTCTATAATATCTGAATTAGTAAATATAAAAGAATTGTATATGGGACTAAATCTGTCCCTGCTGTATTAATTAGTCATTTTTGGAGTCTTGGGGTTTTCAATAAAACTTGTATTTCAATAGCAGCGCATTGCTTTCATGGTACTTGTCCATAATAGCTTTACTCAAGGTGAACTCATTGCAGTACAACTTTTACAGTGTTTGCATATGATAATTACAGATGTGGGAAGTTAAAGCCTTGTTGGCTTTTATTGATAAAATAATGGAAGTTATTGGACACTGGGTCCATAAAAGGGAACTTGAGTTGATTGTTTTCCAAGTAGTAATTTTAACAGCCTCTGGGGGGTGACAGAGAGCAGGGTAGAGTCCAGTAAAAGATTGAGCTGACCTGCTAAAAGCATTTTGGTTACAGAAGACTGAAATGTCTTCATACAAATGCAAAGCGTTTCTGGCCAAATCATGAGTATGCATACTCTGTATCTTGGCTGCCAATGTGTGTCTATTGAACATCTATGTTTTCTTCAAGCATGAAATGCCCCTCCACTCTGTCCAAAAAGGAGCAGGGTGAGGGAAGATTGCATGGTCAGTATCTTGTAACAGGAGCTAGCTGGAATTTTGTATGATGCTCAGATCGTTGTCCCAACATGGACACCTGTAATCCCTCTGCACGAGCTGAGGTACACTCTACACACTGTTACTTCTGTTTGTGACAATACTTCATGTGTTATGTAAGTATATTAATTTTAAAGACATAATCTTTGTTACTGTGACTCTACAGACCTGTTGATATGAACAAGATTGGAATATCAGTCACAGCTATGGAACTACAGAACTTTCTCTTAAACCTTTAACTTGGATCACCAAACAGCTTCATCATATTCTTTAGGTACATGAAAACTAGAATAGAATATAATAGAACTATTCTATTCTATTATATTTTAAAGTTATAACAATATGTGACTCATGGACTTTTTCATTGACTTTCTCAGAATGACATACAGGTCAAATATGTTAAATTATTTATTTATAAGAAACCATTAACTTCCTGTGGTTGTTGTACTATTATTAGATACCTTTATTACTGTTCTACCTTGTAGAAGCTGCAAATCATGGAACTATTAATGGTGAATGTTCTTGAGGTTTATACATATTTAAGCATGTTTAACACTGAGATTTGAAAAGCCACCGTTGTTTCCTTTTCTTCTTCTTCAGCATAACCTTATCTGTCAGTCCAATAAAAATACACACTCCTGCCAGTCATATTTCATTCCTACAGAATGTCATTCTTTATCTTCTTGTTTCTTTCTTTTTCGTTTTCTTAATTTAAGTAACTCGTAGCATTTGGTTAACTTTCTGAACTGACATAATTATACAGCTGTCCTGAATGATGCTTGTTAATCACAGACCACCACTACGGTCTCTTTCACACTTTTATGGTCTGTTGTACTTACCCAGTTTTAAGACTGCTGCAAAACCCTGGCGGAATATTAATTAGGCATTAAAGGAGAAAAAATTCCTTGCAGGTGTCAGAATGTCCCAATACTTCAGTTTCTGCTGAGCAGTTTTCATGAGAGGTTTACATATTTGTAAATGCCTTCTTGTGTACTGGTGGAGCTACGGTTAGGGTTCGGGCCTGCATAGGGGCTGGAGCTAGGGTTAGGGTTCGGGCCTGCATAGGGGCTGGAGCTAGGGTTAGGGTTCGGGCCTGCATAGGGGCTGGAGCTAGGGTTAGGGTTTGGGCCTGCATAGGGAATTGAGATTGGGATAGCATTTGGGCCTGGATAGGGGCTGCAGACAAAGTTAGGGTTTGGACCAAGGTAGGGGGCAAAACAATTTAAAGGGGACCTACTGCATGTCATACAGGCCCCCCTTAGTACAATGGTATGCTTCATCCCAGATAAAGAATTTTATTTATTTCAAAAGACATGTCATCATGTTTTCCCACCTGGAAGGGGCACCTCAAGTATATAGAGATTTGGACACATCATCCTGTTTCCAATTTATCTACTAGAAAAGGCACCTGTTGAATACTTAATCATATGGGAGTGGTATAGAGGGCGTTATGTAATGGCATCCTTTTCCTTTGGAAGCGTACCTATAGAGACCCTTAGACCATTGTAAGGACGCCTAATAGGGCACTGCATTACAGTTTTTTTTTTTCTACCAGAAGGGCACTCATTTTCACGTTTCATATTTTTATTTCTTCCTCTTAATTCACCAGCGGGCATAGATATCAGTTGGATATCATCTTCCAGCTTTATTCGGAGGTACTCGCACTCCTACCTACGTAGACGATAAACGTGAATGTAAGGTCTTCCTTGTTCTCCTTGGTCATGCAATGGGTAGTTAATATAGTCAAACAGAGCACCAGATCTGGGATTTAAGCAGCAGAAATACCTCTAGAGATATGGGAGAACAAAAAGCATTTGGCCTTGTACCATCTCCTGGCTTAGGCTGAATTTCTACGTGCAGACTTTCCCAGGGTCAGGTACACTACATGCTAATGGCTGATTCCTCACTGACTGAAGAGAGAAAGATTCTAGGGGAATATGCTGCAATGATTTGTCAAGGAAGAACCTTTCGCAAGGGATAGGCAAACAGTTTAGCGATTTACGCATGTCCGAAGCTGGTCGATGTCCCAAAATGGGCGGCACTTTACTTGCATCCACACACCCTGGCTAATGACGTTATTTGTTGCTGCTTTAAATCACGTCATGATTTAGGGCTGATTAAGTGAAATGTAGCGCATAGATCTCCCGTATAAATCGAACAACATTAACGGAATCAGGCGAGTCAAGGTAGCACAGCAGAAGTTAAGTCAAACCCAGGGGGCCATCGACTAGCCTTTTATACAGTCGTCGTAATTTACAAGTATTGATAGAATTAAATTCGGCGGCAGCGATTCGTTTAATTGAATGCGGCCTGTCAGAAGTCTGGCTGTTTTTCCTAACTGCTACTAGGGGTTCCAAACGCACTCAAAACCCAATCAGTGAACTCTGGTCACAGCTTTCTGGTTGACTGTATAGTAGCAGGTTTTAACAGTGAGATCTTCTCCTGCAATGGTGAGAAATGTTTCTTGTACAGATCAGTGTGCATTATGATTTAATACATCAAAGGCTGTTGTATGACTGGGACCAAAAGGTTTTTATTTTTGTCATGCAATTACAGGACATGGTGCATAGTCAAAACATTGCTGCTTAAACTGACCGACTCCCTGTGAAGTTATCCTCGAGGAGGACAATTTAGGACCCCACAAACTGTGAAACTGTGTTGACATCAAACGCTGCCGGGTCAGTGTCGCATTGGAGCATGCGGCTCCGTTGGGGGTAATTGCTGCAGAGAAAAAAGGTCAGTCGCAGTTATCCTTTATTCGTTAGCATCTGTACTAGACTCTTTATTTTTGAGTGCTCTCATTGATTCGGGTATAAAAACTAGTTTGAGAGTTTTGGATAGCAAGTAAACGTTATATGTTGTAACACAATCTTCTAACCTTTGACACTGCACATGGACATAGCTAGATCTTCTTATGGGCTCCAGTTATAACCCGTACTAACTGGTGAGGTACAGAGAGCCTTAATCTTAACCACGTGGCAGCCGGCAGGGGCTTTCATCCTGCCCGCCTGGCTCTCTGGAGGTTTCCTTTGCAAACGCAACTAACAAGCACGCGTCGTCTAGACTGGTGACCACACAGGGCGACAATGGCTCAGAGCGGTGGGGTTATCGTGTGTCTGGGTACACTTAAGCGACAGAAATGGGAAACGTATGCCTAACACATGTTAGCAGTGAGGTTGGTGAGGACTTCTGGGAAATTTTCACATTTAACCCATTAAGCTTTGTGTGTGTGTGTGTGTGTGTGTGTGTGTGTTGCTGCTGCTGCTACTGTTGCTTCTGCTCACAGTATTACAAGTGTTCTTGTGTTTTTCAAAAACTGTGTCCAGATGTACTGATGATGGCTGTCACAGTGGCTTCTCCTGAGACTTGGAGGGAAAGGTGTGTCATTCAGTTTGGCTGCTAACAACATGGCAGCCATCAAACTGCTGGCATGAGGTTTAAAGGGCAGGATGAGGAAATCCACACTGGAAAAGATGCCCTTAAGATTTTCATCACCTGGTAGCTATATTAATGTAAAAAATTGAGAAGTATAGGAAGAGGAATATAGCAAAGTGCCCAAAGTGTGCAGCAACATTGTACTCACTGGTGTAGTTTATATTTGTGTAGTTTAAAATTTATTTGCAAATATGCTCTGGGAAAATGAACTGTGCATTGCTATCAGTGAATTCAATGTGAGCATTTAATTTTCTTTGAGAAAATGAAGATTAAATCAACATTTTGTTAGCAAAATAGTCACCTCAATTCAGTTCTGATACAGATGAGTTTGTAATGTACAAATTAAATTTGTTTTTGTACATCTCCAGTGTTCCCCCAATTCATATGCCTCTTGAATAAACTGCAAAAATTGTTCTCCCAAATGTGATTTCACAGCAGTATTAATGGAACAATTTGTATTTACGAATGAATTCCACATTTGAATTCCACCTGCCTATATGCCCGATTGACAAATGCCTTTTTGATTTTTTGTACTGATAAACATTGTAAACTTCACACTTAATATAAAACCTCTGACCTCTTTTAATGCCCTGATGATAAATGAGACCGTCAGTCTTTTCAGGCCTTTGAAGAAAGCTAATGACGCTTTAACAGAAGTGTTAGATGTCAAGGATGGTGATGCTCCAGAGTTCAGGTGCTGCGCCGCGGCCGACATGCTGAAGAATGCAAAAATATTGGCGATAAGAGTCTGTCTGGGGTTGCTTTGGCACGGCGCAATTCGAGAGGGCAGCGACAGTTGCAGCCGCACGGGAGGCTAATCTCCAGACCGCGTGCAGCGGACCCAGCCTTCCTCGAAGTTCCGTCTGTGCGGCAAGGCAGACCCACGTCGTCCGGAGAATTAGATGCTGACAGCTTCCTCTGCCTGGTTAATTGAGGTGATAGATACTCTTGACATTTATCTGTGCAGCCCAGAGAAGATTAAGACACAGTTTTTTCCACACACACATTACCCATATTAGAGGAGGTCACTTTCCAGGGTCTTTTTAATATGCCTGTGCAATTAATAACTCCTTAATTCTCTCTCGTATCTCAGCATGTTTTAAGTTCCCTTTCATGTGTGAGATAAAAAAACCCCCTATTCCTCTCAATGCTATTTGCTTGAAATTAGGCTAATCTCTTTCAAGTTTGGCCCCCGGGGCAAACATCCACTTTTCCTTTTCTTTTTCATAGTCTTCCATGCTGAAAATTAATACTGACAAAAATAAAAAGGTTACCTCTACACTAGTTAAAACTACTGTCTTTCGTTGCTACTTACTCTTCAGCCTTTCAAATTTTTGGTACATGCTTGTAATATGAATTTCACAATATTTAATCCAGTGGTTAGTAAGGATCAGTTAAAATACCGGTTACCGCAGATCAAACATTGGTATCCCGAGGTAAGCAACAACACAACGTGTTTTGTTCGGGTGACCTGTCTTCAGTGGTGGCCAATATAAATCTCCAGGGTGTAGCTACTTAATCTAGCCTTGATTTTTTTCCTTCTCATTTACTGTTGCAGTCACCTCATGACCACTTTCCGGTTTGTGGTCTGGCCTTTGGAAAGACTGCCAACTAATTGCTCTCATTAACTCAAGTGGTGAACTCCAGCATGACAAAGTTATCACCTCTCTGGGTGTGACCTTTTGCACAGTGGCAATCAGAATGACAACGGGTTGTTGGGGGGGCTGGTTATCGGTGCTATTTTGAGGCTGAGAGCACATGGAATAATTCCCAGATCCCTGGTGTGAGATGACTTATTTGAGCCAGCATTACTCAACAACACTGGAGATGCAGTTTTATGAATTAAATAAATGTCTTTTGTTTTCTCTGACCAGTGAAAATATGGTTTGTAATGCACATTGGCAGGATTTATGTTAAAGATCTGTGTCATCGAGGTGTATTGGCACATCCAGTGGCCATCGAAGCATTTTGGTGTGATCTCCACACCTAAGCAGAATGGACAGTGAATTGAAATGCAACTTGGTAAGGCTTGCATGTATTTATTTATTTTTTCATGTAATTCCACTGATTAAAATCTAGATTTTAAAGATTAAAGATTTTAATCAGTGTAACTTTAAAATGCATGCATTTATAGCTAGAGTTGGGATGTGTGTTTTTCTTCTGCATATCCTGCAAATATTCCATTCTTTGGTCAGTTTATTTAATGGTCCACAAATGTTCATCTCCACTAAAATTATATTTTGCTTGATTTTATTTTCCCCCACTGCTGTGTTGGCTAGGAGTTTATCCACTACAGTTTAATGGCCATCAGCTGACATGATATCTTATTATAGAGCAGAGACATAAAAGCAGGTGGCTGCTAGTGTCTTGTTTGCATTAGTTGTCTTTCACTAAACTCTAAAAGGCTCTTGGGTACTGAAATATTGTTGGAGAAACGATTTAAACAATAGTCCACACCACAGCGCCGACTGCAGAGAACGATGTCTTGTATTGTGTTCGCCAGCTACAATCCCAGCGTCCATTACGTTGCAGTTATGAATTAGCTAAATTGTCGTGCGGACGTCAAGCACCGAAATCGCAGGGACCATGCGGCGCCGCTGTTAATTCGGCTCCATTCAGATAGTCCTTCAGAATAAATGTGTACTTACACTTCAAATGGTCATAAGATTGTATTCAGCTCTGGAGAGCAATCACCACCCAGCAGAACATTTTACCTTGATGAAGCACTTGTTTGCTCTTTGTCTTACTATGTGATTATTTACTCATCAGCCTATGCAACGACATCATGCACTATTGTGTCTACCAACCTCTGAGGATGAATATAGATTATGCTAAAATCTCACATTATTGTAATTAACAAGTGCCGCTCCCGCTCTTCCCACAGAAAAATGCAAATCAGCTCTTTTGCCGCTCCGCTCGTTCACGTCAACTCATCAATTAAGATGTCATACTCCACAATCGAGTCCCTTTCATACGTGCCCAATTATGGCTTTGAAAATATGCACAAGGTTATTGTAGGTGACACCCACTTTGTGCTATCGCTCAAGCCATCAAGTAGCTCTCGCCATTATTACCGCCGCTGAACACCAGAGAATTTGTGCAGAATCGGTTGGCGTGAAATGCTTAACGCCTTACTGGAATCGTATTCAGTTGGTAGCTATCTGGCAGCGTTTCCATCGGGAGCCGTCAAACCCCTTTGGTTAAGAAGTACCAGATTTGAGATTTCCATGGTTGTGTACACATAATATTAATTAGTTATATTTACCTTGCATTATTAATTTTGTAAGATTTCCCCCAATTCTGGCCCCTTATGTTTAGATCTCAACTCATTTGAACTAAAGACGGTGAAGTTTTACTTGTTCAATGCCAATGTTCTTGCGTTTGCGTTTGAACAGCAGAAAAAAATGTCAAGGTAAAGGAGATCTGAACGTTTCTTATTCGTTTACCCTTCAGCACCATGTGCTCTGCAGCTTTTAGCACTGTGACACACACACTCACTCACACTCTCACTCTCTCTCTCTCTCTCTCTCTCTCTCTCTCTCTCTCGTAGATGACACGAATTTTACCTGTTTTGCTGCTCTCTTCGCACTGTCAGTGTCAAGATATTTTAAAAAGAAAACTACTTCCGCTTCACCTGAGTGCATGCTTCTAAAATATGTCCCAAGTGCGAGTTGCATTAATCCATGTGATGTATGTTTTGAGAAACACACTAAGCGTTACTGCACAGCTGTGGACAGCTGGCGCTGGCATCTCCAGCAATCGGTGGTATCACACAGCCCAGGGCACCCTAGAAACAGGGTGAAGGTGATCAACAGCAATTGGTGATTAACTCATGTACAGCCCATGGCTGGTCAGCTTGCTGTAGAAGGAATTGGACTGGACAGCTGTAAGTTTGGGCTTTCAAAATGATGCACAGAGAACAGAAGTTGGGGGAGCAGCAGTGTCACTTATGGGACTGAAAGGAATAAATAGGAATAAAATGGAGGCACCCATGTGGCATGTTTACAGCTATGTACATGAACGTATGGCAGAGTCATTTTACTCAGTCTTAGGTAATAAAGGTGTAAAAATATTAGAGCAAGTACAAGTTCAGACAAGGCAGGTTAGGCAGTAGAGAATTCTGACACTGAAGGCAGCTAAGTAGGACACTCACTGACACCCTTTCTTTAGCCTGTCCCTCTCCCATCTCTCTTTCTCTCTCCTCTGTCCCCTCCTCTGTCTCTCCCTCCCTCCTTCACTCTCTCTTCCCCCTCCCTCTCCTTCACTCTCTTCCCCTGTCTTTCTCTCTCCCTGTTTCCCTCCCTCCACTCCTCTATCTCCCTCACCCTCTGTTTCCTTGTTCCTCTCCCTTCCCCTCTCTCTTACTCTCCCTCTCCTTCACTCTCTTGCTCTCTTTCTCTCCCCCTTTTCCTCTGCCTGCTCCTCTATCTCCCTCACCCTCTTTTCCCTCATCCCTCTCCCTTGTGTCTCTCCCTTCTTCCACTGTCTCTCTCCATCTCACTTCCTCCCACTCTGTCATTCACCCCTGCCCTTCCCACTCCGCCGGCGCTCTCGGGGGGGGGGGGGGGGGGGGGGGGGGGGGGGGGGGGGGGGGGGGGGGG
>JABJVR010000001.1:10381744-10427784 GCA_025773905.1 Chitala chitala
ATTCACCCCTCCCCTTCCCACTCCGCCTTCTCTCTCTGCCCCCCCACTCTCCTGTTCACCCCCCCCCTTTCCCACCTCCTGTCTCCGATTTACCGTCTCCTTGGTGCTCTCTGCTCAGGGATCCCACTGCCCGTGCCCTGGCTCCCATCTGTTTTGATGTTTTGGTGGTTTTGTGATTGGTAACAGTTTCCTGCAGCCAAAACATAAATTTGTCATAACGCTTTCCCCTGTGAAAACCAGTCAGACCAAATCAGCCGTGACCACTTAGGGGCGAGTGAGGCATTCGGGGAAGGGAGGATAGAAAGCCTTAATTAGGGCCTCTGCCACTTCTCCTCACCTGGAGCCTCCTTGCCCAGATTTTAGGAAGGCCGGCCTGCTAAGTAAGTATTTGCACGCAAACTGGTGATATTCGATCCACTCTAGTGTCAAGTGCTTCCATAAGTTTAAAAATTAAACAGCAGGAAACTCCCCAGTGGCCCCTGCCTGGCAGTTTGATTCAGATTTTATTATACGCAATGGTTCTATAATAAGCAGGAACTGTCCTTTCGGATTAGCCATGCTTGGAGGGACCGTGTACCCCCCACCCCCTATACCTCTCTCTCTTAGCTGGAGGAAATGGAAGCCATTGACGCCAGACTGTGGTAGTGAGAGAGAGACAGGCGGAGGAGAAAGAGCCAGACAGGTTAACCCTTTTTGTTTGCCCCCATGTTCCGTGTTTGTGCATCTGGTGCCCAGTGGGAAAGCCTGACAGAGATAGTAAAGATGAGACAGTTACATGAACTCTGTAATGGCCAAACAAGCATGCATCTTATTTTGGTCTCATGTGTTGCAAGTTAAAATGAGGAAGAATGTTAAATAAAGCGCGTGTGTGTGTTGTGACAGCTGTGTGAGTGGTGTTTGCGAAAAGGCAGTCATTAGGTCCTCACAAGCAGACATCGGAGCATCTCTTAACATTGCCTTCCTTCTTCTGCTCTAAGCTACTATGTGCAGCTTGGCCAGAACTTCGTGGATGGCAGCAGTTCTGGTTTTCTGTGAGGGCTCAGTACCACGGGTGCAGCGCTGTCAACTAGATCTCTTTCTCAGTGACAGCTGGGACAGGTGAGGCTTAAACCCAGACTCACTTCTTGTTTGTCATTATATTGAAATTTTTAGAAGCTCTTGCTCTGTTTTAACCTGAGCAGTGTTTGAGAAGCGGTCCTTTTTTATGATCTGTGTTGCGCCAGTGCTGTTTCGTAATAATTTGATAATTTTTTTTTTAAATTTTGAAACATGATAACGGTTTTTGCTCATAATATTCATAGCACGAAAAAGGTGTAAATCAGGAAGGTAAGGGAGCTACGTTTGCATGTCTTATAATTTCTCATTACACAAGCAACAAAGTTTGGAGGTGTACAGGTATTTGCCAACTGTTAACAATGGGGACGTCTTCACACCTGTAATGTATAATGACACTACCTGGCATTCAGGACTACAGCATTTATGAATTATCAGACAACACTTATTTATCCTAGAATAATACACACATGTGTAACATTTAAAAGTATGAGCACGCTATGCCATTGTAAGATGTACAGTGAGAAAAGCAGTGAAAGAGTTGCCATTTTGTAATTACAATGTTGATCTTAAAGGTATCTCATCCTTAAATGTTAAGCCACTCTCACTGACCTCAGCACAGGCTTCTCCCTTCCTTCTGAGTTAAACTGGATATGAACTTTTCAGGTTTTTAGTGAGAAATTCAGTGCGCTTCAACACTTTGAGTTTTTTATAGGAGTAAAATCCAAGTCCGCCTCCAGCTCCTTTAAGCCTTTGTGAGTCACCTTTGACAGACACACATACACACACACACTGTCAGGGTGGAGTTATGTCACCCCCCTGCCTCTGCTGTGTAATTCTGTTCACTTGTTGTTGAGTGGTTGACAGTTAAGGCTGGTCTCAGAAGACAGTGAGAGTGTGTGTGTGTGTGTGTGTGTGTGTGTGTGTGTGTGTGTGAGAGAGAGAGTGAATGGTATATCAAGACAATTTCCTGCTAAATTATTTATAGGGAAAGCATATACATAACTACTTTTTTCATTACCAACTTAAAATCAACATTTTGTAAATCAATGACAATTTTGTTATTCTAGAGACTGGACTAAAAAAAAAAGCTCCAATCTATGTTGAACCTGTTTACAAAGTGTTGATGGAGCTGTGACAATGAATTTCTTTGTGACGTTCAGTACATCTCAAAAACGGCAGATTTATAACGCGAGTGTGCAGAAACAAACAAACAAACAGCAGAACAACAGCGTGTTCAGGCTGGAACTCGGGGACATTGTGAGCTCAGCGCTTGTGGGCCTGAACTCTCAACTTTACTGAATTATTAAATATGCATTAATTTTTCATTGACTCTCATATCAAACAAATATTTTGCAACTTGCACTCACAGATGGAAAAGAAAATGAAGGAAGAATAGATAGAACAGCGATTTATTTGAACTTGGTTCTTTTTTTTTACCTTTGTGCCAGTCTAAGCTTTTGCTTCCTTGCTTTCTGCTGCTCTCTTAACACTGCAAACGCAGCTATTTGTAAATGTGGATCATGCGCACCGTGCAAATCCCATCTCTTACTATTGTAGTGTGAAGATGTCACTGAGGCATGGCGTAATCTAGGCCAGTGTTGGTGCCGCCTCTTCACGTGTTGGTCCTCCGCTTGAGTCATCGTGTTAGTCACGCCGAAGTGTGCAGTTAAGATGTATCGTGCTAGCATCGTAATGCTCTGTACAGAGGAGCACTTCTAGTCATATCTTTGTGAGAACACTTTTACCGTGCTGTACCAGCTCCTACAGAGGAACACTTTAGAGAAACAGAGTGATGTTTCCCAACAGGTCATATTAGGGACCCACCTGGTCCTTAATCCAGCAACCTTCCGTTTATAAAACCACACACCTACTGATACCTCATATTCACTGTAAGGACACTTTAACTCATTTAACATATTTCAACTCATTCCAAACAGAAGATACCAAGAATGAGTAAATACTGTCTTACAAGCTGATGTTGACTGTTTAGATTACACATCTCCTCACTAGGCCTGTTAATGCCACGTGTGTTGTGTGCGGCTCCTGTGTGTTTAACGGCTGGGTGCCGTGGGGGTTTTCTTCCCGTTCCGCTTCTGTGTGCTGATCACCAAAGGAGCCTTAAAGTGCTGCAGGCTCACGTTACACATGTGTTCCGTGTTCCACGCCGAGGGCCTGAGCTGCCTCACGCAGAGCTGCTGAAGATGTTCGCGTGTGTAGTGTGTGTGTCAGCACCAGGGTATGTACTCTCCCCACTGTAGACACAGTACATGTAGAATGTAGTTTATAACAATGCATAATTATGCATGACAGCGATAACTTCATGTTGCAATAAAAAATGTCTATTTTAGTTTTGAACTGAATAGTACACTGTAACTGGTTAACATCAAATTTTTCTTCCTTAGAACACAAAAAAGTTGGAATGAAAGGGAGAAAAATCACACATTTGTGACAAATAAACAACCTGATCTTTTTTGTAATCTGCTGCATCATTAATTTTTGATATTGGTTTCATTACTCAGATTATTTTGTAAACAAAATGTATAATAGACATGAGAACTTGGATGAAAAAGTTCTGAATGTTTACTAAAACAAATATTTGTGATATTGTTGAATTAAAGACAAAAATTTACATTTGTGTGAATTCCTTCAAAAGGCACATTAGTATCTAGAAAAGTATACACACTGCAAAGCCATAATTCAAATTAAACATGAATTACAAACAAAATACTTATTGGATGGTTTAATTAAAAACATGCTTTAATGACAACGTTCCTCATCCGAAACGCAATCTGCCTACAGTGGAAACTGAGGAAGAAAAGGCCTAATCACAGACGAACACACAGCCGTCTTACTGCGTGCGTTTGTATTTTGTGTAAACTCGCCGCGCCCGAGTGTGCCATCGCGTACAGTCGTTCACAAAGCAAATTTAGGTCAGGCCAAGCGTTTCTTTAACAAGTTCCATCTCTTGCTTCTGAGCCATGCTTCAGAGAAATGCCTCACAGGACCCTATGTCAGTGGGGTGTCGGAACAATCCGGGGAATCGTAGAACCACCCGCTCCCTGTTTGGTGACTAATGTTTCTGGTCTTGCCTGACACTGGAACTGGCACCTTAAAGGTAATGTCTGAGCATCGGTTAAGCACGTAGGGGCCAGTGGGTCCTGCTAGCTGTGCCTTAGACTGGCCATACCTGTACAGCTTCAAAGCTCAACTCTCAGAAGTACTCTTAAACTGATGTAACATGAGTGAGATTGAGCACGGTTGAGTTACTAAATAGTGTATTTGTTTCCAAGGTGATAATCCAACAGTGTGCATTGATTAGTCTGCTTATAAAATACATGTAACTAGTGTAATGAGCCATTAAAAAAAATCTCTACCTGACTTAAGCAGCGGGTCAAGTGGAAAAACAAAAAGATTTCAAGAGAGCATGTGAGACGTGATGACTTTCACAGATAGGCATCCTGTTTCCTTCACAGAACCTGTACGGCTTGCAGATAAAGCCACCCTCCCTTTCCAAGCCTGTGTAGCGGCTGCTGTATGAACCTGTTCCCTCGTTCATTGGAGACGTGGCACTGACAACCCACTGCTCAGCAGCATCGCTGTAGACTGCCGTTTGCCTGACAGGAGCGAGGCCGTTACTCAGTTCCACTGCAATGGAGGGGTTGCGTGACCCACTAGAGCGGCAGTAGTGTCACGCCACTGGGATTAACCAATCCTGACACTGTGCCCCTGGGACTTCAGGAGGGGCTGGCAGCTGGTCCCATCAACGCAGAGGTGCACCCGGGTGGTACTACTAGGCCCCCTTTATTCATTTAGGTAAATCAATCTACTGCTGTCATTGTTGTCAGGGACCTTAACTCGTGTTAAATAATCACACCCAGTAGCATTTATATAGCAGTCAGATAGGACTGGGCACAGGTTTATAGTCATGTACAGTGTTTGTTTATGTAAATATGGCACGTTCACATATAACATCACTGAAGGAATTTTCTCCTCCATCAACTCCTCAACTGGCTGTATCACCTGGATGAAAATGGTAAGTAAAGGTGCGGTACACGGTGGAATACCCATGCTGAGGAAATTTACGGAACACTGAACAATGTAACATTTATGAGTTGGATTTTTACACATTAAAAAAAAAAAAACCCCATTCTTATAGGTCTTTATTTCAGTGTACCTCACCTAATTTGATTTTATAATTGGCAATATTTAAAATAAAGCTTCCATTGACAATACGTTTACCGAGAAACTACATTTCAGAGACTGATAAAACGTATTAAAATGCTTTATATATAAAGTTTATAGAATAAAGAGGTATCTAGTTTTAATTGTAAAATTAATAATAGCATATACATTAAAATTTATTTTTATATAAAAATGTGTTTCCCACAAAATGACAGTACTTGGAAGTGTGGATGTTTATTTTTCTTTAATTTGTAAAACTGCAGAATACAGAAGTGAGTACACAGCACAGCACAGCACAGATTCTCCTGGGGTCATTTTAGAGATGACCTTTTTCTGAAGTGTAGGTAGGGTAAATTTATAAACGCTAAAAGTATCAAACAACAAATATTTATGAATATAAAATAAATGAATTTGTGTTTTAAAATTGTAATGTTAAGTGTTTGAGCTACATATATATACTATTTAAAAATTTTTTAAGTGTTTTAGATTTATATTTTGGTAAAAAAAAAATTATATAAGTTGGACACTGCAATTGAACACTAATTATTAATACAAGATGACCATTATTAAATCATAATAATATTGTGATATAAAAATATAAAATATCAGTATTTCATTATTTAATTTCTGAATAGTTTTTAGTTTCAAAGTGCTTTTGTAGCTCCGCCATTGAAATATTTAGACATTTTAATGAGGTTTATATCTAGTCCCTATAATGCATTTCAGTCTATATAATTACTGAGTAGAGTAAATTAAGTGTGCTAGACACTAAATAATCACTGTTCTCATTTGACCTCTGTAACAAAATCAAATGAAATATTTTTCCATGTGATAATTCAGTAGTTTTTAAAAATTATTGTTATCTTACGTGTTATAATTCACATTATAATTTGTGTGGGGAAGTATACTGATGTGCTTTAATGTAACTATTTTAAAAATATAAAGTAAAACAATACACAGTCTTTTCCAGCTTTTAATAATAGCAGATATACTTTTAAATGTCAGTATAAGTGTTTTTTGAATAATGATTTTCTAACGTTTCGATATCCTCCTGTGATGGCTGTCAGTTCGGAAATAAATTTTTTTCATATTCTTGATATCTGTCCAAACACCTGACAGAAGGTATATACCAGAAAATGCCCAGGCCTGACTACTCAATTTGATAAAGCAGTTACGTTTGTGCTTATGTGGTCCTGGAGATACATCCAATTTAATTTTTCCTTTCTTGTTTTGCTCCTCTCCGTCACAAGTCAGTGATCGGGTTAATAGTCTGAAGAAAAAGCTATCTTGTCCGGGTAAACTTTGCTTTCATCTTAACCAGATCCCCTCCGTCTGCCAAGAGATGTCAAGCAGTGAAATTGGAAGGAACCACTCTAATGATCCATCCAATTTATCTGGCGGAGCAGTCGGTGCCAGGAGGCTCAGAAAGACTGACTGACAGCCAGCCTGCTTTCGCGGTGGACAGCACCGACTCGATTCCAGAGCCGGCCCGGTGGTCTGAGGGAGAGGGAGAGACAGAGAGGGAAGTAGCGGTTGGCCGGTCTTTTCCCACCATGCTGGCAGTGCCACAGAGGGGCAGGAGACAGTCTGGATTAGGCCCCCATCTGCTGCACTGCTGTGCATCGGTGGCTGCAAAAATGCCCACAATTTGGTCCAGCTTTAAACACAGCTGCCAGTTACATTCAGGCAGTGACACAGACAGCTTCTTTTCAAGCTTTTTTTTTTTGTTTACTATTATTCCATATTGTCTTAATCACAAGCTTTGTTCAACAGAAGACGATCTTTCTTAGGCACATAAAACAGAGAAACTGTTTATTGAAATAAATGAAAAGATCGCTTTTGCAGTCTGCCAGCCATTAGACACTGTTGAGATCAGCTTGTCGACTGCATCTCAATGCTGCATCACCAAAACAGATAAATCCAATAGTAAACATGCTATTCACAATGCAGTAGGTTTTTTTAAGTTACCTGAGAGCATATGTACTATAACAGCAATAATGGATTTGCTTTATATATATATTTTTTACCCTCCAAGAAACTATATAAACATTTACCTGAAACAGGGCATTAACACTATAATTCAATTTAAAATGAGTTAAAAAAAAATCTAAAACAACTAATTTAAATGTAATTATGCAACAAAATCTAATAATTTACTGCTTACTGTTTGTTTCGTTGATCTGTATTTATTTACAATTTGGATATTCAAAGCTACATAATACATAAGTGTGTACATAGATTCTCCAGTGGTCATTTTAGAGATGACTTTTTTCTGAAATATACACCATATATATCAGACTTTAAAACGAAACCAAACCAAGTGCAATCACTAAAACGATTGCAAACACAAAATCTGAGATGAACGGAGAGATAAGAGAACCTACACAAGATAGAAATGTAGAAATCACACAGAACCCAGAGCAGACATGAACTCTAAATTTGACAGATATCACAAGACTAGACAAGATAGAGATGACACAGAAACTAGACAGGACACCACAGAACTCATGACATAAATAAGAAAACAAATACATGAAATATATCACTAACATAATTAATACCAATTAGAGGTTTAATGTTTTAACTGCAAGGTTTTTCCTGTTCCAACTTTTTATGTTAATCATAGTGCATTTCAGAAATTCAGAACAAAGATTTAAATATAAACGTAACAACCAAAGTTAATATGAAAAACTTCATTTTGGCGGGGAGGTATACTAGAATGTATTGCAAACAGCCTCCATGTGAAGAGTGGTGGAGCATGCTTCACTCCACCCTGCAAGCATATAATTTTGGGTTATCTGAGGGAATGTGTTTCCCATATGTCTGTGGCCCCGTGTACTGATATGATTTATATACACTGTATGAAGTGATCTAGTGTAACCATTTTTATATTCGGAGCAAACGACAGTCAAAGCTTTCACAATATATTGTTATTTAATAACATGATTAATTTGAACAATTCTGGCACTGACACAAAATAAAGTTTATCATCTGAGAATTTAGTAATTACTGCAATTACATTAATTAAATGTATTTTGTACATACCATTTTTTATTTCTTTACAGTATAGTCTTTTTTAAAGTCTGAAACATGCAAGTCCAGATTACAGCTGCAATTACTGCAATGTTTTATAAATTATTCTAATATGGCAAAAATCTATAAGAAGAATTAACACAAGTGAACGAACAGAAGCTGATGTTAAACTGTTATAAGCACACAGCTAGTGTTAAAGCTGTTGTATACATAATATTTTAGCAGTAAAATTAAGGTAATTTTGTTTATACCTTTTATGAAACATGCACAGAAAAATTATTAAATGATTATTATTAAAGAAGTTTTATTGTAGCGTGGGAGCCAATAGCTAGGGGCTGGGTTAAACTGGACGGTTTTGTTTCCATGGCAACTTTTCATCAGCTCTTTGGCCAACAAGCATCTGATAGGTAATGACATCCAACTGACCCTGATTAGTCTGCCCTTGTTAGGGTTTAAATGGGGTCGGCCAGTGAACTGGAAGTGTGGCCTGATGTGCCACTATGTTTGTAGTGTTCCAGAGTTGGTGGGCGGTTATTCATTTAAACGGGTTTCTCAGCCTTGTTTGAGTTTATGTTTCACTGGGCCTACCCTTGTGCAAAAAGGAACTGTGCATTAAGAACAATAAGAAGAGAAAGGAATTTACCAGTCAAGTTTGCCATTTTGTTGCTTATCCGTTTAATGATTTTGTACCTTCTTGCAATTTTAACATCTGAAAAATGTAATGTTTTTAAATTCCATACAATATCATTTTTAGTTCTTGACAGGAAAATTCCCCTGATATACAAAAAAATGAGAAAAAGAAATATACGAAATGGTCTGAATAAGAGTTAAGGTAATTTTTTTTTCCCTCTAAGCCAGACTTCTGGCTTGTTTAAGAGTCGGAAACTGGAAAACAACTATTAAAATGCATCATTATCATTCACACAGTCAGACACAGCTATTACGTGGCCCTTTTAACTTCTCTCTCTGCATGGGTAATTAAAAAATCTTAATACCGTAGCATTGACATAAAGTTGTTTCCTCTGGACTGGTTCTCCCTCCCCCCCCCCGTCACATTTTGTTTACCTTATCGACAAGACGCACGAATTTGTCCGCTGCCCTGATAGACGCGTGCCGGAGCAGCTCCGAGCGACAGGGCATTGTGAGTGTGACCCACAGCCTGTAAAACAGCTTCCACTCAGCGGTGACAGCGAAGCTTTCTCACAGCCCTCCTCGGCAGCGCCTCTGTCCCTCCATCCTTCCCTCCTGTTTCAGGAGGATTTGCCTGTGTGAGTGTCTGCCGGAGGACGCCCTTCCGCTGCCCTGAGCTGGTCTGATTGTTTGTGTTTTCACCTGGGCCGACTGTTCTTTTCCCCGAAGAAGGATTTTGCTTCATGTCTTTTCTTAAAAATGAGCTTTTAAAGCACTGTAATCCTTCCTGAAGTTTAAACCCTTCTTTAAATACTAACAGCAAAAATTCAAAATTGCCAACATCCTTTTTTTTCCCCTGTCGTATGTATGTAGGCCTGTATTTTCTCTTGTACACATCTTTAAATTGCTTTTTTCATTTAATCTGTCCACAGAAAATGTAGATACCGGTTTGGATAATTAAATCTACACAAACATGAAGGCACATCTGTAACTGCCAAACCTGAACCAGAAAAGTGGCTGCAGTAGGACAGCAGTGTGACAATGTCAGACATGGCGCTCACACCGCTGCCAGTCCTGTTTTTAACAACAAAATAGACAAAAATGGCTGGCAGGAACAGCAAAACCCACGAGCGTTGTTTTGAGAACTCAAAGACAGCCTGAGTGAGAGGAACACGGGATCCCAAGTGAGGTCTTCCTTAAAACCGACGCATGCTTTTCATCCTGTAACGAACTTCCAACCGAACAAGCAACAGTGGAATGTGACGAGATTCGCACTGGAAACAGCGCTGTCCCACTTTGCTTCTCAGTCGGTGGTTCCTCCCTGCTGGGCTGCTGGGGGGGGGTCGGGGTATTTTTATATGTAAATTAGTACGAAAGGCCGATGGCATCTAGTGACTCTTCTAGCTGCTGATAATTAAGCAATAATTAAGCAGTGCGACTTTGCTTACATCATGTCACTGGATGCTAAAATGGTTTCCACACAGGACCGTGTGCTCCATTCACAATCCTTATTTATTTTCTGCTGGGAGGGCCGTCCTGTGATTTGTGGCCCCACTGTTTGTTTTCCTACGTCTGTTAAAATAACAGCCCTCTCGCGGGGGATATGATTAGTGGTCAGTGGAAGTCAAGAGCTGTCTCACATGGGGCTCTGCTTTCTAACTTGAATTTGATTTGCTGTATTTATTTGGGAAAGAAACTGGAAGTCATATCCATTTCAAAAGATATCTGGGTGATCTGTTGATTTTGCTTTAACTGTGGCGGATATCCAAATGTCATTCAGGAAAAAAATGTTCGCGCATTTAACGTAACTAAATGAACATACACTGCTGCTAGCGCTAAATACAAACCAAGCTGTATAGGTCCTGTGCAAAAAAAATATGCTTTGGCTGTGTTGGGTGTTACATAAATTTTCCTTTACTCACTCCCTGTAAGTGGAGAGTACATTTGGTCAGTTGTGACAAAAAAAAAATTTCAATGCACATGCTTAAAACAGAGGACTTTCCCTATCAGGTACCTGGCTCTACACTCTTGTGCCAAGTTGCCCAGAATGTTTGCATGTATTATATTGCTTCAAAACAAAACAAAGAACTGCTATAAAAATAGACACTCCCCCACAAAGGCTCCCAGTTTGCTGAAAGACTTTTAGAGTAAACCTTGGTTTGTGTTTGTTAAACCTCAGCCAGATGGGGTCACTAAAGTCCTGCAGCACCGATGCTGGTGAAGCAGGCCTTTCTGCTGTCTGGTGCCTCCAGCCGGGAGTTCGCTGAGTCCAGCATCGATGCTGGAGAAGCAGGCCTTTCTGCTGTGTGGTGCCTCCAGCCGGGAGCTCGCTGAGTGCAGCACAGGTGTTGCACTGCTGCCCGGACCTGCATCGATGTTGGCAGATGCACAGCTGCCTCCTCCTTAAGCCGGCACTTTTTTTTGTAGGGAATTGGAGAACTTCAAAAGTCTCTTTAAACAAGCAAGTGCACATATGCAGCACTGTTTGTTTATAGGGGTATCTATGTGTGTTTATCCTTCCACAGCAGTTTCGTTTGTTCTTTTGACTCTGTTTTTGCCTTTTGTGCGAGTCAGAAATCTGTCAGAGCTTTGCTCTTAATCTGCAGCTGCATCTGCAGTGCTGCTGGATTTTATATCCGTTGGCTACAGTTTTGATAGTTAAGCTGAAAAAATAACAAAAAATTTGAAGTTTTTGTGAATCTGCAGAACCAGCAAACCCAAGAAAACTTTTGGTAGTTTCTAAGTCCCACGTAAAAATGTCAATTTTTTCTACTGGTAGACAAATTACATATTAATAAATAAATGCAAATACTGTTACGTCAGTATGTTCACACTGTCAAAATAATTGAACAGTTCTCCTCACTGAAACCACATGCCCTTCTTTTAGTTTTGACTGTAGTAACTAACAATCAGAGAGATGTCGGAACTAATTCAGGAGTGAAGAAATTTTCCGATGCAATTTTCTTCATGGTTCAAAAATATTCCAACATTCCCGTGCCATATGCGCTTCATCTGCACCTTCAGATTTTTCTGTTAACATCATCATCAGGTATCGCAGACAGAGATTAACTTTCTTCAGTGGAACCAAACACAAAAATCTTAATGACATTAAAACTGAGAAATTGTTAAAGTGAAGTTCAGTGCTTCCATACAATAAGTTGATTGTACAGTGAAACCTTGCCTGCAGCAAAATATTTAAATATATAATATAAAAAACCAAAACTGAGTTTTTCAGGACTGAAAATTAGTTAATTAACACTAATATGTCCATCCTGTGGATTCATGAGTTCATCAATATAAAATCATTAAGACGTCAAAACTGAATTTATACTCTTCATTTAGACAGTTTACAAGCATGATGGTTGAAGAGTCACTCTTGTTTGAGCATAGACGAACAGTGTTATTTTCTCCTTTTGATATTAAAAGAACATGATATTTAACCAACAGTATTTACACTGTGACATTCAGATTGAGGCGTGAACACTTTATGGATTAACCAGTATTTTTTAAGTTTTAAAGAGGGCAGTAAACTCATTATGTATTAACACCACACCACGGTTTTTTGTTTTTTAAGTGCATTTGAAACAAACACAATGTTGTGAAATAGGATCACAATAATGTATGAAAATAGAACGTGGCTGTTTTCAGTTTTCAATTTTACATATGTATTAAACTAATATTTTAAGAATATGTTTTATTATTTTAGGATTGATGTTTTTTAAAAGCAGAATAGACACTAGGGAGAAAAGTGGAGAGAGCAAAGGGTAGGCAATTAAAGACTTCTAGTGCCTCTCACCTTTTATTACGGACACAGTCTGTGTTCCGCTCTTTCATCTGCATGTGATGTCACGGCTCTGAACTCACAATCACCCCGATAAACCACTGTAATTAAAGGGGGACGCAGCCTCAGAATCTGTAATCCGTTAGAATGGGTTGACACTTGTGCGTGGCACGCCTATTTAATCTGGCTAACGTGCAGCTCCCTACATCCATTCAGCTCAGCCTGGCTCCAGCCAGTCCTCAGAATCACACTGAAGCGAAACCCATTGGCACTGGCCTGGATTAGCGGTGAAGAACGAGGACAAGTGACTGACAAACGGAGACGCAAGCTGAGGGACATGGGAGTGAATTTGTGTGAAGGAATGCTCAGTGCGGCATAGCCAGCTTCTCGCTTATCCACTCCCAACCCCTCAAGTTTTGCGGGTGTTCGTCTTATCACTTCTACTGTTTAATTAAAGGAAAAACCCAGAAACAAGCCCAAAGCCAAAGTTTCAGTCTCAGCCTTTGAATAAAGCAGGTATCAGATGCTCCACAACATGACTGACTTCCTACTGACACATAAAAGTGAAAATCTCTGACTTTCTTTAATGTTTTTATTATTGTGTCTGGGAATGTCTGCTTTGTGAACAAAGGCAAACAGAAGGCGGAGGTTTCCACAGTGATGTCTATTGGGTTGATGCCACCTGTAATCTGACTGCCTTTGATTCCTTTGTAGGTAACATATTAATGCACATATGCTGAAGTAAGGCAGCTAATGCCTCTTGATTGCAGTGCCGTTTTGGGACTCAGAGCACAGTGGCACTTAAAGACGAACGTGTGTTCCCATCACACCTGCACGGCACAGACAGGTGATGGAAACAGCTGCTACCACCCTGGGTATGACAGCTCCAGCATGCCTCTTATTCTACATAAAATTACATCACTGTAGCAAGCAGTGCTTTCAGTTCCTTGGGTGCTAACGACTGAGGTTCTCGAAGACCATTTATAAGCAGTAAAAAAATATATATATATATTAATTAATGAGCTGAACTGCAGCCTTATGAGGGTGAGGACAGTGGAAATAAATATTCCCAACGAAGGCAAGCCACTATACAGAAATCTGTTTATTTGTACAGTTCAGCAGGCTCAATGCAGCATTTTTTTAGACTGTACTTCATCATCTGTAGTGATGACTGAAATCTTGCCTAATTACTAGACTCGCGGGGAGCTGCAGTTAGGATTCCCACCACAAATCTGACAAAAGCCAGTGTCAGACTGAAAGCGAAAACTTAGCCACGTTCAACACACTTTTCGCTTTTGCAGTCGAAGTTCAGCGTGTACACTTTAAAGTCTAAAACAATCACGAAAGGCTGTGCCTTTTAGCGTGCCTTTGTTCGTTTGAACATCAGCGCAAGCGATGGCAGAGGAAGCTGACTTTTCTGGTTGCCCACCAGAGGAAGCTCTGCGTCTTGCTGACACCTGGGCTTTGCAGCCCTTGGAAGTTTATTATCTGCACTTCTGTGGTGGAGGGAGCGTAAGCGCTCCTCAGAGCCCTGCTGCTTCGATCAGAGTGCTGCCGCAGAGTGAGAAACACAATTAATCCATTTCTAATTTATAATAGGATTATGCCATTTCATTTAAAAGAATCCAAGTACAATTAGCGCTGCGATTCCACGAGTGCAGCTAGAGCTTCAACATGCAGGACTGACCTGCTCTTGAACTGTTGAAACTGGATTTTGACATGTGCAATACTGAGAAGTCATACTTAAATGTACTGCGGTAACACACATCTTTCATTGTGGTCTAGATAATTTTTAGGCACTGTCCTAATTATTAACTTATTCACTTGGCTGAATGCTTTTATTTAGGACAGTACGCGTATCTTATTATTAATTTAGATGAATTTTTGCTGACATGATTTCCTTTCAGCTAAATCCCTCAATCTCTGTGCCAGCCCTTAGATAACGCTTAGATCTTCTCTCGGCTGATATACAAGTTTGAAACGAAATACATGGTGCAATTATCAGAGGAGTCATCACCGTCATCCACCCCATTCCAGTATGTTGAGTAATAAATCTGTTCATTAGGAAGCGGGATCAAAGAAAACATCTTGTAATCCATCAGTGGAGAGAAGATGGAGAAGGTTTTGATACCGAAACATGTTGGATGGAACAACCTTAGACAAAGAGAAGCTTATCGCTGTTTGGTTTGAGCTTGTTCATGTTTTATTTATTTTTTAGTATTTAAAAAAAAAGCCAGATGTTTGGTGATGATATCGGGGGCCAATTACTTCTGATGAACAAACAACACAAACAACACATGTTTCACATCACCAGCTTGTGGTCGAGACTCTCTACTGTGCGACTGAAAAGCAGGGAATCCTTAGGCTACAGTGGTCGAAATGGCTGTGCCAACTCAGCTCCTCAACGAAGCAGGGCCAGGCTTATCCGCGGAAACTTTGATTTACGAAAAAACAAAAGAAAAGAAGGAACCGAATAATATGTTTGTAATCAAATCCCGCAAGCAAGGTTTTGCAGATGTGCCTCAGAGAAGGGACGCACTGTCGTTCCTAGAATGGATTTAACCCGAGCGCGGCCTGTTTGCAGGTATGCCACCCTCTCTCCCATTTCAATTACCTGGGATGGAGATACAAGGGACCGTTCTGTTCCAATTAGCTCCAGAAGCAAGCGGCTCCTGTCAGGACCAGGGGAGGGGAGAGGGGCCTTAGGTGGGATTAATCTCTCCACCTTTGCATATCATTTGCATTTTTCCAAAGCTGTTTTGGAGGACGGTTTGTCCACGGCATGCTTTTTAATCTGCCTGCCTTCTCAGGTCTGTGAGCGCGAGCTCTGATTTAAATATAGCCTCGAGCTGCTTGTGGAAGGACGCCTGCTTCAGTATCACAGGCTCACGCAGACGTACCCAGCCTGGACTTCAACTGACTCTGTCCTCCTCTTGAATTACTGAGGGCAATGGGGTCATCGTGGGAGGATTTTTGTTTGGCTGGAGGAGGTGAAGGCAAGATGGGTGGCCGAGGGTAACACTGTACACACTGTAGTTCTGTGAGGCTTTACCATTCTGTAACGCTGTACACACCGTACTTCTGTGAGGGCTCACCATTCTGTGTGAGAAATCTCAACTGCGCTTTCAGGACATGGACGCAGCCAGAGATAAGCAGCAATTCATCACCTGTGGCTTTGACATTACGCGACACTTTCGACTGTGACTTTCGGAGCAGTGCGATAAGTAATATTTGAAATGACAAATCTGTTAAAGGAAATTGCTTGATGGTCATTTAGATTGACTTCAGATCTGCGGCTCGCGGCACTTAAACAGATCTTTGTCAGCGTTCTCTGGACGTGCCTGTCTGCTGCCAGGTCCCGTATTGATGCACAGATTATTTTGAAAAACTGTCTTCAAACAAGCCCCTTCATATTATAAATGCAGCAACCTAATCACGTTAAAAATGTCAATAGTAATTATAGTGCCGCTACTGTCGTGTCTGTTTGAACCCAAGCTGTCCAGCACAATATTTTCTCTGGTAAATGTAGCCCGATTCAGTGACAATGTTTCATTTCTTGAATTACAGGCTGCTCTGGCTGCCCTGCCCTTTTCAAATGCTTAACGCTCTGCAACAGCAAAGTGTGTGTTTGTTCAGTTGTGGGACATTAGTTTCATTATGGGAGAGAGAAGTGCACAAACACTGCTGTTTCTTATTTGTTGTGCTACTCTTGGGAGACGGGGAAATGAAAGATTGGATTTTTAATAGAAGAGCTGAAAGAAAAAAAGCAAAACCGTCGATGTGTCTGGAAGGAGAGGGTTAGATGTAATACTGGAGTCGGGAACTCTGTAGAAATGTGAAAATGAAACTACACAAAAGTTTGTAACTGGAAGGTTTATAACTGAGAGCTTCAAAATGGGTGAAGGTGAAGGAAAAACTGTTCAAATGAGCATGGTTCCCTACAGAAGGCAGCCATGGCCATGTCTGCTGATGTGACCCTATTCACAGGGAAAAAAGACAGTATCAGTCAGTTCACCTGCAGCAGTAAACATAGTGACACGATTATGATTGTTTAGCTGTTACAGTGCACTGAATGTAAGGCACATTGCTATGTAACCACAGCAGAGGATTGAATGATTGGAGAGGCAGTTAATGTGAGCAGGAGGCTCATTGTGGCTCACTGTGGGACAGGCCCGTTCAGGCTAGGGCTACCCCGACTCACTGTGGGACACGCCTGTTCAGGCTAGGGCTACCCCGGCTCACTGTGGGACAGGCCTGTTCAGGCTAGGGCTACTCCGGCTCACTGTGGGACAGGCCTGTTCAGGCTAGGGCTACCCTGGCTCACTGTGGGACAGGCCTGTTCAGGAGACTGTTAGGATTAGATAACATGTACAGTCCTTTTAGAAGGTTTAAATGTGTCACTCATGTGCTTCCACTTTATCAGTAAGTGTATGCTTTGTTAGTGTCACTTCTCATGGTGTTTCCATTTGTGAGTCTATTCCAAGATTTAAAAAATAATTCTTTTTATAACTCATTATAATGATATAGGGTTAATCAATTTTTTTAGAATTTAATATTCACATTTAATGGTGTTAACAAATACAGGGCATTAACGTGCAATGTGTTTTTATTCATTAAAGTATATATTAAACAGAAATGTATGTGTAAGGTAAGCCCTGTACTTGAGTTAAGTCTTCTCTGTTTTTGTCAGGTTGCCTCCAGTGAGTTGATTGCTTCTCTCCAGATCTGACTTTGCTTCACCGATGCTCTGCCATAGCCATGAGAATGTTTCCCCTACTTGCCAGTAATAGCTCGACAAAGTGTTCCAGCGAAGCTTAATTTCCGGGACCAGGTTGTGAAAAGCTTCGGGTTTCAATTTCTGGATTAGATCTGCTAACAAACCTTTGGGTAACAGCCTTTAGGGATCAGCGGAAAATAATGTCACTCTGAAGGTATGTTTTGATGAGACCACTAAGGTCTTGAGCTCAGGTCAATGAAAGTGACAGACAGTGTGTTTGGAAGGTTATGGGTTGCTGAGATTAACAATTTTGCACAAGGACCATTGGACTCTTCCTGTGTAAGAATGGCAGTCCAGTCAGCATCTGTCTGCTGTTGATATCATTAAAATCCTAAAGCAAAATATATCTCCTTTGCTTGTATTTGCAACAGAGATTCTACAGGTCGTTGCTGTGTGCATAGTACAAATTAATCTGTGAGGCTGTTTAAAACATATATTTAAAGGGATTTTGGAAAGCACTGTAAATTTGCCCTGTCACTTCATTACTTTTTTAACGAATAAGTTAACAAGAATTAGGTTGTGCCCCAAGACTTTTCAAATCAATAACCATTATTTTAAGTGATAAAGCAGGCTAGAATATTAGTGCTTAACACCCTATGAAATAGTGCAGTTTTAATTTCAGTTAATAACATTCTAAATGGTTGTATTTCCATTTTAGTTGTATTTCTTTAACAAGCAAAGTTCTCAACATAGAGTTAACATATAAAATCTGTAATAATTATATCTGTTTCATGGCTAAGCACCATGTCTGCTCACGTCTCTCTTATGTATTCACATTCACAATGTTGTGCAGCATCTGGCTGGGAAGTTGCAGGTTCTGAGGGTCTTGTATATTTTAATGCCTGAAAACCTCCATGGTCATAACCAGTCATAATTACCATAATTAGTCTGTGTATATTTATAAGCTTATGTATTTTAAAAGTTTTATCTGTGTTTTCTCTTGACAAGTTGAAGATGCTAAGTACAGAGATAAATGTCTTAGCACCTTGTTTGCATAATACTTTTCTCAGAAATGTCATGTACTGTAACTCAATGTAATCTACCATATTTACTAAAACATGCAACACATGAATCTATACAGGTGTTAAAAGCTAGTTAACTTTTACTCCAGACAATGACTGGAAAAGGAATGGTCAGCTTTAAAGATAAACTGGGCCACTTGCTATTTCATTGGCAGAAGGGATCTGCTACCTGAAGGTTGTGAGTTTGAATCTCACAATAAGTACCACTACTCTCTGTAATGTTAGCATGCCCAGGAGGGGCTGGGCAGCCAATCAACCTTGGACCCCCAGAGGTTTTTTTCTCCATACTGTGGAGTTTTTGGTTCCTCTCCTCCGTTGTTGTCTGGCTTCATTCATTTGTATTCATTCTTCAATATCTGCAATTTCCTGTGTAAAGCTCTTTGAGTCACATTGTTGCGAAAGGCGCTATATAAAAATAAATTGAATTGAACTGAATTGAATCACGCCCCAGCTCTGTGAGTGCTGTTCTGCTTTTTATGTGTTTTGTCAGTTTCCTACCACTGTCCAAAGAGATGCAGCTCAGGCAGACTGGTGTCTCTGAATTGGGCTTGCAGCGCATGAGTGCTTTCGAGTGTGTGCGTTTGCGAGTGTATGCATGTTTGTGAGAGTGAGTGTGTGCTCACGCTGTCGTCAACTGGTGTTTTTGCCTCGCACCCTGTCAACCTCTGAGAGACACTCTAGTATTTATTTTGTGATCCTATAATTCACAATGTTTTGGAAAATAAGAACTAAATTACAGATTCTTTGTACTTATATATCATATACTGTAATGTCTTATAAAGGGGGTATACAGTGAATCTTTGCTTTTGACATATGATGTGTGCTACAGCTTTAGCCGTACAGGCAGAAGGCTGGACCTGGGCTGACCTTTCTCTCTCCCTTCAGGTTTTGTGGTTCTGACTTTGGAAATTTGAAAACAAAGCGGGTTCTACACAGCACTGGAGGCCACACGAGTGAATCCCTTGTTTCGAGGACATCTGGACATTGGTGAGAGAGACTGTGTCCCCCTGTTGACTGGTGCTATGATGAAGCCGATCTTTTGGAGCGAATTCTCTGCCTCTTTGGCTGACTGGAGCTGCGCACACACACAACTCCCCCCAGCACCGCACAATTTTTAAACCTTTTTAAAAATTTTATTCTCAGTGAATAGTTTTGGTGCACTGCAGTTCTCACAGTGCTAGTGCAACACTTTGGCTGTTAAGTTCAGCCGGCTGCCAGGAGGCGAAATACTTTTAAATGAATGGACATTTTTATTTTTTTGCAAATTTAGACATGATCGCGTGCTGCATTTCCACATGTGGTTAATACTGCGCTTGGTGTCGTGTAGCAGTGAATCTGGAGTCAACAGGAAGTGCTTCACAGTGACCGACGTCTGCGTGGAATGGCTTGTGTTCCATAAAGTGCCTCCGTTCACTGTGGTTAATGTCACACTCATCTGTATTTGTGCAGAATCATCTGCAAACAATTTATCTGGGTTTAAAAGCCAGTAATCGCACATCTCTGCAGCAGATCTTCAGACAACAAAGTAATTCATTCTGCATGTTTTAAGTAGTCCTCTGTCCAAAGCCAGTGAGATAGGCTAGCCTATTAAGACAAGAATCAGGTAGGTCATTATAGAAAGGATCATAATTACTTAAATGAGAAAATCTTAGGTATTTTCTCTCCCTAATTTTGTGGGACGTATTTAACAGGGTACACATTTCAGATACATGCTTTATAAGGTAACCGGCTGTTACTAGTCTACAGGCTGTTGCTGAGAAGTACAATTTATATGAAGGGGTTTTGGTAATCTTAAACCAATTCAGGAAAAAACCTTGAGCTGATTTTGTCTTTATTTTGATTATCCATAAACATTACTAAAGTCGTTTCAGATTTTTGCATATTTGCATATACCGATAAGCCAGCCAGTTAGGTTGTTAGCTGGTTGGATGAGTAAACATTGCCACATGGATAGTAAATAGCAGCTACACAAGGAAGTATGAATGAGAAACTGAAGATTTCTTTTTGTAAAAAAAAAAAGTAAATACAGTGCAATATGGAAATTGTTGTATTTAGATATAAATACCACCATTTATTTGTTTTAATTTATCTGGAATTCTGTTTCATTAGCCAACTCTCATAATGATTTTTTTTTGCATCAGTAGAGCTCAAGGGCCTTCTGAAGAGCTACCAGAATTACCGAGACACCTTCAAGGGGACGTGCATCAGCCGCATCTTGGTGCTAAGTCGTCACTTCCACTTATATTTCTTGAATCTTGTCAATTGTGCGATGAAGAGCTTCGCATGCCTTATCCATGGCATTTCTTAAAGATCTTATCTCAATGGGAAACAGTGTCTTGCTGCACATGTGGGCATTATGCATTTTCCCCTCGATGTTCTGTTCCTCTGCTGGCTTTTTTGGCTGTGTGTTTCATGCCATCTGAATGGGAATGCCCCAAACCCACAGCCGGCCCTCGAGGTTTTATTGGATCACAGGGTTGGGCTGGCAGTGCCGCTTTTTTGTGATTTCCAATGTTAGCTAACAGGATGGTCACATACAATGGAGTCTGTAAACTATCATTTAAGTGGTTTGCCAAGTATGGGCTTCTGTTTTCTCTGCAACACTAACATTTATAGCTGCTCAGAAATGTAACGTAAAACTGTTAACTGTATCGTAAACAAACATAACCAAATAACAAATACTTATTTCATTGTTTATTTATAACCAAAAATTTACATTACTTAGGCGCAATTCCAAAATACCTTACCTGAAATTTGAAACTTTCTGAAAACCATTTTTTGAATATAAATTTGGCACCAAAACTCATTTAATTGACCGGTTTATTACTTTATACGTGGTAATGATATTTACATAACAGTGGAGATATGTGGAGTTACATACTGGTGAAAAACACTTACACCTAATCCAGTATGGACCGATTCAGTCACTGTAAGAGAGGTATGAGACTGGCTGCATTTGACGTAAGTATAATATTTGGAAACAATGTGCCCAATATAAGGGACTAGTGAGACTTTGTTTATCTGGACAAAAACCCAAAGAATGACCAAAAGTGTCTATATAATTTAAAGTCTTTATTTAACTTAGTAGTGAATACATTTTAATTTTGCTATAGAAAATTTTATGTGATTACTGGGTGCTGTTTCTGACACTGCATCCCCCCCCCAAAAAAAATCTGTATTCCAAAGCATATTTGCACCCAAGATTTAACTCACATGAAGTTGTGAACCTGTCATGCCCTTAAACACTCCCAGTGAGCTGCTAACATCAGTGTTTTATTTTTTTAACTTCTGATTGACCACAAAATTTGTATTTAACATCTCCTAAAACATTCATAGTGAGTCCTGAGCTCTTCACTCAGTTCTTCATTATTTCAGTCTCAGGCTGCCCGGACATGTAGGTCGAAATGCTTTTGAAGATAATGTGATTTTCATTTGCCAGATAAGGATGTGTGAGAGAACATTTCGTTTTTCTGGGTGTTAAGCACTCCTCGTAGATTGTGCCTGGAGCAGTCACGAATCCAGGATCTGCTATTAGCTGCTGTTTCTCTAACATGAAGATGCTGTTGTTTGTTGTAACGCCTTTGAAAATAACTTAATAATTGGAGTTAATGAAGAAGCCAGAACAATAAAAAAAAACTGTATGTTGCATAGGAATGCACATGCTGTGTAGCATGTATATTGGTATAAATTAACTACAGTGATACATTCAAATGAGGAAACGTTTTGTTTTTAATTGTAATATGTAAAAAAAATTCTCTCTCCATCTATGCCAAGAAATAACTTGTAATCCCCTTCCCAAATATTTTTCCTTCACATTTTTCCCCATTTTTGATATGACCACAAAACCACCAATAGTGATGTCATACCTTTTGCTTCACAGCAAAGAATATGTGATTTTGTCTTTGAAGAGATTTTCCTTTCAAGGGAACGAGCTTGCTGGGTTTTTAAACCATGATAAATAAGAGAGTCAGAAACCTCCTGGGGTTCAGCTCTCTATAACCCTTATTAAAATATGCAGATTGATTGATGAGGTCCCTTATTCATTCAGTACCTGCACCAAGGAGGTCTGGCAGTTGTGGAAAAAGTTTCTGCCCCCAAGAGACCGAGAATTTGTCTCTCGGTTTTAAGAATATCTCAAAGGAAATTGTATATCCAGTAGACCACGGTAAACAGGGTCAAAATAAATGCAAAGAAGACAGTTAATGATAAGCATATAGTATGGTTGGGAATTATTAAAGTCATGGTAGTATGATCCATGTCACTGAGTAGTGAAGTGACATAACTAGTTATGTTTTATCTACATTGAACAGAAATATAATAAGAAAAGGTGAACTCTACATTGATATTGGAAATATAAAGACATCCTTTCCAAATTATTATGGATTCCAAATACATTAAAACAAAAATGGCAATTGGTTATTTTCTACATATTCCCTCTTATGCTATTTTTCTTCAGGGTTATTATTAGTTGGTGGTAACTATAACTAATTTCTTATTATGACAGAAACATGGAATGGAAAATTAGATTTTTATTTCAAATACATTGTAGAATTCAAGTAATCGCTAGGAAGACTTAGACATTTATAAACCTTTTCATGTACACTCATCACTTTAGGTATTTCAGTTACAGTAGTTCAATAGCTGTATAACACATATCTGTATGTTGCTGCGCTCAGCCTAATACACCTGTTAAGCCTGTTTCTGGTCTTATCAGCAGGTCACTGTCTGGTATTAAACCTCACCAGGTGATTGGCAACCAGCTCATTGGTGAAATAACTAATTTTCCGCCTTTCTTTCAGTTGGCTGCAAAACCAGTGCAGGTGCGTTGAGTAGGACCTGTGGAGACATATCTCCACACACACACTTGCAGCTCTTCAGTGTTCATTTTCCCTATTATTAACCTTCCAGGTGAAACAGCACATGGTCTGGACCACCTGAGTCCCACAGCACAAATAAAAATCTCCTCACTTCTTTATGACCCCCCCATCAATTACCACGTAATAATTTAATATTAAATTTATATTGCTCCTTTTGATTTTCATAGACGTATCTTCTTGCCCATCATGGGATAAATATCAGTTTGAGAATTAAATAATAATGATGCATTACCTTTCCACTAATACTTGACACAGAGAAGCAGTACAAATACTTTGCACCCACTTCAACCAATAAACTCAGTGTCTGAACAGTAATAGCAAAAATAATAAAATATTTTATTCTTGAAAATATAAAGCGCCAAAAGACCACCACTCTGGAGTAGAAGCTATCTGACAGTCGCCTAAAATTTTTGGACTGTGTGTTTTGCTTTCTCAGTTAAGGTTCCTCTAATACCTACCAAATGTGGTCTTGGAGGCTGGAGCTCAGTGAGAACAGCTTGTTCTTCTGCCTGCTTCTTCAGACAGCAGCAACGAGTGTCTGGTCCAGTGGAAGCACCTCATAATTGCTCAGCTCTTACCAAAACAGGCCGGTGTTTGTTCTCCGTGACCTTCTCGGTGTGTGAGATGGACCGGGTTCATGTTGACCAAAGTGCTGCAGAACTACAACCTTAGGCAACACTCAGAAAATTCATTTAGGCTCCGACATGCAGAGGCGGTTTCCAATGACCCTTACAATGATGAATAATAAATGCTGGTACTGGAGGGATTTATTTGTACAGTTTTGTGTGACAATTAGCCCATGCTACTGCATTTGGCTTAATTGCACTCCTAATAAATGAATCATTTATCTTAATTATTTTCTTTATTAGGGAACACAAGGCAATAAAAATCACTATAGATCAAAAATACCGCTCACCCTGTGAAGTTGTGTTATTATCCCAATTTAGATCAGTACACGGAACCATCGTCTCTATTTCAAAGTTGATATGAAAACTGGTGACTGAAAAACAGAAAGTTAAAAATCCGGCTTCAGAGGTGCGTTTTGCACCTGAAAAATGTACTGTAACTTATTGCTTTGGTGTATGCGTGATTTTATAAATAGTCCAGTCACAAGGTGTGAAAGGTGTTCCAAACAACAGCCACGCTAAGCAAATATGTAATGACAAGAGAAGGAAAGAAGCACTTTTATTATAGAAACCTGTGTTCTCTATTCTTATACTAACCAGGGCAGCATTTTTCAGCATCCTCAGATTCTGCATCGTTGGCAAGCTACTGGCATGGATGTCTAAATGGGAGGAAGGTTCTTTGAAGCTACTGGCATGGATGTCTAAATGGGAGGAAGGTTCTCTGAAGCTACTGACACTATTTATAGTGATAGCAGATATCTGTGTCTTTTAATAAAACCCTTCAAGCCAAAGGGTAATTCATAACGAAACAAAGCCAGTCTTGATAGGGGGTCTTTATATGCAGATAAACCTTAATGTATGGTCCCTCAGCTACCCTGACAAAACATGTCATGCAAAAATATTTTATTTCTACAGGGGAAAAATGAAAGTCTTTTCGCTCTCTCTGAATTGGTGCTTTTTTTTTGCTCACTTCCTACACTTCACGTTTGTGGAATTCTTTGATTTATTGTGTGTGAAATGTTCAGGTTAAAACTACGAGTTATTACCAGTGTCTGAGGGTATTTTCTGCTTACTTACATCTAACTTTTTTGTGCTTTGTGGTCAAAATTGCTGCAAAGGTCTGGTCTCTTTAGCTTCCTTTAATTAGTTTTAGCCTGCAGGTTTCCATGATAACATGCAGAACTTCCGACTCGTTTCCTTATTTCACAAGATGTTTCCAATTCGCATTGCAGTGGCTGAACGTGACTCACAATGAGCATTTAGCGTCCAGCTCCAAACTTTTTGTTCAAAATATTTGTAGTTAGCTCAAAGACCTTATTTAGAATCTGTTCGATCTTCCAGGTTTTAAATTTAATTATGAGGTTTTAATTAGGGGTTAATCATGGGTTTCCTTGCTGTATGATTTACTTTAATCTGTAAATAATTCAAGAAGAAAAGAAAAAACTAAAAGAGAAAATGCCTTTAGATTATCTTCCAGTGTTTTTTACTCTGGTTCAAACAAGATGACAGCTACAACAATAGGTTGTTGGCTCACATCCCTGAAAATGACCTGGCTGTTAAGTTGCCATTGTGCCACTGGGTATCAGGTTTTGTAAATTGGTATGGATGAATACTCACACTGGCAAATAAGGAAGGACTACATTTTGGGGGGGGCAAGCATCATTGGCATATCTCCTGCTATGTCACTGCAGTATTGAAACACACAGTTCAAAGCCCATACTGGAGATTTTTTAAGTCTGCTTGTCAGAGTGCACATGTTCATTCATACACGTTCAGCATTTTTCAATCAATAACCATTTTCAGCACATTGTGTAAATGCTGTACAAGACTGCAATCAGACTTTACCATGAAATGTGCTTCCGATTTAAAGTGCTTTGTTAGTCTTGCGAAGTAACAGTCTTAATCATAATCTATGGTATAGATCTGTTTTTAGGTTACCCACAAAATTTGGTGTCTGGTTCTGAGGTCAGGTGGGGTGCGATATTTTCACTGAACACTATTTCAGCTGTGACCCATTTTTATTACATCACATCTTTAAAGAAAGGAGCCAGCATTTCCTGTCAACAGTGTTTTAAAACAAACACGACCCATTTTTCTGTTAGTGAAGCAGTAGAAGTATCTAGAACAACAAAAATACTATCCCGTAAGTTCAGAAGAAGTGACCGTTCTCTGAGTAGGTCAGCACCAGTAACACAAAACAAAGGAGTGGAAAGTACCAAGTCTGGAAGAGCTTGAAAAAAGGTGAAGGTGTCTTTTATGCAGGGGACAGGCCTTTACTCTCTGGGAGGTAGTACATCCAGTGAAGCATAGAGCAAACACCCAAACAATGTGAAATGCTGGTTCTGGTCTGGCTTCTGTCTTAGGATTTCCAGTACACTCACTCATGACAGGTAAGCAGTGGGCACACTGTATGTAAATAAATCCAAACCCTTCCATCTGAGATGTTTACTTGTTCTGTTAGTCCGTGACCAGTGAATTATGCATTCTGAATTTCTCAAAGCTTGAAGCTATTTTGTTTAGCAAAAACACATTGGTCTCCGTTTACTTCTGAACACATGAGAACGTTAAAAAAAAGAAATCCCTTGCCTCGGAACAGATTTTTACAGGTGTGGCAAATCAGTCGAGTCGCTTTGTTGAAACGAATGCCTTTGTGAATGTCGTCTCCCGTTTGTGTGGGGAGCTTTAAAGAAATTGTCTCATTTGGACGAAATGCTCCAAATAGCTCTGATGGGTAACCCATCTGCAACCATTTAAGCTAAAACATCACATGAATAATTCATCGACTGAATAACCTGTGTACTCAGGGTTAGCGTGACTTACGGAGAGAAGTTTGCCTGGAAAGGGTGAAAAATGTTTCTTCAAAGCTAGTTCCTCTTCATTCCAGTGGGTCTTTTTTCAGTGACTTAAGCAACTTTCTTCGACACCCTCTCCTTTTATTGCTGTTTAGATACTCTGTTAATACATTTATCGAAATAAATGTTCAATTTACGTATGCGGCTAGAATATGCTGTACTTTCCCAATACTTTTCGGAATATTTTAACAGAATGATTATCTATGATTACACCACAGGTATCCTGCACTTGACCTTAGAGCTGTAAATATGCAGTGTGTGTGAACATGCAGTGTGTGCTTAATAACCACACCTTCTGTCCACATAACTCATGTAATTTTTTATGTGATGATTTCAGATCTATATTTGTACCAGTTGCACTGAGAAGAGAAAGGTAATGTGTACTTGTTCTCTGGTTTATAAACAGACCAGCATGAACAAGCTTTGCTGAAAATGTCCCTTTATTCATAAATCTCACCTTCTAATTGGTATTCCAGATGGAATTTTAAATATTTCAATGTTATACATCTTCATCAACAAATCTTCAGGGCTTCTTTGGCAACTAATATGGAGTCATACTATATTTCTACTTATATTAACCTTTGTCTGGGAACTCCAAAATGTGTGTTTCCATGGCAGTCCTAAAAGCACCAGCAGCCTGTGAATCTGGTCAGAATACTGTGCAAATGAGTGCAGCGTTTTGTATCTGCGAAGTGTGTACATACCACAATGTCAGACAGAAGCCGTTTTACTACAAGTGATGCACTGAGCTGTTATCCATGCCAAAGGGTATCTAGCAGGCAGTTTGTGGCTCACAGTGCAGCTGATGTTTACACGCCGCTCTCTTATTCACCTAGACTGGGTGATCAGCTAGACTAAGAGTGGTCAGCACTGCTGGCCTGTGAAACACCGTCCTATTCCACCCCGCTGCCACATAAATGCTGATAAATGAACCACGTTGGATCGAGGGAAAGTATTGCTTTGCCCTCAAAATCCAGGTTGCACCACACTTTAGAACAGTGATACATCCCAACCTTGAGGGAAACAATTATGGACACTCACCTTCAAGTGTATAGTAGTTATTATAGCAATGAGCGGTGACCCTGGGGACTCCAGATCTGACAGCAGATGACGGAATGTTGGCCTGCTTTCTGCAAGTGTGCGATAAGAAGAACAGCGTTTCTGCTGAGACAAAAAGCTTATAGTTTCTACTTCTGTTTAGTCTACATCAGTCTCTGCTAGCCTGGGGGCACAAATACAAAAAGCATGGAAACAGGCAACGTATTCTGCACTTTGTATAAATAATACGAGCCTTACAGATAACTGAAGTGCATATATAACTCTATTCAGACAAACCGTCAGGCTCGTGGGCCATTAATTGTACAGCGTTGAGATGATGTTGTAAACTCTTAATTATTTTATTTGTGAGACATGCATCGGGGTTGTGCCATCGTTTGCATACAGCCCAAAAAAAAAAAAAAAAAACACAGGCAGCGCCGTTTTGGACTGCAGGTGTAGTGACTCAAACAACACTGTTTGTTAATGTCCTACATATGGTGCCTTTTCATCTGGAGGGTCTCTTGTGACTTTAACGTGACCGGTATCCTCATGATGCAGATGAAGTGTTTGTGAGGAAAGGTTGTCTGCGTGCATGATTGTGGTGCCAGGCCAGCCCTCCTGTTAAAGGTCTTTAATTAATAGGCTCATTACCTTTCAATGTAACTTTATTCACCCTCTCAGGGGACTGAAAGAGACATGTATTCCCAAAGAATACCACCCCCTAGGTGCTTAACAACGCTTCACTGCTGCTTCGTAATTGATGTCCCTGTAACCATGAGGGAAACTAAAGGAAGTGCACAGGAGATGATGCATGCTTAACACCAAACGGTCATCCCAAAGAAACAAAATGACACTGAAAGGCTATTATCTGCATTCATTGCCTGTGTTGTGTCACCGGCCACTGATGAGAAGCAACTCGATCTGCATGCAAGGCACAAGGGAAATTACACCGGCCCAATGGATCCACCAGACCAGACGGTCAGGACAATAGGGACCTGTGTGTGAACATATGGCCATGCCCGATGAATCATATCACCATCCTCTATCATCACACACAGTACGTCAGCCGTAGCTTGATTGCAACCTGACTTGTTTCCAATGATTTTATTTTGACGTTTATCGGTTTCTTGTCTTTGTGCTGTTTAGATTTGATTAGTTGATGCCCCTGTATGGTCTTCCTTTAATCTCCATAAATCCACCCTGTAGGAAGAGGAACTAACAAATGGCTAGGAGGGATTGGGTCTGAAATGCAGTACTGCAGCTAAATGCAATCTGTTCCATGGAAACATCAGAGTCACACGACTGCCCCCTTTTCTCTTATGTGTTTCAACAGAATCTTTTCAGTAAATGGGAAGTTTTTACAGATTTTTACAAAGTGAGAGTAGTAATGTCATTTCTGTCCAGCTTGGAACATGTTAATCTCATTAACATATATATTGACTTGAACAGAAAAAAGACAAAATATGTATATCAGTTGAATTACACCTTTTCTAAAAAGTCAGTAATTATACAGCTGAATGCCAGATCTGTTAGCATTATCCTACTGCTTTGTCAATAGGATTAATGTAAATATGTTAAGTTGGATAAATGCATTGAGGCTTGGTGAGGAAGAGGAATGCAGCTTTCCTGTCTGCTTTCAGAAAGAGCAGGTGATGACAGTGGTTTTCTATAGGTGTGGAAATGAAGTCGATCTCCTTGTACCAAGGAACCTAGGCACAACCCCCATATTGATTGCCCTCTGGTTAACTTGGGTGAATGAACAAATCCGTCATCTTTGTGAAAACCTCCTAAAGGCTCTGCATCTGTGAATCTGGCAGGATTTGAGCTCATATTTTCATAGTAGTAATAATAATAATGTCTGAAAGCTGAGTTTAAAATTGTTATAAAGGACATTATTGTTTTACTCTAGTGTTTTCTGAACTTGCATTCTCTCCCTCTAGACATATGCAGTTTGTAACATGTTTAAATACAGAAGTACATCTGCATGCGTTTGAGAGAACGTTAGAGTGTACTGCTAATTTTACAGATGAAAGTTATAAAGTTTTTAACGTTTCTGTGAGCTTTCCAAACCATTTTTTTACCTGCAACAATGCAAAGCTGTGAAACATCAAAAGTTCATCGTAAGAAGCCTGTAACACATCGGTTATTAACCTGGGGGGTAATTACACCCTAGGGGGTGATTTTACGAGAGGGCTGGCGTGTGGACCTGAGGTGGGTGTAACTAATTAATCTTTTCAAACAATGATACAGTTCAGTTCATAGATCATACTGCACTGAGCCCCCATGCCCCATTCCAGGCGCAAACAATTAACCCTCGCTTCCAGCCCCCCCATTTTCAGTACACAGACTACTACCCCAGATAACTGCTGATACATTAACTAACACACCCCTTTTCAACCTTTCCCCCCCCAGCGATGTTGAATAAATACCCTGGTTTTGGCTATGTTGTTGTGCTGAAGACTTTCAGTACCACATTTAACCAGACCTTGGCACATTTCCTTATCTCAGACCAAAAGATGTCTCTACTTATTCATGAGGACTTCTCCTCTTTTGGTCATCAGACAAGACCTTATTTTTGACTATGCCCTCCAGCGCTTGGGCCTTAATTTCTGAAATGCTCAAGGGAGCAGGCAGGAGACCTTCTGAGAGTCTGCCCATCCCTTATAATGTATGTTAAGGGTAGATGAAATGACTTCCTTTGTCTTATTGATCATTATTTATTCAGACAGACTAACAAGAGATGAACATGCCTACACATAATATGCATAACCAGTGCATATTACACGTGTATTTTAGGTACTGCAATGGTATATTATAGCTAATTCATTATAAATTCCCCATTGGCTAGACTGTTAAATCTAAACAGACTGGACCTTTCGTTTAGTGACTTTCGTTTAGTGTCTTTCACAATGCTGAGGCAAAGCTACTGTCATTACTGCATACAGTTTCCACATTTTCCACTACAAACCATTCCATCGCTAAAAATCCTGTATGTCTTTGTTTAAAGTATTTGAAAATGTTTTGAAACCAGCCATCCATTAAGTATTGAGATGGGGATGGATTATTGAGCCCACACATATAGGACGGTGTAGGTTTGTTTAAAAATTGCAAAAGCAGTAGTAATAATATCTTCAACAAAGTGTCACGAGTGAAAAATGAATAATGGGTTGAAGCAATGTGTTCTGTACACAGTACGTATACATAATGTCTTAAACGTGTCCACTTTGATTCTCATGGCTGACCTGGGGGGGGGGGGGGAAGCTTACAGAAAGTAAGAAAAAAGGCTAGGAACACTGACACAGGCTGGAACTTCTAGATCGTAAATATTTATCGCTTCTGGAGTTGCCACATTTAATGATTTGATGATTTGTTTGGAATATCAAAACGTAGAGCAGGCTGTATATTACTCTGTGCTACTAAGAGCTCGCTCTTGGCAGTTTTACTTCTTAAAGACACGATACCCTTTCCTTGCACTTAACGATCGTGGCTTTGCCAGACTTGGTGCAGCATCACTAATCTGAACGAGGTAGTTAAATATGGTGAAAGACAGCCCAGCTAACACCCCCCCCCCCCCAACAGTGAGTGCTGTGAACATGGCAGAGACAAGCAAACCGCACGGACGTGCATGACTGACCACATTCGCTATCTCTCCGAATCTAATTTGAATTTTAATGCAACATTCAGACTCTCCCGCTCCAAACAAACACGGCGGACATACACAAACAAAAACGGGCAGTGCCCTCATTGTTTAGTGTGCAGCCCTCTAAACGGCCAAATAAACGAATTACTTTTTAAATACCAAAACATGTTTTAAGAGAATTTAGCATTGGCAGGAGTAATTAGAAAGATCATCACTCAGCACCAAGCGCGTCATTGTTGCAATCAGGGAGCTTCGGGCTCCTTTCACGCAAATGCCACGTCTCTTAGAGAACCTTATCTGTTAGCGCTCCGTGTTAGTACCTGTCAACACATTTCTGAAAGGTCCTGCATTTTAATATTAATTGCAGAGACATGACACGCTGAAATAAAACTTTTAAAGCTGCAGTTACCATTTGCTTCAGTGTATTTTGCAGACACATCCCTCACCTCCTCACATATGTACGTGGAGAACGTTTGAGTGATTGGTCACTGCTTGGTACAATAATAAAACACAGCATCTTATTATTTTTTTTATTGTTGTAATTATTTTAAAGATAAAAATTCAGCATGTTTTGCAACTAAATAATATATTGGGAAGCTGTTACGATAGAACGACAATCCGCGAGAATATACACTTTGATATACATTCTTCAGAGAGCATTGTCTTTTGAGGGCACAGCTATGGACTTATAAGTGTGAATGAGTACATACCGTTGTTGTCCGGTATGCAAAGACCCGTCTACCATAAATTGTGGAGCTGCTTGGACAATCTGAGGTTTAATCCATTTTGCAGTAAAGAAGGAATTAGCATATTTTGCTATATTTGCTTTTAAAACTCCCAGCTGTTTCATCTGTTTGGAGGTTCTCCAGAGCCTTTGTAAACAAAGCTTCAATTAAAAAGTGCATTGGCCCACCTTCTTTATCTTGGCGGAAGCCATATTTCTGTCACTGGCAGGGTAATGACAGATCAGTTCGGGCTTGGGCCTGACTTGTGAATCATTGTCTACAGGGAGCACTGATCATAATCAGTTTGTTTTTAATTATTATGTTTTAGTTTCAGCCAGCCTCATCACAGGAAGGCTTGTGGGTCCCCTTAAAGGGGTTGCGTAACTTCTGTTCCGATAAATCTCAAACTTTTGAGTGGACTCAAAACCTAGCCCCAGAGCTACAATTAAAGACGTTGTTTAAAGAACGGTGCGTGTCGTATCTGATGACACTAAAATTTGAATTTCCTGTGTTCACAGGAAATTGCTTACCACAATTGCTACATTTAAATTTGTTAGCAATCACCAGTAAAAAACAAAGCGTTCAGAAACCATTTACTTACTAAGCAGCAGGAAAGAGAAATGGCCCATCAAATCTACAGCACTTTTTCATGGTGACAGAAAGCCATTTCAGCGTTAACCTAAACATTACACTTAACAAACTGATTTCCATCCACTGATTAATGCAACTGGATGTAAATATATCTATTGACGTGGCTTCGGTGGGCGCTTAGCGTGTTTGAGCCGAGCGTTTTGCACAGCGAGATGCAGACTTGAACAGATGAACAAAACCGAAGAGAGCGACGGGACGGTCTGAGTTCTCAGGCCACACATTAGAGGATTAACATTCCATACCCCTCCACCCAGTGCCTGATGTCATCCTCAGAGGTCCGGGGATTCCAACCAGCGGGAGTCAGACCGCACGTTTAACCCTGGAGCTCGGCAGGGGCCGAGGGGAAAAAACAATCTTTGCTAACCTCATAGTCTCTCCTCACCCACAAGTAAGGTTTTGCACTGAACCCATTTAGAACATCTGGGGCACACGACTCGATGTATGTATCAAAAATTATACGACCCAGCTTTTCACACACATCTTGAATCCAGAATATGGAATGGGTGTAAAAGCGTTTGTGTGTGTAATAGCCAAGAGTGTAACCTCATATGTGATCCTGACATTGACACTAGCAACCAGATACCACTGTGAGCTACTATATTTACAGCGTACTCTTTGATAGGATAATATGAGTCCTTTCATTAGGAGTATTTTTAAGGCTGTTCCTGCCTGTACGAAGCAGAGTTGATTAAAGGAATTTTTTACCGGGATCTATCTGTCAAAACAGTTGAGAATGTACAATGGGAAACTCTTGATTAATTGCTGATTTAATGAGTTCCACAGGTTATGCTTGGGAGTAACAAACTGCTGTAACAAAAACCATAACACCATAATGATGTTCAGGCATGGTTGTCCTGGTGATTGTCCTGTTCTGGCTCCAGAGTACTTACAGAGTATGTTAGTTCTGGGGCCCCAAACAACGACTTGCATCAGCGTTTTTTTTTTTCTCCTTCAATTTCTTCCCTCCATGATTTCTAAGAAATGTGAATATAGTGCAGCAAACTCATTGACTTTGAAATTGCAATGCAGATTTCATACAGCGCATTTGGAATTTGCCCCCAGCTTCTTCGCTCTTCTGTCAGATACAACTAGAAAAGGTTAACTGCAAGAAAAAAGTGTGCAAACACACTGCAGTCTATATGAGAAACAATGTGGCCTGCTGTTATAACAGAAGACATAAGTGAAGACCTTGGCCACCTCAGGGTTCCTATGACCACTTCAGGTCTGTGCATGTGGGTACTCAAGACTTCCACCTGCATACCTGAAGTGTCTAGCAACAGACTCCCAAAGACTCTTCAGAAAATCTCTTAACCCGCCTCTGTTCCCCCAGGCCTGAATGTGTAAATGTCAGACTTAATAAAAAGTTATTTAGTATAATCTGGTTGTCCCTGGAAAACAAGAATGTGTGGAGTCTTTGCACACTGCCCATTTCTGTTGGTGGTGGGGCAACCTAAAGCAGCTTATTAGGATTGTGATGGAGTTTTGCCACGTTTGGATAGGTACTACAGTCAAGCCCAGGTATGAAACACCCTGAAACTTATTAAACCAGGAGTGGGGAGCTTTTTAAAGAAGGCTGAGCCCAGTGATATATTCACAGTGGCAAGCTATGTTTTATTGGTATTCATGCTTCAGCAGAAGTAGCGGGAGTGTGAATTTTGGACGATAGGCAGTGTGTTTGTGTGTGTGACAACAAGAGAGTGTTCTCACAGGGAGAAGTGTGCTTTTAGTGGGATTGTGTGTTTCTGTAGAGGAGCGGATGTCTCCCAGTACAGAGTGCTCAGAGATCCACAGGCAAACTCAAGACAAATAGGGCTTTACCCCATGGTGTTCCACAGAGGTGGGAACCCCAGTCTGGCAGCACCATGGCAGGGTTATAGCTGCAGCCACAAAAGAGCACACTTCCCCTAACAAACCTACACTGTCTGCCTAAAGCTCACCGGATGCTTCACAATCTCAGGGAACACACCAGACTGTGCTCAGCAGTCCACAGCATAACACTTTATTAGTATTTTCTGTGTGAGAATTACTTACAAGGCATGTTTTGCTATTTAAGGCATGGTAGGGAAATGCCATCTTAAAATGTCATGTTGATTTTCACAGTTTCACATAATAATAATAATAATAATAATAATAATAATAATTGTGTATTATGAGGCTTTGTGAAGAAAAAAAACTTTGTATTTATTATTGTAACCAAAAACCTTCGTCACGGTGGTCTGAATAAGAATAATGGGTTCCATCAGGGGTTTAATTAACCGCCTGTGCTGTCAATCACTTTGCACACTTTCCAGACAAATATTATTGTAGAGTTGCTTGACAGCCGTGGTGAGAGAAGAAAAAACACATAAGGTTAACCTCCACAGGCGTGTTTACAGTATGTGTGTTAAAGCAAACGCGACTATTCATTATATGTAAATCGTGCAATAACAGTATCCCCTGTTGCTGATCTCTCCTGTATCATGGGACACCTTGACAAGATAAACAAATCTATTTGCAAAGACTGTGCTATGAATATTCATAACAGCACTTCTAATGACTCACGGTAACGAGAAAATGTTATAAAAATGTGCCCATTATACACTAGAGTCTGTTAAAGATTATTTTTATATTTCAAAAAAGTTGAAACGTTAAGTGTTGGGAGGAAAACTATATATCTGAAAAAGAAAGGGTAAAATGTTATACAATGCAATGTGTGTGTATGTATACACACACATACATACAATCGAGCTGGAATATGCACTATACGTGTGTGGTACATATGTGAATGTTTTCAGTATCTGTCCTGCCGTTAATGAGCCCGTGAGTCTGTGCTGATGTCACTTCCATGTATGTATGTATATAATTATATATATGTGGGTCATACTTCTCATAGTTATAGCATTAATGCATTAATGTTTATGTCAGCCTCTTTTGAAACGTTATGTGCTCATCTAACAATCCTCTGAATATTAATTAATATACCAGTTTAATGTGAATTTTACTGTCACATTTATTAATTGCATTCATTTAGGTTTGAATTTAAGTTTGGCCGAATGCAACATTGAGAAGTCAAGGTCGACAATTTTTGCATGCATTGCTTAAACAAACAAGTCCTTAACAACATTACTGCCATTTGTGGCCTGCCTAACTGATGATCCCAAATTTCAGAAGTTATAAAGAGGTCAGACGCAGAACCTGAATGCACCAAAGTCAAACTGTAATTCACTTTCCCTGCCTGTAATCACTGTTTTTCAAATAGTAAAACATGCCGAGAGTTCGAAAGGGCCAAACGATTTGCTCGGCAAATATTTCTGACCTCAGCGCCTCAGTAACAAGTATTCTTTGGGCTAATAGAGATGTCGGAGGAGTCGGACAGCACAGGAGTGCATTTGTAGAATCTGTTGTGTTTGAAGAAAAAAAAATTAAATGAGATGCTTAGCAAGGAATAGAGAGCAACAATCTGTGCGCTGCCTCTGCAAATTTACCAAATAATGGCTCCTGACAAAAAGCGTGACCCCCCCCGAAGGCCTGTGAATTTATGCAAATCCTGCAGCTTGGGAGGACGCATCGACTCAGACAAATAGGCAAGAAAAGCACACGACCTGGCCCTCCGTGGGATGCGGCGCGATGGTTAGCGAGGGCCGCTCTTCCTCTCTCTCGAGACGAGCCCTTATTTGAAATTTAATGAAAGAAAACGCCAAGCTGCGTGTACCACAAACGGGACCCTGGAGAATCCAAAACCAGGCTGGAGAAAAAGGAAAAGAAAAAAAGACGCACACACATACACACAAAGCAAAACAGAGATCCCAACATTGGGATCATGGCAGAATAGATGTAGCTGGATAATGATGTAAAAGGGACAAACCATGTTGGTGGGGGGGAGGGCTCATTCATTAACAGGATTAGGGCGAGGTCAGGAGCGCTGACAGCTTGACAGCAAGACTGAACAAAATGTGTTCTGTACACACTTTAATGTGTCTTTGGCTAGTCAAATGGAATATTCTGTGTGCCTTGCAATTTAGTTTTGAAACATGCAGTGCATCAGCCCCCTCATATGGTTAGTGTGACCCTAAGCCAGTATAAGGCTTCATATATAGAATGCAAAAATCCCAGAAACAGCCGAACGTTGTACATTCATTGGTTGTTCATAACTTAACCGACATGTATATAATGATACAATGATATAATGATATTCTGGAAAGTGCAAGACGAGACTTGAACAAGCACTTTCTCAAGTAATGACCTGAGACGTGTGTGTGGGAAAGATGCATCTGTGTGTGTTGTTGACAAGCTGGCCAGTTTCCCAGTGAGTACACACGTCTGTCTTGATCCTCGTTTTTGAAGTCAAAAGGCAGAGGGACGCTGAGCGCACGCTCAAAAAACAGGAGCGTTTCTGCAACCAAAAGACACGACTGAGTGTTTCTTCTTCAGCTCCCCTAAAACATGAAATGGTTGCGACCAGTTTATTAAGCTGTCAGTGTGTATTTGGCTCTGTTCTCATTTTGTCATGGTACCTCCCTGGGAGTAGTTTTAATTTTTTTTAAAAGCAAAGGTATTTAGGATCTAAAAAAACATATATATCGCAGGGAAAATGAAATGTAAATCCTGCAACACTTTTCCCAGTGTGCAATGCAGGTTTTTATTTTCCCACTTTGGCATAGTCCAAAGCAACGTTGCTCTGACGCACAGTCCAACGGCAGTAACAAAGTTGTTCATACGAGGGCATTGTGCGTCTTTGGCAGGGAGAGACATCAATGCATGCATAAGGACAATAGCTGCTGTTTTAACAGTGTACAGAAATGCCTTAGACACGCACAAAAGAAGCTATAATCCAAAAACGGTTGGGTAGGAGGAGAGAAATTTGGTTGGAGGACTGGCTTCACTGTGCTCTGTGAAACTTCTGCTTCTGCATACGCCCTTGAAACAATCCTCACTTAGAGATTGGATTTGCATCTATAATAGAGTTCAGGCTCCTGGTGGTGAAAGGCTTTTGCGAAGCCTGACCCCATGGCCGATCTCCACATTGACATGTGTCCTGCCTCAACCCGGTCACACCGTGCCCCACTGTGGCATCATGGGAAAATTCGCCAACTTAAAGGACCTTTCACAAAGCAAAGAGCTGTGTTGAAAGGCTCAAGGGTACCGCAATGGTATTTAGAAGGGGACATTACTTGGGCATACAATGGAACTTGTAGCCGTTAATTACTGCTAACAAGGCTCTTGGTAAAGGCCTATGTAACTGACTGGGATGCTGAAATGAAATTAATGTGAGCTCAGTGTTTAAAACCTCTCCTTCCTAAGGTTCAGGTTCTACTCTATTCAGTCCAAAGACTTTATTGTCCTTATTACTCTTGCAAAGTTCAACGAACAGATTACATTTATACATTTTTAACTAAATTATGGAAAATTTGTCTTCACACCCATCTACTGACATTATTAGTATACAAATAAAAATACTGTATTTTATAACTTTATTTAAAACCTCTGAACAATGTGTTGATCACAGGGAGTGCAGAACTCAAACACTATCTAACTGAAAGTTATAAAGTGTGTGTCTTTGTACAGAGGGGTTTGAGCATTACGTAAGCGGTTTTTTCTTAATAAAAACATTTGCTGATGTGATTTCAGAAAAGAGATATGCGTTACGTCCGACACAGGCCTCTCTGCTGTGGAGATCTGTTGTTCTTTATAACTCAACTGGCTTATGTGTTATAGGGTTATTACGTCACAACACACTAGCACGTTTCCCAGCCATCCACGATAATATTAACCTCCATCATCTAAAGGCGAAAAATGAATTCCTTGTTTTGGCTGAAAAGCCTACATGTTATATCTATGGGAAACTATGAAGAAATGGCTATACTTCTTTTTGGATAAAAAAAAAATATTGTATTGACATGCAGCATGGCTACAATTACAGTATTTCTTTTACTTTGATGGAATTTTCTACCATGTTGAGTAGAAAAGGAAGATGAGAAACAGAACCTTTTGTTTGTTATAGATTTTTATTTCGAGAGCTTGTTAGAGATCTCGAAAGAACTCGAGTATTGATCGTAGTACAGGGCATCTCGTGTGTTGCACTGTACTTGGAAATTTGCATGTTAAAGTAAGTGAAATGCAGCCTCGTTGTAAAGGATTTTTAACATATATTTTATATATGTTAAAAATTATGTATATAGGCATATATTTTTTTTCATTGTGTTTTATAACAATAACATTTCTATAAAATTGTTCTTTTCCTTCAATTCGCTCCAGAGTGGCCTGTGTGTTTTCAATTTCAGATTCAATTTTGATATAGCGCCTTTCGCAACCAGTTGTCTTTTAGCTTCACAGAAAGAAATTACAGACAATACAGAGTTAACAGCAGGCGGATGACAGAGGTTTAAAGATAAAGCCAGACAACATCGCTTTGGATTAAACAATTTGTGCTGTTGCACCTGCTGGTGTGGCGACTCATGCCGAAGGTCTTTTCTTAGCAGTGGGGCCCATTAAAGCTCTGCAGCTGAACTGTGCTGCCATGGCTGAGCCTTTGTACAGAATATGTGTCTATTTACGCAAAAACAAACGGCAACGTAAAATTGTGCAAAAGCTGTATTAGTGCATGGAATAAACAAAATCTAAAAATAAAAGGCCAAATCTTAAATATCTTTATAATTACATATATAATAAATGAGTTTGGTTTGGGTGTCATGATAATTTGGAAGGTATCATTATCTCAATTAGTAGATGAACTGCAAAGCTTAATTGAATTTTGATTGTAAAAATAATTCACTTACTCCCCTCAATTATGCCCGTAGATTTCCCATTTAGGTGGCCTGGCAAAAATCACGCCTCTGTGATGTTTTGTACACTAGCAGGCAGAAAGGGTGGAGGGTTATGCTAGATTTCTCTGAGCTTTCTTTTTGTAAATCAATTACTTCCAGGCTGACAGTTAATTGAAAATAAATGCAGTACTTTTTTTTTTTTAAACTTAATGGTCATTTCCCTGGAGTTTTTCATTGCAAGTCAATGTGTGGGAGTAGTGTACTAATTAGCAGATGATTGCATTAAGATCTAAACACACACTGTCATATAAAGAAATTAGTTCTTATACACTGTCACCACAGAAGACGAAAATCATTCCCTTCAATGTGCTTTGTGCAATACTTTGGATACACGAGTACGCTTGAACACTAACGAAAATGTTCAAACATTATTTCTATATTAACATTATGTTTTCAAAACAAACAAAAATAATTTTGCATAGATGTCATCACTTGGGGGGGAAACCTTTTTGGGGAGTGTTGTGTTAGTAGTGAATGGAAACCTGCATACCGCTGAATGCTTAAATGATAAATTAATACAATATAATAGAATATCACCTGACATTTAGTGTCACTATTGCGTGGTGTTTTTTTTTATGCGTGGCATTTTTCAAGAGCAGAGTGCTCTGAGTAGCAAAGGAGGGGGGTGATTAAGATTGTGAAATTAGAATTAATTCACGTGTTGAAACAAAACCCAGAGAGAAATTTGATGTGAAAGAGAGGAAATCAAAGTTTATATAAATAACCAACATGCATCACCAAGCAACAAACACTATCACAACAACTGCATTACAGTCTGGAATTTCTCCAGGAAATCTTTCATTATAGAGAGTGAATTGAACCTTCCTGTACACAGAAGATAAATAACTTGAAGCTTGAGCAATAGATGAAACAATTATACTAATCTATAAATTTAATTAATATAACACCATCTGGGAACACTGGCCATGTTGCGAATGATTTCTGCAATAGACAGACTTCCCACAAATCGCAGGCTGAACACAATAACTTGTAAAAGCATGTTCATAAAGCACTCACACAGACAAGCAAGATACTTCATCAGGCTGGACTGTAACACATTACTGTTGTGGGAGAAAAGCTTCCTATTTAAAACTGTCGACTCATAGCTTTACGTTAGTGTTCCTGTCTCGTGTGCACAATATTTATCGGTACGGATGCATGTAATACATCTTAATGATTTACCCTGAAAGTAAAACACTTGTCAAATTAAGTTACTGCAGTCTGTCGACCGTTTTCATCCGTGAGGCAATCAAAATCCCTCCGGCAGAAAACAGCAAACAAAAGACCTTCAGTGTTGGATAGAACAAGCCTTCAGCGTCATTGGGTTTTACACTTTCACAGAGTTACATGTGCGACAGTTCTGCGCCGTGAGGCGGGAGGTCATTTGGAGGCTGTTCGAAGGGGAGCATTACGCTGAGCTTACTTATAACTTTGCTGTTCTCAGCAGAACGCAAGGAAGAAAGACTTTTCTCTGTAACGTGCTCTGCGCTGTGCGCGTTATGCGATGGGTTTGGTGCGCATGACTCCTACTGGATCTGATGCCTGCCAGCCCTGATGCCTGCCAGCCCTGACGCCCACCCTGCCCGCTGCCCGGTGAACTGCCTACTCTGTGACACGTTCATTATTCCTGAGAGTGGGTGGCTGGCTGGGAGTGAGCAAATGAAACTCGAGGTGAAAGGGTTTCCTTCCCGTTAAGTATTTGGGGGCGAGAAAGTGCTCTCAAACTATTATTTTAACAACTGGGCTCTGGCTGCAGTTTCGAACAGGGGCCGATGCCCACCCAATGAAAGGGTGATTTGTGCTGTCTGCTTCGGGTTGGACATGTGTTTCCTATTCGCAGCGCTGTTTGGGCAGGCAGAATCCAAATCGACACAAAAGAGTGGGTAGGGCTGCTCTCGCACCAGACCCCAGGCCACGGGGTTGAGGAGGAAACGGTTGCTCCTGGATTACCTCATTTATTATTATTTAAATGTTATTTACCTTCCTAAGTGCGCATAAGAATGAGGCATTCTCCAGGAGCTCAGGGTTCCCCACTAATCGTGCCAGGGGTTGTGTAAACCTTGGCGCCGGGTGGTTGGGTTGCTGGGTGGGGGTGCGCACTGGAGCTCTTACATCTCTGGGACAGCCGCCAGGAATCGGGCCTTGCATGCTAAGGCCCTGCCTAGGCTTACCCCATACCTCCCCCCTCCTGGACCCCCCCCTGCCCTGTGGCTCCCATCCGGCAGCTTGTGTGACTCAGCCTAATCTGCTCCTCAAGCGCCCGGCCAGTGCCACAGGAAGCAGGTGAAACCAGGGTTGCCGGCAGAGTGTGGTCAGAGTTTCACAGTGTTCTGTCTGGGCAGACATCCATGCCTGACAATAACCCTCTTATCCTCATCCTTTCTCCAGTACCTCTCTCCTGGCCCTCCGGCTAATCCTCAGAGTCCGCAGAGGAATGACTCCCCTGTGCCGGGCAGGGCTGAACAGAAATGTCAGTGGTCGCCGTTTCCTCTAGAGAGACCTAGCCCAGCATGAAAAATTGTTCACAGGTCTGTTGAGCTGACTGACCCGAGCTTTACAATGGTAATATGACTTTTGCAGTATTGGAACACTTATACTAATAGCACACGCATTTCTGGTTTGTTTCAGCAAGGCAATTTACACTGAAAACTCACCAGACGTTTCAGAATTGTGAGGGGGAAATGTGGCTAAACTGTAAGCATTTAAACATGTTCACAGGTGAGTGTCATTTCCTCAAGTATTCTAGCTCGTAACATCTTCAGGGTTGTCCAGTGGTAATAACGTTTAGTCCTTTGGCCAACTTTTTGCCAAAGTCACTCCTGCTTATAAATGCTCTTATCTGAAATCTGTGTCACCAGAAACATGTAGCTGAATCTCAGGGCTAATTAACAGGGGATGATTTCCTTTAGCTGGTGTCGTTGCAAACGAGGAGACAGATAATGGCCTCGACTGCATAGTGCTTTGATGTTCATTTTTAAACGGCCAGGACCACAACAGGTGCGCGCAAGGCGGGATGAATCACTGCCAGCCAGCGCCCCCTCCTGGACTCACAGCAGCGCTAGCCGCGGGCACTTTCAAGCCCAAATCGGGCAGAAGAGAAACCCAGCTGCTTCAGGTTAAACACTACTAACTCTGTTTGAAAGCAGCAAATTAAGTCACTTTTCCCCAGAGAGGATTTCCCTTTGTTCGTAATTACACACTCACTCACCACTCTGTTCTTACCTACGTGGCCTCAGACGGGAGAGAAATTCAAAATGGCACAGCAGTGACTGGAAGAGCAGGGCCGGTGTTCAGCTACGACTTCCCCACAATTGTGGTTTTATTCACTGCTTTTCACACAATTAAATGTGCCCTAATTCTGCATATGTTGTTGACAATTCCTTTCTGAGTTTCTATGAATATGACAGGGGTTTATGTATATATATATATATATATATATATATATAACTGATATAAATATATATAACAGTCTTCTAGACCGCTTCATCCAGTTAAGGGTCGCGGGGAAGCCTGGAGCCCATCCCAGAGCACATAGGGCGCAGGGCAGGGGACACCCAGGGCGGGGCGCCAACCCACCACAGGGCACAATAATAGATACATTTTAACTTTAATATTGCAATAATCACTGCAGTGATATGTGCGTATATGAAGGCCTTATAAAGCGTCATTTTTAAACATTGTTACTGTGTATTTCCAAGGAAAAAAATAACACAATGTCTTATGTTAATTAATCAGCCATAGGATCTAATACTGAATACGTCTGGTTCACAAGATGACAAGGCTAGTGAGGAGCTGTTAGCAACACCAAATGGCCACACCTTTTATTTTTTTTTTCTATTTTCTTTTTTCATGTTGTTGTAAAACTTTAACTGGCTTTAAAATATTTTCGCTCCATAACCATATCTCAAGAACTTTCAATACATTTAATACCATTTCATCATCTGCTTTCATGTATTTTGACAGCACAAAAAAGGGGAAACATTCCTGGCTTGCTTGTTTTCTTAAACTAATTGGAAATTTTCAATGCATTTACCTGTGAAGATTGCAGAGGACGAAGAATATTTTCTTTACTGTGACACCCATGAAAAAAACCCTGGTGCCATGGAGACATCCCATAATAGAGGTTCACCTTCAGAACTTTAAGAACACCTTTACACTCTGCCAACACTTTATGCCGAAAGGAATGGTTTCACCGCACCCGCTGACAGTGAGACAAAAGAGAATAAAACAAATTAGCCTTTTGTCAGAGAATAATGAACGTAATTTTGTGCAGTTTGATTAAATCATAATGCGTTTTGTAATGAATCTACCTCATGGCTCCATTATTCAACTTATGTTATCAATGCTAAATATAGCTACATAATAAATTCAAAATGTTACCAGCTGCATTCAAGGGGAAGTTCAATTATGTCAGTGTCAGGTATATTTTTAACTCGGTGAAAAAGCTACCATTCTCAGACGAGTTATTTTTTTCCCCCCATCCTGTACGTTTAATTTCTCTCCACCGAGGTGCAAAGGTAATTCACTTGTCTGCCAAACAGTCACTAATGAACAATTAGGCACTATTTTAATCTTTTGTATTTATACATTTTTTAAGGAGAGGTTGCCGAGCGCCATTTAAATTCTCGTTTGTTTTCTGTTATGTATTTCCTGCAGGATTTCTGTTGAGCACAGACTGCTTACACATTTCTGTACTTTTCTGAAGACAGGAGGCAGCCCACCAGAATAACAATAAGTGGCTGGTTACTGTCAAACACCTGGAAAATGCATTACTATTGGCTGTGTTGACACAATGGCACAGCAGCAGCTGAAATGGCCTCTGTAACGTTTTGCCTTTGGTGTTCCTCAAGCAGGAGGGAAAATTGCTTCCAGTGTATCATCACGGAGAATGCAAAAAAGTGTCTACAGTTTATTACGAAGTTATTTTTTCACAGCCAGCTGTTCTTTTTGAACATTAATAGTACATTTTTTAAACCTGGAAATAAAAAAGACTGAACCATTTAATGAAACAAGCTTGTGTGTTTATACAATGCAGGCTGTAACTCGGTGCAGGCTGTAACTCGGTGCAGGTTGCAACTCGGTGCAGGTTGCAACTCGGTGCAGGTTGCAACTCGGTGCAGGTTGTAACTCGGTGCAGGCTGCAACTCGGTGCAGGTTGCAACTCGGTGCAGGTTGCAACTCGGTGCAGGTTGCAACTCGGTGCAGGCTGTAACTCGGTGCAGGCTGTAACTCGGTGCAGGCTGTAACTCGGTGCAGGTTGTAACTCGGTGCAGGTTGTAACTCGGTGCAGGCTGTAACTCGGTGCAGGCTGTAACTCGGTGCAGGTTGCAACTCGGTGCAGGTTGCAACTCGGTGCAGGCTGTAACTCGGTGCAGGCTGTAACTCGGTGCAGGCTGTAACTCGGTGCAGGTTGTAACTCGGTGCAGGTTGTAACTCGGTGCAGGCTGTAACAGGAGGCTCAGTATCAAGGTGTGAGGACTGTCATACATGGAGCATAAACCCATTGTCTGTTATCTCTGTGTTACTGTTACTGTATTCTCAGCCACACAACAATATCCTTGGTTTGTTACAATAAGGTCCTAGAGAAAGACAGTCCAGCCGTGTGTTACAAACTGTATGTTCTAATGGTTTAAATTTTTTTTTTTCATATATATATATGTGTGTGTGTGTGTGTGTGTGTGTGTGTGTGTGTGTGTGTGTGTGTGTGTGTGGGAACCTGAACTGGATTTCAATGCATCCTTTGTGATATAAAGAACAAAAAATTAATAAAGACAGACGATACTATTATGACAAAGACTGGGAAGAGCAAGATGAAATTCACATCACCAAGCCGAACACATCAGTGTGCATGCATGTGTGTGTACGTGCATGTGTGTGTACATGCATGTCTGTGTGCATGCATGTGTGCACACACGAGTTTGCTTTATAACCCCAGTGCAATGTCATGTGCTTAAAAGTTAATCTGAATCACACATCTCAGCGTATCGTGATATTCTGTTGGGTTCATCATACCCCGAGCACCTACACACACAGCACAGTGTTGGGTTCTTCACACCCTGAGCACCTACACACACAGCACAATGTTGAGTTCTTCACACCCTGAGCACCTACACACACAGCACAGTGTTGGGTTCTTCACACCCTGAGCACCTACACACACAGCACAGTGTTGGGTTCTTCACACCCCGAGCACCTACACACACAGCACAGTGTTGGGTTCTTGTGAACACCTTGCCACACTTTGAGCACTAAAAACCAACCATTCATTCATTTTCCATACCGCTTAATTCTGTTCAGGGTCACGGGAAGCCTGGAGCCCATCGCAGGAGACACAGGGCAGGGGACAC
>JABJVR010000001.1:10430183-10457438 GCA_025773905.1 Chitala chitala
CCCCCCCCACCCTGCTCACACACACAGACACACACAACTTGTGATCTTTCTCCAAGGAGTCTTTCCCACATTTCTCTTCCTCACATACTAAACATACCAACTGTTTCTGACTCAGGTAAATCTGTTCCTTTCCTTTTCCTCCCTTCTCTCTTAAACGCTTTTCTTTTCACCTTCCTTTCTTCTCTGTCTTCCCATACAGACCACCCGTAACGAGTCACTGCAGAGAAAATTATGGTCTGCCAACACATGCGGTGTTGCGCAATGTGAAGTCACCACAACATCTGACCAGACATTTACCAGTAGACCTTCATCACCCTTCTGTTTCATCCTCCTCATCTTATCTTTTGCTGGAAATCTTTTCTTTCTGGTTTTGGCCATAGTGATTGAGTGTGATATTTGGTATATAGTCGTTTATTGTTTCACAAAATTACACCATACATTACATAGAGTAAAACATATGATACAAGCAGTACATCAAATTTAACTTTGTATATAACATTGGTCTGAGCAATGAAAATTCAAGAAAATAAACAAAATTACTTTTTTCACATCACATTGGACAGCTCTAAATAATCTAAACTAAAAGTCAACAGAGCACTGCACATAAAATTTGAGTATGTAATTTAATAGCACAAAATGCAGAAAATCTCTTCCTGAGAGAACATTTAGTACTTTCCAGTAGTTATGTCTTCAGGAAGTACCACTAATGCTGGAATATGACACAGTACCATTACCCAAAGTCATCTTAATCTAAACTGTAGGATTCCTAGTTTAAGACGTGCATTTCCGTACAGATGCACTATATACAGCTGGTTATGAAAAACAAACGTTGCTCTGTCTTTTAGAGACCCTCTTACAGCACCCTGAAGAGTCAGGGGGGATGTTTGGTAATGTCGACAACTCGGGTGTGTGGACCAGGAGTGTGAAACATACCCCTCTCTCCGAGATCTTGAAAGCTAATTATCTCCAACTCAAAGGTGTGAAAAAAATGAAATTGAAAGACAGAAAAGAAAATCCTGGGGCATTTCTAAATTTTTCTCGTTCTCTGTAATTTCTCTCATTCTTGTTTTCTTATTTCCTTCTTGTTTTTGGTTTGTATTCCAAAACTAAGTTAGCACACGACAAAACCGGATTTACTTCGCAAACTGGCATTAAAGCTCATTGCTGATGCTACATAATATTTATTTCATGATTTTGCATGATAATACTAAAGTATTTCTGCAACATCACTACTACATGTTTTTAAAAACATGCACGCAGGTGTGCTTGTGTTTTATTAGCAGTGTCCTGCAGAGCTTTTGGGAATGTTGAGTTTTCAAAATTTCTTTTGCCTGGATATAGTGCCATGCTGTGGAACACACTGCTCAGGTCTGAAGCCCTGATGTCTAAAGGCCAGCCCCACCTGATCCACACTGTGACCTGTTCCCCTCATCTAATTCCTTCCTCTTCTCCAGGGCACCTGTGCAGTGTAAAATTAGGTTCCATCTACTTCCCTAAGAGGGCCCCCCAGCCCGGGAAGGCCCAAGTGCAGGACAACAATAGAGCTACTTTCTACTTCTGCGGCACTTTCAGTGCACATATTGAATTAATTGCAACAGAGGTAGTCTGGGCATTTGAGTGTGTCTGAACTGAGCTACGATAATCATCTGGGCAGAGTAAGTGGGACAATTATCTGTTCAATATTTTCCCATCGTTGGTCAGTAATTTGGCTGCAGATGAACCCCCTCTACTCATGGCAAACGCAAACATTTAGGCCAACCTGCTAACGACCCTGGTAACTGCTAATCCTGAGGGGTTTGCTTTCCTCTCCGGCAGATGCAATGCTCCAGTGCAGTATGAGCTAACATTTTTATCTCTGTTGGGTATAGATGCTTACATTGCTGCCAGTACTGGCAAATGTAATACAGATTTTTTCTTTCTTTTTTGTATTTATTTCTGCACATGCTATGGTATATGTTTGTGTCAGGAAAAAAAAAATTGTTTTAAAGAAAATGAAAGATAAAATATCCAGGACATAGTCCACAATTTGTAACACAGCTGCATATATGTGAAATAGACTTTAAAGTGAATTAATGAGCGTATTGACCTTAATTAACTCATATTGTTGGAAAACTGTAAAACTGTTCCAAACTACGATAAAGTTTATAGGTTGATAAAACAAAGGAAAACAAGCTTCTTTCAGAGTTTCTGCCATTGTTTTCATTTTTTTTTTTTGAAAATGAGTGCTGCTCTAAAACTAACTATCCCATGTGAGAATGTATGTCCTGCACATTATCTGAAGAGATAGAACTCTGAGCCCTGTTGCCATGGCACTGCCAGTCATTAAGATGATATGACAGCAGCTCTGAACCCATTAACTTTCCTTTATATTTCACCTACAACAGCTTTCTGTCGGTTTCAGCAAATGCAGAGGTAAAAGACTGTGCCTCGGAGCCACACATAAGTGCAGAAAACCTGCACAAGCAAATATAGATAAAAAAATATTTTAAACCTGGTTTTAATTTTTTGTTATTTAATTTAAGAAATTGTGACTGAGGTGATGCTTGAAGATATGGAGGGCTTCCTTTATGGATGGTCTCCCTCTAACACATTGACTGATGACTTGAGTTGCCAGTTGTTGGGAGCATAGATGTGTGTGTTTGCGTGAGACAGGAGTTACAAACCCACGGTGAAGGAATGTGCACGTGACTCACAACAAGTCATTAGGGCCTGGTGGCTTCTGTGACAGACACACCAGGTCAGGAGCCATGTGTCACTATCGTGTCTGGCATGTGCTGGTGACAGTACCCTTTCAAATCGATAAGCCTGACGTTAGGGGACTTCAAAACCTGACAACAGGAAGTGGGGGGATGAAAAGCTACCAATCTCTGCACTTGGCTGTTACCGTTATCTGATTTTTAGCCCCCCCCATGCACCCCAATAAATACTCAGAAATGGACCACGACACAAGCCCAAACACACAAGTGATGCACTTTCCACTGGTGCTGCCAGGCTGCGTGTGCCGATAACTGAGATACTATCTTTTTAAAGTGGCAGCGTGTCCAAGTAATTGGGAATCGTTTGTGTTAAAAAGCAGAGTCACACTATGAAAGGAACCCTGATCCCAGGCTGAGGATGAACGTCTGTGAAACATAACACTTGAGTGTGCACCACGCAGTTAATGGTTTGGTTTTTCCCTTGTATTAGCAACACATCCACCACACAAATGGACACAGTGATTTTAAGACACTGTACAAGGCAATGCTCTGTTCCGGATAGTAGTTATAAACGTGATATTTATATGTTACTTATTATTGTCTCTGGTGTTATATACCGTCATATTACAGTACATTCGATTAACAAGTCGAGACTGTTTTATGCAGACACAACTGATGAAAATGTTTACATTCTAAAAAAAGAACTCAAAGTTGAAAGAGTGTTATACTTAAGCATGTCATGTTGGAAGTGGTGGAGTCATTCTTACGTCTAACACTTTTGGTATGTATCTCAGTTGCATCTGACTGGGGTTGTCAGCTCCTCTTCTCCCAGAGACCTGCTACACAGTATGTGTTCAGTAATAAAACACATAGGCTTTTTATCCATAGATGTTTTTCTTCTAGCATCCTGGATACGTTGCGTCATATGAGTACACCACGCTGCGCGCACTCATGAAATCGCAGCCACGCATACAGCGGTAAACTGTGAGCGAGACATCACTCCTCCGCCCCTTGTGCTGTGAGCAGATCCCTCTGTGGCCCGTCCGTCTGTTCGCCCATTAATTAGGAGATCCAAGAGACAGATGCATGGAGTCGCACGTCGCAGAGCCTGGGCGTGCCACGGCCAGTCATTAATGGCTCCGAGTAGAGGACTGGGGCCTCTTATTGGTCTGTCAGTAGGGGCCAGTGGCCTTCGTGAACTCTTTGGTTAAACCAAGGGTTTCAGATCAGAACCCCCCTACCCAGTTCCATGTGTGAAATCAGATGTCCTCTGCTGTACAGAAACATATGGAATGTAATAATGATAAACATCCAATGGTATCAGAACAGACAAAGCAATGACATCCTAAAATCGTATGGCTGGAAGTCATTCTATGGCTTGTTTTCGTTGCTGACATCATTTGTTTTCATTTTTAATGTGCTGTGCCCTTTATGTAAATTTACCGAAATGCCATGTGTAAACATTAAACGAGCCATGAAACGTCTTAATTATTCTGTTAATTAAAGTGGGGAGAGGGGAGTTGGACAGCAGCTTTGCATGTCCAAACAAATGAATTTTAATCACAGAAATATGACGTATGCAAAAGTCAATGAAGGATTTATCTAACCCAGAGCTGCCTGGCCAAGTACTGTAATTCATGTAGCCTTAAACTCCTAGTGAACCAGCATTAAAAGAGTTGGGTTAATTTTCACTTATTTTACACATAAGAATAAGTGTAAGGAAAAAGTGATGTATGTAATAGAGCCCGGTGTTTATTTTGGCTTTGAACAGAGGATATAATCTGGTGTTGCACTATGTGGAGTTAAGTGTCTAAGACACGTTTTAGTAAACCATATGCTAAGCCAACAGTGCAAATGCCTTGTCCTTTCAGGCATTAAAGTGCTGACAGGTCCCTTGAACTGCGGTGAAGGGGAGCTATCAGCAAAGGGCAACGCCCTCACACTTGGCTGAAGGAGTCAGGAAGGTGTGTTCCAGGTGCTGAGAGAAAGGTGGGCAAATTTCTAAAATCCATCTCTTTTGTCTGGTCCTTTTTTCAGGAAATACAATTTCCAACAAAGCCCTTTAGCCAAAAAGACCTAGAGCTGTCCTCATTAGTTATTTGGAATACTTGTTCTGAAGATGTACCTGGCTCAGGCTTGAACAGTAAAGCCTTTCCTCAGCTTTATTCCTGTGTTCTTCACCACTGCACCACCTGTTGGCCTCGTGTATAAAAACATAGTGTCCACCATTTGAGTTTAATGGCAGCGTGGGTGAGCTGTGCCGTTCCCCTCGGCTTGTTATGTGGTGTAATACGGACTTCAGCGAGGACAGAGGGATTCTTCCGTGACATGCTGATGCTGACCTACCACCGAGACTCGATGCCTGGTAATCCCACTCATCACCTCTGACGTCGAACAGAGCTCTAGCCTCTAACCTCTGCTTCTACAGAACTTTATTTCTGACTATGTCTCCTTCAAAGGCTCTTTAAAGATGTTTCAAGGCTCAGCCAGTTGCAGGGCTGAATTTAGTTTTAGTTTTTTGTGTTCTCAATTACAAACCAGGGCATCCTCTGTAGACAGAAATGTATTATTTAGATCTTGAAATTACAGTGGCCAGCATAACACCTACCTTCCCCTGATTTCCTACCAATCCATGCTTAATAAAAGGACACCATAAACTGATGGAAAGACACTGGTTTCCACTTTAATTACACTCAGTTTTCAGGTCTGGGAAGGCCCTGTCTTATAACTGGTGAATGCTCATACCCATTTTTAATAGGTTTTTGTAACCTATGTGGTCATTTGAAATGGCGATTTTTAATTATTCCAGTTTCATTATTTCAATTGTCAGTTTCAGTTCAGAGTTATCTCTTTATTGCATTTAGTGGTTATAGTTTCTACTCATTTTCACTTGCTGAAAAGACTTAAGTAAGTAGTCAACAGTAAAGTTGAATTTCTATTATAATACATGACCTAAAATTGTCTGCATTGTTTTTAAATTATAAACAAAGGTCAATGAGTAAAACTGAGATCCTCCACAGGAGTTTTGACACAACTCGAGTTAAATTAATCACCGGGACCTGTTGTTTTCCTATAGCTCTGTCCACACCTCTTGAACGAACTATGACAAAAGTCAAGGTGAAGTCCAGAACTTCAATTTCCTTTTTTTGTTTCAGTTCCCGGCTATCTGAGCTTTCAGCAATTACCACAGCCTCCCTTGGGTTTCCAGTGAGGGGGCAGCAAGCTAATATGGTAATGGAGATAAATACTGGTAATCTTCTCCCTGTCGAAATGCATGGTTATTGAGTGGACGGTGGAGCAGTTCTAATATTTGCCCAACAAGAGCCCCGGTTCCAGCAGGGAGCCGCGCAGCACCAAGTGTTTCATGTGCACAGACGTGCACAAACAAACACGGCCATGTGAGCAGTACGAAACAGCGATAGGAGATGAGCTCCTGTTCGCTTTGAGATGTAACAAGGTGGAGAAGCATCGCACACAAAACGTATACTACGCAATAAAGTGTCTAAAGATAGGATGATTAATAAATGGTCGTAGTAGACACTTTTTGCAAATCACTATTTCAGTGTTTTGTCCTCTTAGAAAACAGAGATGCACTAAAACACATTTTAACTAATTTACAGGAGATGCAAACTTTTGCAACTGTGTTTTTCCCTAGTGAATTCCACTGATAGTATTTTACATGACCATAAAATGCCTCATAATGCTTTTTGTTTAAATTGCCAGGAAATTAGTGCACGATGTGAAAAATACAGTGACGTGCCTCTTCCTAAGAATGTGGAGGGACAAACACTTGATTTCTCCAAAAGCGTTTCAGAAAAGCCCACCGAACCTGGAGATGGCTGTTACAGCTGGTGTGTCTTGACTCATTAAAGTATCCCTGTCACAAGAGTCAGAAAGAGGGGAAAAAAAGGGCTGCCACAGCGAGACACCCCCTGCTCCATCAGCGTAGCCTGGGGAACGGAGGAAGACAGCTGTAATTACAGTGCCTGCAGTTAATTACCCCCCACCCACCCCATCCAAAACCCACATCTTTAGCAGAGGTCCCCTTGAATATGCAGATGGTCCTCTGTTGTAATTAACTCTACTACTGTATGTAAGTTTCCAAGAGCTTGTTTGCCTTGGATTCTGAAGGAGGGGTTGGGGGGGGGGCAGTGTCCGAACATGTATTGGGATAGATCCTTTCCTTTCACGGATCAGGAGGAAGAATTTTCAGGGCCTGCAGTCTTTCGCAGAAGGCAAATTTGGCTGCTTTCAATACTTATGTTTAAGGGTGTCAACCTCCGCTGTCCCACGAGCTTGTTCTGAGCGTCATCCACTGAACATCCTATAATTAAACATCTGACAGCCTCTGATTATTTACTGATAAGATTAGTTTCCAGTGAGTTCAGATTGTTCTCTTGCCAACACAGAATCAAAATGTGCAGGAGGCTGAGGCTGGAATTCATGAAAGCACTCAATGTGTTTCTCTGTATTTCCCCTTGTCTTTAAAATTATGTTACTTTAAAGTGTAACGATTGCCCCATGGTGAAATGATGACAGTATTTTGGATTCCGTATTGAATTAAAGCCTAAGAAATGAGTGAAATTGACATTTTGCTATTGTGGAGCAGTGCGGGGTAAATGATAATGTAATAAACGTTATCATTACAATGCTATATATAACAGTTGTAGATTTCAGTGTCAAGAGAGCTGCATTCTTGTAGCTGTCATTTCCTTGCCATCACGTCAGCATTACATTTAACATAAAAATGTTATGTCACAATATGAAGGTGGATATTACTAAAAATAAATATTTTTAAGGGTGGAATATTCATTTACAATATTTGGAGCACCTAATAGCAATATTGTTAAAAAGTGATTATTTGAAATTGCCTTTTAAAATGTTTTCCACAAGAATTCAGATATATGGACATTTGTACATCAGGTTTCTTTTTCATTTATCTTTATTGTCTATCATTTATATCAGTGTGATTGAACAGTGAGAAGTACAGTGTCCTTCCAGTCTGTTTGCCTTTAGCACTTTAACAAACACGTAGTGTGGCAGCTTACTAAGCCTAATTAAGGGAGCAATTATGCTTGGCTTTTAACAAGAAGTGGAAGCACCTAATTGCTTCCGAAAGGTCTGTGTTTTCATTATAAGTTGCTTCCTGAATGGTCCTTACATTAACCTTTTTAATCTGAAATAACAATACAATTTACTCCAAATATCTCAAGCTGCAGTATTATTTCGAGTTTGTTTCATTCTGGTAATGTGTTGTAGTCAGGGTCTTGATTAGTGTTACATTATACATAAGAAGGCAAAGTAGACATTAAGCCCATTATTCATAATGGTTACAATGTCATTATGATTGCTCAATTTCTGCCTGTAACACTGGTATCAAATTTTTCCTGTAGTGCTCAGGAAAATTTGATCCCAGTTGTTTACCAGAATTTACCTATTCAGTAATAACTGAAATCCTTCAGATACTTTGTTGCATTTTGCTTAAAAAAAAACATAAACTGCACAAGACTGCAGTAATTTCAGTACACAGTTCACACAAACTTTACTGCATGTGATGTGACCGAATTATAGCTTAGACAAAGCATTTTTCTCAAAGCAGTGTGAGAATGAAAACACTTTCTTTAGAAGGGTTTTTCCAGTCTGTACTTCATTTCCAAAGGCTGTCCAGGTCAACCTCTCTTTAACTATTAAATATTTCAGCCACTTTTTTATTCTGCTGTGTGGTGAGCCATTACCGGAGACCGTAACTGCATTAAAAGCCACGGGTGGAGCTCGAATTGCCTACATATGCAACAGGGAACCAACTGATTGTTTTATTCTATCGGCAGTGTTCAATCAAAAAGGATTATGGGAAGTGAATTGACAAATCTGTTAATTGTCATCCTCAGAAGGCAAAGAACACAGTAGGCGTGGCATGGGGGACAATTGCCCAGAAAAGTAACAGGTTTCTCATCAACAAAAATATGGCTGTCAGTGCGCTACTTTGGCTCGCAGGCCGGCGCTGCCATTGTCGCTTTTGCTGGCACGTTCCAGCAGCAGATGGTGAAGAAATGGCGTTCCAGACAAGGCTGGCGCACCCAAAGTAGGTGGCACTTCCGCGCAAACTGTGAAGTCAATTAAAGCAAAAGAAAACTACTTAATCAGAAGTAGAGAATCTGGAGCCATTAGGCTTCTGCTGTAGTCAAAACACTTTCCTCACACCACTGTTTAGTCTGTGCATATGTCACTTGTTCATGCATTATGCAGCGTTGTAGCATTTTGCTATTTTTAACAATCATCAAACATTTGACTTTAAAGGTTTCGATAAGGCAAATAACAGTCAGTGCTATTATGTTTGCTAACAATCTTATTTTTCTATAATTCCTCTAGTCAAGTAAGATCGGTTAGAAGGCAATGTTAAAACTGAAACTTAAATTGCATGACATGTGAGTACAACCGCCATGAGCTTGTCAGCTGTTTTCCTGAAATGAAAGACACCACATGTAAAGAGGTTGACGGTAGCACGGCTTCTTCCCTCATCTCTTCACTGCTGGGTTCAGCCGATCGCTGCACTGTGACATTCGCACGCTATAAAAAGCCCCGTGCGTGGCCCTTAGAGGAATGTGTGTATTGAGATGAAACCTCAGTTCTATCAGACGAATCAAATGTTGTTTCTGCCATTCGTCACAGCCCCACCTAGTTAACCAATAAATTGCAGTTTGGATGTGTTTACGTCACTGATGGGATCCTGAGTTCCAGAGAGCTGTTCTTTCAGATGCAGAATCTGATGTGCAATTCCACCCACCTGGTAGAGTTGTAGTTACCTGGACAGACTTGCCCCCTCCCCATATGGGCCCCTGTCTTACTGTTGCCCCTCAGATCTCTGCAGAGATTTGGACTTCTGGACATGCACCTGGTTTACATTTTGGATGTGCTAGACAGGGTTTACAGCATGCTGTATTTGTATACTGTCCAGCACTCACGTTTAATGCACTTCACGCAATGTATAATCTATGGGTGAATGGTTTAACTTTAAAAACAGAGCTGTGATGTGAGTTTTGCTCTAGGAAAAAAAATGTTTGCAGTATGCACCAAACAGACATCAGTGCACAAAGCTTTTGCAAAAGCAGGAAATCTGTTCTCATCCAGATAAACACTATGCAGAATATTTTTTTAATCCTGGGTAAAACTTGCATATTTGTAACATAATCAGTACAATTTTTGTTTTATAAATAGCACCGTCTACTCTACAGTATGTTGTACTGTAATCAGAGATGCGCCAGATTTGTTACATAAATTTTTAACTGTAAATTGTGAAGAACACTTGTTCAGAGACAATTACAAACAACTCCTGACAATTATATCATATGAACTTTACAGCCAAATTTTCATGAAAATTATGAAAAATTATAGGTGAGGTTGTTTTTTTCGACCGTTTCAATAAATCCATTAACACAGAAATAACATACAGATTTATGTACAGAAAGGCATTATTTATTATTGAAATAATACTATTGTCCATGTCAGTTTATATTTGTATAGCACATTTATACACAACCAGGTTGAACAAAGTGCTTCACGAGAAAGGATTGCAGAATGACATTAAACAAACATAGATTCAATACTTAAAATCTAATTCATAAAATAAGCACGTAAAAGCATAAAAAACAACAATAAGAAAATTTATGTGTAAAGAACATAACATGATTTCATGTTTTTGGTGTTAGCAAAAATTAACATAATTCCACAGTTCATCATACAAAATCATCTTAAATAATTTATCTAATACTCAAACGTTTTACATTAAATATTTAAAATACAAAACAGTCCCGTGGCTGAACTAACAAAAAAGTAAATAATGTTATTCAAATGATTTTAAATATCTGGGACAGATAAAGAACAAAGCAATAAGGGAGGCATGCCAGTTTAATGAGACGCATGACCCCGTGTCATAGGTCAAAGGAGAAAAGGAAGGTGACATTCATAGCTTAGCATTAGCTTGCAGTATTAGGAAGGTGTTTTCTAACTAGCTGTGTTTACTATGATGAATAATCAAAGAACCATGCTCTTTTCAAAGCATCTTAAGCATGAATGGCAGGTTTTTACACAAACCTGGAAGAGGTGAGACATTTTATTTGCTTTGTTACTTTACCCGTGCTTTTTTAGTTGCCTCACTCTCCACTTGAGATTTAGCATTTACTGTAATCCTGAGTGTGTGTTAACAGTTTTCACTGTTTCAGTGTGTGGCAAAAGTGTTAAAGAGATTTTTTGTTTTAAATAACAGCTGAACAGGCTGTGAAAATATCTCAAAATAAAACAAAGCAATTATAAATATCCCCAGCTAAAGCAGCTCTTCAACACTTTACAACGTCTGCACAATTATTTTACCATGAGCATAGACCACAGTTATCTATTTGGAAACTTATCAGACTGGTAAAATATGCTTAAAATCTACCATCTGTCATCTATGCTACTTGCCTTCTTTCTGTTTCAAGATACATAGTGTATAACCCCGACCCTGAACAGGATAAGCACTTGGGTAACGGATGGATGGAATGGACAGTGTATAGCCACACTTTATGAAAACTGTGTTCAATACAGAAGGCCTAACTCACACCACAGCATCTACTGTAATTATAATTTACTGCCGAGGCCGCTCTCTGATGGCTTGCCTGTTCCAATGCAGGTCACTCTTTGTATGCAACCATGGCAGCTGGAAGTGTTGTTTACCATGAGCGTGTTGTGTTTCAACCACCCTGGGTGGCTGTTAAAGCCCCGCCCCTCCCACGCTGTGACTGCTCCACCCAACAGCTGGCTGCAATTGTTTTGCTGCAGACTAATGACATCATCGCCGTCCTGTCACTGTGGGTCTGGCTGTTCTCTCGAGCACATGCCGTGAAATTTGACGGTTGCTTTAGTGGGTGCTTCCATTTCCCAGTTATGTTATGCAAACGTCGGGCAGTACAAAAAGCACATTGCCTGATGTGATATCTGCACAAAACACAGACATTTCAATTTAATACAACAATAATAAGGGCAATACTTCACTAACTACAATTACTAATTACACATACAGAACCAATACAAGTGAAAATGCAGATAATGCATCACACAGCAACAGAAAAGAAAGTAGTCCTTATATAACAGGTGTATCACATCACATGGCTATTTTAAATTGCTCTAGAAAGAAAAAAAATAAAATTAGTAAAACTAAACATTTATGAGATCTTTTCCAAAGTTGCTACCGAAAGTAAAACATAGATCCTATTTTTCTTTAAATGTGTGAATTCTTTCGGATGCAAAAGTTTTCAGCTTGCATAGATTACATTTTAATAGTATTTAAATTTAAAAAATGTAGCCTCGTTTAAAAAGAGAATTGTTATAACATGTAATATTGTTATTTTTTAAACAATGTTTCCACATATTCCTAAATGTTTTACGGCATATCAGGCATGTGTGTCGATATTAATTTGAGACTGAAGTAAAAAAAAAAAAAAAAAAAAAAAAAATGTTCCACAGCTAGATTAGTTTCTCCAAATTTGTATGTAGGACCCAGCGGAAAATGGGGAAGCCATTCTCCGTAGCCAGCCTCGCTGAAGGAGCGAGAAAGAGAGAGAGAGCGCGCGCAGACTCCTCCTCATCTCCGGTGTCAAACTTGACATCAGCCTCCAAGCCGAGAATGGTAACTTGTGTCGGAATCGGAGCCCTCACATCAGTGGCATGCTTGGTGGAGTTATGTACCTCTTGTTGCCCTCTGAACTGCCGTCATGGATTTCAAACCCCCCGTACTTTTTCTCACCTTTTTCACATTGCTTTGCAGAGGACAACTGACTAGCCATCCCTCCAATGAAGGTAAGGCAACGCGTGGCAGGATAAGGAAGGGGACGGGGATCTCGGGCTACCTTTCGGGACAGCGGTGCTTCAGAGGCAATTACGGCGATGGTTAAGGTGCTTCAAACGGAGCTGATGCTATGAACGTAAAACACGGTGCATTTTGGAGAGCCGAGAGATCAAGTTATTTCCTGTAATGTCTAGCTCGAGTCTATAAACCGGGTTGTTTTTTTTTTTTTTTTGTAAATTCTTTCCCGAATAGCGCCACTCAAAATAAACCACGCATCTATTGATCCGTTAAACCATCTCAATGCTCATCTACAGTTTCTACAAGGTCATTACATCAGGAGAAACCTGATGTAAGAAAAACATAGTTTGTATGAAAATTACAACTGGAGACTCGTGTTCTTGTCTAGAGCCACTTGGGCGATTGTTAGTGCAACGTCTAGTTTACGATCTTTTGTATTATTATTATTTGAAGTGTGGTTAGTTCACAATCGGAGTACAAGACAGTGGGTGAATAACCATCAACACTCTGTTGTCCTTCTGCACAAAGTCGAGTTGGTACCGCGATCTGCCGTCTGAAGCGTGTTCAATATGACCATGAGATCGGTGGTCCTAATGTACACTACTTCAGCACGGTTTAGGTATGAATTCACGTGTCCTTTAAGTTCTGGGGGTAACAGACGTTCAAACATCTCCACATATGCCTCCAGCTTGATTAAATTTACTATGTGTGGCTACACTGTGCAAAGGCAGATCTAAAAACACCTCTACTAAACAAAGCATGAGTGCCTAGGTATTATATACATAAAAAAAGTTTCTTATACGTGTCTAATGCATATTTCTGGAGAAAATGTATACTAAAATAGACAGGCACGCCGTTACATACATCGCCAGTTAAAACAACGAATAATTACTTTTTTGTCTTTGCAGCTGACTCCCGGTTAATTAGGTGGTACCAACGGTGATTAAATACCATTGAAATGAATAAGACCAGAAAACCAGTTCTAGTCTAACTACGTATAATAATATAATGCTAACCGTAAGATATATAAACGTGCTAAGAAATAAATTTAATGGCAATGTGAAATTTATATATAAAATAATTTAAATGACAGATTATTTTTCAAAGCTATAAATATACAAGAAGACTAATTTTACTCACACCAAGTCCTGCCACAGATGGTCGTAGATATATTACGAGGTAAAACGTTTTACGGGTTCTTGCAGAAGTTGTTCATTTATAATTTCAGCGGTTTTTTGGTTCAGGTACAAGAAAAGACAAAAATGCAATTCACAGACAAAAAGCTGTAATCAACGGCCGATAAAACCATGGGAGCTGACGTATATTCTAGCACATTACAAATATTGTATTTTTACTTTGCTAGTATAAATGATGCAATTTAAGAGGCGGTATAAAGGCTATGAGTAGTTGCTATTAATTTGATTAAACCAATTTTTAAAAACCAATTACCAAACTGATAGACTAAATGTAATTCGTGCTGATAGAAGCATTGTTATATTGTGTTAAAATAATGTGCATTGCCAATGACTGTAGGTAACCTAACGTATTTCTTACACAAGTTTTAGGAAGAGGAGAGATAGAAATGAACGTAAAATGTATTTTGAGCACGACTGATAAAAACTGAATATTTAAAAGTTTGAGCAAAAGCAAATGGCAAAACTTAGTCATGGAAGTTGTTTATTTTATTGTTTAAGACTGCGGAGTCTGATTTTCTTTTTTTTGTATTTTGTTGTGTATTCAAATACATTGTACTGGAAACAAAGTACGGGAACCTAAAACCTAATACTGGCAGAACGTGCGAACAAGCTGATGTCCTCCTGACTGCTATTTACGCGTGTAGGGAAGGTAGTTAATTGAATATTTAATTATTAAACACCCTAAAATCCACGTGATGATAGTTTTCCTAAAACTTGCAAAAATGTTTACGATTGAACTGGATGAAAAAATATTTACTCAATAGTACTTAAACAGCACTAATATAGATTCAAGCCAATTTATATTACCAATACTGGTTCAGTTGTACACATGGTAGTTATTTGCATCCGTTTACATGTCCAAAGACGTTGTTAATGTTAAGCGATGTTAACGTTTTCTTCATTTTACTTTAACTGTAATCAGCTCTGAAATCATTTTATTATAACTTTTTAAAGTAATGAAAGCTGTGCGGAAATCGGACGATGCCTATTTGAAGATAATTTGAAGGACGCGCAAAACCTTTATAACATATAACATGCAAAATTTTTATGTCAAAATTTACAGGCCTGTCATTCATTCATTACTTGATTCATTCAATCATTCGCTCTTAATCGAATGGAAAGCCGTGTCACCAGTAAGCGTCACTATAGAGCTACAGCCATCCTAGCGACAGTGACACCGTGTTGGAAAGATGTGGCTATGGAACTTAGGGTGTCCGCCGAAGTTGGTGCACGTGTTAACGATTAAATTGTATTTACCTAATAATTCAATCGTTGAAGGTTGGCACAATTGACTTGTTAGTTTTATGTACTTTATTAAAGGGTTCATTGTTTTTATTCTTTGCATTTCAAGTTTACGGCCTGAGTCTACTTTTATAGCAGCTATGGGTGGTTCGAGGGCGCAAAGTTTTTGTTCAACGGAAGCAATTTTGTAAGCAAAACCGATTTAAGCAAGTGTAATTATTGATTTTTAATTTGACTTCATTTATTGTGGACCTCTAAAACACTGAGCAGTCGTACACTGGCATTGGCTGTCCCACCAAAACGGCAACGTACATGCTGTACATTTTAGTTTTCTTTCCTTTTTAAAATAATATTGTAACATCTACACAAATTATCAGAACACGTTTAAAATCTAAACCCCAATTTTTTCAAACAAATAATTTTCATTTTCCCCTGTCGACCTTAATATCAATTAATAACTACATACATGAAGTGTTTTTGTGCCCCAAGACCAGTTTATTTTATTTATTTATTTTTTTCCTTTCAGTGGAAAATATTGCTGTAAACAAAACGAGAGGTCTAACGGTTCTGCCAAGACTCCTCTCACTCTAATTGACTTGTAATTACAGGCGTATAGGATAATGGATCTCTACTCTGTTTCAAATTTGTCAGTGAGAGATGTAATCTGTAATCATTTTCTTCAGCTGCAATTTTTGTATTCCTTATTCACAGACGAAGTGCTTAAATGACGCAGGATGGAGTTTTGATTTTAGGCGATTACACACTTGTACAGTTTTACCAATATATTTAATTTTATATTCCGAAACCCAAAATGATAGCGCGGACGCCCTCTCGACGCGATCCCTTCTGTCTCATGGTGCTGAATTAATTTTGAACCTTTGATCTCCAAGGTTATCATTGTATGGCCTCTGGAAAAAAAACGTAAATTTTTTTTTTTTTTTTGGTACGAATAAGAACAAAATATATCAGGTGCCTCAAACTGTTGCTTATGTTGTACATTAGGCTGTTTTAGGCTGATCTAGAACGATTGCCACACTAAACTAATCTTGGTTTTCAACGCTATTAGCTTACGATTGTACAGAAGTACGTGTACTGTGTTCTTGAAAATAATAATAATAAAAAAAATTATAACGCGTTTAACTGCACAGAGCAATAATTGTAGCAGAATTTATCATAAATAAGCAGCACGGTAGAAACTGCGGCAAATCGCACGGTTGCTTGACGTTGGAGTACAGCACCTCACAGCAATTAATTTAACCTGCTTAAATTGTTTCCTTTCTTTGCTGTAGTTGTAGAAACTTTTAAAGTGTAATTTTTTTTACATTAAGTAAAATAACGGCGCATATCCAAGATTAATCTCTGGATTTTAAAAGGGAGTAAACTTCCTTTGTAATTATATGATATAAATAAGCGAATAATTCAGGTAGTATTTGATTTGCTATAAAATACAATATTCCTTGTTAGTTGGGTTGTTTAAAACGGCATATTGTCAGAAACTGAGTTGATATTCTGCAAATCTAAAGTTTCCACCAACCGTTAACGCGCCATTAACGCTTTATTATTTCAGGTATATTTTCAGGTACTCGTAAGTGTACTTCAGACTGCAAATAGTTGCCACTAGAATAACTTCCATAATGTAAAAGTCAGCATTATTCTAAATTCCCAAACCTCATGGTTGCGGGAAATGTTGTTTTTACACAATAAATTTCGGCAGGAGTTTTAGAAAATTAGTAATATTTACACTAAGATAAGCATAGTCACTTTTACTGAACTGAAAAGCTAACAAAAGTTTTTAAATTTTATTTTGTTTTTTTTTTTTTTACAAACGTAATAAAAACTCGTACTTCACGTATATTTATATTCTTTTCTAGCGCGTCGTACTCAAGGAAAAAAAAGGATCTTCCATTACGTGTAGAGGTTGACTTTTTTCCTCACACTTGGTAAAAACGTTTAGAATGTTTGATAATAATAATAATAAACAGTAACATTACCAACAATATAAATATAATCTTAATTACAGTATTTTATATATATATTTTTTTCTTATTGTAAATAACTGTGTGCAGCAACGAATGGCATTTAAAAAATGAGACTACAAAACATGCCAATAACCCCACTAAAAGTGTGTATTTTACTTCCAAAAGTTTGAACTTTTTTTTTTCTTGGGGGGGGGAGGGAAACTTCAAATATGAGTGTTCTTCAACCATGAACATTGTCTTATGTAATAAACAGCACATGGAGGTTTAAAACTTTGCTCTTATTCTGCATCTCCTCTTTAATCTGGGCAGGATGCCTAGCGAAACAGACTTCTGTTTAAAGAAGCAAATTCATTTTTCTGCCATTTAGCAGTGTTTACACAAGGGGAGCCTGCGCCGGGCAGACACGGTGGGCAAAGACGTTAACCCGTCGCGCAGAGCGGAGTTCGGTGTCGTCCGCGACGGCAGAGTGGCGTACAGCACGTCTCTTCCCATTTGCTGTGACTTTCATGCTGTAATGAGCTCTGAAATAATGGTGGAGCAAAGCTTGGCTCGTCACGCTCAGACAGCACGGCGACTGCCGAGACCTGCAAGCATGACGAGCCAAGCTTTTCGTGGTGTTTTTTTTTTTAAAGAACAGCACACACGGGCCTGATTTGTGTGTGTACGCGTGTGTGTGTTTACACGTAGTCCTGTTTTCATGCAAGAAATGGAAAAGTCTTCATTGACTCTTTTAAGGGCATCCAGGCCATACCAGAGGCAGTGGTATGGACCGGGTACAAATGTGCGTTTATTGGGTTGTTGGGCCTGGCAGTAGGTGGGATCTCCTGGTCCCGTCCTGGCCTGGAAACCGTCTACGCACGTATTTTTAGACTGCACATCTTTGGCCTGGGCTCTGCTGACGGATCTTGGGGCCCTGGACTCCTGCTGGGAAGGGCAGGGTTTTGTGAATGATGATACCTTTCAGGAGGGCTGAAAATGCACCTCCACACGTCTCTGTAGTAGAAATAGGCCAACCCTAGCCCCCATCATCTCAGGTGTTGACCCACTAGTTAAAGGTGTCTCAGCAGAAGTTAGTGAATGGATGGAAATGACCTGAACGTTCAGGAAAGCTTGAGAAATGTGTAGTGTAGCATTAAAAACACCACTGAGCACGGTGCCCCGGCGGCGGTACCGTGGTTTCATATTGGAGTTTGCACAAACTATTACATTTTTTTTTGTACAAAAAACTAAGGTTTAGTGAAGCATTGTGCCATTTTGAAATTCAGAAATATAATAAAATATTTTTTATAGTAATCTAACTACATGTATATGTATTTAAAATAATTGTTATATTTTTTATTTATTAATTATGTAATTTATAATATGCTTTGTAGATAGGTACATTTTTGAAACAGCTAAGTTTGGATTGCCAGTGTTAGTTTTAAATAAAACAAATTCACTGTTTAGTTTTTGATTAATATAAACTGTGCAAGTCAAACTACAATAATTACACTTGAGTTAAAATAATGACAATAGTGCATAATTACTTTTTCAAATTTTTTTTGTGTAAGTAAAAAGTTGTATTTTGCAGAAACTCCTTTTTAAATCTTAAATTCTCCGCAATTTACAGTTATGAACAGTAACTGTTTTAAACTTTTTAACAGAACTACCTGAGCATCATATTGTTATAAAATATATGAATAATTTTAGACAAATAATTGTAGACAAAATATATGAATCATTTTAAAATATAATTCCTACTAATTTTATTTTTTGTGGAGGGTTCTGTATTCTGGTCTTGTTGCCACAGACACAGAGGATCAGATGGTCATGTGTTTATTTTGGAAGGAAGGTTGGTGTTACGTGTTGGTGGATATAGAGGCTGGGGGGTGCACGGGGGGGGCTTCCCAGCAGGCCCTGTGTACTGGATTTAACAACACCAGCTGCACGAAAGGGTCCATCACGAAGACCGTGGGAGAGCAGGGACCACGGCCTGCGTTGTAAGGTCAGCCTGGTTTAACATTGCTGAGAGATGCCTGTAAACGCCTTCCTCCAAGGGTAGCTTGGGAGGAGGAGGAGGAGGAAGAGGTGGAGAAGAGAGAAGCAAACAAGGCCCAGAGTACAGCTGAGCCAGCACCGGAGCGGTCCTCACATCTGCATGTTTTGCAGGGCCTTGTTTAAGCACTGCCCATGCCTTGGCAGATCTTCACTTTAACTGAGCTGGGCCAGTGCCTCTGCGCCGATTAAAGCCAGGAGTGTGCTCTCCCTCGCAGGAGACAGCCAGCCATTTATTTTTGTTTGTATTTACTTTCATGCAAAGCATTATTAATATTCTATTGTTTTGAAAAAAAAAATGTTAATCTTAATTTAACCAAAAAAGACTTGAAATATTCACTTTTTCACTAAGTGACCGTGCTGTAGGGAGTGGAGAGGTAGAGAGCTGCACAGAGGTGGGTGTGTGTATGGGGTGCGGGAGGTAATGAGAGGGGAGTATATGGTTCTAGCGTAGTGATAATTTATCAGTGCGATCAGCGCCAACGGGCCACTTTCCGCTGCGTCCCAGTCTTATCGCCTCCCCCTGGTATCGATTCACCTGCTTCCACTCTTTTCGCCGCTAGAGTCCTGGCATTAAGCGGCTACGTTTCTATCAACGGTTTCAGCTTCACCCCCTCTCGGAACGAGGCGCAGGGGAACGGGGCGGCCCCCTTCCGGTGCCGAACGCTCGTTTAAGATGGAGAGAGGCGCCAGCTTCATGATTTCTCCTTCCTGCAGCTGGAGGATTCGCTCCGCCAATATCACCATCTCATTTTGCGTTCTCAAATTCCCCCGGTCTGCTCAATTTGAGACTTTGGTTCGGCTCATTGAAAAATTTAAATTGGAACTGATGTGGCTACATGTGAATTGCCATCATCTGACATAAGCAGATAGCTTTATTACGGTCAGTGGAAATCTGTCCTCTGTGTACAGGCTACCAGCTGTTTGGCCAAATCTGAGGTGAGGCCCGCTGTAGGAGTTTCTCATTGGAGTGACTGTCTTCTTTCCATTCTCTTCCAACATCTCCACATCAACAATGGGCGTACTGTGTCTGTGCGTGTCATTTTCTTTTCCAGGTTCAATTATTTCCAACTGTTCCTGACCGATGTGGTATATTTCATACTTTTGCAGTGATTGTCGAGCAGACAGTCACATGAAGGTTGTTTATAATATATGTGTTTCTTGGGGTGACGTTTATTGCAAAGCTCTGTACAGACCATGAAAGAATAATTAACAGTATTAACATTATAAACCATCACATGGTGTTTGGTTTGGCTAAGGCTATCTGTTCTGCTTTGGATTCTAGATCTGCTGTGTGAGGAGGTGAGGCGGGCGTTGCGTGACAGCATGCTTGTAAAAATGCAATAAAAATAAAGCTGAATTGAGCTAAGTGTTATTTTGACAATATCACACCCTCAGGTGGGCGTTAAGAGCGAGTGTGAGGTACGTGACCTGTGAGCCATGTGACTTGACACGCAGCAGGTGTGCTCACTGAGCCCGGTGCTGCCGATGCTGTTCTCTGGGTGACGTGTCACTCCTGCGACACCAGCTGCGCTCCCATGAGCACCGGCGTCTGTGCGGCCCTTGGGACGGCCCGGGGGGTCGTTTGTCTTCATCTCTTGGGGGCAGTCCTTGTTATTCAGCACCCAGGACTGCAATGCCAGGCCTCATTGTACATGTAGGCAGCCTCACCAAGCCCTGGCAAGGCATGGCACTAACAAGGGCCGCCTGAGTGATTAATTCACAAAGACTAAGGTCTACGGTCAACTGTATTAAACCAACTATTTATTCGCTTCAGTGTTATTCAACTGCTGTGAAGCCAGGCTTTTGTGAGATTGTGTCTTACTGAGGTGGCAACGTCTTTATACTCATTTTTAAATTAAAAGTGACGTTACAGGCATATTGTAACTAGATATGCATAATAGTTATTACATAGATCTTTTTATGTAGGCAGTACCAGCTACTTGTTTAAAATGTCTGTATTAACTGTATCTTTAAGTTATTCTTGGAAGGTTACAGAGTACTGTGTGATTATGGGAAGGAATTATTTAGTATAATTTGATAGGAAATGGTAACAAAAGGACCATAAAATAAATTGGAAACATGTGCTTGTCTAGCTTTAGTGTTCCAGTGCAACGTGAAAGAACCTAAAACCTGACAAAATGTTGAGGATTTTGGAGTTATCTTGTTGTTTTTCATGTGGATTGCCTCATTTTCTCAGATCTCCGATGTGACAGTCAAACAGCATTCCTGCAGTCATCTAATAAAACATCGTCGTTAGTAATGCGTGTTCCACATGTTACTAGCAAACGTGCAAGAAAAACAGCAGCATATACTGATATGACCGAGTATTTTATAATCTGTATTTAATTGTCTAAATTCTTCAGCTGTATTATTCAACCTGTACGTTTCCACAGCGTTGACAATAACAGGAAATTTCTATCATAGGCTAGGCTAATACTACGGTGAAATTTGCCCTTACAAATGAACAATTAGTCAATCGACTTCAAAGTTTATCTTGAAAAAATAAAACAAATCATCTGGCATGCGACCCTTGAAGAACATTGCTTTTGCGTGCAATCGATGCTCTGATCTCTGTGAGGCTAATGAACCCAGTTCAGGTATTGGATTTCCCTCCAGTGATGCAGGCTGGGATTAGGAATAATATGCAATTTCCTTGCCAAGATGTAGATTTTTATCAGTACAATAATACTCAAATCAGCGATAGCCTTACCGACCGAGATGCCCGAAAAGCAGCAATTTCATAGCCACACCCGCTGCCACATACCGCGATACTGAATAACTGTCAGCACATTTCTAGTTGTTATATCTGCCTGTATTTTGTTGAATGGGATCGCTGGTTAAAAAGCCGAAGTTCTGCACTTGTTTATTTTTACACGGCAGAGGGAGCAGTAAGGCACAAGAGGTGGAAAAAAAGGTCAAAGGGGACAGGTCTCATTGCTTTTTTGTCCCCCCCCCCACAGTGAATCTCCTGGACTCCAAAGCAAGCCAAGGGGAGTTAGGATGGATCTCCTACCCATCACATGGGGTAAGTGTATCGGAGGAGGTTGCGTCTCACAGGAAGGACCAGGGCTATAGAATCTCGAACCACAGTTTGCTTTTGGTCTTCAGACTGTTTCCCTTTCGGTGAGTAGCAGCCGCCACGCAACGCTACGCAGTTTCAGTGCTGCGTAGACAGAGAGGTGCGGTGGACAAGGCAATATGGAATGTTACTAAACTGCTTAAGCGTATCCAAAATTGGGACGTTTCAATGGTCATGATTTTAGGAAAACTGAAAAAACAATAGACACAAGATTTAAAAACTGCCCTCGTGGGCAGAAACACTGAACCGACTGACTGTTTTTCATTTATTGTCACCCATGGAGACCCAGAAGTCACACATTCTGACTTTGCGTAATGGCGGTGTTTATTTGGCCAACTGTGGAGGAGTTGGCCTCGTGGGGTATTCTAACTAAGCCGTTTTTAAATCTTTATTAAGTGTCTGAATTACCTGTTGGCAGTTGTTAAAGCTAATTCAATAATTTGCTCCATATAGCTGCCAAACTGGGTTTCCCGTAGCTGTGTATTGGAGGGCCATAAAGTGTGCTGAACAGAAAAAAAGTATAGCCAGAACAAAAGGCCCTTTTTTTCTTTTCAGCTTTGCTTTGGAATGCATTAGCTGTTACATGATGACAGTGTTTCTTGTTTTAAATTCTCCTGGCAGCATGCAAAATGTGACGGACGAGCCTTAAACAAGAAGACGGCACAAAACAGGACGCGGATCAAAGGGTGTTACTTTCCAATTAATAGCAGATAGGGATGATTTACAGTGTGGCCTGTGCTGCATGGCGGGCCGAGGTTCAAGGTGAATTATTTGTAATTACTCAAGGCTTCCCCCCTGTGTTCAGGCTGCTGAGCACTTTGCCCTAAAAGCTGTACCCTCAGAAATGATTCAGAATAATGTGCCTGCACGGCGCTGACACTGACGGATGGCGCTCCCGCCTCCCGCCTGTGTTAGCACAAATAGCACGGCTTTAAGCAAATTACAATCTAAGCCCATTGGACGAGGCTGTCTCTCGAGCGAGCTCAGGTGGCCACACTGGCCAGTACGGGCTAAATCCGCTTTGTTCAGAAGGGCGCGGCTCGTGATGGTCTTTATTTTGGGTTCCCAGAGCCAACGTGGGCTTTGAACTTGGGGTTCGTTGTGCCCCTGGCGACCCCTACGGTCTGTCTCCTTGTTGGGTCGGCTGGCAGTGGCTCTTCTGTGCTGGCCAAAGCCTATATGAGTGTGCCTGCTGTGAGATTCCCTGGGTTACTACAGTGAGGCATTCAAGGATGTTTGCTGAGGTGGGACTTGCTTGGTGAGGGCACGTGTGTGGCACACAACTGATTTCACATTGATTCGCTATTGTTAGGCTGGTAAACTTATTTCTGTAAGGACAGGAAGGAATGTTTTCCAATTCTTGTTGGTAGTGGTGCATTATGGTAATTAATTAGTTTAGGTTTTTAAAATTTAGATAACGTTTTTGTGTTTTCTTTAATATTTTTTTCATATGAAAGAAAGTCTCAATGTGTGTCACTTAATGACTTTGGTATTAAAAAAGTATCAGATAATGCGTTCTGTTTTACTACATACGCAACATTCGGCGAAACGACAAACTGTCAAATTTTTGTTACGCCTGTTTGTTAAAAACAGCTTTACAGCGCAGATGGAGTCATCCTCAAATCATGCTCAGAAACTCAATTAGAAGGTCCAAGGCTTTTCTGGAATTTGTTCTGAAAGAAGGCTGAGGGCTCCCCAGCTGTACAAAGGCAAACGAAAACCCCCCCCTATAAAAAGGGGATTAGCACCGCGCGGGGCCTGAGTGGGGTAAATGGGGAGGCAGTGAGGTGTTATGGTTTTCTCCGCTTCTGAGCTGCGATGAAAGGGCACTGACTGATAGGGCACAGTTGTCTGCCATAGCCTACCGCTGGAAACCCAAACCCGGCGGGCACTTGCGAGCCTGTCTTGGGTTTCTGGCAGGAGTGTGGGAATGCCAGGCTGTGGAGCGCCATTTGCCCGTAGGGTAAACATCTCCATCTGCGTATGCCCCCGTCTCCTCCTTCCCTTTTCCAAGGGGCTGCACCTATCGATCAGCTCTTTAAGGAGCACACGTTGTGTAAATTTCGAATATGAAATCATAATACTTTTTTTAAAGAACAGGAAAACAAAATGTGTAGGTGACATAAATGTGAATGCTTTTATGCTTTAAATATACCTGTTTAAAACACCCGTAACAACTGGGTTGGAAAAGCCTAGCCTGTCTGCAGTAAGTGCTTCAGGCTGGCTTGCTGCCTGTGACCCACACTGACAGGTCTGTAGATGTGACCTCAGGCCAGTGGAGCTCTTATGTAGTAGGAGATGACGGTCCTCTTAGAGTGGAACAGAAACGTGTGTCAGTCACTACTGTACAAGTGCACTTATTTGCACTGACGCCATTTTTGCTCTTTCCGTTTCAGTTGCTGAATACAAGACTGTGCCAAACCTTTAGCAGAACCCCTTGTTTAGTTGTGGAAAGTAAACAAGCTGAATATTTACGTGATTCATGCATGTAATACCGCCGTGTGGCTGAAGTCGTCCTCCCCTCTTTTCTAACACTAATGTAATTCTGCTGTAACGTGAGTAAAGAGAGGATTATAATTTCATTACGTATCTTTCTGAAACACAAGCGCTTCTTGTGATAGTTGGTTTGTGCCAGGGACTCTATTAGCTGATGGTATTTACCAGTTGGCTTGCCGGCAGTCTCAGTGTACACACGGAAAGTGGGCCAGGGTTTTGCCAGATGTGCCAACTGGCCGTTTTTCCGTTTCCATACGTGTATCTTTGCCTTGCTTGGGGGGATTACCATTGTAAGGTGATATTTTGAAGAATGTCTGTGGTTGAGTCCCCCCCCCCCCCCAACCCCCGATGGCGGTGTAGAGTTGCAGGACTGGAAGGTGATGTTTCCTGAGGTGGGCCGAGGAAGCGCGGAGTGGGGAGAGCTGTCGGCCCATTGCCCGTCCGGAGGGGAGGTTGCGGTGACTCGCCATGAGGCGAATGAAGAAACTGATTGGTCCACGCATCAATTTTTTTACGAGTGTTGCATACAGTATCCAGAAACACCACGTCATATGCTGCACATGCTCTTTTTATGTGGATGTGCTTGTTTGTCTCGGCGGGTTTGTGGGAGAGAGTGGGTTTGGCACATTGATGTCACGTGTGACACCGGGTGAGGTCTCCGTGACGCACGCTTTCCCTGGCGTTTGGTCCATGTTGACAGAGACGGTCCCTGTATTTTCAGCACGTGCCACAGCGCAAGCGCCTGGCCATCATTTGTGATTGGATGAAAACTGCTGAAGCGCTGTCGGGACGCTGCGGGAATATTCAGCACTGAGCACCCAGGAACTGACCTGGGAACAGTTTTTCACTGCAGTGTGCAGACTGTGGCCCTCTTCTTTTCCTGCATGTCAATAGTAGATGCTAAGTCATGTGGACGTTTAGCTGTAAGCACATTTTCTCAGCCAACGGCCCCACGCCATGTACTGCTCCGGTGACACCATAAGTGTCAACTTAATAATAAGCAATGAAGAAAACATAGGCGAAACAAAAACCCAATGTATACATGTATAATAGTTAATGCAGATTTTTAAAGTCTTGAATTCATGACTGCAGTTATCTCCATTGAAGTACTCAGTTTTTACACTGGTTTTATATGCTGTGTTTGAACTTATCTGTAGTATTGGAGAAATCGGTGAAACAGTTGTTCTGGCCTTTGTGTAGAGAAACTGTCCAGGTTTTATGGCTGTTTCATTAGACAGCGGGAACGATAAAGCTTGCACGGCAGGCTTTTTAGTCTGGGAAACACTTGTTCAGTCTCGTAATGAACTGCTTTCAACCACTTAAGAGAACTGCATTACTTAGCCTTGACAGTTTTTTTAATATTCAGTCCCAGTTTATTGTATTTGTTAAACTTGCCTGGAACCCTTGATGTTCGCTTCAGTGTGGGTTTGGATCCAAAATTGGTGTTGGTAATCCAAAAACAGATCAGATTTATTTGCCACCAGTAGAGTTTATGGATGATGTGACATTATAGCAAAAAAAGGATAATAATCAAAGCTATTGCTCATGATGGAAGGTATTATTTAAAATTTATAATTTCTTTCCAAATGAAAGCCAGATTTGGGATTTGAAGATGTTTACATCTTTTACATTTTAAATATATTTTCCATTTGGCGTTAGCAAAAATGGATGTGTCTCTGTTAGCATGGTTTTATGAAAATGCATCTGTGTATTAAATGTTTAAATGTTAAAATCACCTTTTCTTGCAGTGGGAAGAGATCAGTGGAGTGGATGAACACTACACACCTATCCGCACCTTTCAGGTGTGCAATGTCATGGACTACAATCAGAACAACTGGCTGAGGACCAATTGGATCGCGCGTAAATCAGCGCAGAAGATATATGTGGAGCTCAAGTTTACCCTGAGAGACTGTAACAGTATCCCGCTGGTCCTGGGAACCTGCAAGGAGACCTTCAACTTGCACTACCTGGAGTCAGATGAGGACCAGGGCGTCAAATTTCGGGAGCACCAGTACACCAAGATCGACACGATCGCGGCCGACGAGAGCTTCACGCAGACGGACCTCGGCGACCGCATCCTCAAGCTGAACACGGAGGTGCGGGAGGTGGGGCCCGTGACCAAGAAGGGCTTCTACCTGGCCTTCCAGGACGTGGGGGCCTGCGTAGCCCTGGTGTCGGTGCGTGTCTACTTCAAGAAGTGTCCCTTCACGGTTCGCAACCTGGCCACGTTCCCCGACACGGTGCCCACGGACGCCCATTCTCTGGTGGAGGTGCAGGGCTCCTGCGTCAACAACTCCAAGGAGGAGGAACCTCCGAAAATGTACTGCAGCAGTGAGGGGGAGTGGCTTGTGCCCATTGGGAAGTGTCTCTGCAACATCGGCTTCGAGGAGCGAGGGCTCTCCTGCCAAGGTAGTCTGTCCGTCTTTGCACATTCCCCCCTGGCAATGAGCCTTTGCACTAATAATGAACCTTAGTATCACTTACGAGCCTTAACGTTAATGATACAGCTGGACACTGCGGGCCAGTTAAATAAGACATAATTGTGGCTGAAACCCTAAAAAAGCACAAAGAGAAAGAGACCATTGCAGCAAAAAAAAAAAAAAAAAAAAAAAAATAAAAAAAAAAAAAAAAAAAATTTTAAAAAAAAAAAAAAAAAAAAAAAAAAAAAAAAAAAAAAAAAAAAAAAAAAAAA
>JABJVR010000001.1:10457538-10473799 GCA_025773905.1 Chitala chitala
AACCCTAAAAAACCACAAAGAGAACCACACCATTGCACCAAAAAAAAAAAAAAAAAAAAAAACTGTAAAAAAAGTTTTAAAAAAAACTGAAAATTTGCGCTATTACCCTTGCTCACAGCATATTTTGGCAGACGCTGATGCGTGGCAATTAAATTTAACTTTGATATACAATTGACGCTGAGCAAAAACAATTAAAATGACCGCTTACGAGTGCAAAGTGCGAACAAAATAATTTCTTGCAATTGCTAAGAGTGTAGTGACAGAACGGAACAATCAAGACAGCGCCGTGTTCTAGGTCGTTACAAGCCGAGCTAAATGAAAAATGCGTTGGTGAGACACAATTCATGTACGTAATAGCAGCGCAATTACATATGGTGACAATTATTATTGCTGACAATGGAAATGCATGACATCTTTAAATTTACACTGTTATTCCCTGTCTCATTTTTGCAAAGATAGAGGTTCAAGGGAAGTTCCACGAATCTAACTGCAATTATGTTATGTAAAGACAAAGTGAAATAGTTTTGCCTCATTAATGGCTAGTTGTTCTGGATGGAGGCCAACGTTGCATGTGTAAAGTGCATGAAGGTTTTTGTATTAAAACAGTGTAGTATGAGCATTAATAGAAGAAGACAGGCATTGGCAAAGGGACTCGGGGTCGTTTCTGAGACGGAGGAACACACGTCGTATTTGTCAGCAGTGTAGGGGCTCGGCTTCAGGCAGAGTGTAGACTCACCCGCCAGGAAGGAACGGAGAACAGCTTGAAATGGTTTCGGTCTGGGGGGAGGAGTGGGGGGGGGTTACTCTCCCATCACCTCATCAGGACACTGACAGAGCAGGCCAATGATTGGTGCAGGCCAGCCAATGTGGTTCAACCAAAGGGTTCATGGGCCTGGTGTGTGAGGGACAGCTGGCTCAGCGAGCGTGCAGGAAGGCGGGACGGTGAGCCTGCTCCGTCCATCACTGGCTCAGCAGACAGGGTGTCCAAGCTGCATTAGTCCTTTCTGCTCATCATAATGTCCCACAGCAGGGAACATTACAGATTTAAACAAAAGGTTTAAAGTGATTCCTCTGGGGTATTGCCACATTTTCGGTCATCTCTTTTAAAGGGCAAAGCAGCAGTAATTTCAGCATGTTGCATGTCATTCCAGGTAGGGGACATAGTTTTTTATATAGTTATTTAGTTTGAAATAATTTTCTTTTTTCATACTGGTTTACAGATGTATTTTTTATTTGCTAAAATGTTGCAGAGAATGCGACCTTTTCCGTTTTTTTGGTGCATTTTTTGTCTGTAAATTGAGTTGAATTTTGCATAAAGAGGGTGATCAGGAGAGGGAAGTGTTTGCGCTCAGAGCCTGTGCCGTCAGAGCCAGCTCTGTGAAGGCCCGTGCCGTCAGAGCCGGCTCTGTGAAGGCCCGTGCCGTCAGAGCCGGCTCTGTGAAGGCCCGTGCCGTGAGGTGTTCTGCAGACCTGCCCTGTAAAAGCTAGTGATCGTTTCCTCTGTTAGATGTGCTGCAGATCTTTGGTACAGTAATGTATTCACAGCTGGCTTTCATGGAAATGCGGCCTGTGTCGTGGTGTGCCTTGTGCCAAGCCCCTGGGGGGGATATCTGCATGAGCCGCGATGCCCTCCCCCATTGATGCCACTTCACTTGCCAGACTGTGCTTTGCCACATGTCGCCGTGAATCAAGCCACGCGGCGGCGCAGTGGACATCGCCGGAGCCCGTCGTGGAGTCTGAGCTGAACTCTGCAATTTGGGGCAGCGGATGTAGAATCAGGCTGTTTCCTAATCAGGGAAAATCCGCTAGAAGCCGTACTAATTACTGCAGAAATGTCTGCCTGGCTTGTTAAATTTTTAACACAGGCTGTGTTTGTGCATTATTATATGTTTTTGGACAGTAGTTTAAGAGTGAGGGAGCACACTTTAGGCAAGACGGAGATTGCTGATGAAGAACTACAGTTTTCTCTAAGTGGAGATTCACTCCTCAGCCATATCTCACATTCTACTTGTGCCATTCTCAGAGAGACAGCACACGAATGAGTTCCCTTATATTAGAAAGCAGTTGAAAATTGATATAATTACATGCTTATTTGTGATTGTTTTTTTTTACTGTGACTATCCATGTTGCAGGCATTCATGCCATGAAGATCAAAGTTCTATGTTCACTTCTGCCACCGAAGTAAGTGAAGGGGTGACTCACTGGAAGGGAAACGGAGATGACACACACGTGCTCAGTGCCCAAGTTACAGTAAATACTCTTTATCTTGCCACTCTTGCTCACTGTATGGCGTAATGCAAGACGTAACACATCTGCAGCTCTCGTGGCGTTTCAAAAAAAAAAAAAAAAACGATTAATCTGGTGCATCTTTACCAGGTTTTCAGATGATGTGTCTGTTACTTTTTAAATTGGTTTTACATTGACTAATAAAACTATGCAGTATACACATAAATGCTGATGCCCAGATATAAGGCCATAACATTAAGACTGCGGATTGAGTTAGTAAAGAAAATTGAAATAAAAGGCACCAGCAACCCCCCCCCCCCGCGGAGGTTAATACACTAAAAAACATACGTGGTCAGTCCTGAGTACAAAAACAATGAGGGCAAATCGAACAGACAGCTGATAGCTTTGCATTAAGTTCACCATTCAGCACATCACTGTCTTCTGGAGCAGTTGTGTGAATGTTTGGATGTATTTGACAATCTCTTATTAGTTTCCGAAGGGTCTAATGGAGGGTAATAAGGGCTTATGTTACAAGCAGGACAGGACAGCTGCTCCCCAGCAAAGACGGCCTTGATGTGGGGCCCAAACGCAGGGTCTCCGATCACTCTGCAAGCTCGCAAGTGCTAACGGATGGATTACTCCGGGAAGGCTGATTGCGGTTATAAAACAGATCGCTCGTGAGGCGATGGACCTGTTTTTCATCGCTCAGAGTGGGGATGGGAGTCATCTGCTAGGCCCTGACGTCGCGGCCGTCATGGCGCCTTTGTTGCATATTTCACGAGGAGCGACGCGTCGGGTTCTGTTTTTTCTTTGCACCGCACCTACTTTTGCGGTGGAGGCGTTTGAAGAGATCCACGTATTTTCGTATTTTTTTTGGTTTGAGCCAAGCGTTTTTACCATGACCTTCTTATTGCGAGATTAACGGAGGACTCAGTCCACACATGGCAGGGTCGAAGGATGGTGTGTAATGTTGGAGCCGCATGTGTACGTGTGTGTGTGTGTGTGTGTGTGTACATGTGTCTGTGTGACACTTGGACTGCTGAATAACTTCCTGTACTCACTGTTTAAAATATTCCATTGTTTTCTGCATTATCACACATCTTTCTGTTACTGTTTCATTGTTATTCAGATTGGGAAACAATTCTTTACATATGCTCTCATCAAATCGCTTGTTTTTTTTAACTCACAAATATGATGCTAGATATTTCCCACATGTTCCCAACATTAAACACAGGAAACACACTTTTACCGGTTTATGTAAATTCAGGTTTACTCCTGACACAAATGTGATTTCCTTTCATGCTTATAGTTATAAATCACAGTTAACTAGACAAAGAAACCGTTAGTGATACCAGAGCTGAACGCTTTACTTTTTTTTAAAGGCTGGTGTCAGATGTAGTTTCAGCAATGCCATATTAATTTTTATAAATTTATGATTTAAAAAAAAAAAAAAGTTGTTTGTAAGTTTGCTCATTGCAACAAGTTTTGATAATTTACCAAATCAGTATAGAGACCAGAGGACAACTTGTGTTTATTTTATAGTGCGAAACAAAAGCAGCCCTTTGGCTGTTCGCAGGCTGAGCCCTAAAGCTGTATCTCTGGCGTCGAGAGACTGTGTACTCGCCGGCATGGCCTCCTGGCGTGAGGAAGACAAGCAGGTGAACTGTCCGGCGACGTCCAGCCGTCCAGCTCTGCACGCGCCCTTCCTCGAGCCACAATTTGATCTAAAAACAACAAATAAGGAGTGCAGGAGTGCGAGGCCTGGGCCGGATGCGCACTTGCAGGCAGGACGTTCAGTGTCTGCAGCTGCCCGCGGTGCCTCTGCGCAGCTCGCAGAGCTACGCATTCCTGCTGGAGTTACCCTGGACGTCCGATCCCCGAGCACACCGTCCCTCATTACTTATCAGATCTTATTAAAGCTATCGAAGAAAGTGCGGCAGGGTATTTTAACGAGCCGCTAAAGGCTTTCTAGATGAGAAACGCTGGGCCGGGAATTGAATTTGAACCAGACTGATGGTGGTTATTATTAGCTTTCTCTGGCCATGTGAAGAGCCGCCGCTTTCCTGGGACGGACCTCCTCGGGTCTGTGTCCATGATTTATGGCCGATTCGCAGAGTGTGTTTGTTCTACCTGTGAACAGCGTTATGGAGCAAATGGGTTCAGTCTGCACTGATGTTAATTAGCAGGAACATTACAGCGCTGTCTGCTTTTTTAAAATATAAAATTCTGCATCTTAAAAAGCACATTTGTTAGAGAATATTTGTTAGTGTGGTGGAAATGCAGAGTATTAATTTAAACAAGCTAGTGTTGGTTATGCGTGGTGCTCCTCGTGTGTTTCTAGTCTGTAAAATGGTTGAGAAAATGTAAGTATGGAGATACTCAGAGCTGGCTTCAGAGAGGTCTCTTTGTTCTCTCTTTGGGTGTAGAGATATCCTGCACTATAGTTAAAAAAATGTCCTTAATTACTGATCAGTTTCTCCTCTTAATGGGCAAGTCATTTGTCTCTGTCTCACAGAAGAACACGGTCAGCACCGAATGAAATAAAGACGAGTCTTTAGACCGTCCTCAGTTTGTAATGTGTCTTTCCACCTTTATGGTGTCACTGTTATTTGCTTTGAAACCCACTTTACTCTTCCAGATGTTTATACTCTTATGACGGTGTTGCCAACTGTTGCTTGGTGGAAACAGACACGGTAAAGACATGTCAGTGGGCCCTTTTGGAAGGAGTCGTATTTTATTAGAACTGAATGCAACCACGGTGCATTTCCGCCGCTGCCGCGTCATCACCGAGGAGATTCGGCTGGATTTGGGCCGCGGGATCAAAGGTATGCGTGCATGCCCCCGCGCAGCTTGCACGCAGCCTGTTTTGTATCATTCCCCACTGGCGTTAAACCCATCTGCCTCTGTTCTCCGTCAGGCTCTCCCCAGGCAGCACCCAGATGCGCAGCGTAGCTTCGGCCCGACAGAGCGCCTCGGTTTACATGATTGGAAAGTCGGCTCTTGGCTTTAAGAGCTCTTCTCTGATAGCACACCAGTTCAGGAGATGAAAGCCTCGCTGGAGATCAACAGCAACAAGTGATAGAAGAAGTTAATTTCCACATATTAGGTGCCGGTCGGCATTTTGAGACTCCCTAGAATCTCTGTCGCCGTGTTGGTAGCAGCAGTTGTATTACAGTTATTTTTCCCAATGAAATAAAGTTTTCATAGTGCTGGCCTTGGGTGGGATTAGCAGTTTATTGCTTTTAAAAACAAAGCCCTTATTGAAAGCTGAAAACCTGTGGCTTTTGTGCAATCTTAAGGGCTGTTGCAAAGTTCGTTTAAAGCCTTTGGGTGTGTGTTTTTGTTCAATCTCCTTTAGCCTTTCTGGACGCCAGTACGTGTCGACCATTGACTGGTTGTGATTCAGAGGTTTGAGGCACTTGTCACTGTAGATAAGTGTTCTCTGCTTTCACAGGTTGTATTGGCTGCTCATTGCTCTGTTTGAAGCCATCATAATTCCCAGGTTCTCCAAAAAACCTTTAATGCTGCATTCATCCTACATACACTGGGGTCACATCCCACATGGAACCCATTACTCTGCCATTTGGTTTTCCTATCAATTTTAGCGATGGGATGCTCGTGCTCTGAGTATTTTCCTAACTGGGTTTCCTCCAAATCTCTGACCCTGAAACTTTTTTTTTCTTCTTCTCACTATAGAATCCCAGTCCCGTCATCTTCTGCGGTCAGATTAGAGGCTGAGATTATTTCAGCGTGATCCGCAGTGTGTCGGCAGCATTTTCAGATGTCGGAGGTGCGAAGGGTCGTTTGACTCAGAATGAGAGGACACCGGCGCTGTTTCCGTAATTATACTGGTGTCAAAAGAGTGGTGCAGATACATTTCATTTGGATTGGTGGCACTTGTCCAGCCCCTGTGGTGGTAAATAGAAAAAGATCAGTCGCTTTGTATGTGGCACATGGTGTTTTCTAATAAATCTCTTTTTGGCAACAGTCGACTCACAATGCATTTGACTCCTACTTATCTTTCTTTCACTGCCTGTGCTTATTGCTGTTTCTGTATTCCTTTCACTATGCAAGGAACCCCAGGGAAATATTTGACTTAAAAAAAATCCCATCATCCTCTTTTCTATACAACAAAATTAATTAAATCAGGAATAAAAAAAAAACCAAACCAGTAAGAGTGTTACCACACAAAATCAACTGTGTAGACTCTTGTGGGAAAAAGCTATCTAATTCACAGTGTGTGCCCGGCTAATACTGAGATTTATTGAAGACACCATTCTGAAGTCCTGACCCAGAAATTAATTACTGTAATGAAAACTAAACAAAACAAAGCACAGACAAAACAAGTGTGTGAGCATCTGCCTCTGTCCCATGGCATGGCACACTAGTGTCTATTCATAGCATCAAAGACTGTTTGCTTATCCAACTGTTCCTTTATGGTCTCACCTTCCAGATCGGGGAGGGGGGGGAGTAGGCTTGACTCTTGAAAGTACCCTCTGCAGCCCCCTCCAAAACCAGCATTTTGACTTCAAAGACGACGACCAGGGGCTGAGGAATGTGGAGGTCCACTCCCCACCCATTTTCCAGATGCAAGGGCTGCTTGTTTGGGGCGGACCCCCAGTGTTGGGGGGTGGGTGCATGACAGAGGGAGGCACGCGGTGATCGATGGCCACAGTTCTGGCCTGACAGCGGGACAAGGCTTCGCTGACAGCGGATCCGCTGCTGCTGGCTGGGCCTCCTCTCCAATACGACGCTATCGGTTGGAGTCCATTCAATCTGGATAAACACAATGGAGGCCCTTATTGGAGCTTTAAATGGAGAAATGAAAATGCCAAGTCTGTGTGGCTCTTTAGATCCTAGCTCCACTAAGTATCTTAGATGAAGATCTCAGGCAGATGACTTTTAACAAATCTGTCGTACTTCTCTGTCCTCTACTTGTTACTGACTCGGGACCTTTTTCTAAGTGATGTGGAGTGGAATTTATGTTTGCAGGTCATTGTTCACACCCCCTGTCATACCCTCAGACCCCAGGAGGAGACTCATGAGGCCTATCTTAGCGACCTTGACCCTGTGCTTCTGAGACCCTCCCTGGATCCTTGTTTTTCTCCTTCACCATAATCACTGTAGCAGGTAGCGAGACTCACACGGCTCGGCGGGGATTCGTCTGAATGCCTGCCTGGTTACCTCTGGCAATACGTCTGGATTATAATAGCAAAATGGAGCAGGGGATGGTCGGGGTGAGCAGCGGGGGTGAGATTTAGTACCTAATGCTGCAAAACCCTCTCTCCCTGTCTTCACTGAACTCCTGTCAGGGAGAGGTGACTTATACGTTCCCAAAACAGGCACCAAACAATTGTTTGAAAATGGGACGCGAGCATCACCTGCAGTCTTGGATGCTGTTGTCTGTTCCTCCTTTTTTTTTGTAACAAAATAATGAGGTAACAGGCTGAAGGACAGCGAAACGGAGCCACAGATCACCTTGCTGGTGTTTGTTTATATTTGGGGAAGTGAGTTCAGGCCGCGTGTGACACGTGCACCTTGACTTGCATCCCGCGGGCTCTCGCTACGCTTCTGCGGCAGCATCTCTCCGGCTCCCCTGGGACCGCGGTCTGTCTCCTGGCGACGGAGCTGACGCGCTGCCCTCTCCTCACCTGCTGAGAAGAAAACCTGACAGCACCCAAAGGCCTTCACTAATTTTCCCATTTGTTACTTCTGTGATAAGCCTCGTTGTTGTTTTTCTCAGTTAATTAATCCCGATATATCGTGTTTCTATTATTATGTTGCTTTTTTTTTCCCCAATGCAGTTATTTCTCTTGTGTTCAGTGAAATATTTCTCCACAGTGTTTCAGGCTAAGGGCTTTGCTTAAATACAACACAGCAGAATGCCTTTTGGGGACCTGTGACCTTTAGGTGCGGTGTCCATGCCTTTAACACTACCTGCTCTTCCTAAAAAGCAGTGTCTCTGAGTGATGTGAGAGGCTTACTTTTAGCACCAACAGTTAGCAGTAGTTTTCTTAGTTATCATTCTGCTTGCCCTTAATTATTTTTGCTGGGTAATTACTGTTTATTTTACTGTATCCATTTTAAACAGTACATAAATCATATCTAATGCTGGTCGTGGTTGCAGAATGTTTTTTTTTCCAGAAACAATGTGGTCTTATTCAATTTGAAATGAGATAATAGCAATGAATTAGATATGTGATATGTAGAGTAATATAAAATGATACTGGTAAATCTGTAGCTTTATGACAGGTTTTTATTTACATTGTAGATGGTCTTTGAATTTAACACTTACATATTATGGTTTAGGGCTTACAGATTGTTTTTGGGACCATTGAATTTAGGTTTAACTCCATTAAACATGTCTGCCCCAGGACATAAACTTTTTTTTTTATATATACAAAAATGTTCTGAAAACCACAGGTATGAAAACAACAAGCTGTCAGGCAGCATCAGCCGAAGCTTAGCGGAGTATGATGGACGATGTTTTTATAGCTGAGACTCACATTGACACCGTGAATGTCTTCGTGTTTCGACTTTGAAAACATTCCATCGCTTCTCTGCAAATGAAGAAAGCGCGGGTTGGGGAGATCGCCTCGGGATAAAGGAGGAGAAACTACTCCAGACAACAATACTCTGTTTCACGAATGGGCTTTTCTTCTTGTCTGTCACCGTGGCGATGTCAAACGGGCCGTTTGGTCGACGGAGAAGTAACTTTCGGGGAGAATTCGGCAGCAGCCAGCGAAAAGCATCGCTGGCAGGTGGAATTTGGTCGGGTCACGCGGTCAGGGACGCCGGGGAAGCTCCTCTGATCCCTGCAAGTGCGGAGTACGGGCTCTTATCCCCTCAAGATAAGTGGAACTGGGCTGTGAGTGTGTTATCTTCCACAGACACCGTGCATTAAGTGCCTGATTCATGCATGGGGTCGACATTGCATAAACATGTGTAAGGAGGTAGCTGCGTGGAGCCAGGTTCAGTGACAGGAGGGAGAGCAGAGATGAAACCCACATGGAATTGGCATTGAAATCAATGGTCTAAAACGAATTAGTTTGTTTTCCTGGTCTTTGTTTCTTACCCGTTCACTGTCAATCACAGTTTATTCATTCTGTGATCTTATTCACTCTGGCTGGTTGAACTATAAAGTAGAACCAGGACTGGGCACTGTAGATGAGGTGTTTGAGGTGTTAAGCCTTTACAGAAGTTTGGGGTCCCATCAACATGGGTGTCTGAAAAGAGGGGTGAAACATCCAGTCTGTAAAGATGTGGGGGGCCTTTAGCGTTGAGGGATAACCTTTGTCAAAGCCACTCCTGTGGCTGGGTACAGAATTCACATGGTGTGGGTGGAGGACAGAGTACAGCCATTAATGTCACCATGTTACAGCACAGAGAGGCACTGTCTTGTGCGCCTTGTTACATTTCAGTTATTAAGGGTCTGCTAGTGAAGCCAAGGTGTGAATAGGAATATGGTATAAATTGCAGTTTAGAATAAAAAGGGCCCCCTTTCAAGCACACTGGAGCCATGGGTCATATACAGGTTGTATGTCTTGAGTATGTGGTGTTTTATTTGGCTGATCTCAGGGTGAGGCGTGAGACCGGTTTTGATCTAAATACAGTTATGCAAGGTAGATGAATGGTGGGCATTTGTTTCTCTGTAATTCTCATGAAAAAAAGGGAAAAATTGCCAGGTTGTCGACACGTGTTTTATGTAAAATGGAAATTGAAAGAAACGTTGGCAGTGTCCTAGCAGTCTCTCCCTGAGATTTTGCCGCAGGCAATTAATGCATGAATCCGCGTGTGATTATTTTTGCATGGTGAGGTGACACTGTCAAACAAACGCTTTAGTCCCAGAAAATTGCAGGGGAACAATGATGACAGAGACTCCTTTGTTCTCCGCTGAAAAGACTCCATTTTGTCTGTTTGAATAGCTGATACCACACCAATGAGGAGATGGCCAAGATTGCGTCTGCCTCCATTTAGTTCTTAAGTGTAAAAACATTTAAACTTGAGTGTATTTGTTATTAGACTGGCATTGCTTTGTCGTTCCTGTTTTTGACACCATTCATTGCAGGAAATCTAAGGGTACAAATAAGCCGAGAAGCTTTTTATGTTTCACACTTTTAAACTAAATTTATTGAGGTTTGTAATAAAAGATTTAGCTTTCTGCTGTGTCTCCCCTCCTAGGAGGCGGTCTTTGGTGTTGCAATATGCACAAAACATGTTAAAAGTGCAGTATTGTACTATTTCACATTCCATTGTGAGCCGTGGTATGAAGGAAAAATGAAATCACATTTTTGGGGTTAGAATTTATAAAACTGTTTTTTCTGGATATGCTCTCAATGTCTTGATGATATCTGCATAACTGTTTAATTTCTTTCCGTCCTTAGCAATTGTATTTTTATTTAAATGTGAAAACGGGCCATTTGCTTCCATTCCGTGGACTGATTTGTATTTATTGGTTAGTCTGCTTAATAAATGAGCAGTCATTAAAACCTTGATTTACATTCAAATGGATAGCGAAAGGTTACTTCGTGCTAAGTGTCATTTGCATGTAGTTACGTTGCAAGTAGCTGTCACACACAGATGTATTTGATAGCTATGCATGCTGTTACGGGAAAATGCGATAGTTCTGCATATAATTAATATCGGAGTGGAATTTTGATTACAATTTCATACATTAAACATGGTTCGTTTTGATTGCTACTCTCTGTCCAGAGGCTTTGTTTGAATGTAGTTCAAGTCGCGGAACTGTCTTTAATATTGTTTTCTGCATTTTTTAATACCTTCACCACTTGATTTTTAAGTGACGTTAAAATCGCTAAGTGCCGAGTGATTGGTGCTGGTCTCAGTGTAACTGTGCATGTTTAAATAACCACGAAGGCCTCGCGCTTGCTCTGCAATCCCCTCATCATGTCCTCTCCTGCAAGACGTCTCGCAAGGTGAAAGGGGACAATTTTGCTAAGCTTGCCTATTCCTTAAATAAATAGTTTTTTCACATTTTTCCGTGCTGCAACTACAAAACGGAAATCCAAATTATTTACCAAAGAAGTTGACAGCACAACATTAATTGTTGAAACTGTGTGCTCCATTAGGGGGAAAAAATATGTTCAGGTGTGAGAACCCTTTACCATTCCCTTCACTAGACACTTACTGACGTGATTACCCAGCAAACACAAAACGTTCAAATAACGTTAGCTAAACGTCTCTAACGTTCCCTAAACGTTTAGCTAACGTTATATGAACGTTTTGTGTTTGCTGGGTATGGCATCTATATTGGCAGGATCTATTTATAATAATCAGTGCCACAAAGGATTGAAATTGAAAATGCCTTATACTGAGCAAAGGAAGCATTTTTTTCCTGAAGAAATGTAGTGCCATTTATTTAGCACTGTTGGCTTTGAACACGAAGTGCTCTGCCATCTGTTTGGGGGTTTTACAGAAGGGCATGACAGTAAAAGTTTAAGCTCCTTAATGAAAGCACATAAATAACGGTGCTCTGCCTGTCTGGTGCCGTTTCTAGAGGGACGTGGCCCTCATTAGTTTGACGAAAGGGTCTCTGGCACCCTGAAGCAGCCTTTTGTTTTTTCTGACAGTGGGAGTGAGGTGGGACTTGTGGGGCGGGGCTTGTGCGGTGGGGTGACGCAGCACAGCGTGGTGGCCCGAGCGATATGCCATGTGTGCTCCTGGCAGGAAGACATTCCCCAGCCCAGTTAGGAGGCTCCTCCCACCTGCTCCATCATGTGCCCTAGGTCCTGCAGCAAGCACGTGGCCTACGGTTTCTGCTGAGTGACTCCTAATTCCCGGTTTATTGGGAGAACTGCCGATAGACGGTGCCCACATGGATGTCCTCTCCTGCTTCAGCACACTGACCATGGGTTATGAGGACATGGTTTCCATGTGTCCACAGGCAGTAAAGATGGACTAACACTAACAGAATCAGAGCGAGCCCTAAAGCTTGTACATGACTGTCACAGCGAGAAGGTTGCGTTAGCTAAGGTCATTTTGCCTTACAGATTTCAGCACGCGTAGAGCACTTAGCCAGTGTGACTTTCCAAAGTTTTCATCTTAACAATTGTAGAAACCTTTCATAACTCATGGAGGCAGAATACAAAGCAGAGTAATGGGATTGCCTGAGGACCCCCCAGAAGGAGTCTAAGGACGTGGCTGGGGAGGGGGACATCTGGCTTAGTTCGCTTGCACGCTGACTTCCACGACCCAGAACCGGACAAGCAACTGAGAATGGATGAATTAATGGATGGATGTATTTTTATAACTTGCTACACATGCAGTGAATATGATGATTTACTGGAGCAAACGAAGTTATCGAGGTGAAATACTGTTCTCAAATGAGCACGTAGACCTTCAGCTCCAAATTGTGGCACTCGGACCACTATTTCACAAGCGGCCTTTAAATGACATTACGGTCCACAGGCTCTGTTTTCCACAGACTTCAGCTGTCCAGCACACAATGAGGGCTAATCACTGAAGTGGAACTGCAACTGCTTCCTAGACTTGTTTGGATGAACTTGCTTGCTCATCTTAATTACGCTATTGTAAGTGAATGTGTGAAACGCTGGAGCACCACAAAAATGGTCCAGAGCCTGGATTTAGCTTCACCTTTTCCACTGAATCGCAACAGCTGAACGTCTGTGAGGGCCAAGGAGCAGATTCTGTAATGTGCTGAATCTGTTTTATACCAGGAACAAACACGGAAGACACACGTGTGAGTCTGTGCAGGCGAAGCACTTTGACATGAGTAAGGTTTTTAGAAATTAGATGTGGAGTGTCTTTTGTCAGCCCTTTGATAAGTGCAGTTCCCGTAGGCCCTGTTGTGGATCCTGCGATTATCATCATTACAGTATGGCAGTTTTGTTAGGCTCAGTTGGTCGGGCTGCCAAACCCTTATGGGTTAATTTTTGGAGTTCTTCTGCAAACAATCAAGCCTGGAAAGGCTTTTCTGCTGCCACCCCTATTTAGGAGAAGATCTGGGAACCAAAGTGCGGTGGAGATGGATCATGGATCACAAAAACGCAGAACGAGAGTGGCTAGATTAACACTTTCAGCCCAAAGCCTGAAATTAATTTGATGCGTTTAATTAGGCCCAGTGCGTGCGCTGTGTGAGATAGAGTCCCATACACCAGACAGTTGTTGCTTCATTACTAAGAACCTTTGAGTCATTCCTCTTCCTGCTCTGATTTACACCCTTTCCCAGAAGCACCTCGCTCAGGGGGGAGGTTTTCAGCGTCTCAGCCATGCCGTGAATTTTGCTGCCCAGATGCTTAGGCCACGGATTCTGTTTGAGTTTGAGTGAACCCAATCTCCGGTCGGGACGGCAGCCGTCTGGGGATGTGGATCGCGCTCCGACGTCGTCCTAGTGGGAGAGTTGTGTGTGCTTGAGGGTTCTTTGCGATACGTGGCGCCAGTGAACTTCCGTGTTGATGGTGTGACACAAGGCGTCACGCGCACGTTCTGGTGACTAGCGCTGTCACACCCCTGAACGAGTTTTCCCTCGGTGCGGTCACATTTTACATTCCCTTTAAAGAGCATCGTGGTTCATGAAATTGGCCTTTCTTTTACCTCTCGTTTATTCGCATGTCTGCTGGTGTGAAGGAATGTGTCGGTGTGTTTGCATTGTTTTAAAAAGAAAATGTCATTTGTGTGCGTATGTGTTGTCTAACAATGGGCGTCCATGTGTGTTTTGTGAAACCTTGTATTTTAGTGTGTGGGTTGTTTAACAGTGTGTTTTATACTGAAAAGACAGCAGGACTGCCAGCACTTGTGTGTGTGTGTGTGTGTGTGTGTGTGTGTGTGTGCGTGTGTCAGTGTGTGTGATACACTGTGGTAATATGTTGGGCATGTCCCCCTCCTAACTCTGTTTAGAGACAGACAGAGAGTCTGTGACTCAATGACAGTGGCTCAGGCAGGGGCTTGGAGACTTCTGGAGATCAATGAGGTCGAGGAGGGGGGTCAGGGTGCTGTCAACTTGTCCTCTGTATATTCTGCGGCATGGGCCAATCGTGGCGCCCCTCAGTCTTGACAAGCTCTGCTTCTGTGTCCATCGATCAAATAGCTCAGGCCAAGCCTTCAGAGAGGGACGCTTGCTGTAGTATAGTGTGCGGCAGTCTCCTCTCAAATGTATTAACAGCCCTCTGTACAGCTAACGGTGTGGACGTCAGGAAACACAAGTCATTGAGGACAGGATGTATGTAGGTTTCATCACGCCACACGGCCACACGGTTGCTGAAACACTGAAACATTGAGTGGGTTTGTTTTTATGGGAAGAAGACCTTTATTGCACTGTCTTTTTATTGCTCTTCTCCTTTTCCCGGGGGGGGGAGAGATACATACAGTAGAGTTCAGAACCCATTGATCGAAGCTCTCGGGGACAGAGTGCTCGTTTGCTGGGGAAGCTGAAAACCAATCGAAATTACTGGGCCAGGACCCTGCTGGTGAGTGGTATTACCAATTGCGGTGCAGGAATTACAATGATGCTGCAAGGTGTGTGTTTTTAATGAGCTTGCTCTACTCTTTGGGACTGTTTTCTCCGAGCGCAGGTGAGCGGGGACGGGGCTGAAATTAGGAAGGAGTCATTACTTCCCGCCAATGCGAAGTTCTTCCCGGGTCTGCAAACTTTTCCCTGTTATTTGGCATCACACGCACTCTTGGTGCCGCTGGAGCAGGATGGAAGGGAGGGAGGGTAGATAGCATGGCGCACTCGGCATGCGCGGGAGCTCCCATGCGTTTTTTTGCGTGCCAATTGGGTGAGACGTTTGTTGAGAGCGCACGTTTGTAACGCCGAACTCGAGTCGTCATGGAAACACAGCAGAGCAGTGCGGACGCACAATTTTCAAGGTTGCTATCTTCCGTGTGCCCTTTGGTGCTGGAAATATACTCCAGTTGGGGGTATGGGGGGGCAGATTTGCTGGGGCATGATGGGATGCAGACACCGATGACGATGGGCGATGATGAATCAAACGTGGTTGGCAGGAGCTGAAGTCGACTGTGTCGCCTGACCTTTCGCAGAGGCGTTGTCTCACTGAACATCTTAACTGATAATTACTTACTCTGAACCCCATCTGTGTTCAGGTGCTGGAGATCTTCTGCACAAAATGTCAACCTTTAAGCCATTCACACTCATATCCAAAGGTGGTATGGTACATCTGGTGGGGGGGCTGGGGTTGTCATGGGACTTTTGTTCTGCTCATGTTACATCAAAGATTATGTATATACGGCTAACAGAGAAATGAACAGTGAATTTTTGTGGCTGCGTGGTTGCAGAGGTTATGCTCTTGTCAGGGTCTTCTGTTTTACCAGAGGCAGAACTACTTCAGTAAAATATCTAGGTGTTTTAATGTACACAATTCAAGATGCATTGCAAATGTAAATACTTGAATAATACTGTCAGAGAACCTGTTTGTGTTTTGCATGGCTGACGTGTTTTCATTAGGTTCCCATGACACACGAGTTAAATACATGACATTAGATGCCAAAACCTTTCTTTAATGTTAAAGACTGTGTTACACGTAGGGCTGGGTGATATGGAAAAAAATCTTATCACGATAATTTTTTTCATATAAGTCGGTATCAGTATATATCATGATATAAATCCAGTCACTATTTCTGTCACGCTTAAAGATTCCTTTTTACTCCTTTTTTTAGTCAAAACATGGATTGCATGAATTTTACCAATGATGTATTGACCATGTCTTATATTTGTATCATGGAAAAGTTATTTCACGATCATTATCTTTATTGTTTCATCGCCTAACCCTTACAAGTGCACAAAATGATGCTTGTTTGCACAGGTGTGTGTGTTTGTGTGCGTGTGTGTTTGCACGCTTGTGTGTGGAGCAGAGTGTTTTAGTACGTGTGGAGCATGGTGTTTTATTATGTGTGTGTATGAGTGTCGGTGGAACAGGGTGTTTGAAATTGTGTGTGCGTGCATGTGTGTGTTTGTGTGGAGCAGGGTGTTTTTGTGTGTATGTGCACATGTGTGGAGCAGGGTGTTTTAGTGTTTGTGTGTGTGTGTGTGTGTGTG